>SJYO01013871.1:43061690-43763384 GCA_006410555.1 Capra ibex
AGAAAGTGTAGTGGAGTCAACATAGTTACGACGTCATGGGTGGAACCCGAAGAATCTACTTCGATTCTTCTTACCTTTGTTATCACGTACGATAGAAGGTAGTTTTTTCATTTAATTCCTGAACCTCTCCGGTTGTTCGAATTGTCTCGTCTGTGTCTTTCTACGAGTAAGTGCATACTGAGGTCAAGTACGGGTACTCGAGGTCATTTGACTTCGTCGGTGTGACGTTGAAATTAACTCATAGGTTCATTCGGTGACCGAAAGGACCTGGGTGGTACATAAGATCGGGAGGTGACCTCCTCCCCTCCACTACCTTTATTTATAAAGGATCCTCAACTACTAGAACATTTCGTAAAACACCAGACCGAAATGAGTAAGTACAAAAATGCGCAAACAAGGTATTCGTACCTAACTCATAGGTAAAATACATTCGATCCCTAACCCAGATGTTACTGTTTCTCCCCTGTCCTCGGAGTACCACCTCGGGTCGTGTGTTTGTTCATCTCACCGTCGAGGGACACTACCTTGTGACTTGTCACCTCTCGATAAGATAGACTCCTTACCAAAGATTTCGGTATTTTACACTAAGTTTTAGTAGAAATTTAGGGTATTCTTTGTGATGTAACTCATGGTTGAGTGTTGAAGAGTCATTGAGATAAAGTCGATCAAAAAGGTGGTCTCTCGACAAGAAACCGACTGTGTCTCTTCACCAACCGAAGACAAATCCCCAGTACATCTTATGTTTTATGTTTAGAAGCTCGTCGTTTTAAGGTCAGTTGTACCCTTCTAAGAGTGTCTTAATTCCAGTATACTCTTGACTCCGGTCGGACTCTGTCTGTGATTAATTCCCTTTATCCACCGTCTTAGGGTTTAATGTATCGCGTTACAACGCGGGAGAGAGAGAGAGAGAGGAGTGAGAGAGAAGAGAGAAAGACAGATAAACCCGACTTGTGTATATGAGCTTACACTCATTCAGGTTACGGACTTGTTTCAGTGACCTACCATGATACACAACCTACGAAATATATGAAAAAATTAGCAGTTTTATCAACACGTTTTACATACAATAAAATAGGTCTTCTACTCTATTTGAACCGGTCCTAGTATATCGTTCATTCGATTTCAGGAACATAGCTAGTGTCTACCGTATTATTGTAACCTTTAAACTGAAAGATTATTTTCTTGATAAAAGTTTCGTTACCTGTCCCATGTCACCGGATACTACCTGTTCCGTTATAGAACCTGGATCACAGTCTTCACCACGACGGTGGAGAGTCGTATTTCCTCGTTCCTTGTTTTCCTTTCTCTTAACAACTCAACACCAATATTCGACTCTCTACGGATTCGTACCTCCCTCGGTCTCCGTAGTTATAAGGGGTCGAAGAGAGGTGAAAGTTAGATGACGGAAAAACGTTCGAAGGGGTAATTGACTTGTATTCTTCTGTCTCCCGTTCTCCTGGACAAGTTTGTCGGGTACTACAAATCAAAAGACCCTGTTACTCCACCCATCAGCCACTCAGTCCTCCCTGTTTATCTTGTATCGGTCTCGTTGAGACGGTCCCTCATTCAGTGGAGAAGTCATAGACTGAGTAGACATGTAAGGTGATTTGTTACAGACAGTGTCATAATTCACTAATTACTCGTGTACATAATTACGAAAAAAAAGAAAGGGGAGGTGAAAAGACAGAGGTTTTGGAGTCCGTAACGGTCGATTTACACCCGTCGATCATTATTAGATATCTTATCCTTTTCTAACGAGGGAAGAAATGGGGAGTGGTATCAAACCCTCCACACTCACCTCTTATGAGATCTCGTCCTAAGGGGGAACATTTCTGAGATACAAGGAACGGGAAAACGTCAACCGGTCCTCAGACCCTTGTCCCTCCCACCTCACAAAGAAAAAGACCCCTACGAAGGTTCAGTAAAACATCTCGTAGTCGTTGAAATTAAACCCAGTATTGGTTTCAAACTCTTGGGTCGATGAGCCACTTGAAGAAATGTTCTACAACCCCTTTTTTGCGTGAGAAAAAGTTCACCAGTTTTAACAACAGTCTTCGTAAAATCTAAACTTAGTATAAGTACTCTTTTTACACCGTCTTGTCTCGACGTATAGACAAGGAAGGTAATCACGAATAATTGACACATAGTTTACTGAGACATGGTGTTTGTTAGTCTGACTCTTCTGTTATTCCCACTTCTTTATATCAAATTTCCGATTTTGGTTATTACTAAAAAAAAGAGGAGTCCCGGGGGAGGGTTTTAAATCATAAAGTTTTTACCCAGTCAGGACGAGACTTCTCCAATAGAACGAGACTAATCTGATAAACAAATAATGTCTGGAAAGTATACCAACAACTACCAGAAATTTGTGTTCGTCGACTCTAGAGTATTAGACAGTTGTAAAGAGACCTGTATGGACGTATTGTTCCCTTCCACTATACCTTAACAGTCGAACTTCCAGGACCCCTCAACAGACCATGAAGCAAACAGAAAAACAAGAGTCAGAAGGGGTGTGATCAATTGTCTTGAGAAAGACTCCCACTCCCGGGACTTCTTCTCTTTGGATTGAACGGACGGTACGATTATTCTTTCGTTTGAAGAGAGAAACTTAGAACGGACAAGTCTTAATTTTTACTTTTCATACTATCAAATTATGTAAAATACTGGAAGTACAAAATAATTTAAAGTTTTTCCACAAGGTAAGTTTTCTCCCAGTCTAAAATTTAATTCCGAGATGTTGTTTATAAATTTGAGTCTAAATTATTTTTTCAATGACACATAAGTACATGAACGTTAACTAATATCTTCTGAATCCATGACTTTAAAATTTTCCCATTATCTATAACATTTACCTATTATTACAAATTGTCTTATAACTTAAACTATAAATAAACCTGACAAAATACATGTAAAACTTTTACATACTTTGTTACTTTTAATTAAAAATCCATGTTCACGAAGTGTGTATGTTCCCCGTATTATTTATAACTGACTTTTTACATACCTAATATCCTTGTTTTTTTGTAGATGCCTGAAATATGAGAAAAATTTTACTCTTGAAGATGTGAAATTAATTAAGTTACTCGTTTTAAAGTATATCTCAAATTAAATAAGATTGTAGCGTTGTTCGGAACTTCCTCGATACACTTTATAAGTACGTAGGGATTCTTGATACCTTTAGGATTCCTCGATATACTTTACAAGTACGTGGGAATTCTTGACTCGTAACTCCTCCTCTCCGTATTGTTTATATCTGTATTTCGTGACTCTCTTGTTCTCCTTTCTCTGTGGACCGAGAGAAGGTCGAAAGTCCCCTGGACCTTTTCGATCTATTCTGAAATACCTCCTACCTTTTAACTCCGTCGAGAACTCATTGAAGGTTTCCCCGTATATTATACAAGAGGGTAGAATAGTATTATTCGTAAATTTCTAACAGTTTCCTGAACGGTTTCTAAGGATCCTTCCGTCTTATTTTTCCGATAAATTTTTTTAATTTTAAGGAGGTATGGTCATAAAAAGAAGTTCCTTTACAAGAGAAATCGAAACGAAGGTCTTCAAAATAATATACCACGGATCTATGTTATAAAAAGAAAAAAGATTATACTAAGTGTCTCGAAGAATTTAGACACCCATTCACAGAAAGTAATCATAACTGTTTAAGAACCGATAAGGGAAAGTAGGGAGGGGGGTTTATAATAAGGAAAGAATAGGAAAGAAGAAGAAGAGGATCCCGGTGTTAATATACAATCTATCAAATTAAGTAAAGGGTGTAAAGAAAGACGAGATAAGAAAAATAACAAAAAGAAAGGTCATAAAGTAAACCCCATAAATTTTTTTATGTAAGTCATTAGGATAAAAGACAAGATAGGTCAGACGACAATTTGGATAAGTTGACTTCTATAACACAAATTTTTTTAAAAAAATAACTTTCTATTGACGAAATGTCTTAAAACAACAAAAGACAGTTTGGAGTTGTACTTAGTCGGTGTCCATATGTATATAGGGGAGGGAGGACTTGGGGGAGGTCAGAGGGAAGGGTAGGATGGGAGGTCCAACTGGGTCTCTCGGGGACAAACTCAAAGGACTCGGTATGTCGTTTAAGGGTAGTCGGTAGATAAAATGTATACCATTACATTTAAAGGTACAATGTGAAAGGTATATAGAGTGGGAGAGGAGGGGAGAGGGGTACAGGTATACAGATAGGAGATACGGACAAAGAGGTAACGACAGCACATTTATTTAAGAAGTCATGGTAAAAAGATCTAAAGTATATATACGTAATCTTATGTTATAAATAGAAAGAGAAAGACTGAATGAAGTGAGACATATTATCCAAGATCCAAGTAGGTGGAGTAATCTTGACTGAGTTTCCATGAGGAAAAATACCGACTCATTGTCAGGTAAGATTTCCTCTAATCAGGACCCACAAGAAACCTTCCTTACTACGATTTCGACTTTGAGGTCATGAAACCAGTGGAGTACCCTTCTCAAATGAATAACCTTTTCTGAGAGTACTACCCTCCCTAACCGCCGTCCTCCTCTTCCCCTGCTGTCTCCTACTCTACCGACTCACCGTAGTGGCTGAGTTACCTGCACTCAAACCCACTTGAGGTCCTCGACCACTACCTGTCCCTCCGGACCGCACGACGTCAAGTACCCCAGCGTTTCTCAGCCTGTGCCGACTCGCTGACTTGACTTGACTTGACTTATAAGGTAACACATATACATAGTGTTGAAGAAATAGGTAAGTAGACAGGTACCTGTAGATCCAACGAAGGTACAAGATCGATAACATTTATCACGACGTTACTTGTTACCCTATATACGGAGAGAAAGTTAAAACCAAAGGAGTCCCATATACGGATCCTCACCCTAACGACCCAGTATACCACCAAAGTAAGGATCAAAAAATTCCTTAGCGGTACGGCAGAAGGTATCACCGACATAGTTAAATGTAAGGGTGGTTGTCAAATTCTCACAAGGGAAAAGAGGTGTGAGAGAGGTTGTAAATAACAAACATCTGAAAAATTACTACCGGTAAGACTGACCCCACACCACTATAGAGTTACATCAAAACTAAACGTAAAGAGATTATTACTCACTACAACTCGTAGAAAAGTGCACAAACAATCGGTAGATATACAGAAGAAACCTCTTTACAGACAAATCCAGAAAAAGAGTGAAAACCTAACCCAACAAACAAAAAGACCGAAACTAAACATACTCGACGAGCATATAAAACCTTTAATTAGGAAACAGACAACAAAGTAAACAATAATAAAAGAGGGTAAGACTCCCAACAGAAAAGTGAAACGAATATCAAAGGAAACGACACGTTTTCGAAAATTCAAATTAGTACAGGGTGAACAAATGAAAACAAAAATAAAGGTAATGAGATCCTTCACCCAGTATCTCCTAGAACGAAACTAAAGACAGTAACTCACAAAACGGATACAAAAGGAGACTCTTAAAATATCAAAGACCAGAATGTAAATCCAGAAATTAAGTAAATTTCAAATAGAAACACATACCACAATCCTTGACAATATTAAAGTAAGAAAATGTACATCGACAAGTCGAAAGGGTCATGGTACATAACTTCTCCGACAGAAACGGGGTAACATATAAGGACGGAGAAAACAGTTTTTATTCCACGGGTATCCACGTACCCAAATAAAGACCCGAAAGATAGAACAAGGTAACCAGATATAAAAGACAAAAAGACGGTCATGGTGTGACAGAACTACTGATATCTAAACATCATATTAGACTTCAGTCTTTCCAACTAAGGAGGTTGAGGTAACAAGAAAGAGTTCTTACGAAACCGATAAGCCCCAGAAAACACAAAGGTATACTTAACACTTTAAAAAATAAGATCAAGACACTTTTTACGGTAACTATTAAACTATCCCTAACGTAACTTAGACATCTAACGTAAACTATTATATCAGTAAAAGTGTTATAACTAAGAAGGATGGGTCCTTGTACCTTATAGCGAGGTCGATAAATACAGTGGAAACTAAAGAGAGTAATTACAGAATATTAAAAGACACATGTTAACTTTTAAATAAAAAATTAACATCCTTTTAACGAAATGTTACGACACAACCAAAGACGGTATGTTGTTTCGTTTCGTCGGTATCAATATGTATATAGTGGAAGGAGAACTGTCTATGACATAAAACATGTAGATCTTACAATCAAATTACTGAAAGATTACCTAAGATTAAGAGACAACTTTATAAAATGCAAAAATGTACCCAGTAGATAAAGGGGGAAAACAAAGGGAATTGTAGTGAAAGACTTCGAGAAACAGACAATTAAAGTTATAGACCTCATAGAGACCTAAACGAAGACCATCGAGATATCGAAGACAACAGAAAGAAAAGAGTCAGTGAAAAGAGACAAATTAAAATACAAATCATTTAAAACTACTATACGACTTGTAAATTTTATTACAAAATGTCTCCAAAGTTTAATACAAGATAAGAAGATTTACCTCAACTCAAAATAAGACCATCCACCAATTTAGTTTCCACTTAGGGGAACTAAGAAAAGTCCGGACCATTTTCGAAATAGTTTCACCTAGATAAAGTCGAAAATAAGGAGAATAGAAGTTCAGTAAGAACAAAAATGTCTTATCTGTAAAATCCTACAGATTAACAGGTTTCACAACGGGTTCCATGGAGGCGAGGGGAGACCCTAGAGACTAGTCGGGAGTTGGTGAGTCGTACAAAACGCAACGTGTACGTTTCAGGGTTTCAACCGGATCTTGGATTTCTTATTAAGGTGTGTCTAAAAACTTTACGAAAGAGACACCATATAGGTAAAAAACAGTGAGACGAGGCTTCTAGGGTCAATCCTGAGATTAAAAGGAAGGAAACTGGTAATTCTAGTGAAAAGTAACGAACCCGAGGAGAAGGGACATAATCTCGGGTCCTTTATAGGAACACCTCTTTAAGACTCTCTTATACTGATTTTAGGGGATACGGAAGTAAGAGAATTCCCTGTGTCGTAAAATATAAAAGTAAGAGGTTATAGACGGTTTTTTTAGATTATATTAAATAGGTTCAAAATGTCAATAAACTACCTGTACACTCAGAACATGACCAATGAGACAGTGTGATAGGGATGATTTGTCTTTAAGTTTCGGTATATATGTGTACGTATTATTCGACCAAATGAACACACGAAAGTGTGTGGACACACAAATATACATATATGTACGTATGTTCAAGTGAGTACACACTTCTATTTGTGTGTACACTTACACATATATATATGTATATATAGTGTACGTATACATAAGAACACTTATATGTGTTCTGATTTTGACACACGTACGAACATGTGTGTATGTGTGTGTGTGTGTGTGTGTGTGTGTCTCAACTTCAGATTAAGTACGATCTTAAATTAGTGGTCGATCTTAACCGACCACCAATCTTCCATCTCTAAACGGAAGGGTGACGGTCTATCCGACACTTCTAAATAAACCAATTGACTTCTAAAAGTACTCCCAATTAAGTGATCAGTAACCGAGTAACTGAGGAATGACACTTAAGGGACTTTATCAGAGAGAGAAAGATTGCCTCAGGGTGTTCCCATTTGTGATCTCGACCGTGACTTCTCGTCCTGAGACCTACAGAGTGGTTTACGAGAAAGCTGATATAGTAAAGTTAGAATTTTCCTTTTATCAGAAAAGGACTATAAAGGGTGAGGTACTCTATGTACAAATGAACGACCGTGACTTATAACCGATAATTAACTCTACAAGATTCACCGAGACCTTTAAGTTGAAGTAGGGTGACGAAGCCAAAGTCTGTATTTGAAATCGTTTGAAAGTAAATTAAAAGAGGTTTTTGTTTTCTGTAACAACGAACGTGTTGTTCCACTTATACCACTTCTTTCTTTTCTCGATTTTCCGTCTTCTTTTCAAACCTATTTCATTTTCACGCCGTCACGGTTCGTTAAACAGTCAAGGTTGCGAAAATAAAAACCTCGGGGACACGAGAAGGAGACCAGAATGGAGTCAAGACCATCTCAGGGATCGAGGAATCACCAAAAAGGTAAGAGGGAAGATTGGGAGTTTAGGATTAAGAGTTAAACCTTACTGGTCACTACTATTAGACTTTCAAGGGAACTTCTGTGAACACCAAATTGTTTCGTAGATTCAGAACTTGATTACTTTGTTTTAAGACTTCCATTATAAATATCGTACTTTCTTATTCATAACAACATACTATATAATGATATCATGTATAATATGATACATCACATAAACATGTTATATTTATTTACACCGTCTAACCTGGTCCCGAGTTGTACTCCGTTTCTTCAGAAACACGGGAGGTCTTCGATCTACGGACTCCTCATCTTTTGTTTTCTAGCGATTTCAGGAAGACGGGAACCAGATCCGTCGAACCTTTACTCTTATAATGGTTCGGGTCTTACTCCCACTAATCTGTTTCTCTGACACTTTCTTTCTTTTCTACGTCGAGACACTCCACAGTCGGAAAACTTCACGAAAAATCAGAAAAAATTTTATCTATTTTAACCGAAGTAGTTTCAAATCAAATCGTTTCGACGAATATTAGGATCTTTCGACATGTACCATTGTTTTGGGTAAGAAATACATCATAGGTTTGAGTAGAAAATTTTTACGTTTATTCAGTACGTACGGAGAAGTGACGAATTTTTCAGGGAGGTACAAGACGATACCATACCGTTGACCTGACGTTCAGGAGACACTAGACGAGGGACGGAAGAGGAAGGGGAGGTTCGAGGTCGGAGTGACTGGAAGACAAAGTATTTCTTCGAGTCGAATGAGGAAAGAACCCTGGACAAGTGAGGAGGAAAAGTCACGCGCTTGTCGAGAAGAAAGAACAGTAAGTCCTGGGTCAAGGTTGCAGTAATGGAGTCTCTCCGAAGGTACTGGGTACCGTGCGTAGCGTAAGAGTCAGACGTAAAAAGAAGCCGTTACTGGAACCAATAAATACACAAAGACGAGACTCGGGCATTCAGGGGAACTCTTACAGGAGAAACTCCAGTGACGAAAACACGAGAAATGGTGACATACTGGATGACGGTCTCGATACAGATCAGGTCTCTTCCAAAAGTTATTTAACAACTTGGTTTCTTAATTATCGGCCTCTTTTTGTTTATGACATACCATCGTGAATCTAAATCTTAGATTTTTTGTTTTGTATGTGTATATGTAGTCTTGTCTTTGTCTGTCTATGTCTCTTATTTTATAATCAATGGTCACCCCTCTCCCTTCCCCCTACCCCGTTATATCCCCATCCCTTAATTCTTCATGTTTGATGATTTGTAATTTATTTATTCAACGTTCCCACACAACATGTTATATCCCTTGTATTGTTTATAAAATACTACTGATATTTACCTTGTATTGAAATTTTTAACACTTAGTGATACAACATGTGGACTTTCAAGTTATAATCATTATAACCTTTAGTTGATTTGGAGTTAATTTTTTTTCTTAATCACTTAGTTACTCGTATAAGAGGTGAGACCATACAAATATTCTTAAAGTAAGTACCTAGGTATTTTACGGATTTAACTCTATGGACGTCTTTCAGAGATCAGACTAAAAGTACCTTGTGACAAAGGGATGAGTGTGTCGTATGAGTTATCGAAGAGACGAATTTTATCCTTAAAATACGGCGTCGGGTAAAGTAAGGCCCGTCGGAAGGATCGGGAAGTGAGTCACATGTAACTGAAAATAAACGACGTGTTAAAAGTATACAAGTAGACCTAAGGTTCAAGAATCCTCTGGACGTCACAGATTAATCTACCTCTCCCTCCCTGCCAGTGTCTCTATCCTCCTCCTTCCCTGTAGAGTGTCAGACTGTCCCTTTCTCCTTCGTTCTGAGGGATTCCAAGTACTCTTTTGTTTTGAACCTTCGACCTTGGTGGATCGATTACTTTTTTCACATCTATATGAAAGAATTCACTCCCCGTAGTATTATAGTGTCTTTCCTTTTCGTGACTATTATTGAGTCTACGACGGTAACTTTACTAGACTTAAGTTCTAGTGTAATCATCTCACTGTAGTCTATTATATGAAACATTCGAGGTTTAAAGGGTGAACATGAAATCCCTTTATTTTAGAAAAAGTCTCTCTATGATATCTGTAACTAGATTAGAAACATTTTATGAATCGTGATATATGACTATACCTCATTTGGAAGTTATTTTCACTCAAATTTTTACAAGTAATACCACCGGGATACAATATTCGTTTTCCTATATAAGACACGTGATTTTAAATAATTATGGGTTACGATAATAAGAGAAATTCAAAGTCATATTTTATTTATTTTGAAACTTATAGGTTTGTCGTACCGTGTTAAGTATAATGACGATTATTTTGAAAATAAAAGATTGTAAAATATAAAACGTTTAGGGAAAGTACCTATAAGAGAGTAAACTACTAAGTGTCGACGAGTAAGTAACTTATTACATTTCGACATCGTTATTATAAAACATTATTCTCAATGGACATAAGGTCGAGTTCTCGGTCGACGTAGTGAAGTCAGAATTACAAAACAAACCGACTTAGTCTAAAGGATATGGTCTTTCATGTCTCAGTTAAACAAGAGAGCTTTCAAGTTTATAATTTTCCATCCCTTCTTTTCAGAAATAGAATTTTTCCGTCGAACGTCCACAGTCAATTTAAACGACGGTGGGTGTCTACGAATTGGACCTCTTTAGTCTTTATTACCTCCTAATTTCTAATACGTGGAGATCATTAAAAACTTTTACTTCGTCATAGAGTCCATCTTTGTACTAGGTAATCGGGTTTTGAAAAGTTCAATGTATGATATTTATAAACTTTACAAATTGAAGATTCCTCCGTTTCCTTAATAAATTGGGTCATGTCCTTCTCCACTACTCCTCATTACCCTGCTGTTTGTAATTGTTTCTCTTGTAAAGGAGTTATTCCTCCTATCGATTACGTTTCCGAAACGAATTTTACCTCTGAGGAACTGAATCTTCTCAATTTTGTTCTACCACGGATTCCCGTCCTCAACTACCGGTTCATGGTAAAATCAAGAACACTAAAAGTTGTATGACTCTCAGGTGACTCACTAACATTACCAAGTAAGTCCTTGATAATTTGGCCAAACTCACTTGACTATATCTCTTATCGGTATTTATCTTTACAACTACGAAGGGCCGATACGACTGTAGGTGAAAACGACGAAAAGAATAAGTTGTGGTGGATTTCTTAAGTGGAATAAAACGGTGAAAATTAACAATACCCTGTCAGTCTATAAGACTGACTGTAATAACTCCCTTCCCTTTCAGTTCTCCATCCCCGTCACTCACCCTCCTCCCTCTTTCCACCTACAATCCGACTGAAAGTATATGAACGATAGTTAACTTCCTACATTTGTGACGGGGGTTGTTGGTCGTGATTCCGACGCGGGAGTGAACATGTGTGACCAAAGAACGGTCAAGGAAAACGACTTAGGAACAGTCATTATGATTGAATCATAGTTGATGCTTCTTTCTTCTTTTGTTCTTTTTCTCCTGAGTCAAGTGAAGTCAGGGAGTCAGCACAGGCTAAGAAACACTGGGGTACCTGACGTCGTGTGGTCCGAAGGGACAGGTAGTGGTTGAGGACCTCGAATGAGTTTAAGTACAGGTAGTTCAGTCACTACGGTAGGTTGGTAGAGTAGGAGACAGTAAGGGAAAAGAAGGATGGAAGTTACAAAGGGTCGTAGTCCCAGAAAAGTTTACTCTGTCAAAAAGTGTAGTGTACCGGTTTCATAACTTCAAAGTCGAAGTCGTAGTCAGGAAGACTACTTATAAGTCCTGACTAGAGGAAATCCTACCTGACCAACCTAGAGGAACGACAGGTTCACTGAGAGTTCTTATAAGAGGTTGTGGTGTCAAGTTTTCGTAGTTAAGAAACCTCGAGTCGAAAGAATTATCAGGTTGAGGGTGTAGGTATGTACTGATGACCTTTTTGGTCATCAAAAAGATATCGAAACTGATGTACCTTTAAACAACAGTTTCCTTACAGAGACGAAAAATTATACGACAGATCCAACCAGTATCGAAAAGAAAATTCCTCGTTCGTTCAGAAAATTAAAGTACCGACGTCGGTGGTAGACGTCACTAAAACTTCGAGGGGGGGGGTTTTATTTCAGACGGTGATAAAGGTAACAAATAGGTAGATAAACGGTACTTCACTACCCTGACCTACGGTATTAGAATCAAAAGACTTACAACTCGAAATTCGGTTGAAAAAGTGAGAGGAGAAAGTGAAAGTAGTTCTCCGAGAAATCAAGGAATGAAAGACGCTATTCCCACCACAGTAGACGTATAGACTCCAATAATTATAAAGAGGGTCGTTAGAACTAAGGTCGAACACGAAGTAGATCAGGTCGTAAAGTGTACTACATGAGACGTACATTCAATTTATTCGTCCCACTGTTATATGTCGGAACTGCATGAGGAAAGAGTCAAACCTTGGTCAGACAACAAGGTATAGGTCAAGATTGACAACGAAGAACTGGACGTATATCTAAAGAGTCCTCCGTCCATTCTACCAGACCTTAAGGGAAGAGAAATTCTAAAAAGGTGTCAAACAACACTAGGTGTGTCAGTTTCCCAAACCTTATCAGTTATTCAATCTTCATCTACAAAAAGAGTTTGAGACAACGAAAAAACTACTAGGTTACCTACGACCGTTAAACTAGAGAACAAGGAGACGGAAAACATTTAGGTCGAACTTATAGACATTCAAGTACCAATTACATGACAACTTCGGACCGAACCTCTTAAAACTCGTAATATAACGATCGTACACTCTACTCACTTTAATACACCATCAAACTTGTAAGAAACCGTAACGGAAAGAAACCTTAACCTTACTTTTGACTGGAAAAGGTCAGGACACCGGTGACGACTCAAAAGGTATAAACGACCGTATAACTCACGTCGTGAAAGTGTCGTAGAAAATCTTAAACTTTATCGAGTTGACATTAAGGCAGTGGAGGTGATCGAAACAAGTATCACTACGATGGATTCCGGGTGAACTGAAGTGTAAGGTCCTACAGACCAAAATCCACTCACTAGTGTGGTAGCACCAATAGACCCAGTACTTCTAGAAAAAACATATCAAAAAGATATAAGAACGGTGAAGAAGAATTATAGAAGACGAAGACAATCCGGGTATGGTGAAGACAGGAAATAACAGGAGTAGAAACGTACTTTACAAGGGAACCACAGAGATTAAAAGAACTTCGTTAGAGATCAGAAAGGGTAAGATAACAAAAGGAGATAAAGAAACGTAACTAGTGGCTCCTTCCGAAAGAATAGAGAGACACGATAAGACACCTTGAGGTGTAAGTTTCCCAAGATAGAAAGGAAAAGAAGAAACGAAAAACGTAGAAAAGAAAAGAGTCGATAAACATCCGGAGGAACCTGTTGGTAAAACGAAAAAGCGTAAAGGAACAGAACTGGTACTAGAACTAGTGACCGGGGACATGTTACAGTGTTTGGAGGTAGGTATCAAGAAGTCTCAGTACCATAAAGACAGGAGATTAAACAGTCAGAACTTCAACTATTACTCCAAAAGGTTACAGATTCTATACAAAACTTTACTAAAGTAAACGTACTCCATGGATCTTATACGTTTAAGGATTTCTGTGTTTCATATTATCTCCAATATCCCTGACTCTCCTTCCTTTATCCTTGAAAGACAAATATCTGTGTTTCAGGGTATCACTATCTCCTTTCAAGACCTCTACCTTCCACCACTATCGATGTGGCGTAGAACTTACATGTATTACGGTGACTTAACATGTGAATTTGTACGAATTTACTAGTCAAAATATAATATGTACATAACGTTATTTTTCAATAAAAAATGAAACTTACAATTGAGACTTCAGTTCCCTAATTAGACCTGACTAAAGGATCGATATCCTTTAAAAAAGTCTTCGTTGAACAAAAGGTTTGAGAGATCTGTAGGTTTAGGAAGAGATTTCGGGGAAGAAAGATAATAGTGGTGGTTACTGACAGATTTTGAATTTTTGATAAGACACTATAAATAACGTCGGTGAAAACAACAACAAATCAGCGTAGACTGAGAAAACACTGGGGTACCTGACTTCGGACGATCCGAAGAGACAGGTACCCTAAAGGGTCCGTTCTTATGACCTCACCCAACGGTAAAGGAAGAGGTCCTCTATAAGGAGTGGGTCCCTAACTTGACCGCAGAGGATGTAACCGTCCGTCTAAGAAATGACGACTCGGTGTATAATTAAAATTTAAATACCCATATAATTTTAAATACTTTCTTGTTAAATAAGTAAACGATTAAGTATATTACTTGTATATATACCGTAATATACCGTAGGTAACCAGTTCTAAAATAAGACCCATCATATTATTTACTACAACTACCCACGTTTAATACTCATTGTAATCAGAGATGAGAATTACTCGAATGATAGATAATCTTTCTATTCTGTACATGTCGTTGTTAACTTTTTTATATACGACTTCTGTGACGTCGAAATAAATTCTGTTATGGAATGTGGACTTATAAAAATTTTAAACCGTGTGTGTAAACGTATTTTCCTCCGTCTAAACAAAATTGTCACTCAGAAGTACCTCTTGATTTTAAAATAGGTCCGGTATCTTTTACTGACAAAGCAAATAAGGGTAAAATATGCAATGTATCTGAAACGTACTTTCACTTTCACTTCAGCGAGTCAGCACAGGCTGAGACGCTAGGTCACTTGACTTCGGGTGGTCCGAGGAGACAGGAACCCTAAGAGGTCCGTTCTTATGACCTCACCCAACGGTAAAGGAAGAGGTCTCTTGAAGGGCTGGGTCCCTAACTTGGGTCCAGAGGGCGTAACGACCATCTGCGAAATTGGAGACTCGGTGGTTCCTTCTGAAACGTATTGGTATATGTTAAGTCGTAAAAATTTCCTAATGTTTACAATATCAAGTTTTTCATCGGTACTCTATACCTTAGTCTGGATCTAAATTAAAGAGCAAGATGACTACTGTTTGCATACTAATTCCCACTCAATAAATTAGAGAACCTCAAAGTCACAACAAAGGGTCTTTTACCTCCCTGATCGAGGGATAACAGTACATAACTACTGACTCTATTGTATACATTTCGTGTGTCTACGTCGTTGACGAGTTATTTATAATCGACAGAAGAGATCGTCACTAACAACATCGAGTCAAACGATACTGTGTTACGACTAACTTAGGTACTAAATGGGTCGCGCTAGGGACCCCGACCGTGTGGTCAGGGTTATTATTTTAACAAGGACATACTTTTATATTAAACCGAGAGTCACTAGACACAAACTATTAGTAAAGACTACACCAAAGGTCCTTGTACCGAACTACTTTTTGTTCCTGACAGAATATACTCCCACACACTTATGTATATAAGTATACATTATATATATATATGTGCAAACATGATAAAAGTTCGCGAAATTCATTACGTCAGATCACAGAACGTTTCACAATTCTCTTGTCCCAAGGATGGTCTACACAAACTTACTGACCGATAGTTAGTAAACATTAATCGTGTGACATACATTTAAATACGTTGAATTCACGAACTTTTGTTAAATAAGAACATTCATCTAATTTAACAGGAAAAATGTTAGGACAAATGTAAGCATTAAATGAATTGTCTGGGAGTAAAGTAACTACCATTTGAAATGGGGACGGGTTCAAGTCTAAGAGAGTAAAACCGATACACGGTAGACTTAAGTAATCCAATATAACATGATTCTTTTTTTTCCACCTCATGGTTTAAGGTAGTTAGTTCACGATCGACAGTCACTGTCCTTTAACCGTGTTCGTGACCCTGGGGACTGGTCTACCATCTGTAGACACGAAAAGAGTAACCGTCCCGGTCCAGTTGTTTATCCGGAGTTTCTCAACCCCGGGGTATCCACCTTCCGTGGAGTTCCGACAATTTCGTAAACCCAATACTTGTGGTTCCTTCTTTAACTGTGGAACCCTACGGAACTTGTTAAATAAAAAATTAATACAGTATCTTCAATCCTGTCCTCGGTTCATACTAGAACTTCCCAGGATTCTGACCCAATCATGGACATAGAAGTCTTACCCACCCTTCTATGTTTCCTCGTTAGAAGGTCTTCCAATAAGATGATCTTTCACAGGATTCTCCCTCGGTCTCCCTGAAACCGAGACTAGACTACACCCTCGAAACAGATGAAGTCTCCAATCCTACAATTAAAGAGACGTGTTTTTCTTGTCTTATATAAAAGACGAAAGGGATGAAAGGTCCCTGTAAAACTCACAAAGTACTCGACTTCCTATATTTGAATGAAGAATTTAGGTCTCTCTGTTCCTCTTTTGTAGAGGAAGTAGATGAATTTAGAGTCATTGCATAGTACTGTTTTATTTCGTAAAACAGGAAGTACTTTCAGTGGGGTAAGAACGGTACGTCCAACACGAAAGGTTCAGACCCCACAATCTTGGAGATTCTAGATTTTTCCAGAATGTGACAAGAACTGAGGCAAGATGTTACCATTCCTTAAACTCATTTTCTCAGAACAGAAAAGTAGGAAAAAGTGTCCTTCTACGATTTATTTTTGCACAATTGACTAAGTATCGAGACTGTAAAGGTGAGTATAAGTGTCGGGTGAGCCAACGTCATGAAAAGGGAGTTTAGAGACCGACTTTAGGACAATTTTCCTGTTCGTCCTATAAAGGTAAGACCCCGGAACAGTCATTCGTAGTTCGGGACGGTTACGGGTGCCTACTCAGGAACGGAGAAAACAAGACACCTTCATTTCCCCTACGTAGTTGTCAGAAATCGTGAGGTTCTTTCAGTAGTGACTCGAAGTTTAAGAGGACGTTTAGACTGAGAGAGAATCTGACAACTATGACTTAAAACTATTTGTTATTATTATTGTTCCTGCTGTCCCTCTCCATCTCTTTCTAGGGGAAATGAACAACACTATCATTTTTATCGTCACCAGTAGTTTTAAATCTCTGAACTTTAGATTAAGATAAAAATTGATCGAGACATTGAAACTTCAATGAAGTTCTTAGACTCGGAGTCAAAGAAAGGAAGACTTTTCGAGTAGACCTGATCCAGTAGAGGTCACTGGGAGGGACAGGATAATGAATCTCTAAGGGTCACCTTTTCCAGTGTCTATCTTGTACATTAATCTTTCATACTTTACCTGTCCCTCCGTCCGGTTGAGAATATGAGAAAAGACTTTTATTTGTTTGTTTTTATGGAGATGTCAATAAATATACAATTGAAAAAAAAAGGAAAATCAATATAACTCTATATTAACTGTGTATGGTAACATATTCGGACTCCGCATGTCTTATTACTAAACCAAATGTAGTAATTTACTAAAAATGTCATTCAAATCTCCTTATAGGTGGTAGAGTATGTATATATTTTAATTTCTTTATCGTTATTATAAAAAGGTACACTACTCTCGAAGAATCCTAAATGAGAGAATTGAAAGTATACATAATTAATATAAATAGTACAACATGTAATATAGAGATCATGAATAAATAGAATATGTTCCTTCAAACATCGAAGACTGACGGAAGTAGGTTACGGACGACGGGGTGTTGTGACCGGAGACCATTGGTTTACAGACTAGAGAAAAAAGATAATCAAACAAAAATTTCACATTAACTGGATATTGTGACACAAGGACAATGTGTTGTACCCCTAATTTATACAGATATGTAAAGTTTCCCGAAGGGTCTACCACGATCACCATTTCTTGGACGGACGTTACGTCCTCTGTATTATTCTATTCCCAAACTACGGACCCAACGCTTCTAGGGGACCTCCTCCGTTGGGTGAGATTAGAAGAACGGACATCTTAGTGTACCTGTCGTCTCGGACCACTCGATGACAAGTATGCCAACGTTTCTCAACCTGTGTTGACTTTACTGAATGTGCGTGTGTATGTAAAATTTTACTAGTGGCGTTATTCAGATCAACACCATGCAGTAGTATGCTTCGATAAAATGTCTTAACTGATACAAGGAGTGTGACATGTGAAGTATGATTACTGTAAATAAAACGTCGACTTTCAAACATGGAGAATTAGCAGGAGGATAAACAAAAGAAGGGGATGACGTAAAGGAGACGGTTGGTAACAAACAAGAGACATAGAAATTAAGACACAAAACAATATAAACGATTAAAAGAATCTAAAGTGTATATTCACTTTAGTGTGTCATAAACGGAAAGAGACAGATTGTAAACTAAATCACACTATTGGAGATCCGGGTAGGAATAACAGTGTCTACTGCTCTAATCTAAGAAAAAATACCGACTTATTATAAGGTAGCGTACATATATGATGAAGAAAAAGGTAAACAGACAACTGTCCGCGAATCCAAAGAGGGTATAACGTCGATAATATTTATTAAGACGTTACTTGTATCGCAAAGTATATGGAAATGGTCCCGAAGGGTTCACCGAGTCAACCACTTCTTAGATGGACGTTACGTCCTCTGGACCCAGGTTGGGGACCCAGTCCTTCTAAGGGGACCTCTTCCTTTACCGTTGGGTGAAGTCATAAGAACAGACCCTTTAGTATACCTGTCTCCTCGAATCACCCGATGTCAGGTCCCCAAGTGTTTTCAAACTGTGTCGAATCACTGATTTGATGGTGGTGGTGGTATGGAAAAGTTCAATAACAAAAGTAAAAGAAATCTATTTGCGGGGTCTCACCTTAAAGACCTAACATACCATCAAGATCGTAATTAAAAGGCTCCTCGAAGGTATGACGAAAGACATCTTCAACTTGGTTAAACTTAAGGGTGGTTGTCACGTACTCCAAAGAGAAGTGGTGTAGGATCGGTTGTGAAGAATAGACAACATAAAAACCATTTTTGGTACGACTGTTGACACTATCTTATGGGTTAACACCAAAAATAAACGTAAAGAGACTACTAATCACTACAACTCACGGAAAGGTTACACGGACGACTGGTAGACTTACAAATGAAACTTTTTTTACACATAAGTCTAGTAGAGAGTAAAATTAACCCAACCACCAAATAAATAAATAAATAACAAGGATATATATAAAATAAATTGATATCAACTGAATTTTACAAAGTCTACATGTCAATTTACTAAATCAATACGTATAAATATATATATATATTTAATAAAAGGTGATATCCAATAATACTCTATACCTGATATATATTCTATCAAGGGATACGATATACCATTTGACAACAACGAATAACGTATAGATAAAAAATTTAATTTTTAGATCGTAAAATAAGTATGATTCAATTTACTTACCTTAGTTTTACAGTATTTAAAAATCAGTTTTTAAGTATTTAAAAGATTTTATATATATAATATATATGATAAATAATATACATATTTTACGAAACGATGACACGAACTATTACCGAACTCTTTCTTGTAGTCTTTTTCTTCTCTACCTCTTTAACCTTTTGTACTTACTTTACCCTCGTGACTTACACTTTATCTTTTTCACTTTAGTTGATCTATTTTCAATTTCTAATAGTATATGAGGTTAAAAAAATTTTGTACCGACGAGTAATCGTTGTATCTTCTTCGAATCCTCTTTTTTCATTGTGGATCTGTAAAACATAAAAAGTTTTTTAAGGTTCTATTAAGACTATAGGTAGACCTAAAAATTTTCACTAATGTCCAAAAAGATAATTTACCATCAAAACCACTATATCTTATGATAATAAGACAACTAGTTAGTACTATGTGATCATAATTCGTTATCAATATATTAGTGTTATCATTTTCTACAAATAGTCAAAAGTGTTAGTTATCGGTCTGTTTTTAATTTCTATTACGTCAACGTTCAGTATTACCCTTGTACTAATTGGATTGTTATATTTCATAACGTATGTTAAACCCCCTAGTTCGTTACACTATACCATTCATCTTCACGTATGTACGTGTACAAAAGTAGAAGGGTCGGTCAGATACAGAAAACCAACGACGTAAATTAGGTAAATGTAAATTCCATTAATATTTATACATACTAGGATAACGGTAAAATAATCAACGAAACCCAAATAAAAGACATTCAGAAAAGGAAGAGAACAAAAGACTGATCTCTTCGAGAAAATCGTAAACAACATTTCGACCAAACCACCACGACTTAAGAAAATTGAAAACGAGTAGACCTTTCGAAAACTAAAGAGTTTAGACTTACTCTCAGAACGACCTATCTCATAAGAACCAACATCCAAGAAGGGAAAGTAGTGAAATTTATATAGTTCGGTAACGGAAGACCGGACATCTAAAAGACAACTCTTTAGTCGACTATTTGCCTACCCTTAAGGGAATATACAATAAACGGTAAAATGGGACAACGAAAAACAACGAAAGTTATGAAATAAAAACAGAAATTAAAAACAGTCAAAGTAATGATACACAGAACCCCATAAGGAGGAGTCCAAATAGGAAGGACCCTGAGAGACTCGAAGGACCTGAACCAACTGATAAAGGAAAGGGTACAATCCCTTCAAAAGTCGATAATAGAATAGTTTATAAAAGCATCCAGGAAAAAGAGAGAGAAGAGGTAGACCCTTGGGATGTCACGTTTAGAACCACACAAATTATAACAGGGTCTCCAGAGAATCCGACAGAAGTAAAAAAAAAAGTAAGAAAAAAGATATAAGACAAGACACCGTCACTAAAGGTGGTAAGACAGGAGTTCCAGTGAATTGAGAAGGCGGACAATAAGACAATAACTAAGGAAGATTATATAACAAGTAGAGACAGGAAGATCCAGAGACCATTTGTAAATAATATAGAAGACGTAAGACAAAGACTCTAGGATCTAACAGAAGTAATAGTAATAAGACTTAAGAAAAAGACTTTCAAACGAATATAGGTGAAGTAAAGTACCAAAAAAAGACCCCAAAATATAACTGGGAAGACCCTACATTGAGAAATGAAAAAAGTAGGACTAATTGAAAGACATTAAACCAAAAACAAGATCGTCGACATCATAACACTAGATCACTAACCAGATGAGTTCAATAAATAAAGTAGAACGAAGAAGAGAGACGGGAGACCACTTACTCCGATTATCCGAAGACATTCGAAGAACTACCCTACCTGTACCACCCAGAACGAGACTACCGACCCCGGAACGAGGTCATTTCGAAATTAGGTCAATAGACGACTACTCACTTCAACACGAGTGAGGGACAATCATAAAGCCGGATTGTTGATCTCTACTAGGTCGGAACCCCAGACACCACGGGTGTCTCCAATTACACTGGAGAACCTCCAATTACACTGGAGGTCCTCTCGAATGTGATTCCTCCTGGAAGGTCCTGACGACGACGACCACGGGAGTAGGGACACTACTCGGAGACGGTTGGGTGTGAAGGTGTCCTCTGGGAGGTTGTGGTCTTCTATCGAAACCAAGTCGGAAGACACCCCAGTAACGAGAAAAGGAGACTCAGAATCACGTACGTTCTAAAACAAACACGAGAGGTTCTCATCGCAGAAACAAAAGGGGTCAGGATACCTTCAGAATGTAAGTTTAGTATTACAGGAAGTTCTAGTCTAAGGGACCCCTAAAGGACAGGGAAACAGTCTGACCCTTCGGAGTATACCCCGAGTCTTGGAAATGTTGTCACCCTCTTTAAGAAACCATAATAATAAGAAGTCAAACACCCAGTGGGTGAAACACCCATACTTTAAACTAAAATGTATATATAAATAGTTTCTATAACCGGACATTAAAAGAAATAGACCAAAACCATATCCCATTACCACCGTAGTATATTACAGGAAACCTTCTCAATCCTTCCTACTCATATTCAAGAAGGACCATACAAACTATCCTAAACGGACACTTCGGTCCGAGACCTGAAAACAAACATCCCTCAAAAAGAAAAAAAAAATTTAATGCCTAAGATAAAGTGAAGATCCCTAACCAGATAAGTTCAAAAAATAAAGTAGAACCAAATAAAAACCACTTGAAATACAAAGATCTTACAACAGGTAAAGAAGATCTAACAGTTTAAAAAACCGTAAATTAACAGGTACTTTAATTTTCACTTTCAACAAATCAGCACAGGTTGAGAAACGCTGGGGTACCTGATATGTCAGGTACCTTAAGAGGTCCGTTCTTATGATTTCACCCATCGGAAAGACAAGAGGTTCCCTAGCTTGGATCTAGAGGACGTAACGTCCATCTAAGAAATGGTCGACTTAGTGTTCCCTTCGGGTATTAACAAGTATTATAAGAGAAAAAATACATTAAGACACCACAGTCAACCCTCGGAGGAAAAAGTAAAGAATAAATAAACTCAGGAGAGAAGAAGAAACATGTGAACCGATCTCCAAACAATTAAAACAAATGAGAAAGTTTCTTAATCGAGAACCAAAATAGTTAAAAAAAGATAAAAAAATTTAGAGATAAAATAAAAGAGAAACTAAATAATAGAGGAAGGAAGACGACTAAAATCTAAAATAAACAAGAAGAAAAATTTTAATAAGATCCACCACCTAATCCAACAAACTCTAAAAACCAAAGAATTTCTTCCGGATATAGCGATTTTTGAAAGGAGATTTTTAACAAAATCAATATAGGGTGTCTAAAACATACCGACACAGAAGTAAAAGTAAACAGAGTTCCATTAAAATTTAAAGAAGAAACTAAAGTAGTAACTGGGTAACCAAAAAAAATTATCGTACAACAAATCAGAAACATATTATCTAAAAAAGAGTAAATAAACAGACACCGAGACCAACTAAAGATCAAAGTACGGGAACATCAGACTTTTCTACGAACTTTATTAAACATATGAGAATTTAAATAACTCCGAATACAGAACAGGATGACACAGGAGGATACAGAACAGGATATCGGGGCGTAAAATATGAGGGGAGTCTACATGACGCAAACTACAGTAGAAAATGTAGAAAAACAAAACACTGATATCTACTGAATTGATGTAGAAAACTGGAATGATGGAAGTATACATCAAATAAATGCTGTAAAGAAAATATAAACATCAAAGTTCATTTTAAAA
Organism: Capra ibex; assembly: GCA_006410555.1. NCBI lineage: Eukaryota > Metazoa > Chordata > Mammalia > Artiodactyla > Bovidae > Capra > Capra ibex. Next base: position 43,084,782 of record SJYO01013871.1, read on the forward strand.
AGGAAAACATTAACAGTATAAAGGTCCACGACGGAAAAGAAAAAGTGGTTCTCTTTAGGGAAATTATAAAGAGTATTTCGACCAAAATGTCACGGTTTGAGAAAGTCGAAAACGAATAAACATTTTGAACATTGAAGAGGTAGCTGAGACTTACTTCGAAAAGGTTCATTTTATAAGAACGAACATTCTAAAAGAGAAGGTAGTGAACGTTTATATCGTACGGTCAGGGAAGACCGGACGTCTCAAAAACTGCTTTTCCGTCGACTATCGGAATACCCTCGAGGGAACATGTAGTGAACAACGAAAAAAGAACTACGAAAATTATGAGAAAGAAATTAGAAAGGGTAAAATTAATGTTATACAGAACCACACCCGAAGAAGCCCAATTAGGACAAACCCTGAGAAACACGAAAGACCTGGATCTACAAAGGAAAGGGTTCAGTTACTTCAAAAGTCGATAATTAAGAAATATATTTCAATAGACGGGGAAAGAGAGTGAAAAGACGAAAACTTTACAAATATGACTTTTATATTCATACGAAATACAAAAGAGTCTCCAGAGAATTTGGTAAGAATAAAGGAAAATTAGAAAAAAAGACAAGGTGAAGTCGCTGGAGGTGATGAGAAAGTCGAGTGTTGGACAAGAAGACATAGTACATTAGATGAAAACTCAGGAAGATCACACAAAATTTAAAGTCAATAAAATAACAAGTAGAAACAAACCAACAAGAAGTATAAAGGAGAAACAATTTTTGAAGAAAGAGATAGGTCAGGAGTCGACCCAAGAAGTTTGCAGAAACACTAGTAATGGAACTTGAGAGTATCCAATCTAACGACAGAGGTAAGGGAATTAAGAAGACACTAAAATAGAGAAAGGAAGTAAACCTTGTATCAGGATACAACGAAGTAAAATGGATTAAAAGACAAAAATAAAGATACACAACAAATATAGAGAGTTGGAACGTCTTCAGTAGAAAAATTTCTCTGCAGAACACTCACGGTGGTCACGTAAATAGAGACTAGTCGTCTCGATATGCGAGACCCTCATGGGCGATACAACCGGTGTACAGAAAGACAACACCACCTGACTCAGGACATCTACCAGTACATCCATATCGACTAGGAATCAGATAGGACGGACCGAGAAGAAACACATTTCCGACGACATGACACTACCCGTCACAGTAAGTGTTCCACCTAAAGACATCTCGATACGTCATAGGACCATGATCACGACCGGGTGACACCCGTAACCCAAGACAACATGTGTAAGATCCTGGAGACCAGAACCTAGACAACCACTCGAATTCAGTTAAAAATCTCGAAATAAGATTGTTTCCATCTCTACACATCTATTCGTTATCTCTTCCGACTAAACAAACGAACAAATACAAAAGTAAGTAAATAAGTAACTAAATACATAATCGAAGAAATTAGTTATTTATAAATAACTCGTAGATAAAACATGGTCCAATATAATATCAATAACTCCTATATCCATATGTCTCTGTATATGTATGTATCTAATTTTGGAACCCGAGATACCTCAAATACAAAGTTATAAGACTTCGTTATTTACGATTTATTTGTTTATTTATCTATTATACACTTTATCCCCATTCTTTAGTAATTTTTTTTTTCATCTCAATTCTATATCCCAGTCCTTACCCCGTCACGATAAAATTTACATGGACCATACAACTCCTTATTGTTTCTTTGGTCATCGACCTCGACTTTCTTGTTATTCTTCTTACCATCCTTTACCACATTTTTGTCGTCGTCCCGGTCTTTTATGTCTAAAAATATCCTACCATACACAGACTCGAAAATGAGACTCACCTTACCCTTGATAATACCCTAAAGCTCATCTCCCCACAGTACCATACTATAAAATCTTCCTAATAAGACAACGAAAAATCTCATGTGACGTATTTTCGTTCCCATTTTCGTCCTTCTATTAAACCTCGTTAAATTTATTAAGTCTTCTTTTCCCCTCCTTTGTCGTTACTTTCATCTCTCTTCACCAGAACTTAGATTTATATAAAGGTTCCGACCCGACTGTCTTCAATACTCGACTATGTTATACAAGTATCTAACCTACACACAGGAGTCTCTTTCTGTCTACAGTTGCTACTGAGTACAATTCCTTACTGAATTCTAAAACACCGGATTCCCTGAGTGACCATCTTACTTTTACGGTAAACAAACTACTCCTTATCTTACTCTCGTGTTTTTAAACCAGCTACCAAAGTTTAGATCTCAGGATAAAGTTTGTATATCTCGAACTCAAGGGATAGTCTATAGGTTCATTCCTACAGGTCGTCTTTCAATATCTGTACTTAGACCTCTAGTCTCTTTCCAGTCTCCATCTCTGTATGTAGACCCATAGTAGTCGTATATCTAGCCTCTTCCGCTACCGTGGGGTGAGGTTATGAGAACGGACCTTTTAGGGTACCTGCCTCCTCGGACCACCCGACGTCAGGTACCCCAGCACTTCTCAACCTTTGCTGACTCGCTGAAGGGAAAGTGAAAAGTGAAAGTGTGTAACCTCTTCCTTTACCGTTGGGTGAGGTCATAAGAACGGACCTCTTAGGATCCCTGTCCCTTCGGACCACCCGACGGTAGATACCCCAGCGTGTCTCAGCCTGTGTTGACTTCGCTGAATCGTCGTCGTATATCTATCACAAATTCTAGTACTTAAACTTACTCAAGTGGTCTATTCTCTTTTATCTCTTCTAGTACTTGGTTCGGGATTTTAAGAGATTGTGAATGTCTAGTCCTACGACTATTCTCTCACTAGTCGAGACAGTATCTAACGACCATTTAGGTCGTTCTACTCCCTAAAATGAATCTTAGGGGTAACACTACGTCCACTGAAAAAGGAGGAAGGATATGTTAACAGACAACAACAACTCAGTGATTCAGTATAGGCTGAGAAACATTAGGGTACTTGACTCGTGTAGTCCGAAGGGACAGGAAGTGGTAGAGGAACTTAACACCAAGAGCAGTTATCTGAAAGAATGTCTTGACTTACACTCTTTACTGATGATTTCACTTTGGTTTGGAAGTAGGTAGTGAACATACTTCCAAGTCTTGACCGAAGATAGACCACACACATACACACACACACACACACACACACACACATACCATCTCCGTCTCTCTCTGTCTGTCTGTGTCTTTGTCTATGTTTCTTTATCTCTATAATATGTCTCTTCTTGTTATCTTAGTCTGTAACAGGGACCGAAACTCCTGAAACAGATATTTCCTTCTGTTCTCTTGGTGATTGAACACAAGAATACCTAAGTTTTGTACGAATTCATTGACGGACGTCTTAAAGTCTTATCCTCACAATTCCCACTGTAGACTACTGTCCACAATACCCCGACCTTTCTAGATATTACGTATTTTTAATAACACAGAAGTCCTTTTGATTCCTTAAATAGAAGTCCTTCGGTACAGAGTCTCAGTAAGGAACTCAACACAATAATACGAGATCAAAAACGGATTCTTTAGATTTCGACAAGGTAACAGATCTCTTATTAAAGAGAGGTACCGTGACCGACCGAAAGTACCAAAAAATTTTTAGGGTTAGTCAGGAATATTGATAAGATTAAATATCGTTCGTAAGGGAAGTTTAAGAATCTAGTGATCAATGGATGAATAGTGAGTAATTATTAATAGAATTTTTAAAATAATTCTGAAATACAAAAATCTCGTCCAAATACAAGTGTCGTTTTAACTTCCCTTCCATGTATCTAAAGGATATATACGGGACGAGGGTGTATACATATTAGAGTGGGTAATAGCTATAGGGGGTGGTCTCTCATGTAAACAATGTTGACTACTTGGACGTTATTGTTTAGTATTAGTCGGGTTCATACGAGAAATGTAACGTAAAGGGAGAACTATGACATATAAGATAACCAAACCTGTTCACATATGACATAGGTAGTAATTTTCTAATATGCCTTACAGAAGTGACGGGTTTTTTGGGAGACGCGACGTACATGAGGAGACAGGGGAATCGGACACCTTCGACGAATGAAAAAATATCAGAGGCATCAAATTTTATAACATATCAACTTTAGTGTGTCATGGATAGGAAAGTCTAACCGAGAAAGTGAATGATGTAAAAGAGGTGCGAGAAAGTGTTTTGCTTATCGAATGTAGAAAAGTCGTCACTCATTATACAGTAACAAACCTACTTTGTCAAATGGATAGATGAGTGAATGACTACTTATGGAACCAACGAAGATTTAAAACCATCAATACTTAATTCTACGACATTTTAGATATACGTCTAAAAATGCACCTGGATTCAAAAATTGAGGAAACCCTTTTATAATTCTTTGGGTCAACGATCTAATATACCATTCTCATACAAATCAAAACATTCTTTGACGGTTGACAGAAGGTTTCATCGACGTGGTAAAACACAAGGGTGGTCGTTATTTACTCTCGAAAACCGAGTCTGCCATTTCGTAGACGGATGTTACGTTCTCTGGCCTCAAACTAGGGACCCAACCCTTCTAGGAGACCTCTTCCGTTGGGTAAGGTCATGGGAACGGACCTTTTTAGGGTACCTACCTCCTCGCACCATCCGATGTCAGGTACCCCAGCGTTTCTCAACCTGTGCTGACTCACTGAAGTGAAAGTGAAAACGAAACAACAAGATGTGAGTACGGTCACATACCACAAGAGTCACAAACTTAAAACCGGTAAAATTATCTATAATATTCATAGAGAAACAATAAAATTAACAGAATCGAAAATTTTTCACACAAATAAAGGAGTCTGTCTAACGTTCGATACCTTGTTTACTATATAATAAAATGAAAAAAAAGACAGGTGATAGTGTTTAATAATAATTCACCTATGAATTATTACGATAAACTTACTTACGTGTTTTTTATGGTTCATGTAAGAAATGGACACTAAGGATCACAAATGGGTCTACATTATGTTGATTCTTTTTCTACTTGTCTTTGTAAACCCCCTACCATCTATTTGTGCCCACTTCATAAGTCGACACACAACAGATTTAAATTCGTCTTATATTTACTTCTTTAAATTTAGTTATAAACCACACATGTAATAAACACAACTTCCTTAAAGTATTTTGAAAAAAATTTCGACGCGAAGGACAGTTTATTTAGTACTGAACGTGTTTTTTTCTTTTCATTACGAAACTGGGTGCCCGAAATTGATCGTTCTAATTTATTGAATAGAAGATCCGATCCTGTCAAGACTCTTTCCCCTACGATCATTGTTAATATGGTCTATTCGTCTGTATTTGGTCCCGTCAGGGTCTCTGGGAAATTCCAGGTCCCTGAGTGACCTTTTACCTATCTTCGATATTAGAGAAAGAGATCTTTTTAAAATGGTATTCAAAGTCACATATGAGCTGGACAGGGTTAAGTGACTAATTCTTAGGGACTGAGTATACTGGAGTACAGGTAAGGTTACAAAATGAGGAAGTTATTTGACTGTGGGGTGTAATTTTCCAATTTTACTAGAAGTTTCTAGAGATATGGTCTTCCTTTTTGTTTACCTATAATAAAAGTCATCGACCATATACAAAAATTGGTTTTACAAATATTTCAAATAAAGACACTTCTTTTAGGATGAAAGATTTTTCTTTTAACATGAAAAAACGTAAATTTTCATCCTCTATCCGAGGGTAAATCCCTTTGTATTAATTCTTAAAAAAGTCAGACATTGTTGTGTCATTAATGAAAACTTTATCTAGACATGAAAAGGTTTACGTTGGGATTCAGGAAACAGGAACTTGAGGAAAGTCAAGTCATGTCAAGTCAGTGAGTCAGCACAGACTGAGAAACGGTGGGGTACTTAGTGTCGTACGGTCCGGAGGGACAGGTAGTGGTTGAGGGTCTCAAGTGGGGTTTGGGTACAGGTAGCTCAGTCACTACGGTAGGACGGTAGAGGAGGAGACAGCAGGGGAGAGGAGGACGGGGGTTCGGGAGGGTCGTAGTCCCAGAAAATCCGGAGGAATTTTTAAGTCAATGGTCTGTCTCGGGTGTACGTGCGTGTGTGTTGGACAATGTTCCAGACTCCCTCGAACCAATGACATGGTGTAGTACGGTCCTCCACGGTGAGAGTGGACGACCCGAAGAGACCCTTCTCAAGAAGTTGAAATGTAAAAATACTAAAGTTTAAAGATGTTTCTCTAATATTATTAGAATGACGTTTCAAAGTTTGTTTCGAAATACACACACGTGAGAGGAGTCAGACAAGGAAGTCGAAAGATCGATATTACTCGTTTTTACACGTTCTTCGACAGTATCGTGTGACGATCAGTCGACAGGATTTTCTACAGTTACGAAGACATGTGTGTGTGTGTGTGTGTGTGTGTGTGTGTGTGTCAGTGGGGAGGGGGGGGGGGTAAAAACCCTTTCCGAAAATGTAGAATTCCTAAAGAATTATTATTAAAGAATTAGTATCTTTAAAACTTTAGAGTGTATCTTTTATCTTTTATAAATCTAGTGGGTGTCAAGATAGTCTCTATTAGTGATGATTGTATCCCGAAGGGACCACCGAGTCTCCAATTTCGCAGACGGACCTTACGTCCTCTGGGTCCAAACTAGGGACCCAACCCTTCTAGGGGACCTCTCCCTTTACCGTTGGGTGAGGTCATGAGAACGGACCTCTTAGGGTACCTCCCTCCTCGGACCATCCGATATCAGGTACCCCAACGTTTCTCAGCCTGTGCTGACTTGCTGAAGCTGAAGTGAAAGTTGTATACGAATGTCCAAATAACTAAATAAAAGAGTACATACCTTATATGTATTTCCTTTTCGTATACGTGTACATTAGGGGACGAACAGAGAAAAGTTGAGTATATTTTCATATCTGTGAAAGGTTTCTATATCTTAAATCTCAGTCTTTTCTGGAATACTAGAGAAAGGACAAATTACGTGAAAGAAATGTCTACTTCTTTAATTCTGGATTTAAAACGTGGTTGAAAAAATAAAAATTCACTTGTTAATCAGTTACTTGAATATGAAAGTCATTCATTCGATAAATAATTATATATACGTTAGAGTTTCAATCTGTAATACCATATTAAGTTATTTGTATATATCTAATAGATGATCATGAACTTTCTATCGTTTCTTGAAATGACACTTAATAAAGGAAATTAGAGGTCTTACACCTTTTATGGTGATAATAATATTGAAGGTAACATCTGTAATCCCTTAACTTCAAATTTGTCCAACTTATTATAAGATATTTAGTATATTCCTCCTTTACCTACTTAACCTTAAGTTTTAAACTACGAGACTAAAGTTTGGTGTACAACGAAAACCATATCACAACATTAGGTCCATTATTCCTCAACTAAAAATTCACTAGAAAGTTAAAAAGACTTCTCTGTTCTACATAAATAGTCTTTCATACTTCTCTGTCTATTTGTTCGTTCTTTTCAATCTTAAATAACTTATAAGTGATCTCCAATTTGTAACACGATTACTTAAAAGAACGTAACAGACTAAACTTGGAGTAGAGATTCCATCCTTGATAAAAGGGGTAAAATGTACACTTTTTTGATTCCGAACCTCTTCAGTTTATTATTTAGTTAATTTCTTGATTCTAAGTCGGGGTCTGTCAACTTATTGTCTTAGTAATACCACTTATTAATACTAGGTTTATGTTACTTAGAAGAAGTGACTTGTTGAACTTCAAGACAAACTTGGTAACTTAGATTGCATAAAGGGTTACGACCCTCACCGCCTTTCTTCGAAGTTTCCGACAACTATTAGTTCCTCCCTGAATTTGACCTGAAACTGTAACTCATCGTTTTCACCTACGTCACTCTCATTCTTGTCTTGAGAACGGTAACGTTTACACCTATTCTCGTTCTCTTTCCATCTTTGCTCTTTCTTATCCTGTGAACTCCCTTATCATTTCGTTGAGGTTGTCCATCTTCGGATTTGGTGTCGAACTCATTCACAAAACTCGGTATGATCCTTCCCGCTCCTCACAGACCTACTTCTCAAACCCGATACGGTAATTTTTTGACTCTCAGTGTCCTTATTCACACTTTCAGACTGTTACCATACGGTAACCCCTCCATACAGACCTTCCCTTCCTACAGATCGAATCATATTAACCCTAACTTGTCCTCGTCGACAGTCCCCGAAGTCGAATTTTCAAGTAGAAACCAAAACGGATGTCACAATTCCTTTCTTAGTCACGACAGGTACCAAGATAACACCGACGTCGGACCCCGTTCTGACCTTTTTTTATTTACAGTCGGACTAAAGAAGTCAACTCTTCGTTTTCTCTCGTATTTGAGACCAGACGAAGTCGTCACGCTCAAAATCATAAGTGTAAAGTTATCTAGAGTTTGGACTTACGCACAGTCTCAATGGACCCCGTGAAAAGTTGTCGTGTTTACGAGGTCTATGTGGGGGACCTTTGAGACTGAATCAAAGAATCACCCCTCGGGTTTGTTACCTTTAAAACTTTCGAGGGTCTAATAAGATTACATATCGTTACCTATCTCTTCGTATCGACGTTACCTTCTTCAATTTTGACTATGTCACACACAGAATTCCAGAATTTTGTTTTTGAAGAAAGGTTTAGATAACAAATTTGGACTCGTAGGTCGGAGAATGTCATTCTTTTTCTACTAGTCATAAAATCTCCTGTAGAAACCTATGCAAGAAAATGTAAAGACACATTGAAACGACGTCTTCGGTTCTCTTCTTTACTTTTTTTGAATTAATAGCACAGACACTAAAAAGGAAAACTAAGATGAAGAGGATACAGAGAGTTTATATACTTACGTCTCCGACTAGAATGTACGTTTGAATGGTGAGTCTGGATGAAAAGACCCAGTAGAAGAATGACAAGGAGGTGTTTGTAAGACATAAGTAAGTTGTAGACGACACAAGAGTCGTTAACCACGAGTCACGTTCACTCTGTGAAAGAAAGAAGTTCTTTGGAAACCGACTTAGTGACAAGTCCAGAGTCAGTTCCGTTCAGAATTGGGGAAAGTACCCAGAAACGGACCGCCTGAGGTGAGAACTCTCACAACATCGAGAGGAGGGAGTCTAACGTTCAGGAGTACATGGAAACATAGGACGAGTGTCGTCAACGAGGTCCCTGTAAGAGATTGTCAGAAGATACTTTTGAAGAAGGGTGTAAGTAGTGAGAATTTGAGGTGAACACCCAGGACCACGAATCCAGTATCGTGTGAAAGAGAAAAAAAAAAAAAAGGTAAAAGAGTGGATGAGTATGATTAACGACCCTTTAGAACTACGACCCTTTCTAACTTCCACCCTCGTCTTCCCCTGCTGGCTCCTACTCTACCAACCTACCATAGTGGCTGGGTTACGTGTACTCAAACTCATTCAAGGTCCTCAACAACTACCTGTCCCTTCGGACCGTAGGACGCCAGGTACCCAAGTGTTTCTCAGTCTGTCCTGACTTACTGACTTAACTTGAGTATGATTAATCTTAATTACTAAAGGCCTAAAAAAAAAAAAAAGACTCCTTCGTAGGTCTCCTACGATCTGGGGAGGAGGATTCTACCCTGGACCTTTAAACCTATATTGAGGATTTACCGAAACAATCGGTTCAAATCCTTTTTTGAAAAATCTCATTATAAAATTCGATTCAAATTTAAATTTAATAGGAGATTATTTATTTATTTAATTAATTTTCTAGTCTCCAATTTTTTAATTAAATTTACGTGTCATTCATTTTGTAAGAATGGGACACTGAGTTAGGGTGTGTGTAGGTATTGACTTTGTTTGTATGTGGATGATATACACTTTATAAGACTATAAAAGAGAATAAAATCGAGTGAAATTTTTACCCTTTGAACGTTAAGAGATGACCTAACATAGAGAATCAAATTTTTTATGAGAAGATCTTAAATCGTGTCAATAAGTGTATTCATAAACTTTTTACAATCACCATAACTAAATAGAAAAACAAAATGAAGATCCCTTACGAAAAATGAATTTTTAGAGAGGGATAGGGTAAAGAGAGAGAGAATATGATTCAAAACTCATATTCGGAGAAGGAACTCCGACGAATACTAAAGAAATTTATAAGTCTATCTGAACCCGAAGGTTATCCGTAAAGAAACCTGTTGAAGTAGGTGCGAGGTCGGGTATTCCTGTTCTCTTATCGAGGAAGGTTGTGTAAGTCCCGGAATGGTATATCGAACCAAACATAACATATAGAAGAAACCACCTGAAATCGGAAGATCTCTTGTGTCTGGAACGGACAGAGATAGAAATAAAGTTCTTGACCGTTATGGTGACATATGGTAAATAAACAAGTTATGTATCAACAACTCACCAACAGAACACGGAGGATTGAACCTGATATACATTATTTTGGACTGTAGTTAAATAAGTCCGGCTCTGGAGAATTATATGGTTCGACAGTGAAGATCGAAAGATCAACTTTCTGTTCTACCAACTGTGAATGTGGTTCTACCTAACATAGTAGACAAGAGGTTTCACTCTTTCATTCCTGTCCTCGATTGGGTTTCCATTAGTTGTTATGTCCTCGACTAAGTAAGAAAAAGACATGAATGACCTACTCCGAGATTTTTATTAACTGGTCGGTTTAGTAAATTGACGTCTCTATTATACTTCTCGGGAGAGTTAAAGGGGTAAGTCACAATTAACCTGGTTTCTTTCGCGATTCTCCTGGGGAGTCTCGAACTGCTTTCCAGAAAATCAATGAACCGTTTTTCGTGGAGTGGATCATTAAACATAAAGTGTCACCATGACACCTACGACGCGTCTCTATAGTAAATCTAAAATTTTTGACTAAATAAACATTGTGTAACATAAGACCGACTTTAATCATCCCAATTTACACTCGAATTGAAATTTTTGTAAAGTAAAATAATACAACCACGTTTTCATTAACACCAAAACGTAACAAACTATAACCCAATGTAAGAATTTATTTACACCAATACAATAAATAGTAAAATTACGTGTAAATAGTGAAATAAAAAACGATTATTGAATGATGAAGGTAAATAAAATATAAATAAGGTCTGATATCTCTACTGTAATCTGTTTTTCGTTTAGACTCGTTAAAAAATTAAGTTCAAACTTTACCCATTATTTCGCCACCTCTATTGAGTGTTATAGTTGTTACGTAAACCGGGTCCTTGACTATTGCTTACATGTCACGTCACTATCAAGTTCTTCAAAACGTTTCCTCTACTCTCGGAACTTCTACTCCTCACGTAACCGGTCGGTAACCTTCAACTGTTACTGGTTGACCCTCGTTAGTGACTTCGACTAGGAGAATATGGATGTACTCTTCAACGACTTCTTAAGTTGCAACTGGTAAGAGACCAGTAAGTAGTAAACTTCGTTTAACCTTTCCACTTGTTCGAACTATTCACTCACGGAGTACTCGACTGACTTTCAGTTTTTTAACAGTCAAACTTCACAACAGAAGAGAATAAGATACGTTGTTGTTTCTTGGTAAAACAGAAGCCTAACACTGCACACTCCTTTTCACCTACAATATACTGTTGACCGTTACTGGTTTGTGTCGCCGACCTGACTCTTCTGGGAGGTTTCGTGAAGGCTTTCGGTGCGAACGTGGTTTCGCCAGTACCGGTAACTGACCACCAGACGACGAGCCGCACTAGTCGATGTTGAAAGGCTTGGGGTCACTTTGGTAATGTAGACTCTGCATCCGAGTCATTAAACTACTCTACGGGGGTTTCGAAGTTACGGACGTCGTCCGTAACCAGTTATCTTTCTCGGGGAAAGAAGAGGTACCATTGTGGACTGACTTATAGTGTGTTGGTCACGAAGTTTTCAACTTACTTAACCCGATGTTTTAAAATGGAGTAGACGGTATAAGTGGAATGTAGAGCGGTCCTCCGTCTTTTACGAAAGGTTGTCATACAGTTTAGGGTTTCGTGTCTAAAAATACGACGTTCTTAGTTGTTTGTAAAGAATAACGTTTTTTTTTTACAACTAATATTACCAAGAATGAAACTAATTATTTTACACAAACTCAGATCAATATTACTAAATTTTAAGTGTCTGACATTAGTGTTAACGAAAAGTAGTTGGATTATCTATAGATCTAATACAATCCGATATAGTACTGGTATAAACTCTTTGATACATTTCTTATTATTATTAATTCTTTGTTGTAAAGGTACGACTTTCCAATTAAAAATAGTGTTACTTTAGATCAATTTGAACACCCTGAAATAAAACATGTGTCTGTGTGTCTGTATATGTCAGTCAAGTCAAGTCAGACAGTCAGTAGAGACTCAGAAACGTTGGGGCACCTGACGTCGTGTGGTCCAAAGGGACAGGTAGTAGCTGAGGGTCTTGAACGAGTTTGAGTACAGGTAGCTCAACCACTACGGTAGGTTGGTAGAGTAGGAGACAACAGAGGAAGAGGAAACCAGAAGTTAGAAAGGGTCGTAGTCCCAGAAAAGTTTACTCAGTTAAGAAGTGGTAGTCCACCAGTTTCACGACTTCAAAGTAGAAGTCGTAGTCAGGAAGGTTAATAATAGTCCTGACTAAAGGGAATCCTACCTGACCAACCTAGAGGAACGTCAGGTTCCCTGAGAGTTCCCAGAAGAGGTTGTGGTGTCAAGTTTTGGTAGTCAAGAAGTCACGAGTCGAAAGAAATATCAGATTGAAAGTGTAGGTATGTACTGATGACCTTTTTGGTATCGAAACTGATCTACCTGGAAACAACCGTTTCATTACAGAGACGAAAAATTATACGACAGATCCAATCAGCATTGAAAAGAAGGTTCCTCGTTCGCAGAAAATTAAAGTACCGACGTCAGTGATAGACGTCACTAAAACCTGGGGACGTTTTATTTCAGACAGTGACAAAGGTAACAAAGGGGTAGATAAACGGTATGTATATGTCTACATATAAATATAGTTCTGATCGATTGTGGGAAGTTCTCCGGATTTAAGAGACATCTCTCTCTCACTTGAGGAGACTTAACTAATAACTATAGACTCTGACTATTGAAGAGTCTTTTTAACATAATTTATTAACGTACTTCTGGTATTCTATGTTAAAAGAAAACTAAAGATTTTTAAACGAAATGTCTATAGAAAAGTGAATAGGTTGTTATTAAATAACTCATAAGGACTACATAGTCCGTTTTACGGTCCAAGGACTGTAATTCCTCGAGAGTTAGATCATCCTTTCGTGCATTTGTTTTTCTAAAAAACTTACTATTCGAAGTCATCTTTTGTATTATCTTCGGAAGAACTGACTACATTAAGTTTGGTCATAAAACACACAACTCTTACTATCAATTTCTCTTTTTAATATTATTTATGATTACGATATTCATGATATATAAAATGAATTTCACTATTATTCAATTGATTAAAATTACATTCCGGTTCCTGAAAACATATGTCTAAACTTATTAACCTTAAAGTGTACGAGAAAGAATACATTTGACGTAGGTAGTACATAAGATATATTAAAAGTTTAAATAAAACTTCTCACTTTTCAAATTCAATGATCGTAGTTTTGTTAGACTCAAGACTTGAGGAGACCTTACAATACAAAAAGTGGGGATGAGAAAGTATTAAAAAGTGGGTAGGGATTAAACTAAACGAAAGTAGTTTAGTAAGATTTGGTTATTAAATCATAAGTGAAGATTTGGCTATTGAATTATAAGTGTCGTCATTGTTGGGGAAAAGAAAGTGTGAGTATAAAGTAGTTAAATTTATGATATACTAAGTGAATGTATTAACGTCAATTTTTGAGTTAACAGTATTCGTTTATACCCTTACTTGAACCAACTAAGAACCTTCACACCATAAGTTTACGACCACCCTTGTCTACACTCACGTGATCTGTCGTCTCACGGTTTGAGTGATAGGACACACGGAATGTCGACGAAATACCTCCCTTCTCTTATATACAATTATATTTTTTACTAATAAACTTTTCAGTTCTCTTAAGGATCACGTCGTTAGGACTCAACTCGTTTTACCTCATCCTCATATCTTCTTTAATCTCTTCCCAAGAATCTCCACTTCCACAAACTTAACCTAGAACTCCAAATTCATCCCCAAAAGGAGTACTTCGTCGTCGTTTCCTATAAGGTCGGACTCTTTTATCGAACATTTCATGTCTCTCGGTTCTTTCTGTACCTTCTAAACTCCGTCTGAACCTTCAGTTCCCATTACCATCGTATCTTAAATTACCCGTCTCATCGTTTTCTACTTCAACAATTCATCCCACGTCATCTGTGATCTCCCCTCATTATTAATTCATCTCTAAATTTTACATTAAATTTTATGTACTATATCATCCGACCCATATCCGACCCATGACTACTCTATAAATAATTTATTTACGTTTTCCTTTATAAAATCATGGGTAGTGACACGTAGGGGAGACTTTCTTGTTGGTCCAGTTATAATTTAGAACGGATTTTACGTAATTTTTTTAAAAGAAGATTTATCCGAACTTCATTAAGAATAATATACTTCTTCATGACACATCAAGTTTTGAGTTGTGATTTTTTTTTTTAGGTTGATCTTTTACAAGTTTTTGTGTGTGTCTGTAAAGTAACTTCTCCTACCGTACCTTTCTACAAGTTTTAACAATCGGTAATCTCTTTACGTTTAAATTCGGTGTTACTCTACAGTAATATGATGATAGTCTTACCTATTTTATTTTTTATTACCACTCCCAACGGTAAAGGAAGAGACCCCTTACAAGGTTTGGGTCCTTAGTTTGTGTCCAGAGGACGTAACGTGCATCTAAGAAATGACTGACTCGATACTCCCTGTGTACATGTGGGTACCGACTAAGTACAGTTACATACCGTTTTAAGTGATGTTGTAACACTTCATTAATCGGAAGTTAATTTTATCTAATTAATTAAATTTTTTCTTTTTTATATTACCACTCCTTTTTACTACCGTTCCTGTGTCCTGGACCTAGTGAGTGTGTACCGACTACCTTTACATTTTACTGCTCGAACATATAATAGTGGGACGAATAAATTGAATATACGTCTCATGTAGAACCTTTCATGTAGTAGAAAGGAACTTTCCTTTCGATACTGTTTGGATTTGTCTCTGTGTAATTTTGCGTCTCTGTGGTAAAACGACTGTTTCCAGGTATATCAGTTTCGATACCAAAAAGTTCATCAGTAAATGTCCATACTCTCGACCTGGTATTTCTTCCGACTCACGGTTTCTTAATTACGAAAACTTAACACCACGACCTCTTCTGAGAACTCTCAGGGAACCTGACCTTCCTCTAGTTTAGTCAGTTAGGATTTCCTGTAGTTGGGACTTATAAATAACCTTACTGACTACGATTTCGAGGTTATGAAACCGATGGACTACGTTTATCAGTTGAATAACCTTTTCTGAGACTACGACCCTTTCTGACTTCCGTTATCCTCTTCCCCCGTCGTTCCCTACTCTACCAATCTATCGTAGTGACTGAGGTA
The DNA here is from genome assembly GCA_006410555.1 of Capra ibex. Lineage (NCBI taxonomy): Eukaryota > Metazoa > Chordata > Mammalia > Artiodactyla > Bovidae > Capra > Capra ibex. Next base: position 43,100,269 of record SJYO01013871.1, read on the forward strand.
CCTGTACGTAAACTCGTTTGACGTCCTCTCTAACCTCTTGTCTCCTCGAACCTCACGACGTCACGTACCCCAGCGTTTCTCAACCTGTAATGAATCAATGACTTGTTGTTGATAAAATCTATTACCAAGAAAGTTCTGACTTCTTGATGAGTTAAAGATTAACATATGGGTCTTTAAAGGTAGAACTCATAAATAAGGTTCTTTTACTTTCGATAAAAGTACGTTCTTACAATGTGTTTGTAAGTATTGTTGAAGTAAACATTATTGGGTTCAACCTCTGATGGGTATGTAGGAAGTTACTACCGTGGACTTTATTTGACACCATTAGATATGGTATCTTATGATAAAATGTTCTCGTTCCTTGTTTGAACTTACCATGTGTGTTGTGAACCTACTTGGAGTTCTTTAAATACGACTTACTTTTTTAAAAATCTTCACATATATCATACACTAAGAATAAACACATTGTAAGAACATTGTGTACCAATATCTCTACTTGTCTAATCATCAAGGGTCTTTAATTCCCACAATTCTTCTTACACCTTTTCCTGATATCTCCTTATTATGTTCTCTTTAGAAACACTATTACCGTGTCGACTCATAGAACCAACATCACGTTCCGATATGTACACTATCATAAAGGATCTTGATATGTGTGTAAGAGTGTTTTACTTACGTGTGTATGAAATACTTTAGAATTATTTAAAGTACAAATACGATTATAGTTTAAGGACCAAAATTATTTCATGATCTTAACTCGTTCTATAATTATAAACCCCTCTTACCCTTTTACCACGTGACCTGAAGGGATACTTGAAAAAACGTCGAAGGACACTTAGATCGATAAAGTTCTATTTTTCAAAGTTTTTTGAAATATACACATACACAATAGGAAAACTATTCAGGATAAGTAACACGGTTCATATTCGTAAGTCGATACAGACAATGGACCATTCTCGGAGACACAATCCTTAGGAAACGATCCTACAATTTTCAGATAATTCCTAGTTCAAATTAGAGTTTCGGTGTTATGTGCACTACCTGTACAGAATGGGAACTGACTCAATATCCGAAACACTACCGACCGAAGTTTTGAGGGTTGGATTGAACACATCTCACCCAGAAAAATTTTTAAATAAATAAAAATTGACTTCCTAATAACCAAATGTCATAACACAACCAAATATAGTTTGTAGTCACACATAGTCGGCATCCAAATGGGTACAGGGGAGGGTGAACTGGTAGGAAGGGTGGAGGGAGGGGTAGAGTAGGGAGATCCAACAATGACTCGGGACCAAACTCAAGGAACTCAGTATGTCGTTTAAGGGTAACCGAAAGATAAAATGTGTACCAATACAACAAAGGTATAATGAGAGAGGTATGTAGGGTGGGAGAGGAAAGATGAGGTGTCGGTACAGGGATAAAAGATACAGACACAGATTTAACGTACGACGTACGAGACAGTACAGGTTGAGAAACGTTGGGGTACCTGACATGGGACGGTTTGAAAAGACGGGTACCCTAAGACCTCACCCAACGGTAAAGGAGGAGGTGCCCTAGAAGGACTGGGTCCCTAGTTTGGGTACAGAGGACACAGACGACGTAACCGTCTACCCAAGAAATGGTGGTCACGGTGGACCCTTCACTGATGTAGCGACGAGACATTTATCCAAGTAGTCGTGGTAGAAGATCTAAGGTATATATACGTAATCATATACCATAAACGAAAAGAGAAAGACTGGATGAAGTATCTCACCCAGAACCGTTCTCTCTTGACAAATTCCCTTTGTGTGTAACTAATATAACTCATTACAAACGGTACATAAGTTGGAGTTGTATAATTAAGTAGAAAATAAATCTCTTCCTTTAAATTATATCGTATAAAGTTTTATTTGATTGACTTTGGTAAATCAATGTTAACTTCCACAAAAAGAGTGGTTATAGTATTACTTTCGTTCTTTTAGTGAAGTATAATTATATATACCTTAGTTCTTTTAAGATCAGTAAGTATTTTTCAAAGTGATGTATACGTTTGAGAATCTCGTTAGAAGGAAACGTCCAACGTCCCTCCCCAAAGTTCTAACAGTACTTCTATAAGAAAGTGGATGGGTAAGAATTTTTACGGATTTGAAAATATAGATCCCCTATTATAAAAAGGAAAGTCTACGTCTTTAGTCCGTATTACGTTCAAGGGGACGTCCCCTCTATTTACTACTGAAGTTAAAGAGAATTCTCAATCCAAGGACCGTATTCCTTGAGATTACTGATGTCCAAACTAATCCTTCCGGTTCTTTTCGATAGACTTTTCTCTTGTCCCTGTATCAAAGACTTCTCCCTCCGTCTACAACTTTTTCCTCCACTCCCTTGCCGAGTGTCGTCTGAGACCTCAATCTGGTCAGCCCAAATTTAAGTTTAAGGTAACGAACGATCGACACGGAATAGAGGAGGAAAATTTTCTCCCTTGGCACTTGAAGGACTACAAGTTCGACAAAATCTTTTCCGTCTCCTTGGTCTCTAGTTTAACGGTTGTAGGCGACCTAGTACCTTTTTCGTTCTCTTAAGGTCTTTTTGTAGATAAAGACAAAATAACTGATACGGTTTCGGAAACTGACACACCTAGTGTTATTTGACACCTTTTAAGACTCTCTCTACCCTTATGGTCTGGTGGACTGGACGGAGAACTCTTTAGACATACGTCCAGTCCTTCGTTGTCAATCTTGACCTGTACCTTGTTGTCTGACCAAGGTTTATCCTTTTCCTCATACAGTTCCGACATATAACAGTGGGACGAATAAATTGAAGATACGTCTCATGTAGTACTCTTTACGACCCGACCTTCTTTGTGTTCGACCTTAGTTCTAACGGATTTCTTTATAGTTGTTGGAGTCTATACGTCTACTGTGGTGGGAATACCGTCTTTCACTTCTCCTTGATTTTTCGGAGAACTACTTTCACTTTATCCTCGCACTTTTTCAACCGAATTTCGAGTTGTAAGTCTTTTGCTTCCAGTACCGTAGGTCAGGGTAGTGAAGTACCCTTTATCTACCCCTTTGTCACCTTTGTCACAGTCTGAAATAAAAACCCCCGAGGTTTTAGTGACGTCTACCACTGACGTAGGTACTTTAATTTTCTGTGAATGAGGAACCTTCTTTTTAATACTGGTTGGATCTATCGTATAAGTTTTCGTCTCTGTAATGAAACGGTTGTTTCCAGGTAGATCAGTTCCGTTACCAAAAAGGCCATCAGTACATACCTACACTCTCAACCTGACACTTCTTTCGACTTGCGGCTTCTTAACTACGAAAACTTGACACCACAACCTCTTCTGAGAACTCTCAGGGAACCTGACGTTCCTCTAGGTTGGTCAGGTAAGACTTCCTCTAGTCGGGACCCTAAAGAAACCTTCCTTACTACGATTTCGACTTCGAGGTCATGAAACCGGTGGAGTACGTTTCACAACTGAGTAACCTTTTCTGAAACTACGACCCTCCCTAACCCCCGTCCTCCTCTTCCCCTGCTGTCTCCTACTCTACCGACCTACCGTAGTGACTGAGCTACTTGCACTTAGACTCACTTGAGGTACTCAACCACTACCTGTCCCTCCGGACCGCACGACGCTAAGTACCCCAGCGTTTGTCAACCTGTGCTGAGTCGCTGACTTGACTTGACTTGATTTGATGGAGTAGCACATCTGTGCTTCTTCGGGTCGTAATCCAAGTATCCCCGGGTGTCAATTACCCTCGATCACCAGGACTACCGTTACTGATAACTTTCTAACAACTTAGAGTCGAGGCGTGTTATGTGGAGAGTACACGAGAAATGCGTAGGATGGAACAGAATGTCAGTATCTTTCCTGAGACACTAAAGTCTTGGCCCGAAGATATTTAAGGTGAAAGTGGTTTCTTTTTACTAATCTTTATGAATCTTTTTAAAGAGGTTGATCAATAGTAAGAGACTTTTCGTCAATAGAGAAGAAAACCAACTCACAGAGACCATCCTAAATCAAGTGTTGGGTGTCGTTCACTAGTTATCGACGAAAGACTGTTAGTATTTCTTTCATAGTAACGCTAACAAACCTACGTACTTTGTCTTTGGATGATTTTGGTCAAACCGTTTTTCTTTCTCTTCACGTATTTAGGATTAAAACTCTATCTATCACCCAAAATACGGGTCTTGGACTTTTCAACAGTTCGTCGGTAGGAAAGAGGTAGAAAGACTCTCTTGGAGAGAGGTGTGAAGGTGAATTCGGAAAGTAAGAGGAAAGACGTAATCTTGAAAACATTTTAAACATTTAAGACGAAGGGATATTGTGACCGAACTTACACCTAAACCACAGAACCGTGATTGAGGTTGAACTTTCTTAATGTCAAATAACAAATTGTGAGGGACTGAATGAGTTACAGATATAAAATTGAGGTAAGAGGATTTTCTGACTGACACGAACTGGATGGAGTTTGTCCATCAGTAGAAATCAAGTCACTTGACACTTTTCCCTGTCCCAGTACACCAAACTCAGGACGGGGACAACCCGACATCCGTATCTTCGAAGAGTTGTTCTTTCCCACCTGTCCCTCTTATATTACTAATAAAAAACTTATACCTGTGTTTATAAAGTCTTTGTTCATAGTCTCCTTAAAAGTTTAACTTATACTCGTGTCAAAAGTTTCATTGAAGGTCCTATCCAGTCCAATACCCCTGGTAGGAGTACACACATGTCTCATTCACACGGAAGTATAAAACACTTACGTTCCGACCGTCCTTTTCGAGGACGAAGTTCTTGGACTGGAATTTGTCCGTGTAACAAGAACCTACAAGGTTTACCCGTTACTTGCCCGTAAAGGGGATGGTGTCCAACTCTAGGGGGATCATAAGTCGACACAGTAGATTCCGTGGTTCCGTTTCCCAGTCCTCCTCGAGGACGTCGTCAGGATCGTGCGGTGTCACGACGCCTAGAACTGAGGAGTGGGTCAAGGGAACCAGAACAGAGGCAGAGATCACGGAGTCGACGAGAGACGTCGCGTAATTTCTAAGCGACAGAGATAATCGGTGATTATTACGTGATTATGTAAACAAGAGGATAATGGAGCCTGTGATTAAACCACCTTAACCTATCACTGTCGTGTAACTACAACAACTTCAATTACTGGGTCGTTAAATGTTCTATTCAGTGTAATCATCAGTTTAACTAACATTAGTAACAAAGTGGCTCGTCTTAGACGTAATTCGTGTCATATAACATGAGACAGGAAGTGGTGAGGTAATTACCTCTCTTTCTCCGCTAGTCTTAGAAGTCGGAAAGAAGGACAAAACGTTACTAAGACAACCTTTACGATTAAAGAGAATGTAGAAATTGTCTTTCTATAATCCGCATGTCTCTTTCTTACCTTAAAATCCAATGTGTAGGAACTTAAGTTTATCGATATTTAGATTTATCCAGTGAGTTCATCAATAAACAAAGAAGGAAGTAACCTATAGATGACAAAAGAACCAGAATACTAAATACGATCTACGAAGTCCTGTTTAACATTCTGTGTCAAAGACGGAGTTCCTCGAACGTAAATTCATCTTAATATTTTGACTACTACTCTATCATCGGAGATACACTCTTCTCGGTCGTCGGAGGGTCATTCTTCTTATTAGTCCAGACTCCTATCTGTGTGACTCAATCTGTCTCTCTTACAGTACAACCTCTACTCTAAAGTCTTTCCCTAATCTTATAGATTCTAATACTAATTATAAATCGCTAGTTCAGAAATAGTAAATTAAATACCTATTTTTGTAATAAATGGGAACATGTTAAAACTGATTAATAATTTGGAACAAAGTAGGAGACAAATCACCTCTACTTTAACAACTAGAGAATACAAAAACTATTATACTTTTATTAGTTTTTCCTGTATTCACTTTAAAAGACCGTTTCACAACCGTATATTATTTGTAAAGTATTTACTATAAATTAAAGTATAGACTAAATTAAAAAAATTCTTTTAATTTTCAGTGAACTTCGGTTCTAACTTTACTCCACTTATCAGTCAGAATTTACATAATAAACCCAATATTTATTTGTTCTACGTAGACACTTTACTAACGGAGTAAACATCACACGTACGTGTGAACACGTGAACACATACACACACATATACATACACACATAAATATCGGTGTGTACGTTTAGTAAAGACTTCCGTAATCTTTCTCCTTTCAAGATCTTGAAAAAACTCTCAGTACCATCATACACTGTTCCTCCCCTCCTTCTCGACTCTGTGACACACTATGTTTAAAATCAGAATATTTACTTCTTTGGTGTGGTTTTTGGTCCTTCTTCATTTAACGGGGTACCGTGTGTCCATTCTTGTTTTACTCCCAATCTTGGGACTACTTGATTGAAGATAAATAAAAATTATTTATTATTGTTATAAAATGTATATTTATATTATATATTTTAGTAATTATATTATATGTTAATATAATTATATTTCATATATTATTATATTATGTTCGTAATGGAGGTGACGAGATTCTGGAACTTCACAGAGGACACTTCTTGTTATGACTAATATGTAAGACCGGACAAAAGGTCCACAAACCAGAGTAAAGCAGAAGAAGGACACAGGATATTCCTTTGAAGGAGACCAAAGAGCCCAGAAGGAGAGGGAGAAGGTGAAGGGACTTCGTGTCCTGGTATAGGAACGGAGACGAGTAGACTCGAACTTCACGAAGAAAACGGAGGATCAATTTGACTTTCGACGGACTACTCGTAAGACACGATTCGACTCTTGAGGAACACGGTGGTCAGGACCAACCAAGAGTTCACTGAAGGGTCAGACAGTAGACCTCGACGGGTTAGTGTCTCCTAGGGGTGAAGAAATACTTAATTTTGTAACTGAAAACTACAAAGGAGTAGACTTGAGGACGAAAACACGACAGCCTCTGTGACCCGGGACGGGTTTCGGGAGGTCCACTGGTCCAAAAGACGGATGAAACGGTCAGGTCCCTTGGGAAATTGCTTGCAGTCACTTTGACAACTTTCGTTTCCGTCTCTCTCTTTGTCATAGTTATTATTATTTACCCGAGGAAAGTCAGGTCTCTTTGGACTCCCTTCCCGTACAGTTGTTGAACGGTACACTACGTAATACCGTTGTATTATACAGTATTATGGTGTAGCTTATCGTCGTATAAGACTAATAATTATATTTTGTCCCAAGTGAGGAACGTCGATCATACCGGACGTCTTGTCTTACCGTTTATCGTCAGATGGGGTACAAGATGAAAGAGTAATAGTGTAATGTTTAATTTTAACAATCCCACAACTCGAAGATTAAGAAAGAAAAAGAAGAGTCTCATAAGAACACCAAATCCTAAACTTAACAACTCTGACTTAATGACACTACCTAATAACTTAATTACCACTACAATCAATTCAAGTCAAGACAAGTCAGTGAGTCAGTACAGGTTGAGAAACGGTGAGGTACCTGACATCGTGTGGTCTGAAGGGACAGGTAGTGGTTGAGGACCTCGGATGAGTTTGATTATAGGTAACTCAACCACTACGGTAAGTTGGTCGAGTAGGAGACAGTAGAGGAAGAAGAGGGAGGAAGTTAGAAAGGGTCGTAGACCCAGAAAAGTTTACTCAGTCAAGAAACATAGTCCACCGGTTTCCTAACCTCAAAGTCGAAGTTGTAGTCAGGAAGGTTACTTGTGGCTCCTGACTAGAGGAAATCCTACCTGACCAACCTAGAGGAACGACAGGTTCCCTGAGAGTACTCACAAGAGGTTGTCGTGTCAAGTTTTCGTAGTCATGAACTCCCGAGTCGAAAGAAATATCAGGTTGAGAGTGTAGATGTATACTGATGACTTTTTTGGTATCGGAACTGATCTACTTAGAAACAACCGTTTCATTACAGAGACGAAAACTTATACGACAGATCAAACCAGTATTGAAAAGAAGGTACCTCGTTCGTAGAAAATTAAGCACCGACATCAGTGGTAGACGTCACTAAAACCTCGGGGGTTTTATTTCAGAGAGTGACAAAGGTAACAAAGGGGTCGATAAACGGTACTTCACTACCCTGGTCTACGGTACTAGAATCAAAAGACTTGCAACTCAAAATTCGGTTGAAAAAGAGAGAGGAGAAAGTGAAAGTAGTTCTCCGAGAAATCAAGAAGAAACGAAAGACGGTATTCCCACCACAGTAGACGTGTAGACTCCAATAACTATAAAGTGGACCGTTAGAATTGAGGTCGAACACGAAGTAGGTCGGGTCGTAAAGTGTACTACATGAGACGTATATTCAATCTATTCGTCCCACTGTTATACGTCGGAACTGCATGAGGAAAGGACTAAACCTTGGTCAGACAACAAGGTACAAGTCAAGATAGACAACGAGGAACTGGACGTATGTCTAAAGAGTCCTCAGTCCAGTACACCAAACTATAAGGGTAGAGAAATTCTTAAAAGGTCAAAAAACTTCCGAAACCATGTCAGTTGTTTCGTTTTCATCTACGAAAAAAAACCTTGAGAGAGAGAAAACTACTAGGTTACCTACAACTATTAAAGTAGAGACCAAGGAGACGGAAAACATTTAGGTCGAACTTGTAGACTTTCAAGTACCAAGTACATGACAACTTCTCTTAAAACTCGTAATGAAACGATCGGACACTATACTCACGTTAATACGTCATCAAACTCGTAAGAATCCGAAACGGAAAGAAACCCTAACCTTACTTTTGACTGGAAAAGGTCAGGACACCGGTGACAACTCAAAAGGTTTAAACAACCGTATGACTCACGTCGTGAAAGAGTCGTAGTGGAAGATCCTAAACTTTATCGAGTTGACCTTAAGATAATGGAGGTGATCGAAACAAACATCACTACAAAGGATTCCGGGTGAACTGAACCGTAAGGTCCTACAGACCGAGATCCACTCACTAGTGTGGTAGCACTAATGGACCCAGTACTCCTAGAAAAAACATGTCAAGACACATAAGAACGGTGGAGAAGAATTAAAGAAGAAGAGAATCCAGGTGTAGTAAAAACAGGAAATAACACGGGTAGAAACATACTTTACAAAGGAACCATAGAGATTACAAGAACTTGTCTAGAGATCAGTAAGGGTGAGATAACAAAAGGATACAAAAAAACGCTGTTTTAGTTCAAGTTTTTACGACCACTCTATATCTCTTTTCACGAGTCCGTCCTGTAGTATCAACTCATACACATCCTTTTCCGAACCGAGGACCCCTCCTTACAGTCCATTACATCTCCATCGCCCTTTTATCTATGACACAGGGATTCTCACTGTCCCTTCTTGTCCCTCGTCTACGAAGTCATTTGTACTCTTACGTCTATGGAGAAGTTCCACACTAAAGTAACAATCTAAAGATTTTTATTCCACGATCTACCCATCTACTGTCGAATGAATCACGGACTCATAACCGTGAAAATTGGACAGTATGAAATCGCACCAAAGACAGTAACGACCTCGAAATACCAAAGTCCCGAACGTAAACTCAAAAATTAGGTAAAACTCATATGTCAAATTCTTTGATCAAGTGAAACTAAGAAAACGTTCATATCGAGAAAAACATTCACATCGACAAGGTAAAAGAGTTGTGGCAAATAACTTCTCTAACAGAAAAAGGGTAAGAGATAAGAATGGAGAAAACAACATCCAATTAACGAACATTTTCACGCCTAAGTAAAGACCCGACTGAGAACTCAAGGAAACTAGACACACGGACAAAAAAAAACCCCCCCCCCTCCCACCACCACACGTCATGATATAACAAAGTTAATGATATCGAAAATCATATCAAACTTTAATCCCTCACAGGATAAGGTCGAATTAAGAATAAAGAGTTCTAACAAAACCGATATACCACAGAAACTCAAAAGTATTTTAAAACCTTAATAAAGAAGATCAAGACACCTTTTACAGTAACGATAAACCTTCCCCTTAACGTGACTTAAACGTCAAACAGAAACCATCATACAATTAAAATTGTTAAAGTCAATAAAGTCCGGGACTCGTATCATATAGAGAGGGAAACAAGAACAGTAGAAGTTAAAGAAAGTAGTCACGAATATCAAAAGAATTATGTCCAGAAAACGAAGGAATCCAAATAAAAATTCATAAAATAAGAATTACTACGTTAACATTTATCCTAACAAAAGAATTAAAGAAAAAGATCAAACGATAATCACATATCTTTATATTGTCTAAAGGTATATAAACAACACATAAACATTTAAGTAACTACTTAAGATTATCAAAAAACCACCGTAAAAATCCTAAAACATATACTTCATACAATAGACTTTTGTCAGTATCAAAATGATGAAAAGGTTAAATCTAAAGAAAATAAAGAAAGAGAATACATTGACGACACTGATCCTGAAGGTCATGATATAATTTGTTTTTACCACTCTTTCCCGTAGACCAGAAGACTAGAATCTCCTTCACGACAGTCGGTAACTACAATTGACACCGGAACAGGATATACCGAAATTAATACAACTCAATACAAGGGAGATACGGGTTTTAAAGAACTCTTTAAAACGTACAACTTAAAGTAGTTTTGAAAAAGATGTAGATAACTCTACTAATACACTAAAAATAAAGAGTCAAACAATTACACCATATAGTATAACTAAATATTTATAACTTGGTAGATACGTCGGGGTCCCATTTAAAGTGAACTAGTACCATATATTTTGAAAATTACATAATAGGAAGTTACCGATTAAGAAACAACTCCTAAAAACGTAGATACAAGTGATCACTATAATATCTCGTTAAAAAAACATCACACAAAGAGATCAAACCAGACCATCTTATTCGAACCTTCCCGAGGAAGGAGACGTTAAACAACCTTACTAAAATTTTCCTATCCACAATTGAGAAGAGATTTACAAACTATGTTAAGTGGACACTTCGGTAGACCAGGACCTAAACTACTTTGATAAAAAATAATGACTAAGTTAAAGTACTGATGATTAACCAGACAAATCTAAAAGATAAAGTGGGACTGAGTTAAAACTCTCTACCATATAAAGATCCTTAAATGGGTAAAGAAGATCCAACGGGTAAAATAACTGTATATCGACAAAGATCATTAGAGAATACTAAGATGGAATAAGGTACTATAAGTAAAGAAAAGGTAGAGATCAAAATAACTAAACTGGGGAGAGAAAAAAAGAACTACACAAACTGATCTGTAAATAATTAAAATAAATAGAAAAGTTTTTGGGTTGAGAATCAGAGTGAGTAGGAAAGATAAAAAAATCAGAGATAAAGTAATTAAAGTAGAGACTAGAAATAACCAAGAAAGGAAAATGATTGAAACCCAAAACAAACAGGAAAAAGAATAAGGAAATCCACATTCCAATCCAACAAATAAACTACAAAAAGAATAAAGGACTCTATACGAATGTAGTAATAGTCAAAGGAAGAATCTTGACGAAAACGATGTAGGTTATCTAAAACCTGACAACTCAAGAGTAAACAGAGGTCCATGAGAAATTTGAGAGAAATTAAAGAAGTTACTAGGTGACCAACAAATCATCGTATAACAAATAAAGATATACAAACACGAAAAACGTTGAAAAAAAGAACATCAACTAAAGATCAGAGTACTATAATACCAACCTCTTCTATGAACTATACTAAAGTTAATGGTATTTAAATGTCTCTATGAAAAACACCGGATTATACACCAATTGGGACCTCTTACAAGGTACATGTAAACTTTCTTTACATATTAGACAACGAAAACGTATCTTACAAGAGAGAGAAAGAGAGAGAGAGAGATGTATATATATATAAGCAGACCAGATTACAAAAATTATAATCACAAAGGAAAAACTAAAAGACAGACCTACTATATATGTAATTATACCTCCCTACAATTTCAGGGGATGACAATAGTATAATAACAGTCAAAGAGGGAAATACAGATAATTATAAACGAAGTACATAAATCCACGTTAATATAACCTATATATACATATATATATGTGTTTGTGTGTGTGTTAACAATATAGTAGAACCTAACTAGGGAAATAATAATATATTACAGGTAGAAACAGAGAACAATATTAGAAATATAATTTGGGATAAAACAGGGCATATTCATAACGAAGGGACCGAAAGAAAAATGATGATAAAGTATCTTATAGAAAAAGATAAGGGAGTGAAAGAGAAACACAGAAATCTAGACTTCTCTCAGATAGCACCCATCGTATATAGGTAAGTCTGTTAAATACATAGAACTGACCTCGTAAAGTGAGTAAATGCAAATTTCATTACTAACCTAACATACATGAAAAATAGTGACATTACAAAAGGTCGACAAAAAGATCAAAAAAGAACAAAGAATAAAGAAGGAAACAACAGGTTAGGAACGTTAAACTAATCATAGAAATCACAATTTGAACCTAATTAAAGAAAAAAAGAGACACACAATAGACAATATCTAAAACCAAACACCAATTGGACTCCAATATATATACTCGGAAAACTACTTTCCCTTTCTCCCCTCACTTTTTCTACCGAATTTTGAGTTGTAAGTCTTTTGACTCTAGTACCGTAGACCAGGGTAGTGAAGTACCGTTTATATATCCCTTTGTTACCTTTATCACTCTCTGAAATAAAAGAACCCGAGGTTTTAGTGACGTCTACCACTGACGTCGTATTTAATTTTCTACGAACGAGGAACCTTTTTTTCAATACTGGTTGGATCTGTCATATAATTTTTCGTCTCTGTAATGAAACGGTTGTTTACAGGTGGATCAGTTTCGATACCAAAAAGGTCATCAGTACATACCTACACTCTTAACCTGATATTTCTTTCGACTCACGACTTCTTGACTACAAAAATTTGACACGACAACCTCTTCTTAGAACTCTCAGGGAACCTAACGTTCCTCTAGTTTGGTCAGTTAGGATTTCCTTTAGTCAGGACTTATAAGTAACCTTTCTGACTACGACTTCGACTTTGCAGTTATGAAACCGGTGGACTACGCTTGACTAAGTAAACTTTTCTGGGACTACTACGTTTTCTAACTTCTACCCTCCTCTTCCCCTGTTGTCTCCTACTCGACCAACCTACCGTAGTGGCTGAGTTACCTGTAGTCAAACTCATCCGAGACCCTCAACGACTACCTGTCCCTTCGGACCGGACGACATCAGGTACCCCAGAGTTTCTCAGTTTGTGTTGACTCGTTGAGTTGACTGGTATATATATATATATATATATATATGTGTGTGTGTGTGGAAATTCGTATATATATAAATTTATATATATATATATATGCCACCCGAATGGTCCACTGACTTACCATTTCTTAGATGGACTTTACGTCTTTTACACGTAAGCTAGGGACCAAGTCCTTCTAGGGGACCTCTTCTTTTACCATTATGTGAGGTAATAAGAACGGATCCCTTAGGGTGACTGTCTCCTTGGACCACCCGATGTCAGGTGCCCCAAGGTTTTCTCAGACTGTGTTAAATCGCTAATTTGTTGTTGTTGTTTATATACCCACACATATTTATGTCTGTATAAATATGAATGTTTTAATAAAATTCGACAACTTGAAAAATTTTTAAATAAAAATTAACCCCCTTTGAACTAAATGTTACAACACAACCAAATACGACATCTTGTTACGTTTAGTCGATATTAAAATATATGTGTGTGTGTGTGTGTGTGTATAGTGAAGGGAGAAATCGGAGGGAAGGAAAGGGGTAGAGTGGGGGATCCAGTAGTGTCTCGTGTCGACCCAAGGGACACAGTATATAGTTGAAGAGTGGTCAATGGATATCACATATATAACTACGATAAAAGAGGTAAACAGCCTAAGAGAGAAAGGGGGTGACACGGGTGTTTAGGTAAGAGACATAGAGTCAAAGGCAAAGAAGGAATTTATCCAAGTAGTTAACGTAAAAAGATCTGAGGTACATACACGAAATTATATACTATAAACAAACAGAGAAAGACTGAATGAAGTGAGACATATTACCCGAGATCCTAGTAATAGGTGGAGTGATTTTGACTGAGTTTAACAAAGGAGAAATACCGACTCATTTACCTATTCTTCGAAGAAATAGGTAAATAAACAACTGCCTGTGGATCCAACGAAAGTACAGGATCGATAACATTTATCACGACGTTATTTGTAACCCCATGTACACAGAAAGTTAATGTTGAAAGAGTCCCATATACGGGTCATTATTACCCTAACGACAGAATATCATCAAAATAAGGATCAAAAAAATTCATTAATACTATGACAAAAAGTATTACCGACATAGTTAAAAGTAGGGGTGGTTGTCACGTAAATAACAAACATCTAAAACCCTACTTAGACCGACCACACTCTACTATAGAGTAGCATCAAAACTAAACGTAAACTAAACCTGTAGAAAAGTACACAAATAATCGGTAGACATATAGAAGAAACCTCCTTACAGACAAGTCCAGAAACCGGGTGAAAAGTTAACCCAACAAACAAACAAACAACCATAACTCAACGTACTCGACGAACATATAAAACCTCTAATAAGGAATGGTCGACAAGGTAAACGATAACAAAAGAGGGTAAGACTCCCAACACAAAAGTGGAACAAAAGTCAAAGGAAACGAAACGTTTTCGAAGAAATGGTATCCTCGGTGACCTCTACTTCTATAAAAGGGGTTCTTTACAAACATGGAGAAAACTACTTAGAGAGAGAAAAAAAATTTTTCATTCAACAAACGAAATTTAGTCGTACCAAACTCCAAAGAAACCAGTAAGACCCCCGTGTTTCCACCCTACATGTAGAGATATGCCTAAATGACAGGACCCTAATCTGACCGAGAGAGAGAAGAAAGACAGAGAAAAAGAAAAAAGGATAATAGGAATTATCGTTCGGTTAATAGGAAGTCAAAATCCTTCCCTTCGACAGTCCTACTCCTTCTGAGTAAGTATGACTGAATATCTCTGTATCTTTATACCTTTGTGAACTTAGGTTTTTTAGTCATAAAATACTATTTTTAGAGTGGTAGTGTTGTCTAATAATTTCCTCTTTCAGATGTCTTCTTTCCCCTTGTTTTTCCATTGAGAAGGTTCCCTAGGAGGTTAGAGACAATAATGAAAAGAGAGAATACACGAATCAACGAAGTCAGCACAGGTTGAGAACCGTTATGGTACCTGATGTCGGACGGTCCAAGGAGACAGGTACCCTAAAAGGACCGTTCCTATGACCTCACCCAATGGTAAAGAAGGACGACCACTGCCTTACTTTGTGGTTGTGACGTCACCAAACTTTGAAAAATGAAAATTGAGGAACGAAGAATGGTGACGAAATAAAATATAGGAAACATGTTGTTAGATGTCTCAGAACAAACGTTTGTGAAGGGTTGGAAGGAATATGGAACAAGGGATGTGAAGGAGGTCCCGAAGAAGGGAAGAAGGACTGGGTCCCTAGCTTGGACCCAGAGGATACAGAGAACGTCCGTCTAAGAAATGGTAACTCGGTAGTCCCTTTGGGGAGAAAGAGAGAATATGTCCGTTCTTTATTGACCGTGTCTTCTGTTTACACAACGTGACATCCGATGCCCGTTTTTTATCGACCTATGACCTAGTTGTTGAACGACCGACCAGATTTTTAGTCTCCCATCTTTGAACCCATCCCAGTCGTAATAGTGAAACAAACACCCGGTCCGATTTTCAAAATTAACCGACCTTACGTAAGAAGTCTCTGCCAGTAATTCTGGACCCGACTCCGGTCGAAGGACCTCGGCCAGTTACCAAATAACCCCAAAAGACGTACAACTAGTAACTTCCGAATAAAGTTAATCGGATGAGATGTATAGAAGGTGTCCAGGAGTCGTTCCTTGTTTATAACTAGAGTGTTTAAAAAAACTGTACGTTTAGATATAGAGATACCGGAAGGGATTTTGTTTTGTCTCAAGTCTCAAATCATTTTATTATTGTAAATTCCTTTCCTTATATAGTGTCGTTTAGTCCTTGTTTTTATTCTAATCGAAAAGGGTTGATGTTACTCTTCATCATCTACTCTTAAAGTTCTGGACTTTAAAAGAACGAATCTAAACCCCTGAGTTCTTAACCAGATATTTTAAGTGTAGAACCAAAACAAAGTTAAAGAATACTAGTACTTCTTCATCTTCTCGAAACGAGGACACAAGGAACTCCACTGACGAATGGAGAGGTTGGTATGTATCTGGTTTTTTGTGAGTGTATGAATGGTCTTTTAAGTAGAGACTTTCAACATTACACTGGGATCGGGGTACAACCGGAACACGATGTGTGAACCTATTATGTTTTCGTCACGGTTATAATAGAAATAAATAAATCCCTCTTAGTAAGTTAGATCTTCCCAGAACATTCCGCCGAATGTTCCTATACGTTTTATATCGTTTTACGGTTTTTCTTTCTTTCTTTTTCTTCTTCCATCTACCTCAGTTTATAAGGTTTTCATGATGAATACTTAAACGATTGTTTAGACTAAGATTTTATATTAAATCAGAGGAAACATCTCCTTTTAGACTACTTAATACTTTTAATATATCACAGAATAGTCCACTCTCTATATAACAAGTCCTCTGGGTCTTGGAAGGACTACAAATGTAGTCGATTCTTTTACCGTTGTCACTAACTACAACCTTTAGTTATAGAACATGTACAAACTTCAAAAGATTTACAGTACTCGTTTACGTACTCTCTGTGTCATTTATTTAAAAAATTTTATTAAGATTCCTTTTCATTCTCCATTTTTTCTATGTACCAACCGTGTCTCTTGTCACTCTTCCGAGAACAATCTCTTTTCAAGTTCGTAAAGGAGAAGGTCCTCTGAAAAGAATTGGCATGTAGAAGTTTGACTCAATTAGTGAAGACTTTTTGATAGAGAGACGGATGATAACCCAGGATGATTTATTAAAGAAGTCCGTAACATTAATAAACTATCAGAGGAAGTAATGACTTAGTCCTCAACGAACCCACGTTCCCGAGTTCTAAAATGTGACAACGTGGGGTTCAGATTTAAGAGTTAATTACAAATTACTTATACTTATAATCTACCAGGATTTCCTCAAACGGGATAGGATATCGTTCTGAAATAAGATATCTTACTTTAATTCAGGTGACCCGTTCACTCAATTTATGTTTCGAAAAGATCCTTATAATCAACGTTCTTACTTACGGACCTTACTACTTCCGTTCTTAGAATCACTCTTTTGTGTTTTGACTGGTTAAAGTCGTCCATTAAAAAGAGTGTAGGTTTACCGAGTACGTTCTTTTTTACAAACATTACTTCAAGACAAATTTAACATAAAGAAAGAAAGTGATAATGTATTTTTATTAAAGATGTTTTTTAATTCAGGTTTTAATTTAAAGGAAGGTAACACATAAGTACATAGAATTATATATACTCCCTTTTAATATTACCGTAAATATTCCGTCATGATTGTCGACGGTACTTCAAAGAGACAAAACTTCCTTACACCTATTATTCCTTCAGTGTAGAGACTTTCTGACTCCTTTAACCCGAAAAAAAGACGAGATTGTGAGCACAACCTTTCAGTGAATTGAAAAGACTCACAGGTAAAGGAATAAATAATTTCCCTACAGTTATTATGAAAAGTGTAGAATCAGTACTCCAATGAGACCCGTACCCGGGACTAAATACTGGACTGTGAATTTCCTCGTCCTCTCCTAGGTTTTTATAAATACCTTTCTTTCCTATTTAATATATTACTTATAATTTCACAACTCCGGTCTGGTGTCTAAGGTTCTTTGTTGTAATGTTTTTTATTTTAGTAGAGTATAAACACGGTAAGACAAAACCTTGGGATCGGTATTTCTCCCTCCATCAAAAACAAGTACAGAAGTAAGAGTGACTCTGTATCGACTAAGACCCCGTCCTTGTCTCCTATGACCACTAATCCTTCACCGTTCTATGAAATAAGGAAATCGAGACTCACAGAACTCTCTACAGATGTCTCGAACCAGTAAATGCATCTCTTAAGACCTAAGATGGGACGAACGGTCTCCGAAGACACAGTTGTCGGTCTTAACTACACACAGATTAAAATTGAGTTCACCTCGTCTGTAAATAAAACCCTTCTGTCCTAGGAAACTTCTTACCAACGTTAACGGACACCAGACCAGTCTCGACTTAAAGAACTAGTAGAAGAAATCAGTCACTCCTTGTAAAATAATGTAAAAATGACCGGTACCATCCAAGAGAAAGAGATTGAAAGATTTCCCGTCAATCTTAAATGAAAATTGAGGGGTTCTGCAGAATAGACAGAGTGTGAAAACCCTCAGATAGACCAAATCGGAAGTATATACTGTTTTCCTTAGAAGTTCGTCATTTGAAACTACCGTAAAACCCCCTGGTGTAAGGAGAGTGGGAAGTCTAATGTCGTCAACACTACTCCCCTTCCTAGGGACTTGGTTCTTAATATATTTGACCCCTAGGTGACGGTCTAGGAGGTGAAATATAGTGGTATTGGACTCCGTTGAGACCGTACTCTGGAAAATTCTCAGAGATAAAATATTTTACAAACAAATTTATTGAGGCCGTTCGTAGTGTCGGAACAACCCCGTTTCCTCGAACGTATTGAGTTACTTTGATACTCGGTACGATACGTCCCGGTGGATTCTTCCTACCCAGTATCACTTCTTAAGACTATTTTGTATCAGGTAACCTCCGCTCTTATCATTTGGTGAGGTCATAAGAACGGTGTTCTTGGGGTACTTGTCATACTGTTCCGTTTTTCTATACTGTGGTTTTCTACTCGGGGGTGGGGAAGGAGTCCAGTCTTCCACAGGTTATGTGATGATTCCTTCTCACCTCCTGTTAATGATTATCGAGGTCTTTCTTACTTCGTTGATCCGGTTTCGTCTTTACTAGAAGCCAACACCCACACAGACCACCACTTTCATTTCACACTGTGCCATTTTTGTTATAACGTATCCTTAGACCTTACAATCTAGGTACGAAGTTCCATTTAATCTCCACCACTTCGTCCTCTACTGTTCTCACTCGTAACTGTAGAATCCTTAGTCACTTAATTTTACATACCCTTACCCACTTAAATTAAGTCTACTGGAAACATAGATGAGGGACCTCTTCCTTTACCGTTTGGTGAGGTCATAAAAACGGACCTTTTGGGGTACCTGTCTCCTCCGACCGTCCGATGTCAGATACCCCAGCGTTTCTCAACCTGTGCTGACTCACTGAAGTGAAAAGTGAAAATATAGATGATGACACCCGTCCTTAGAGAATCTTCTTTAACTCATCTGGAGTATCAGTTGTTTTCTCAGACTTTACGTCATGAACCCATGTTAGAGTTTTTACTGTCTTACTAGAACCAAACATAGGTTCCGTTTGGTAAGTTGTAGTGACATTAGTTTCAGACACGGGGTTGGTGACTACGACTTCTTCGACTTCAACTGGTCAAGATACTTTCTAGATGTTTTGGAAGATTTTGATTGTGGTTTTTTCTACTGGAAAAGTTTTATAGGAAGAGAGAGGAAGGGGTGACACAGGCTTTCAGACAAGAAACACAGAGAAAACGACAGGACGTCATCTTAGTACTCATGATAGAAGGATCTAAGGTATATGTACGTAATTATATACTAGAGACAGAAAGAAAAAGACTCTCTTATCGAACCTTTGTATATGTAATAGTATGTATTTTATCTATCGGTCACCCTCAAACGACACATTGATTCCCTTGAGTTTCGACTACGATACACTGTTGGATGTCCCCACCCTATCCCTTTCTCCACCCCCCCCCAAGTTCTCTCTCCCCTGTATACGTATGGATACCCGTTACAACTACATACCGTGTTTGGTAGTGTTATAACATTAATAGGAGATTAATTTTTTATACAGGAAAAGTAGTGTTCCCTAATTTTACATTTTTATCCTTCAGTTCTCTATAGACCTCATTGTCCGTTCAAACCAGAACCTCATGTTTTACTTCGTGTCGTTTCCGATTGTCTCAAAACAGTTCTCTTGTGTGACCAGTATCGTTTGTGGGAAAAGGTTGTTGTGTTCTCTTCTGAGATGTGTACCTGTAGTGGTCTACCAGTTATGACTTTAGTCTAACTAATATAAGAAACGTCAGATTCTACCTCTTCGACATATGTCAGTCGTTTTTGTTCTGGACCTTAACTGACACCGAGTCTAGTACTCGAGGAATGACGTTTTAAGTCTGAATTTAACTTCTTTCATCCCTTTTGGTGATCCGGTGAGTCCATACTGGATTCAGTTTGGAGAACACTGATATGACACCTCCACTATTCATCTAATTTCCCTAATCTGGACTATCTGTTTCACGCATTTCTTGATACCTACATACAAGTATTGTAACATGTTCTCCGTCACTGTTTTTGGTATGGTTTCTTTTTCTTTGTGTTCTTCTATTTTGGATTCTTTCTTCTCTTCTCTTTCCGTTCCCTCCTTTACCTTTCTATCTGGGTTGACTTACGTCTAAACGTTTCTTATCGTTACTCTCTATTCTTCCGGAAGAACCTCTCTTCTCTTTCCGTTTCCCCTTTCCCTTTCTATATGGTTTGACTTACATCTTAAGGTCTCTTATCGTTACTTTCTTTTCTTCCGAAGAATTTATTTGTTACACTTATTTATGTCCTTTCTTTATCTTACCCTTTTTGATCTCTAGAGAAGTTCTTTTAATTCTATAGTTCCCTTGTCAAGTATGTTAGTAAGACCCTTACTATTTCCTGTCTTTACTATTCCTGGTTTGTCTTCGTCTTCTCTAATTCTTCTCAATCGTTCCTATGTTCTTGACATGTTCTTTCCAGAATTACTGGGTCTATTGACACTACCACACCAGTGAATGGATCTCTGTCTGTAGAACCTCACACTTCAGGTCACCCACAATCCTTCGTAATGATACTTGTTTCGGTCACCTCCACTACCTTAAGGTCGACTCGATAAAGTTTAGGATTTTCTACTACGACACTTTCACGACGTGAGTTATACGGTCGTTTAAACCTTTTGAGTCGTCACCGGTGTCCTGACCTTTTTCCAATCAGAAGTAAAGTTAGGGTTTCTTAAAACTTTGATGACGTGTTGACACCAGTAAAGTGAATGATCATTCCAATACGAGTTTTAGGAAGTTCGATACGAAGTCGCCAACCACTTGACTCTTGAAGGTTACATCTTCTTTCTAAATTTTTTCCGTCTCCTTGGTCTCTAGTTTAACGGTTGTAAGTAACCTAGTATCTCTTTCGTTCCCATAAGGTCTTTTTGTAGATAAAGACGAAGTAACTGATGTGTTTACGGAGACACACCTCTTATCATTTTACACCTTTTAAGAATTTCTCTACTCTTATATTCTCGTGGAATGGACAGAGGACTCTTTGGACATACACCCAGTTCTTCTTTGTCTTGGTCTATTCCTTGTTGACTGACCAAGTTTTAACCCTTTCACATGTAGTTCAGATATATAACAGTACAGTGAGACAAATAAATTGAATATACGTCTCATGTAGCACACTTTACGACCCCACCTACTTAGTGTTCAACCTTAGGTCTAAAGGTCTTTGTAGTTGGAGTCTATACGTCTACTATGGTGAGATTACCGTCTTTCACTTCTCCTTGATTCTTGGAGAAGTCAAGTCAAGTCAACGAGTCAACACAGGTTAAGAAACACTGGGGTACTTAACGTCATACGGTCCGGAAGGACAGGTAGTGGTTGAGGACCTCAAGTGAGTTTGAGTGTAGGTATCTCAACCACTACGGTAGGTCGGTAGAGTAGGAGACAACAGGGGAAGAGGAGGAAGGGGTTTAGGGAGGGTCGTAGTCTCAGAAAAGGTTACTCAGTTGAGAAGCATACTCCACCGGTTTCATGACCTTAAAGTCGAAATCGTAGTAAGGAAGGTTTCTGGTGGGTCCTGACTAGAGGAAATCTTACCTAACCAACCTAGAGGAACGTCAGATTCCCTGAGAGTTCTCAGAAGAGGTTGTGGTATCAAGTTTTCGTAGTTAAGAAACCGCAAGTCGAAAGAAGTGTCAGGTTGAGAGTGTAGGTATGTACTGATGACCTTTTTGGTATCGGAACTGATCTGTCTGGAAACAACCGTTTCATTACAGAGACGAAAACTTATACGATAGACCCACCCAGTATTGAAAAGAAGGTTCCTCGTTCGCAGAAAATAAAAAAGATAAAAATAAAAAAATTATAACTTATAAACCCTTTACTTAAAGAGGGAGGTAAGTAGGAGTAAGAGAAATAATAATAATAAATAATAATAATAATAATAATAAGAAAAAATGAAATGATATAACATAACCAAAACGGTATGTAGTTGTACTTACGACGTCAGTGGTAGACGTCACTAAAACCTCGGGTTTTTTCTTTCAGACTGTGACAAAGGTGACAAAGGGGTAGATAAAGGGTACTTCACTACCCTGGTCTACAGTACTAGAAGCAAAAGACTTCCAACTCGAAATTCGGTTCTAAAAGTGAGAGGAGAAAGTGAAAGTAGTTCTCCGAGAAATCAAGGAGAAGTGAAAGACGGTATTCCCACCACAGTAGACGTATAGACTCCAATACCTATAAAGAGGGTCGTTAGAACTAAGGTCGAACACGAAGAAGGTCGGGTCGTAAGGAGTACTACATAAGACGTATATTCAATTTACTTCCACTTTATCCTCTCTTTAAGTTGTAAGTTTTTGACTTCTAGTACCGTAGGTCAGGGTAGTGAAGAACCCTTTATCTACCCGTTTTTTTACTTTCGTCACTACATAGTACTCTTTACGACCTGACCTACTTCGTGTTCGACTTTAGTTCTAACGGTCCTCTTTATAGTTATTGGAGTCTATACGTCTACTGTGGTGTGACACCGTCCTTCACTTCTTGATTTCTCGGAGAACTACTTTCACTTTCTCTTCTCACTTTTTCTGCCGAATTTGAGTTGTAAGTCTTTTGATTCTAGTACCGTAGACCAGGGTAGTGAAGTACCCTTTATCTATCCCTTTGTTACTTTTGTCACTGTCTAAAATAAAACACCCCGAGGGTTTAGTGACGTCTACCACTGACGTCGGTACTTTAATTTTCTACGAACGAGGAACCTTCTTTTCAATACTGGTTGGATCTGTCGTACAATTTTTCGTCTTTGTAATGAACCGGTTTTTACCAGACAGATCAGTTTCGATGTTAAAAAGGTCATCAGTACATACCTACACTCTCAACCTGATATTTCTTTCGACTCGCGGTCTCTTAACTACGAAAACTTGATACCACAACCTCTTCTGAGAACTCTGAGGGAACCTGACGTCCTCTAGGTTGGTCAAGTAGGATTTCCTTTAGTCAGGACTTATAAATAACCTTCCTGACTACGACTTCGACTTTGATGTTATGAAACCGGTAGACTACGTCTCTTGACTGAGTAAACTTTTCTGGGACTACGACCCTTTCTAACTCCCACCCTCCCCTTCTCCTACTGTCTTCTACTCTACCAACCTACCGTAGTGGTTGAGTTGTCCGTACTTAAACTCATCCGAGGACCTAAAACCACTACCTGTCCCTTCGGAACGTACGACGTCAGGTACCTCAACATTTCTCAGCCTGTGTTGACTCACTGACTTCACTGACTTGACTTGACTTGACTTCACTGTCTAAAAAAAAAAAAAAGACCCTGAGGTTTTAGTGACGTCTACCACTGAGTCCTTACTTTAACTTTCTGTGAACGAGGAACCTTTCTTTCGATACTGTTTGGATCTGTCACATAATTTTTCGTCTCTGTAGTGAAACGGCTGATTCCAGACATATCAGTTTCGATACTAAAAAGGTCATCAGTACATACCTACACTCACAACCTGACATTTCTTCCGACTCACGGTTTATTAAAAACCAAAATTTAACATCAGGACCTCTTATCAGAACTCTTAGGGAACCCGATGTTCCTCTAGTTTGGTCAGTTAGGATATCCTTTAGTTGGGACTTATAAGTAACCTTTCTGACTACGACTTCGACTTCGAGGTTATGGAACCGAGGGACTACGTTTCTCGGCTGAATGACCTTTTCTGGAACTATGACTCTTTCTAACTTACGTTTTCTTCTCTCATCGTTTCCTAATCTACCAATTTATCGTAGTGGCTAAGTTACTTGTACTGAAACTCGGTTGAGTCCCTTAGGACTGGACGACGTCAGTCTGTACTTGTCGTTGTTGTATAAATTTCTTTTATGATAATGAAAAGACCTGAGATCTCCATACGGACCTCGAATACAGTAAGTAGTATGTTTTGAAAGTTCTGTAAACAGTCAGTAATAAGAAGCTTAGAGATTCCGGAACTAACGTGTTAGTAGGAAACATAGAAAATTAAAATGAATTTCTACCTTAACACGTACCTTTTTTCTTTCTATATTTCCTTTAAATGGTTCTTACGGAGGTTCTATCCCAAAGAAGATGAAACTTCGTTCACTATAGTGCTTTCTGAGTTTTGTCCTGTAACTGTCCCTCGAGGACGGTTACAGGATGAAATTGAGGATCACCCTATTCCCGTTTAACCACAAAAGAGTTCTGGTACACTGGTTCACTAAAAAGACTTCTAATTCAGTAGTGTTCCCAAAAGTGTCCCAGTACCCCGTTGAAGTAAAACTCTTCGTAAAGTAAGTTCAATTCCATGATCTCAGAAGAGATATGGATTCACGTATACGACGACCCTATTAATATTCTTACCAGAAGAGGAGTCCTTAAAAAGGTAAATGGTACCAATATTTATGTCCTTGAGTAGTCTTTTGTCACTATGTGTCACGTAATATTTTACATTCACCTTACGTTCGGGGTCATCCCACGGTTTTTCTCGTTACCTTCTAAACTTTACAGTCGAGTAAGAGGTCTTCGAGACTTTTGAATTTTTTAGTAAAACAGAAAGACCTGGAGTAATAAAATAGAAAATTCACGTCTCCGCATGTCACGTAGTCAATTTACACCCGAGACCTAGGTCTGTCAGAAACTCACAGAAAGGTTCTGATGGGTATCCGGAAACCACTTAATCTTTTTTTTTTTTTTCTGTAGAAAAGGAGATACTTCCCAAGTAACAACCGAACAACTCGACTCTTACCCAATTGATAGTCTGAGGTTGACCGGGGAACGTTATGTGAAAACATGTTACGGATTCGACGTATCGACATGTACCGTCGTACCCAAATAGAATCGATACTATGAATGAACGAGAGACTAGAAATCGTTGAATAAATCTTAGGGATTCGAAGTCGAAAGAATCGACATACCACTTCCTGTCCCTTCGGACCGCTCGACGTCAGGTACCCCAGCGTTTCTCAGTCTGTGGTGACTCACTGACTTGTCGTTGGATTTTCGTAACAAAACCCCTAATCCACGACATTGTCTATATTTCATGATCCACATATGATTCGTAAGTCACGACCAAAAGTCATTCTAGTAGTTTTATTAAAACTTTACGGTTCTACATAATTTTTTTTGGGACACAAAGACTTTCAGTTCTTCCCTTTCACCCAATGGTACTTGATCACTACACGAGTCTCCACTGGGAATTCCCAGTCGATCTCAAAATCCACTCGTGGATCTGTCCTTTTATGTAATACTCATCTCTCTTAAAGTAGTTCCGGTCCAGTTCACCTCTCTCTCTCTCTCTCTCGTTTACTCGTTTAAGTGACAAACCACTGTCTTTGAAACACAACCCTTTCGGTCGAGTCAAGTCAAGTCAGTGAGTCAACACAGACTGAGAAACGCTGGGGTGCTTAACGTCGTACGATCTGGAGGGACAGGTAGTGGTTGAGGGTCTCAAATGGGTTTGAGTACAGGTAGTTCGGCCACTACGGTAGGTCGGTAGAGTAGGAGACAGTAGGGCAAGAGGAGGACGGGGGTTAGGGAGGGTCGTAGTCCCAGAAAAGGTTACTCAGTAGAGAAGCGTACTCCACCGGTTTCATAACCTCAAAGTCGAAGTCGTAGTAAGGAAGGTTACTTGTGGGTCCTGACTAGAGGAAATCCTACCTGACTAACCTAGAGGAACGTAAGGTTCCCTGAGAGTTCTCAGAAGAGGTTGTGGTATCAAGTTTTCGTAGTTAAGAAACCACGAGTCGAAAGAAGTGTCAGGTTGAGAGTGTAGGTATGTACTGGTGACCTTTTTGGTATCGGAACTGATCTGTCTGGAAACGACCGTTTCATTACAGCGACGAAAACTTATACGATAGATACAACCAGTATTGAAAGGAAGGTTCCTCATTCGTAGAAAATTAAAGTACCGACGTCAGTGGTAGACGTCACTCAAACCTCGGGGGGTTTTATTTCAGACTGTGACAAAGGTGACAAAGGGATAGATAAACGACACTTCACTACCCTTGTCTACGGTACTAGAATCAAAAGACTTACAACTCGAAATTCGGTTGAAAAAGTGAGAGGAGAAAGTGAAAGTAGTCCTCCTAAAATCAAGGAGAAGTGAATCTCCCCGTATTCATAAGACTACGAGGTCACCTGTAAATCCATACTTTTTCGTCACATTCATTCCATGACTAATAATGTCTCTAAGACACCCACCATTCCCAATGGTAAAACAGAGATATAACATCTCTTCACTTTGTAGGTTTAGTGAGGAATTCAGGAGCCCGATTGTAGACACAAGAGGGTCCTTCCTTTACAGTGGAGCTTATGTTTACATGAGACTGACTACTACTTTACTGACTACAGTGAGTGAGAGTAGGAAAACATCCTTCAGACGGAAAAGGAGAACCCGTCAAAAAACCTTAAAGAAAAGGAAACTACAAAATTAAAATGTCTAAACACAGGTTCATATCACATCGAACATTAAGAGGAGTCCAAAAGTCTAAGAATGTTAGATTTCTACGTTTAGTAAAAAAGGGGGAAAACTAGCCCTTGTAAAAGTCCGTAATAAAGTCCGTATAACGGATAAGAGGTAAAAAAAGACTGATAATTAAGACATTGAGTTTAATCTACGTGAAAGTTAAAGACCTAGTTCAAAGGTAGAGTAAATTATAATTAGATTATAAAAGACAGAGGAAGAACACTTAATCCGAATTCTATATCGAATAAAGAAACGGGAAGTCGACACACAAAAGATTTAGTAATAAAAAAGTAGAATTTCTGGAAGTAAGAAACAGTATCAACAAATGAGAACAAAGTATTAGAGGACAGAGACAAAGTATCAATAAAAAATCTCTTACACTTAAAAAGGGGTAATAGAGGGACTCTTATGATTCACGGGAGAAAATTCTCGAAAACTCTAATGAGACAGTAATGATAAGGAAAAATGTCGTAATCGAAAGGAGTCTAATACCCACCAACGGTCGGTTTACGAACAGAAGTTCTTTGTAAAAGGTGTGTCGAAAGGGTGTGCCGGAAAACAATGGACGATCTCGGAGGAACACCCGTCTCATCGTCCTCAGACAGGAACAACCGTGGCACCGCAACCGAGAGGATAATCGGATAGAAAGGGAAATTAATTACGAAATAAACGCAAACTTATACCGAAACATCAGTAACTAAAGAAAGCATATATACACTACCACACCCTGTTCTACACTTCTAAAGCCTTTCGCAGGTCAGGGGATAGAATTTCATTCTTTAATATATAAAATTTAAGAATCTTTGATGGACAAAGAGTCTAGAGCACACACACACACACGTACACACACACACACGTACACACACACACGTACACACACACACACGTACACACACACACACACACGCGCACGCGTGAGTCAGCGAGTCAGCATGGGCTGAGAAACACTAGGGAGTCTGACATCGTTCGGTCTGAGGAGATGGGTACCTCAAAGAGTCCGTTCTTGTGACCTCAACCAACGGTAAAAGAGGAAGTCCCCAGAAGGGTTGGTTCCCTAACTTTAGCCCCGAGTACACAGAGGATGTATACGTCAATCAAATAGTGACTCAGTGGCCCCTTCGGGTTCTAGAGGAAATTCAGATTTTAACATGTCAAGAAATTCAAGAAAATCCGTATTTCGACGTGTAACTTTATTTTAAAGTTCCAAATTGAGAAAAAAAACAACAACAAAACACAAAATAAAGAATCTTCCAGTTTAATCGCAAACGGGTTCTTTTACTTTACACATGATTTTATAATGTTTTGGGACTCAAAAATAAACACAAATCGAAAGGAACGACAAATAAAGGTTTGTTTTGACTTCGTTACGAATTAAGAGGGTACACGAGAATTTAGTATGACAGGTTATACTATCGGTGATTGATGTACATCGATAAATTTAAATTACGTTAATTTTAATTTAATTTCTAAGTCAAAAAGTCATCGTGATAGGTGTAAAGTTCACGAGTCATCGAGAATACACCTATCAGTAATGGTATAGGTCGTGTTTATATCTTGTAAGAGATGTAGTGTGTCTAAAGACCATCGTCTGACTAAATCTAATAAATCTAAGTTCCCTATATTTGTCTTAAACAGGAATGTTTTATATACATAAATACAAACACACACACTAAGAATATATTAAGACCCAAAGAAATCACTTGTTATAACTTATATATAATTTATGTAAATAAAATCTAGGAAATCAATTTTAGAATTGATATATTTATCCGACAGACTCAGGAAGTGACCATCTTAAGGTTGACTTCACAGGGGACACGAACATGGAAGGACAGTACTATCCAATCCTTGATTCTAACTAGTCTCATGACCTTTGTTTAATGTACAAGGTGCAAAACCTTCATCTTCGTTGTTAATGGAGAGAGTAGGTAAAAGTAGAGGTACTCTTTTGGTGAAGGAATTTCTATTACATAATCAAACGATCCCGACGGTATTGTTATGGTCTCACCACAGGACTTGGTGTCTTTACATAAAAGAGTGACAAGATCTCCGATCTTCAGGTTATAGTTACTCTACCGTCACAACTGAAAAGAGAATGCGTAGAGAGGAACCAAACGTCTTCCGACGGGACATCTACGGAGAAGTTTCCCGGAAAGAAAAGTACATGTACATAAGAACCACAGAGAAGACCCATAGATTTAAAGGTGAAGAGTATTCCCGTGGTCCAAAATTCAATCCCGGGTGAGATTACTGTCAGAAGTTTATATCAGTATACGGTTCTACGACCCCCAAATTCCAAAGTGTATACTTAAAACCCCCTTGTACTAAGTCGGGTATTGTCTATTATAGATATGTTGACTCTTTTTTTAATAGTAGTTGCAAACAACATGATTTTCCGATTCACAAGAGGACCATTTAAATTGAGAAACATACAACCTCCCTTTCATCTTTCGTTCTGTTAAGGTCTCTTGTAGATGAAGACGAAGTAACTGACACAAAGTCGGAAATTGTCACACCTAGTGTTGTTTGACACCCTTTAAGAATTTCTCTACCCTTATAGTCTGGTGGAATAGACGGAGGACGTTTTGGACATACCTCCAGTTCTTCGTTGTCAACATTGACCTGTACCTTGTTGTTTGACCGAGTTTTAACCCTTTCCTCATGTAGTTTCGATATACAACAGTGGGCTGAATAAATCGAGTATAAGTCTCAAGTAGTACACTTTACAACCTGACCCACTTCGTGTTCGACCTTAGTTCTAACGACCCTCTAAATAGTTATTGGGGTCTATACGTCTACTGTGGTGGGAATACCGTCTTTCACTTCTCCTTGATTTCTCGGAGAACTACTTCCACTTTCTCCTCTCACTTTTTCGACCGAATTTTGAGTTGTAAGTTTTTTAATTCTAGTACCGTAGACCAGGGTAGTGAAGTACCGTTTATCGACCCCTCTGTCACCTTTGTCACCGACTGAAATAAAAGAACCCGAGGTTTTAGTGACGTCTACCACTGACGACGGTACTTTAATTTTCTGTGAACGAGGAATCTTCTTTTTGATACTGTTTAGATCTGTCGTATAACTTTTCATCTCTGTAATGAAACGGCTGTTTGCAGGTATATCAGCGTCGATATACCTGGATATACCAAAAAGGTCATCAGTACATACCTACACTCTCAACCCGGTATTTCTCTCGACTCACGACTTCTTAACTACGGAAACTCGACACCACAATCTCTTATGAGAACTCTCAGGGTTCCTGACGTTCCTCTGGTTTGGTCAGTTAGAATTTCCTTTAGTTAGGACTTATAAGTAACCCTTCTGACTACGATTTCGACTTCGAGGTTATGAAACCGGTGGACTACACTTCTCGACTGAGTAATCTTTTGTACGACTACGACCCTTTGTAACTTCCGTCCTCCTCTTCCCCTACTGTCTCCTACTCTACCAACCTTCCGTAGTGACTGAGTTACTTGTTCTCAAACTCGTTCGAGGTCGTCTACAACTTCCTGTCCTTCGGACTACACGACGTCAGGTATCCCAACGTTTTTCAACCTGTACTGAATCGTTGACTTGTTGTCGTTATTCTTTCCGGGTCACCAAAACGGTACAATGTAGGAATATGGATTTCAAATAACACACAGTCATGAACGAAAAGGGGTCATTACTCCTTCGAAGTCACAGGTGCTCATTTATAAGGAAGATTTTAGTATCCCTTCCAATTTCTCAGTAGAACCCCGACAGTAAGTTGAAAAAACTTAGACACGAGAGACAATATTTTACCTTTGTTAGTATTGACAGAATATTGTGACAAAAGTTTCACTTACGGACACTTTGATCATGGATCGTGTTTAGTACAAAGTGTCAAGTACGAGATGTTTATAGACAACGTTTCTCTTCTCTAACTCAAACATGACTAAGGTCTGTCAGACATAATTTTTGTTTGTTTGTTTGAATAGTTCTTACAAAAAGAAGAGAAAGAATTACAAATCTGACTCACTGAAAGTGAAAGTGAAAAAGTCTAATCCCACTTTATATATCTTCTATAACAGGAGAAGTGGTCTTCTGACCACCACTAGGGTCGTGTTAAAACACCTGATCGACTCTTTCCACCACCCTTCAGTGGATTAAACTTTTGGACGATATGGACTATCAGAAGGAAACACTCTCAGAGACACAGGACCCAAGTAAACCCTCGAGGGGCCTCCTCAAGCGAAGAACTAATTAATATAGTGAAGTTCTTTATTGACTCTTTTCTTGTGGTTATGAAAACTTAACCTTCCTTCATATTAGGTCGGAAGATGGGTCTTTCACTTTCACTTTCAACGAGTCAACACAGACTGAGAAACGCTGGGGTACCTGATATGTCAGGCACCTAAAGAGGTTGGTCTCATGACCTCACCCATCGGAAAGGGAGGAGGTCCCCTAGAAGGGTTGGGTCCCTAGCTTGGGTCCAGAAGACGTAACGTCCACCTAAGAAATGGTCGACTCGGTGTTCCCTTCCGGTAGATGAATCTCCTCCATAGGAAATAAGGTGTGGAATTCGAAGGGAACCCACTAGGAGTCTCATGGTTCAAATGATAGACTGTTCCGTGTATAAAGGACGGATCCCAGACCAACAATTCTTAGGGGTGGTATGTGACTCTTTTTCTAGTAGAACGGAGAGTGACAATTGGAACCTTCGTTAACGTCGTGGAGTGTTGAGTCAGAATTTTCGTGAGACTCCCTCAAGACACTACCGGATCTCCAATCCTAAGACACACAAGTGGCGGTACCGGGTTTAAGTTAGGGACCAGTCCCTTGACTCTAGGGTGTTCGACACACCGTACGCAGGGGTACAAGGGGGTAGAGGTTTGAGGCTTGTGAGATTTTCGGTGTAAATACCTGATCTTTCTCGTGTCTGAGTGTCTAAACTATCGTCGTAAGTGGAAGGCAACCATGGTCATAATTTCACGACGAACCTCCCGGGACGGACGTCAAGTTCAAACGGGTAACACGTGACTCAGTACTTCCAGTAACTGTGGTTGGAGTTCCTTTCAACCGACTTACTAATTACCTAAACCGAAGATTAAAATCTCCGAGGATAATTAATATTCCCAAACTCAGAAAAGGTACTTCTGCGACAATGTCGAAGAGGAGGGTGGAGGAGTGAAGGAATATTTCATTCATTCTACTCATTAAAATTAAAATTTCACACCTTTGGTAAAGAACAGTAAAGGAAAACCTTTAGAGACCCGTTTTAGTAAGATTTTTGTGTAAAATTCGCATATTATATACTTGTCGAGATCTTGTCTTCTTTTAACCATTTTTGCGGTCGTTTACATGAAATCGTCAAAATAGAACATCTCAGTAATGGAAATAGCACTCCTTAAAGTTCTTGTCACAAATATCTCTAGAAGTGTTTTGCCTAAGTACAACTACATACCGTTTTGGTTGTGTTATAACATTTCATTAATTGGAGGTTAATTTTATTTATTTAAATATAATTTTTTTTGTTCCTACAATCATTGTGACCTTAGTAATTTTACACCTTTTGGAGTATAAACGGTAGTGACGGAGGAATGGTACCTACCTATTCCTCAATACACTCTACTCTCATGCCACCTCACCTTGATCGGGGGTTTACACACAGTCCCTTGGACCCAAGTTTAGAACCGACATTTTATTTGACCAATACAACGTATATTGAAAATGACTGAAGTCACAAGAGTAGTCTTTATTGTTTACCATTTATATCTATTCCAATACACTTCTTATATCTTTTTAGATATTTATAATCAGTTTAAAAATAAATCGGGGTGAGTGGACAACAGAATATTGGGTAATACTGAGGGTCCAAAATCTACGTGGCACGTTTTAACTCTAATAGGAGAGACTATTGGAAAGTTCCAGTCGTCATTTGATTGGTTGTCTTAATCTTTCATCGTATCATTACACCTTTTCTAAACCTCAGTATATAAGGACCCAAGTTTAAGATCGAAATAAATGGGTTTATTAGAATTTAATGAACTAAATTGTATATTTTACAATCGTTACATTAAATGAATTAGTCTAATGACATTCCTGTTTCTCTATTATATATGTGTCCCGGACCGTGGATCGTACATGAATAATTTATAATAGTATTTGTCGGGACGAGGGTGGACGGGAAGAAGAGAAGAAAGAAAAGAAGTAAGGTAATCTTTAGTGAGTGACAGAACTGGTTGGTTATTCCTTGTACATTATTTCCTATCTCCACCACTTTCCTCTGCACCTAACTGACCTAGGTCTCTCAGTCGTCCCGTCCTTTTGTTAGATGGAACTAGAACACGAAGACCATTCCCGATTCATAGGACACTCCTTAAATAAGAGTGGAAAAATAGGATCTGGGGACCACACAGGAGGAATGTGTGTCTCATCTCCCTTCTAGTTCCTTTGCAAGAACTAGAATTCAGAGATGGTAATAAGAGAATGTATCGAGGAAAGAGTCCAGTCCTGTCGTCCGACCTTTAGTTACGTATTCGAAAAACTCGACGAACCTCTTCGTGGACTTTCAACATAAAAACTGTATGAAGTGTGTTGTTTATTCTCTTGAAGTCTAAAACGAACGTACATTAGTGTGACTCCCGAGAAAATCAGAGTTTTACTTAGATGAGTCTCGTAGAAGTATCATTATAAAGAGGTCACACTCCTACAATATTCATGAGTCCTAGTACGGATGGTTTGACTTCAACTAGGACCAATGTAAACTAGAGTCCCGAGGGACATTACCCGTCTGACTCCAGGACTAATCCGTACGTGGACCCTCCAAGTCCAGTCTGGTCTTCCTCGGGTCCCATTACATTTCTCGAGTCACGCTATGTAAATCTCTGTTCTTGTGCTCAGGTCTGAGGTAGTACCGAACAAACCCTGGAGTCCGTCTAGAAAACTCGAAATTTTCTGAACTACGGAGTAGAAATTTTACACCTATTAACAGGAATATGAAGAAACGGAATGTTACTATACTACTTCTAATTACGTCTAATGTCCACTAATGTCCATATATTCAGAATATATTTTTGTTTTACGATAATAATAGAAATTATTATCAGAAGACTTCAGAACGGTATTGACAGGACCCCGAAATTAGATGCCATGGCGAAATATTACTCCAGAAAACCCTTAAGGTGATTGGTATACAGGAACCTACGGAAAGTTTAACCTTGTCTTAGTATCACGATCTCTCATAATCTCGACCTTCACTAACATTATGAAGATCAGGTTGGGAACGCAAAATGTCTACTTCTTTTTCCTTTCCTATTTCCCTGAACGAGGTCCAGTAGATCGATGTGTCACCTTCTCGACTATGTCCTTAACGGACCGAGATATGTGACTTAAAATGAGAATGTATCTCTCACGGATTTGGTGAAGAAGGGAGTACTGAGAGTGTCGATATCGAACTAGGGAGGAGTAAAGAGTTTCAGAGTGTTATCAAGATGCATCGCAAGTCAAACTGTCACGTTAGAGTAAGAAGAATGACGGTGACACTCTAAAATTTTCATCCATAGTATTTGTGTGTGTATTTGAGTAGTAAGGTTGTAAAATTCACGAAGGGATAATGGGAGTTATATTTTAATTTTAAAGAATTTAATACCTTATGTTATACAGTTGGTCATGGGTGGAGTGGACGTCCGAGACAAACTGACGTTGAAATGGAAGGTCTAAAGGTCTGAAGGCAAACGACAAACCGTTCACTAGGTACGAAAGAGAAGGAGGAAAGTGAAAGTCTCACTAGAAGGGAAATGGACTCGGGACAAAGAGGTACAGAAGTATACATTTTAAGGAGGACGACGACGATTCAGTGAAATCAGCACAGGTTGAGACACACTGGGGTATCTGGCGTCGGGTGGTCCGAGGGGGCAGGGACCCTAAAAGGTCCGTTCTCATGACTTCACCCCACGGTAACGGAAGAGGCTTTTAGGGAGGATCAATGGGTAATATATTACAAGAGGAGGTGGGCCTACTTGAAAATATCCGCGAAATAAGAGTGAGGTCTGTGTGGAAATGTTATTGCGGAGGTGCGCCACCCTTGGCCTTCTTTCCCTAACCCCGACCTTATCGACTCGAAACTATCGAGTCAGCCATTTCTTAGACGGACGTTACGTCCTCTGGACCCAAGCTAAGGACCCAGCCCTTCTAGGGGACCTCTTCCTTTACCGTTAGGTGAGGTCATAAGAACGGACCTTTTAGGGTACCTGGCTCCTTGGACCGCCCGATGTCAGGTACCCCAGCGTTCTCAGTCTGTGTTGAATCACTGATTTGGTGGTGGTGGTGGTTCTAGACACGGTCGCAAAGGTACTTAGATACGTTAGTGTCTTCTTACCCGAAAGTCCCTTCTGAAATACATCCACGTCCCTAGACTTCCTATGTCCTCACACCTTTTTCTTCTCTCTTTTTATACATAGTTAAAAATGAACAGGTACCCAACAAAATACTCTGAGAATTTCGACAGATAGTGGGTTCAGTACAATGTTACCAAGATGTCCGTCCCAGTATAGAAAGATTAAGGATTAAGAACGAGAAAGGTACAGGAGTGTGGAGTACGAATCTGTCCCCAGATGTACGTCTGTACACCATCGTGTTCCTTCATATAGACTGAGTCTTATACTGTTTTTAACGACGGACAGTGAAAACGACGGAAGTTTATTACCGCGTCAGGAGTAAGGGGAAGAGAAGGAGGTGGAGGAAGAGAGAGAGAAGGAGGAGCAGGAGAAGAATATACATCGTAGAGTCCTCTTCTACATCCTCCGTCCTTCACCTTACGAGGTCCAGAGAGATTTCCCTGACAGGTACACAAGAGATCGTTGGACAGAGATCATTGTTAAGAAGGATGTGATCCACTTCCTTTGTTAAGATTTTGTCCTAAGTCATTAATGTCGTATTAGGATGTCTAAATGTGTCAGATATCACGTGATTTAATAGTAATAATTCATGTAATTTTTGAATATTTCGATCTCTTCCGTAATCAAGTAGGAAAAAATTCCGACTCATTATAAATGGACTCCAATAACTACAGTTATTGGAGTCTATACGTCTACTGTGGTGGAAATACCGTCTTTCACTTCTTGATTTCTCGGAGAACTACTTTCACTTTCTCCTCTCACTTTTTTAACCGAACTTCGAGGTGTAAGTCTTTTGATTCTGGTACCGTAGACCAGGGTAATGAAGTACCCTTTATCTACCCCTTTGTCACCTTTGTCACCGTCCGAAATAAAAAAACCTAAGGTTTGAGTGACGTCTACCACTGACGTCGGTACTTTAATTTTCTGCGAATGAGGAACCTTCTTTTCAATACTGGTTTGATCTGTCGAATAATTTTCGTCTCTGTAATGATACGGTTGTTTCCAGGTAGATCAGTTTCGATACCAAAAAGGTCATCAGTATATACCTACACTCTCAACCTGATAATTATTTCGACTCCTGGCTTCTTAACTACGAAAACTTGACACCACGACCTTTTCTGAGAACTCTCAGGGAACCTGACGTTCCTCAAGGTTGGTCAGGTAGGATTTCCTTTAGTCAGGACTTATAAATAACCTTCCTACCTACGACTTCGACTTTGAGGTTATGAAACCCGTGGACAACTCTTCTTGACTAAGTAAACTTTTCTGGGACTTCGACCTTTCTAACTTCCACCCTCCTCTTCCCCTACTGTCTCCTACTCTACCAACCTACCGTAGTGGCTGAGTTACCTGTACTCAAACTCATCCGAGACCCTCAACCACCACCTATCTCTCCTGACCACACGACGTCAGGTACCCCAACGTTTCTCAGTCTCTACTGACTCGTTGACTTGACTTGACTTTATCAGTGGACTCGATAAAGTTTAGGATTTTCTATTACGACACTTTCACGACGGGAGTTATATAGTCTTTTAAACCTTTTGAGTCGTCACCGGTGTCCTGACCTTTTCCAGTCAAAAGTAAGGTTAGGGTTTTTTCTCGTTACGGTTTCTTACAAATTTGATGGGGTGTTAACACGAGTAAAGTGTACGATCGATTCATTACTAGTTTCAGGAAGTTCGATCCGAAGTTGTCATGTACTTGGTTCTTGAAGGTCTATATGGTCGACCTAAATCTTTTCCGTCTCCTTGATCTCTAGTTTAACGGTTGTATGTAACCTAGTACCTTTTTCGTTCTCTTAAAGTCTTTTTGTGGATGAAGACGAAGTAACTGATACGATTTAGTATCGGTAACTGAACACCTAGTATTTTTTGACACCTTATAAGAATTTCTCTACCCTTATGGTCTGGTGGATAGACGGAGAACTCTTTGGACATACGTTCAGTTCTTAGTTGTCAGTCTTGACCTGTACCTTGTTGTTTGACCAAGTTTTAACCCTTTCCACATGTAATTCCGACATACAACAGTGGAATGAATAAATTTAATATACGTCTCAAGTAGTACACTTTACGTGTTCGACCTTAGTGCTAACGACCCTCTCTATATTTATTGGAGTCTATACGTCTACTGTAGTGGAAATACCATCTTTCGTTTCACTTTGACTTCTCGGAGAACTTCTTCCACTTTCTTTCCTCACTTTTCGAACGAATTTTGAATTGTAAGTTGTTTGATTCTAGTACCATAGGGTAGGGTAGTGACACCGTTTATCTACCCCTTTGTTACTTTTGTCACTGTCTGAAATAGAAGAACCCGAGAATTTAGTGACACCCATCACTGACCTCGGTAATTTAGATAACTTTGTGGAAATTTAGGTAATTTCGTAGAAATTTAAGTAATTTCAACGAACAAAGAACCTTATTTTCGATACTAGTTGGATCTGTCGCATAATTTTTCGTCTCTGTAGTGAAATGACTATTTCCAGACATATCAGTTTCGATACAAAAAAAATCATCAGTACATACCTACACGCTAGACCTGGTATTCCCTCTGACTCGCGTCTTCTTACTATGAAACCTTGACACCTTCTTTTGAGACCCCTCAGGGAACCTGACGTTCCTCTAGTTTGGTCAGTTAGGATTTCCTTTAGTTAGGACTTATAAGTAACCTTCCTGACTATGACTTCGACTTCAATGTTATGAAACCGGTGGACTACCCTTCTCGGTTGAGTAACCTTTTCTGTTACTACGACCCTTTCTGACTCCCGTCCTCCTCTTCCCCCTCTGTTCTGCTCAAGTAACCTACCGTAGTAGATGAGTTACCTGTAATCAAACTCGTTTGAGGTCCTCTATCACTTCCTGTCCCTTCGGATCGTTTGACGTCAGATACCCCAACGTCTCTCCGTCTGTATTGACTTACTGACTTGCTGTTTTATAATGTACCTACCTGGATCTCTAACAGTACGACTCACTTCATTCAGTATGTCTCTTTCTGTTTATAGTATCCTATATTGTATGACCTTATAAATTCTTTTCCCCTAACAATAAAAAGTCAACGATTCGGTGCAGGTTGAGAAACTCTGAGGTACCTGACTCCTTGCGACCCGAAGGGACAGAGTATATGTTTTGTCTTTATCTTAGTGTCTATAGAATAGATGTTTTGTCTTCATCTCTACGTCTTATATACTAATAAAAGATTTGTATTCATCTTTTTTTTTGGATACCAATGATTCCCCTTTTCGGTCTCCCACCCTTCCCTATTTAGCCTTCGACCCTTACTGTATATGTGTGATGATATATATTTTATCTATTGATCATTCGTGACTGACATATCACGTCCCTTGAGATGAGACATTACCGGATTTTCCTTTTTCTTAGAATTTTTTCACCTACATACGTATATATATTGACTAAGTGAAACGACATATCGTCTTTGATTGTGTTTTAACATTTAGTTGGTAAGAGGTTATTTTTAAAGGTTTCTTTCTTTAATTCTAACGTTACGGAATACGATTAATCCTATAAAGTGTCTTATTTAGTTGATTGTCGTTATGTTGTCGTTTTGAATATTTCGTTCACCTCTATTACAATAATGTCGATAAACGATCCGTTCCTTTAACTCCGATTCTCCCAAATTTAATGTACGGATAAACCCCTACGACCCTAACCGTCGGTCTCGAGTTTGACAGGTAAAACACTAGTCGTTCCGACCACAAGACGATGTTTACCTCTTCCGACTTGAGGGTAGGGTCGAGAAGGATTGGGGGCGAGACACTCATTTACTCTCTAGGAAACGGGGTTTATCAAGTTCAACCAACTTGTGGACTGTGAAACTATGACCTGTCCCCTCTAACTGTTATCAAATAATCATTGTATTACATCCCCCACTCACATCCCTGTTTCTGTGACGTGTGACACACCCCGATGTACCCCCAACGGGAACACTGTCTGACTTCTCGTCTCCGACACCTTCCGTCCTAAATATCATTGTTCTCCCACTCCACTGGGGGACAAGGACGTCCTCCTACATTACCCGAACACACTTGTTAAGACGTCCGACAGTCCCTCCACTTTGGTGTCCGACTCCTGACTCTTACCGTGTGGACCAGGTCTACACCTCGGAAAGACAACCTCACCCGTGTGTAGACCTCTCTTGTCTCCTTGAGTGACTATCCGGAAACACCGGAACACCCGAGTTTATGTAGTTCTGTCGGGTACTTTAAAATCCAGAATGTCGAAGGGAAGGGCTACGCAGAACGTAGACAAGACAACTTTTATGAGAATAAACCACAGTGTAGGAAATCCCGAAAGTCGTTCTAAAAGAAAGAATATGTTTACCGATAAGTATTTTTTTTTTTTTAGGACAGTTCCTCAACCGGACAGGGAACTACCGGGTCATCTAATCCTCCGGACTGTACTTAAGTAAACGGATTAGTTATTGTACCATTTTAGAACCAAACTATTCACGTCGTGAATGTGGTTCCAGAAAGTAAGTGTAAGTTGAAGCATTTTACCTGTAGGGACATCTTTGATTAACGTAGAACAACCACAGACCCTATTACTTGTTACAGTCGTGTGACGTCTCTAATTTCTAAGTGTGGTTTCCCTTCACCGTCGTCTTTTCGAATCGACACGAATGACCTCTGTAGCCGACTTCGTCCACCAGTGGTACGGAAGAGTAACCTAGTACGAGGGTCGACGTAGGTGGAACTATCGGTTATGGTGGAAGATCGAAAAGAGAAGATATTCGGATACATAAACTTAGAGTTCTAAAGTAACTTTCGTGAACTAAAGATTCTTACAAGTACAACTTACTCAAAGTGTTGTCAAACGTTTTAACTTTAATTATCGACTAAAAAAGTTTGTCCAGAGGTCAATGAGAACCCCTAAGGGTCCACCGTGTCACCATTTCTTAGACGGACGGTTACGTCCTCTGAACTCAAGCTGGGGACCCAGCCCTTCAAGGGGACCTCCTTCTTTGCCGTTGGGTGAGGTCATAAGAACGGACTTTCTAATTACCCGTCTCTTCGGACTTCCCAGTGTCAGGTACCCCACCGTCTCTCAATCTGTGGTGACTTACTGACTTGTACGTTTGTACCTCGTCACTTCGAGTTTGTAACAGACGGGAACCAAATGTTTTAATTTTTAACATCGAATAAAAAAATTAGGTCTATAGGATTACTAATAGTCATTACACTATATATCCCGATCTACCTTTATAATTCTACAGACATAGAAGAGAGAGGTGTCCACAACGGAGACTTAATTTCGAACGTTTCTAAGTTCAGTAATATAACCAGGGTAATTGACCGTGGAACCCTATATACCAGAGTAGACAAAAACAGAAACGATGTGATACTTTCCAGTCCGTGTGTGTATATACCTGTCCTTGTGTGTACGAGGAGAACAAAGACGAGACGGTGACTGAAGGGGACACTAAATATACATTAAGAACACGTAGTGGTCCCGACTCTTGAGTATGGAAAACGTATCCTTCTCAAACTGTCTCTGATGTATGGGTCCCCCCGAAGGGACGGTCCTGAAGGGGACCGTCCGATGTCCGGTACCCCAACGTTTCTCAACCTGTACTGACTTCGCTGAATCGTGTGTGTGTCCGTGTGGAGGTCTCTTCGGTATTCAAGTCTAGTCCCCTGGTTAATCATACCTTCTCTCGTTTACCCAGGTCTTCTCCCTTTCGTTTTTAGTGGCCCTTTCTTTCATTTTAGGTTTCAGTTCGTTTTTAACTCGTCGATTTTGTTCCTTCTCCTATTCCTACCGACCTCTGTTTTCGTACCCATACTTGAAATAAGATCTATTCCGGACACAAGGGAACCGGAATCATAAGATAAGACGTGACACAGTCTCGGTTCCGAGTATCTTCAGTTAAACCTCAACAACGACCTCACATTCTATAACCTAAACTTGTCTAAGACTAAGGTTCCTTCGGCCGTCCATCTTCTCCACTACCCTATTCCAAAGAGTGTTAGTCAAGATGTCCCACTGTATGTCTAAGGTTTATTTTATTTAAATTCTTAATTACTTAAGTACATGTATATCCATATTGTGTAGGTAAGATTTTTTAAAAAAAATTGTGTTAAATTTATGAATAATCGTTCATTGTTCTGTTTTAAAATGATCCCCTATATTTCTTCATTCGAGTACCAGGAGTCACTTAAATTTTAGACCAACACCTCCGTTCTCAGTGTGTAACTGATGTAATTTTGCCTGCCACTTTAATCACACCCAACTTAAGAAGAGAATTAATTGGAGGTGTGTGAGGGCGTCAGGTATCTACGGTTTTTTCGAAGATAAAAAGACTATACAGACTGTCAAAGTACAGAAGAACGGAAATGATCATGACATGGAAGACAGATCTGATTGGTCAGGAGCTATTGGTGGACTGTCACGGAAAGGGAGTAAGTCCTAAGTCACAGTCTCAGTCAGAAAGAAATTCAGTAAAAGTTTGGAGATGGACAGACGTCCATTGACTGTGAAGGAGTAAACGTCTAGAAAGAAGACAAAACCTACTTATGGAAACCAATACTGACCAATCTTCTAAGTGGTAACTTGGTCCAGTACCGGAAATGGTTAACTCATCCCGACCGAAGGAGGTGCCGAAATGTCTCATTTATATCTCTTACTAATTTTGATCCGGAAGAACAAAACGAAGTACATCGGGTTTAGACACCACTTACGTTCGACATGTTATTATCATTTTTACGACTCTTTACAGTTCCGGTATAGTATCAGTTATTACTTCTTTTTGGTCCTAACCTTACTTCTTTACCTTTCGGTTTAGAACTGGTGTAAGTCGACAACTTCGTTTCGGGGAAGTGATAACAGTACTTTAGTTTATAGATACACTGATAAAAGACTACAATTAACACATACACTTACATCTAAATCAATTATAAATGACTCTCGGGTAGTACGACCTTTTACAAGATGTACATAATCATACACAATAGACGTTACTGTAATGATAATCCGTCCAGAAACACGTCGATTTCTACGATTCCGAACACTGTTACATCGGTTCTTACTCGTCTATACGTATAATTTAGGTCTAACAGACAAAGACTTCAGGTGTATAAATTGGTAAAAAGTCTGAAAACCACGATTGAGACCCTTTTAGGACTCGTTGAACAAGATCTCAACCAGTGAGATCAATACGATGTTTTAGTCCCGTTGACGTTACTCCAGATTTCACGATAATAATTATCGGACTCCGACGGTATTGTTTCACGGTTTTTGTCCTACCGGATTTGTTGTCTTTAAATGACAGAGTGTCAACACCTTCAATGGTAGACTTTAGTTTAACAACCGTCCCGGTACAAGGGAAGTTTCCGTGACCCCTTCCTAGAGATCATGAAGAGGTCCGGGGAGAGGAACCGACTATTTACCGGTAGAAGTACAAG
Organism: Capra ibex; assembly: GCA_006410555.1. NCBI lineage: Eukaryota > Metazoa > Chordata > Mammalia > Artiodactyla > Bovidae > Capra > Capra ibex. Next base: position 43,142,865 of record SJYO01013871.1, read on the forward strand.
TGTACCTCAAAAGGGACATGTACAGAGACAGAGGATCAGGAGGAAAAGAATTTCTGAGGTCGGTGCAACCCAATAACAGGTGGGATTACCGGAATAAAATTGAACTAAAAAAGACGCTTCTAGAATACAGGTTTATACCAGTGTAAGACTCCATGACCCCTAATTTTCAAGTCGTACACTTGAAAATTTTTAATAAATAAATAAAAACTGACAGGACGTAGAAGTAACGACGTACCTCCGAAAGAGAACAACGTGACTCGTCCCTGATAGGAGATCACCAACATCTGTCCGAAGAGTAACGTCACCGAAGAGAACAACGTCTGTCTCGTACCAGAGATCCCACACACCTGAAGTCATCAACACCAGGTGTCCGAATCAACAGGTCACCTCACACCTTAGAAGGTTCTGGTTCCTAGTTTGGTCACAGGGGACGTAACCGTCCGTCTAAGAAACGGTGACCTGATGATCTCTTTAGAGTCGTACATTAACATACCCTATGTTAAGTTGGGTATTGTTCCTAGTAGGTCATGTGTCTCCAGTTCCAGTTCCAGTCTGGTACTTCATATAGTCCCCAAGAGGTAAAACAACGTACAATCTTAGTAGATCCTTCTTACGTTACCGTGGGTTGAGGTCGTGAGAACGGACATTTTAGGGTACCTACCTCTTCGGACCATTCGACGTCAGGTACCCCAGCGTGTCTCAGCCTGTGTTGACTTCACTGAATTGTCGTCGTCGTCGTCGTCGTTGTCTTAGTAGATCTACCGAATTTTTATTTCTTATATTTTCTTTTCTTTTACTTGTTGTTTTTTATCGTGGACGTCCGGGGTGTGGTCCGGTTTATTTATTCTTAAAACTACCACCCAGTTCGTAACCCTTTTTTTTTTAATAAAGGGGAAAATACAGAAATAACAAAAAATATACGTATGTCCATTTTCAGAGTTGTGTATTAGAATTTTACCTGTTCTCCTTCGGTACTTTACACTCCGTACTGTTTATTCTAATTAAGTCGTATAGTCCTTCCTACTGGAGAGTCACAGACCTTTATTAGAACTTTATATTTGTGTCATCTATACCAGAGGTTTAAAGTTTTACTCTTTACTTTCGAAAGTATTTTAATTTGTGAAATTCCTACTGGATGAATTCTTTTAGTAAAGGGAAAGATTAGTAAAAATAAAATTTTAATTAAATACACAAAATTAACCTCCGATTAATAGAATGTCATAACACCGCCAAAAAACGGTATGTAACTGTACTTGGTTGGTGCCCACATGTACACAGGAGGTAGGACTTTGGGGGAAGATGGAGGGAGGGGTAGGGTAGGGAGACCCAACAGGGTCACGTGAACAAAACTCACGGGACAAAGTACGTAGTATGAACCTGACCACTAGATAAAGTGTATACCATTATATGTACAAAGTTACAATAAGAGAGTTTAGTAGGGTGGGAGTGGAAGAGGGTCTCAGATTTTCAGACAAGAAATATAGACACAGAGAAAACGACAGAGTGTATATCCCAGTAGTGATGTGGAAAGGTTTAAGGCATATATACACAATTATATGATATAACCACGAAAAGAAAGACTGAATGAAGTAAGACATATTACCAAAGGTCAAAGTAGGTGGAGTAATCTTGACCAAGTCTACTTAAAAAATTTATTGACTCATTTTAAGGTAACACATATACATGGTGTTGACAGAATAGGTAAGCAGACGACTACCTGTAGACCCAACGAAGGTACAGGATCGATAACATTTGTCACGAAGTCACTTGTAACCCCATGTACACAAAAAAGTCAAGACCAAAGGAACCACACATAGGGGTCGTCACCCTAACGACCCAGTATACCGTCTAGATAAACGTCAAAAAATTCCTTAGAGGTATGACAAGAGGTATCACTGACATGATCAAACGTAAGGGTGGTCGTCACAATCTACCAAGGGAAAAGAGGTGTGGGAGAGGTCGTAAATGACAAACATCTGAAAAATTTTAAAAAATAACTTCCTATTAACGAAATGTCTTAAAACAACAAAAGACAGTTTCGAGTTATACTTAGTCGGTACTATCGTCGGTAAGACTGACCGCACTCTACCATGGAGTAATACCAAAACTAAACGTAAAGAGACTATTACTCACTACAACTCGTAAAAAAGTACACAAAAAATCGGTAGACATACCGAAGAAACCTCTTCGGTAGACAAATCAAGAAACTGGGTAAAAAAAAAAACTGACCCAGTAAATAAAAAGACCATAAATCCATACACTCGACAAACATATAATACCTCTAATTAAGAAACAGTCAACGAAGTAAACGATAATAAAACAGGATGGGACTTCCGACAGAAAAGTGGAACGAATATCGAAGTAAGTAACACGTTTTCGAAAATTCAAATTAATCCAGGGTAAACAAATGAAAATGAAAATAAAGGTAATGTGATCCTCCACCCTGAAACTCCTAGAACGACACTAAATACAGTCTCACAAAACGGATACGAAAGGAGATCCTCAAAATATCAAAGAACAAAATGTAAATCTAGAAATTAGATAAAACTCAAATAAAAAGACATACCACAATCTCTGACAAGTTCAAAGTAAGAAAACGTCCACCAACTGGTCAAAAGGGTTGTGGTGAACAACAATTCCTCTAAAATTGTGACATATGAAAAAGGAGGAAACAGTTTCTATTCCACAGGTATTCACACACCTAAATAGAGACCCGAAAGATAAAACAAGTAAACTAATATAAAGACAGAAACACGGTCATGGTATGACAGAACTACTGACATCGAAACATCATATCAGACTTCGGTCCGTCCAACTAAGGAGGTCAAGGTAAGAGAAAGAGTTATAACGAAACCGATAAGCTTAAAAAAACATAAAGGTACTTTAATTTTCTGTGAATGAGGAACCTTCCTTTCAATACTGGTTGGATCTATCGTATAAGTTTTCGTCTCTGTAATGAAACGACTGATTCCAGGCAGATCAGTTCCGATACCAAAAAGGTCACCAGTACATACCTACACTCTCAACCTGACACTTCTTTCGACTCGTGACTTTTTAACTACGGAAACTTGACACCACAACCTCTTCCGAGAACTCTCAGGGAACCTGACGTTCCTCTAGTTTGGTCATGTAAGATTTCCTCTATCCAGGACCCACAAGCAAGTAACCTACCTTACTACAATTTCGACTTTGAGGTTATGAAACCGGTGGAGTACGCTTCTCAACTGAGTGACCTTTTCTGGGACCACGACCCTCCCTAACCCCCGTCCTCCTCTTCCCCTGCTGTCTCCTACTCTACCGACCTACCGTAGTGGTTGTACTACCTGCACTCAAACTCACTTGAGGCCCTCAACCACTACCTGTACCTCCGGACCGTACGACATTAAGTGCCCCGGCGTTTCTCAGCTTATACTGACTCTCTGACTTGACTTGACTTGTTTAACACTTTAATAAACAAGATCAAGATACTTTTTACGGTAACCATCGAACTATCCCTAACGTAAATTAGATGTCTAACAAAACCCACCATATGAGTAAAAGTCATATAACTAAGAAGACTAGGTACTCGTACCATATAAAAAGGTGGATAAACACAGTAGAAACTAAAGAAAGTAGTCACAAAATATCAAAAGATATGTATCCGGTAAACAAAGAAATCCATCTAAATAAGGATTCATAAAATAAGAAAAGTAACGTTACCACTTATCCTAACAAAGTAATTAAAGAGAAAGACAAAAGAGTAAGAATCACATGTCCTTACGTTCCCTAAAGACACATAATTAAAACATAGGACTTTGAAATGATATAAGTAACTAATCGATATCATTAAAAGACTACCACAGAAATCCCAAAAGATACATCTCCTAGTACAGTAGACGTTTGTCTCTCTCAAAATGAAGAAAAGGTTAGACCTAAAGAAAATAAAAAAAGAGACTAACGACACCCATTTTGAAGGTTTTGATACGACTTGTCATCACCACTCTCACCCGTGAGAACAGAACAAGGACTAAAATCCCCTTTACAAAAGTTAAAAAACGATAACTCTTATTACAATTCGTAACCTTTTAAAAAATTTCGAAGGGTCCAATAAGATTATATCTCGGTTCCGACTCTTAGTGACTACGAAGACTCGACTCCTGGTACTTTCATTGTTCTTGTCCTCCTTGTTTCAACCCCTATTCTGAAATTCTCCCATTCTGGGTTCCTCTTCGTTTCCATGTCAGTTCCCCGGTACAGTTATCGTTTTATGCGTCGAGTCTACCCTGTACATCGTGTCTCCCAGTCCTCCGTTCCTTTCACTCTGTCTCAGTCCGTTTCGACATTACCTGATTCCGTCCCACGTCTGAATCTGTGTTCACCAGTTACTAGGTTAGGGTTATCCTCATTAGAACCACTCGTCTTGTGCCTTTCATCAACTCGTCACCGGTCTAAGTCCCCCACCTAAACGAGGTCACAGAACAGTCTCCACGAGAGACGAGGGAGACGACGACGTAAAATGGGTGTAACGTCTCAATCGGTCGGATGAAGATAGTCCTCTTTGAACCTTATTCTAAGTCACCGACTTTACCGGTCCGAGGGCACATACGTCGAAAGTCGTTACATATTATATGTCAATCTTTTAGGTCTAAATATTTTACCTACGTAATCTCTTATAAATGAAGTATTTTACTGAGTGTTACCAAGGAAAAATTTATCTTTCAAAGGAGACCCGGTTGACTAAAATAAATGGTGTTCAGTCAAGTGTGTCGTCAAAAGATATTCGTTGAAACTTTGTACTTAGCTCAAAGTCCTCTGTCATAAAGAACAAAAAGACTGTGAATGGTCAAAACTTGAATTTTGATATTAAATAGAGAGACCCTGAAATCAAAGTCAAGTCAAGTCAAGTCAGTGAGTCAGTACAGATTGAGAAACGCTGGGATAACTGACGTCGTGTGGTCCGGAGGGACAGATAATGGTTCAAGACCTCAAATGAATTTAAGTAAAGGTAACTCAACCACTGCGGTAGATTGGCAGATTAGGAGACGGCAGGGGAAGAGGAGGGTAGAAGTTAGAAAGAGTCGTAATTCCAGAAAAGTTTACTTGGTCAGGAAGTGTAGTCTCCCGGTTTAATAACCTCAAACTCGAAATCGTAGTCAGGAAGGTTATTTATAAGTCCTGACTTAAGGAAATCCTACCTGACCAACCTAGAGGAACGTCAGGTTCCCTGAGAGTTCTCAGAAGACGTTGTGGTGTCAAGTTTTCGTAGTTAAGAATCCACGGGTCAAAAGAATTATCAGGTTGAGAGTGTAGGTATATACTGGTGACCTTTTTGGTATCGAAACTGATCTACATTGAAACAACCGTTTCATTACAGATACGAAAATTATACGACAGATCCAACCGGTATCGAATAGAAGGTTCCTCGTTCGTAGAAAATTAAAGTACCGACGTCAGTGGTAGACGTCACTGAAACCTCGTGGGGGGGGGGGGGTTTTATTTCAGACAGTGAGAAAGGTGACAAAGGGGTAGATAAACGGTACTTCACTACCCTGGTCTAAGGTACTAGAATCAAAAGACTTGCAACTCAAAATTCGGTAGAAAAAGTGAGAGGAGAAAGTGAAAGTAGTTCTCCGAGAATTAAGAAAAACGAAACCGGTGTTCCCACCACAGTAGACGTATAGACTCCAATAACTATTTAGAGGGCCGTTAGAACTAAGGTCGAACACGAAGTAGGTCAGGTCGTAAAGAGTACTACATGAGACGTATATTTAATTTATTAGTCCCACTGTTATATGTCGAAACTGAATGAGGAAAGGGTTAAAACTTGATCAGACAACAGCGTACAACGAAGTGCTGGATGTATGTCTAAAGATTCCTCCGTTCAATCCACCAGACAATAAGGTTAGAGAGATTCTTAAAAGGTGTCAAACACCACTAGGTGTGTCAGTTTCCGACACCGTATCAGTTATTCAGTCTTTATCTACAAAAAGACCTTGAGAGAAACGAAAAAACTACTAGGTTACTTACAACTGTTAAACTAGAGACCAAGAAGACGTAAAAGATTCGAACTTGTAGAACTTCAAGTACCAAGTGTATGACAACTTCGGACCGAACCTCTTAAAACTCGTAATGAAACGATCGTACACTCTACTCACGTTAACACCCCATCAAACTCGTAAGAAACCGTAACGGAAAGAAACCCTAACTTTACTTTTGACGGGAAAAGGTCAGAACACCCGTGACGACTCAAAAGGTTTAAACGACCGGATAACTCACGTCGTGAAAGTGTAGTAGTAGAAAATCCTAAACTTTATCGAGTTGACCTTAGGTAGTACGGGTGACCGAAACAAGTATCACTACGAAGGATTCCGGGTGAACTGAACCGTAAGGTCCTACAGACCGAGATCTACTCACTAGTATGGTAGCACCAATAGACCCAGTACTTCTAGAAAAAACATGTGAAGAAGACATATCAAGAAGGCACATAAGAAACCTATTCCGTTACCGTGGGGTCAGTTCATGAGAACGGACCTTTTAGGGTACCTACCTCCTCGGACCTTCCGACGTCAGGTACCCCAGCGACTCCCAGCCTGTGCTGACTCGTTGAAGTGAAAGTGAAAAGTGAAACTACGTAACCTCTTCCTCTACCGTTGGGTGAGGTCACAAGAAAGGACCTCTTAGGGTCCCTACCCCCTCGGACCACCCGACGGTAGATACCCCAGCGTGTCTCAGTCTGTACTGACTTCACTGAATCGTCATCGTCATCAGACACATAAGAACGTTGGAGAAGAATTATAGAAGACGAAAACAATCGTAAAGACAGGAAATAATACGGGTAGAAACGTATTTTACAACGGAATCATAGAGATTAAAAGAACTTCTCTAGAGATCAGAAAGGACAAGATAACAAAAGGCGATAAAGAAACGTGACTAGTAACTCTTCAGAAAGAATAGAGAGGAACGATAAGAAATCTTGAGACGTGAGTTTACCGATATAGAAAGGAAAAGAGAAAACGGAAAGTGTAAAAAAAAAAAAAAGGAGTCGATAAACATTTCGGAGGAGGCTATTGGTAAAACGGAAAAACGTAAAAAAAATGGAACCCCTACCAGAACTAGCGACGGAGGACATGTTACAGTGCTTGGAGACAGGTATCAAGAAGTCCGTGAGACAGATAGTCTAGATTAGGGAACTTAGATAAACAGTGAAGGTGACATATTAGCATTCCACAAACTAAATCCAGTATGGACTTACCAGATTACCAAAAGGAAAAAAAAAAGTTAAATTCAGACTTAAATCGTTATTCCTGAAGTACTAGGTTCGGTGTCAGTCGAGGTCCAGAACAAAAACGACTGACATATTTCGAAGAGGTAGAATCTGACGTTTCTTATATTAGTTAGACTTAAACCACAACTGGTAGACCACTACAGGTACACATCTCAGGAGAGAACACATCAACCTTCTCCCACAAATGATACTGGTCACACAAGTGAACCTCTTTGAGATAATCGGAAACGGGACGAAACAAAACATGAGTTTCCGATTTAAATGGGTAATGAGGTTCATAAAGAATTGAAGGATGAAAACCGTAAGTTCAGAGAATATTACTTTTCCTGCAGAAAAAAACCCACAATCAAGATCTTCCAGAACATCCATAAGTATCTTGGTAAGTTGAAGTCGAAGAAGTCGTAATGACCAGTCCCGTATCTGAACCTAATGACACTATAACTTACCAAACGGAACCTTTACTTGTCTCTAGTAACACAATAAAAACTCTAACGTAGGTTTATGACGTAAAGTCTGAAAAAACAACTGATACTACCGATGAGGTAAAGAAGATTCCCTAAGAACGGGTGTCATCATCTATATTACCAGTAGACTCAATGTAAGTGGGTAAGGTCAGGTAAAATCAAGCGACTAAGGATTTGACAACTACAAGTGAGAACGGTAGTGGACAAACTGGTGAAGGTTAAACGGAACTAAGTACCTGGATTGTAAGGTACAAGGATACGTTATAACGAGAAATGTCGTACCCTGAAATCAAGGTAGTGGTTAGTGTAGTTGTTGACCCACCACAAAAACGAAACCGAGACAGAGAAGTAAGAAAGACCTTAGTAAAGAGGTGACTAGAGGTCATCGTATAACCCGTAGATGGTTGGGTCCCTCAAGTAGAAAGTCACAGGATAGAAAAACGGAAAAGTATGACAAGTACGCCAAGAGTTCCGTTCTTGTGACTTCACCAAACGGTAAGATAAGAGGTCACCCGGTGCAAAAAAGTCTTGAGAGGTGGTACTGGGTAGGCAAAAACCACCGGGATGTACCGTACGAGTATCAAAGTAACTCAATCTGTTCCGACACCAGGTACACTAGTCTAACCAATCAAAAGACACTAACACCAAAATCAGACAGACGGGAGACCACCTCCTCCTATTTTCCGAATACTTCAAAGAACTACCCTCTCTGATTGACTCCCCTTTAGACCCAGAACAAGACTACCCACCCCGGTACGAGTCATTTAGAAATTAGGTTAAAAGACAACTATCCGTCCCGAAACAAGGGAGGGACTGAAGGGACCACCGAGTCTGTCATTTCAAGACGGATGTTACACCCTCTGGGCCCAAGTTAGGGGCCCAGTCCTTCTAGAGGACCTCTTCCTTTACCATTGGGTGAGGTCATAAGAACGGACCTTTTAGGGTACCTGGATCTTCGGACCATCCGATGTCCGGTGTCACAACGTTTCTCGGCCTGTACTGACTCAATGAAGTGAAAGTGAAAGTTTGATACCACCTTCGTCACTTCTATTACCACTGGAGGAAGTTTTCCAGGGTACGTCCGTGACGATGTGAGCTACGGGGGTTTGGGACGTTGTCCGGTGGCGACTGGGTAGGGAAGACACCTCTGAGGACCTATGAGTGTTCGTTCAGACCCAGTCAAAAAATCAAATGAGTAAATGTTTTACTCAAAATGAGTAAATACTTTGAACGTCAAGACTACTTCAGTAATAAAATTTAATTACTCTACCATGTACACTTTCGTTAATCTTTTACGATTTACAAAATTGTTTCATGTCACAAATTCCTTCAGTAACTATTGTGGTTTTTCACTACTCTTTTCAAGTACTAAGGTAACTGTAAATCGAATACTATTTCCTCCATTCTGACTTTTGACGAGTTGGTTACCGAAGTCCCTCCACGTGACAAGGTTTAGTCCTTTACCTAAGGGACGATAAGGGTGTCGTCCCTTTTGTCCTTCTCGAGTCGTCTCTCTTAGGTCCACCCGTCCTACGTCTTCGACTTTTTCCTTGGTGTCTGCGGTAGTTCAGTAAAGATCTTGACTGTTCGTTTCGTCCGTCGATTGTAAAACGTCTTGTATATTACCGACAGTCCCGAGGTCTTCATATACAAATGGAACTTCAAACCCGTAAATTTCTACTTTTCTAATTTTGAATTATTAATAATTTTGAATTATTATACCTTTTGTTTTCTTTCGGGTCACTTCTTTCGGACACTACTAAACCGAAGATATTCTCTACCACACGACGTCCAATAATGACTTGTTATAATAACTCACAAAACCACTTTCAATGGTTGTACAGGGAATACTCATACTTGATACTCCATTATCTTCTTAGGACGACCTGTTATAAATGTAGACCAATGAATATTCGAATTATATCGAACATTACTTTATATAAGAAGAGTAATCGTCAATTGAAACCTGTGAAGAAAAACGAATTTATTTTGTTTTTTGGATATTAAAGAGCCTCGAAAAAATAAGTGTCTTATTAGGACGGATTGTGAGATTCCGTTCAACAGTTACAAGATTGCCTATGTTCGTTACTGGTCGTAGGACTCTGTGCAACGGGTTTATCTCTAAACAAGTCCAGAACAGTCATAAGTGTAACATGTGTGTCCAGGGAAGGAAGAAGGACTAGGTGTGGGAATGGACCAGTTGAGTCCTGATCTGTTTAAAAGTGAACAGGGCGAAGGATAGAGAGGAGTCACCCTCGCGTTTATGTGTCTTCAAGGCTCTCGGTCTTCTTAGTTCGCGTTCACCTTTGTCTCGTGCACCTCCACCTACTCTAGTAGGTGCGGATTTATCAAGTATGAAACACGGTTCTGTCAACCCTTATGTTAAAATATCTCTCGTCCTTTCCCACAATTTTACTCTTTGTAATCAGACTTATTTTCCTAGAATTTTCAGTTTGAACGAAGGTATAGTAGGTTAGTAAGAAAAACCTCAGGTCGATAAAGAATAGGACATAAACGACGCAAAAATCCTTCTAAGATCTGTATTTTATCTTGACTCGGACCAGACCTTTAAACTTACCCTTTGACCTAAGGAGTCACTTAACATACCTTCCATTTTATCCATTAGTTACGAGGATTCTTGTCTCAGGAATTCTAAAGACTTTGGTATTTAGTGTAACTTGTTAATGACAGATTCCAGTACTAGACCTAGTCAACTTTTTTCAAGACCTTATATTTCGTAAACTACTATATATACAGGTCTTTTACAGATTTGTACTACTACTCCCAGTTACATTCACTTGACAGTTCGATTGATGTGAATAAAGAAGTCCGTCCTCTCCTGTGTCAAAGAATCTCCCGAACGGACACGAGTCAACGAGTCAGTACAGATTGAGTACACTGGAGTATCTGACATCGGACGGTCTGAGGAGACAGGTACCTTAAAAGGTCCGTTCTTATAACCTCACGGCAAAGGATGAGGTCCCCAGAAAGGTTGGGTTCCTATCTCGGGTGCAGAGAATACAGAGGACGTAACCGTCCTCCTAAGAAATGGTAACGTGGTGGACCCTTCGGGGTCACACAACGAATTTTTCAAGTTTTATGACACGTTTTAATGGATTTTCGTACTGTCGAGACTGGACCCAGTGAAAAATGGTCACAACCTTTTCACTTGTTTCTTCAGTTTCACAACAAACGAGTCAACACAGGCTGAGAACGTTGGGATACCTGATCGGGAGATCCGAGGAGACAGGTACTTAAGAGGTCCGTTCTTATGACCTCACCTAACAGTAAGGACAGAGGTCCCTAGAAAGACTACGTCCCTAGTTTGGGTCCAGAGGACGTAAAGTCCGTCTAAGAAATGGTGGACTCGATGATCCTTCGAATGTGGTCACGACCTTGTGGGAGATTTTTTGTAGTACGGGGACGATATCACGGGTATAGCCGTCTTTTCCAAAAGACTCATATTTCCACTACCTTAAATGTCAGGTTTAGTGTCATATCGACTAGTCTATAAAATATTTACAAGAGAAAGAAGAACATTTGATCTGAAATTTTACACTATACGATATTATATTTGAAACGAGGTGTCTTCGTACCAGAAGTTCTAGAAAGACCGCGACTGAGTCCAAGATAAGAACTCAAATTGACCGACCTAGATCTCGACCAAACGAGGTATTGGTGTCTGACTCAATTCTAAGGTTAGAGTGCTGAGTGGCCCGAGTACGCAGCCCGTCCAGTGTATTCGAAGGAGTCGAGACAAACGAGGTGTCTGCGACACTCCTGTTACAGTTACATGACATTGTTAACTCTTCTTATTTACTCGATTACGTACACCCGTGGGTTATACCTCTGTGTAAGAGTCATATACCAAGTAAGGGGGACCTACCCAACACCAATGAAGGAGGATGAGAGACCCCGAAGACTGGAACCGAGACAGGAATTCGACTAAAACGATCTCCGGGTTTCTCCCGTCGTGGTCGGACAGACTGAGACACCCCAAGGTAGTGACAGACCAGACCGGATACTGAGAGAACTACACCACTTAATCCACTCACAGTCCCCGAGGCACAACGGGTCGTTCCAAGGGTCCCCTATAATACCAGATACTCCCTTCTAAGTCAATCGATGTCGACCGGAACGTAACACTATTATCGTGTTTCTTGTAGGAAAGGAGATGAAGAATGACGAGGTGTTTCTATCGGATAATGAAGTTAGTCGGTGAGCTATATAACACACAACTGTCACACCCTACTTTAGTGAAAGCTTGTATAACTGTCAAAGAAAAAATGATGTGTAGAAGGTGACGACTTACTCTAGTGATAGGAACAATTAAGAATGCACGTAAACCCAGTTGGAGTTACATCAAAGGAAAGAGTTATTTGTACACGAGTCGACTTCTAGTTAAGATCCCCAAGTCCTTCTCACCTATAACCCCATTTTGTCAAACGATATATCCGTTTTCGTCTTTCAATCTTACAAGATCCGTCACCTTATTTCGTACACGTCTTCGAAGTCGAATTATTCCTTCTGGTAACACCGACCTTGAACCTTTCTTCTCCTCCCACAACACTCCTCTGTCTGGACCTGAGATCTGCACCTAGGAGGTCTTTCGGAACCTACGAACGAAAAGGGAGGGGAGTGAAGTGGAAATCGTGGTTCCGTCCCCATAATGTGTCTTAGGAATTTGGTTACCGATTTAGTTAAGATCAGACATAAGGATAAAAAGACGTACTGAAACCATTCTTAAGTGAAAATCCTTATTTGTTGTATGTATTCCTAATAAGACAGTTCATCATTTAGGAAGCGACACTTACCAAACAAAAGTCGAATACCATTACGACTCCTACACGAGAATACTAGGGAAAAAATCTACACCTCTGTCTCCGTGTCAATTTAAACGGGTATAAGTGTGTCGACCGTCTCCTACATTCGTCCACCACAAGTTTGGGAGGTCAATCTGGAGTCACGGACGAGAGAAGAGGTGACAGAGTGGGAGTCAACAAACACACACAAGAAGTGCCAGAACTGTAAATATAGAGTCATGTAGTGACAATCCTAACGTAAACCGACGTTCTTTGTTTCACATTGAGGTCACCGGATTTGTAATTCCATAGATAAAAAGATACATAGTGTTCCAGGTGATGGAGACTGTTCAACGACCGTAACCTAATCGTTGGGTCACCTGACTGTGGTATTAGAAAACAGAAAAGGAGTTCTGGCGTCTTACCGACGACATCGAGATTGGCAGTGTAGATCCAAGTTCCATCCTCCTTTCTTCCTTGTGTGGTCGAAGTAAATGGATGAAAAATAAGTCCTTTCATTTAGAGTACCGGTGGAGATAGACATTTCCTCTATCCTTTTCTCGTAAACCAAAATACGAAACTGTACCGTGGAGTGAGGTCATGAGAAAGGACCTTTCTAGGGTACCTGCCTCCTCGGACCACCCGACGTCAGGTACCCCAGCACTTCTCAACCTGTGTTGACTCTCTGAAGTGAAAGTGAAAAGTGAAAGTACGTAACCTCTTCCTTTACCGTTGGGTGAGGTCACAAGAACGGACCTCTTAGGGTCCCTGCCCCCTCGCACCACCCGACGATAGATACCCCAGTGTGTCTCAGCCTGTGCTGACTTTACTGAATCGTCGTCGTTCCCAACCACGTGGGGACCCACAGTCAACGGGGGATTCGACCACTCGTGTTACCGGGAGTTGGTGGTCACTTGAATGGTGCTGGTGTTTCTTCCACTTGGTTCGGAGACCCTCGATTACGAAAGGAAGTTTGTCTTTGTTTGTCTGTCTGGTCGCGACTGTTTATTAGTGACATGAGTCTGACGCGGTTTGTAGTCCCGTCGTCTGACCGGAGTCCACGAGAGAGGGAGTAGTGACGAATATTTCTTCATCACTCCGTACGAATAATTATTCATCCGTTAGGGATATAAGATCTTGTCTAGATACTCACTTGTTACCAAACCTCAAACCCTTGAGGGGTCACTTTGAATCCCTGGAATCGGTAGCCAGGGGTTCAGAGTGGAAGGTGAGACCCGACGCCTGATAGGTTGAAAGACGAAAGGACGTACTGACGTTGGGACGAGAGGAAGACCACTGAAACTGACTTCGAACAAGAGTCCAAAACATGGTCTCTTCTATAATAAACTCGAGACACATACCCTTCGTCTAACTCTGTCACGAGTTTACGTTTAGCTCTGTGTTCGTAGACAGCAAGGGGTGAATTCAAGACGACAAAATACAGTATCGGACCAAACTCTAGTAAAAAAGACACCTCCGACGGAGACATACGATAACACGACCAAACAGTAAACATATTAGTTCTTACTCGGACTGATCCCACAATGACGACCGGGTGTGGATGACTCGTGTCGATCGGGTTATCCGTCCGTCAATAAACTTATCGAACCATCTCTCAAGTAGGTGGAACTACAACAGACCCTGAACACCGAAGTATAATAACGACTTGTCAAAGGAAAATATTAGTATACCAAGTACTGTCATAGTAGAAACAGTTCTAGATATAGGAAGTGGAGAACGTTTAAAGAAAATTTCATTGTGTATTAACCGTTTTTTTCTTCAATGAAGTGAAACTTCAAAATTTAAGGAAAGAATTTAAAGAGGTCCCTTTTTACTTATTATTACTAAAAACCGTACTTTAAATATGAATATATATAAATGGTCGAACGTGTCGGTTATCGTACACCCGAGACCTCGACCTGTAAACCAAAACTTAAAAACGACTTGGTGTGTGATCGAAACACAGATACTCGTTCACCGACTAAAGAGTCACGGAGTCAAAGGAGTAGACATATCACCTTTAGTAATCATCATAAATGGAGAATGTCAAGACACATCTAATTAAGGTTTGTGTTTGTTTTTTCCAATCTTGTCATCGTTCGACTGTTCTTTGTGAGTCATGTACCGTCGAAAATTATGATACAAACTCTACATGAATACAAACTACGTATCTTGAATATGTGTCCTCAGGAATGTAAAACCATTCACTGAAGGAAAACTTTTAAATAGTTTAACACTTGATTCACAAATATCTCAAACTAACTGATACTTTTTATCAGAAGAAAATTACTTCATAAGGTTGGTCCCATAACAAAATCACCACTTTTCCTCGAGAAAAAAAAAAAAAAATTTACTCCGTCGACCACGGAACTTATTCCATAGTGTACATTACTATCTTATTGGGATTTTTACTTTTTTTTTTCCCGAAAATCGTATTTTGGTGACCAGATTTGAATAATTCTGAGTAATCTATGAAATTAAGAACACAGTTTATTACATATTTACCACAAAAACACCGGAGTCTCAGACCCTATTTCAACTTACTTCTGTCTCCAATACGAACAAAGTACCTGACGAAGCATACCCGACCTGTCATCACCTGGACGTCCTCAGTGGGATACTTATAAACAACTGATCTATCTGTGGGTGACTACCGAACTCCGAAACTGAATACTTCTTTAATTGACATCCACCAATAATAGAAAAATTTGTAAAGAGAATAGGGTTACAGGACCCTTTTTTAAAAAAACCTTTCTCTACCGTAATTATGTTTTACGACACGTAATACACTAAATTTCAGTTATTAAGAGTACTACATACGTCTCATGTAGTACTCTTTACGACCCGACCTTCTTCGTGTTCGACCTTAGTTCTAACGACCCTCTTTATAGGTATTGGAGTCTATACGTCTACTGTGGTGGGAATACCGTCTTTCACTTCTCCTTGACTTTTCGGAGAACTACTTTCACTTTCTCCTCTCACTTTTTCAACCGAATTTCGAGTCGTAAGTCTTCTACTTATAGTACTGTAGACCAGGGTAGTGAAGTACCCTTTATCTACCCCTTTGTCATCTTTGTCACCCTCTGAAATAAAAGAACCCGAGGTTTTAGTGACGTCTACCACTGACGTCGGTACTTTAATTTTCTACGAATGAGGAATCTTCCTTTCAATACTGGTTGGATCTATCTTATAACTTTTCGTCTCTGTAATGAAACGGTTGATTCCAGTCAGATCAGTTCCGATACCAAAAAGGTCATCAGTACATACCTACACTCTCAACCTGACACTTCTTTCGACTCGTGACTTTTTAACTACGAAAATTTGACACCACAACCTCTTCTGAGAACTCTCAGGGAACCTGACGTTCCTCTAGTTTGGTCAGGTAGGATTTCCTCTAGTCAGGACCCACAAGTGACCTTCCTGACTACAACTTCGACTTTGAGGTCATGAAACCGGTGGAGTACGCCTCTCAACTGAGCAACCTTTTCTGGGACTACGACCCTCCCTAACCCCCGTCCTCCTCTTCCCCTGCTGTCTACTACACTACCAACCTACCGTAGTGGCCGAGCTACCTACACTCAAACTCACTTGGGGCCCTCAACCACTACCTGTCCCTCCGGACCACACGACACTAAGTGCCCCAGCGTTTCTCAATCTGTGCTGACTCGTTGACTTGACTTGACTCTAATAAACAACTACCATTTGAAGGGTATGTTTCATAATATAATTTTTTTAAAAAAACCGGTTCAAATTAGGTAAAACTATACTTTAAAAACACCTTTAATAAACCACTGGTTTAAGTAAGACCGAAACTTTGGACACTGACGATACGCGGTGGAATGAGTAGACTGAGGAAGTAACTACACTTTCGGCTGTAGCTGTACGGACCAAGAGCGGGTCGACAGAGGGGGAGAAACGACGAAATAAGGACATTCAAACGAGGGTGACCACAGGAGAGGTCTCGAGAAATTGTTTCGAATTATTATCTCGGTGTCAATGTAATCAAAAATGTCGCAGGAATTTTACTATTATATCAAACATACACAGAGAGAATTCCCTAAATACCGTTCAAAGTGACTCCAGCCAACTTACGTCCCGTACCACTTCAACATAATTATGGGATCTGGTAAGGAGAGGATAGGGCGTATCGGACTCAGGGACCCTGTTGGGTCCCGTGGGGATGAGGGAAAGAGGAGTCAACGAAGAGGTACGACTCAACGGGGCTCTCACTTCCTGTCGGTACTAAGGAACGGTTCCTTTCGGAGTCAGTACCCCAGGTCGTTGACCCGTTGTGGTAAATAGGTAAAAAGAGGGTTGTTTCGGGAATCCGACAATCCTTTTGGCATGAGGTCTTCATGTTGGGTTAGAGAAACAAGAATCGTGTCCCTTACCAAAATAGAACCTTGGAATGGTTGTTGTTTTTGTATTGGATTTTTCCTGCTTCATGAAGTCCTCTCGATGTCTATTTTACGACGGAGTCCAATTTACTCTCTCTCTCATAAAGACCGACCCTACTACTTCTTTCTGATTTTTTACTACACCATCGACTTCCACGAAGAACTTCTTCCTTGAACCTTTTCCGTTTTTACTTTCTAAATTTCCTGTAAAAACTCGGTACTGAGACAGTGAGACGATGTCATATAACAACTGATCTAGAGTCCGGATAGTGACCAAATACAAATTTCACGATCGCATTGTGGTCTAAGGATCCCGTAGAGGGTGTCGAAGTGCTTAGTCACCGAAATACTTACCCATCCTAAATCTTTCCGTCTTTACCACTCGTAATCTCTCTCTCCGTTCGAACCCAGGTTCCATATAAACCCTTTACCACTCATTGGATACCTCACTACATTCTGAACTTTCCCTCTCTTATCAGAGTTCGTGCCCTTACTTTAATTTCTTGAAATAAAACTCCTCACTTTACCCAACCACGGGAACCAAAAGACCCCCGTCCCTAATTTACAAAAATATACCTGTGTCTCCCTTGAGTAATGGAATACTCTGAAAAGTTTCAGGACGATTTACCTAGAACATTCAGTTTTCGTTGATCCTTTGGAAACCATTCGATTCTTAAGCCGAAACGTTCACTGGAACATCATGAAAAATTAAGGGACCTTTGTTAATAGAATTAAATATAAAAAGTAACAGTAGCCATTGTGACTGACTGACAACATTTGGGATTGTAATTGAAAGTAACTCAAGGTAGGAGAAAAGAACACCCAAACCCAATTACACCGTACTAACACAATAGAATCGGACTCCTTCTTCGCCTGACACGAAATTTCATGTACTCAACACTTCCTCAGAGTTTTCTTAGTCGGTTAATACTTTATTATTTTTCGTGGTGACGCCTATTCTCCTCTATTATTACACATCGTAGGTCCAACAGAGAGTGTCCTGGTTGTTAGATCAATCCCTTTAGTCTACCTGTATCTGTGAGTTTTACAATTTACTTCAAGATATCCTGAAATACTTCAAGATATCGTCACCCTCTCTCTTGAAATCAGTTTCCGTCTCAATGATTTCAATTGTTTATTTTTATATCCTGTAGTTTAACTTAAACTTAAAGTCTGCTTGTTAAAAATCGTGTTCATATAAGGTTTATAACTTGTTTTATATGAATATAATTTGTGATAACTAACAAATTGATTTTAAGTCAAATTTACCCACATGACATAAAACACTATCGAAATACTTCTTTCCTGTGGAATAGGATATCGAACTACCTATATTTTTGAAAATCTTTTCTTACCTTAGAAATCTTCTTTCTCCTCCACATATTAAATTTTTCATCCGGTGAAAACGTTTCCCTACTACCGATTTTGTCCACCAGACCTTGTTTCTCAAATACATCTTCTGTTTCCACCTAACCGTCCTTAAGTGGTGAGAGTAATGTACCTTTAAATTTTGACCAGGTTACTTGAGACCCAACTTCTATATTGTCAATCTATCTATACTAGAAAGACAAAATATTGACTTTCAAGTACCTATTAATTACGTCCTTCTTTGGAATTGTCGGTAGAGGGAGAACTAAATGTCTGCTTCTTTCGTGTCGGGTTTGAGTGTCTAGACCCTAGTCTTGGGATTAGAAGATTAAGAGTCCAATTATACGAAAGGTAAAGTGGTACACGTCATATAAAAAGAATAAAGAGTTTATTTCATCATCAAAGTTTGGTTGTCACCAGGGTTTGGTTGGATAACCCTACACTTTCACTTTCGATTCATTACTTTAAGAAAAGATTCAAGGTAGCACTGAGAGAGTTCAGTGGAGTTCGTTGAAACCTTTGGAAGGAGCCCACAAGTCTAAAGAGACCCGAGGTGAAGAAAGTAATCGGGAGTCACCCCGTTTAACGATGACTGTAGGATTTTTCAAATCTCTCCATCAAAGGGAAATCCCAAGACCACCAACAATAAAAGGTGTCTGTTAATTTAAGAGGTGTGTGTCTAGACACGGTCTTTTATTAGAAGGTACACATAGTTACAGCATTCGTCACTAACTGAACCGAACTCGTACATTTATTTAGAATTAAAGTGAGTTTTTTAATCAGGGATTCAGCGAAAAAAGGGAAGAATTTGAAACAGGGACTCCCTGGAGGTGAGAGTCGACCGTGATCTTTAAACCGAGTCCACTAGAAGACTCTCACCGGAAGAGAAAAAGGATTCGGTTAGTTGTACAAATCGGTAGTAGTTTTATTAAATAACTTTTGTCACGTCATTAAGTATTTCAATTAAGTCGTAAGAGGAAAATCCACCCTACTCGAAAAATAATCCTTGTTCACTATAATTACGTGGTTTTATTACTTCATAGATTCACCTTTACAGTAGACTCTTCTACGGTTTCTATACCTTCAGAGTAAAATAGACTTACAAGTATCCCTAAACCACCATTGACCCCGAAAAGACCGTTAAGACTGAATACAGAAGACCTAATAATAGATGGAGCTAATGTATAAGTCAACTGGTATCTTTACTTACTTAAGTGAATAAATGGTAAAAACAAAAAAAGGTAACTGTTTCGTGACAACACCGGAGTAATTTTCAATAATAACCCATCCTTCCATGAATTTTAACAGATAAAATAAGGAAAATAAAAGACATAATCCTTTTGACTCTTAGTCTTTCTCTTCACTGAAAAGGGTCTCAGTGGTGAAAATTCATTTCACCGTTGTTTTAAGGTCGAGAAGACAGAAGGTTAGGACTGAGTAGGTATCTAACGGAGTTGGGTCACCTTTACTAACACATTTTATACTAACAACCTTAACATGGTGGTTATGTTTTGTCGACGATTTCCAATGTCGACCATAAACTTTGTAAAAGATAATTTATTTGTAAATCAACCATGATAATTTGACGGTTGACGAGAGAGGATTAAATCTACTTATTTCCGATGTCTACTTTTCAAAGAGGTGTCACTCCCTGTGGGTCTCTCCAATTTCCGTTCTCCTTGTTACCTAATTACGGTGTCACGAAGACTTTACCTTTTCGTTTTCGGTGGATAACGACAATAATTCTATGATTACGTTCAGTGTCGGACAGTCCATCACTTGAGAGACGGTCGTCCCACAATTTGTTGATCTAACGGGAGACCGTCCCTACTACGTATTCTTTAATACTTTACCCACCCTCGACTTCGAACTACTATAAAAATCACAAATTAGGTAGAGATTAGAAGATATTAGTTCGAATCCTTTAGGATTCCCTTTGAGGTACAGACCAGTAAATTTAGATCTTCGTTCCTGTTATAGTTGTTATTACTCCGTGAGAGATTCTACGAATTATTACCATGGACGAGTCTATACCTTCTGGTTATGGTGAAAGTCAAAAAGGAAAAAGGAAAACAATAGTAAGTCAACCCTAGATTCACAATTCTCATCTCGAGTGGACTCTTTTATATTTCCTTTTTTTCTCTGGTTCCGTTTTGAAGTGTCGACCCTCGTCTTTCCTAGTCGTTTTATAGGACTATAATTTCACTATTTATATGACTAACTACCTTCGAACCTCCCAATCTTGAACTAAATGTTGTACTTTGTACTTACCTCCCGGTGTCTATTAACAGTCAATACGAATCAAAAAGAAAGTTCCGAACTTTTCATTTACATATCGGGACAAACTATAGTGGGACCGAGACACCAGGGAGTCCTTTAACGTCACACCACTTCTACTTCTTCCCGTGATTCCACGGGGGTTGACTGGAAGGGGATGGGGGTAAAAAGTCTTCTCCGTTTGACTTGGGTCCTCATCAAGTTGTTGAACTGAGTCCTGTATGTCGACTATGGGTTGTCTCGAGTCAGAGGACCAAAATGAAACTAACCCTATCACAAACAGTATAAAGTTTAGTCAAAGACTCGAAGTGAAATTTCCTATAATACCTCATTTGGTAATGGAGTATACTCACACACAATCGTCCAGTTAAGAACGTAAACTTATACGAAGGAGGGTGGGGTTCGTCGGGGACTTGACCCGAGTGGTAAAGATAAAAATTTCGTGTCCCATCTCGTCTATACAAGTGGATCCCTTACTCAAAAGAGGGACCGTCGGTCGTGCAGTGTCGTCTAGAGAGGGTGGTACAGTCGTAGAGATAATTCTCACTGTGAGTGAGAAGGAAGGGGGATCGATACTGTCTCACGACCGGTAAAAAGAAAAAACGGTCACCTAAAGGTCCACTGACCGTCCACCAACATTCCTATTAAGGAGGACCTGTTAAAGGACGTTTAGAATAAGAAGCGAGGTGGTAAAAGGATTGATGATAGAACTCTCATTAACAAGATCCTTCTGGTGAGATCCCTCCAATGTGTATAAGAGATTAAACGTGTAAAGAAAGTCTTGACCCTTCTTTACCTTAGGACAATATTCACCTCTCTCAGACGGTCTTAGTGGTAAAAAAATTTTCAGTCTTAAACTTACAGTCAGTATTTAACGGTAAGGAGAAGAAAAAAAAGGTGGAGATTATTATCAATGTGTATGAAGAGAAGAATCGTATGTGTGTACATGTACAATAATTGACTTTTAATTTCGCTCTTCCCCGGATTGTTTTTTTGTTTTTTTAACTCAGGGTCCCATAGGATGAAGGCAATTTCATCAGGGTCCCATATGATATGAAGACAAGTTTTAATGTCTTCCAAACCATATGTACAAATTTTGTAGACTCTATTTCTTGTTGGATTATCTACCTACCTAGTACTTATATTTGTCACTTGCCTTTACCTTTATATTTTCCGAAAATATATCTTTCTACGTTTTGGAATGTATTATTCTCTTTGTCTTTAATTTTAATATGACACTAGGGTAAAAAACGAATAGTCTAACCGTCTTTAGGTTTTCCAGCTTTTATATACGACAACCGTTCCGATATCCCTTTGTTTGGGAAAAGTATGTGATAACCACCCTTAAATACAGTCATACTGGGGACACCTCCCGTCAAGGCACCATAGACAGTTTTAATGTTTACGTTTATACGAAACCGGGTCGTTATGATGACGACCCTTAAATAAGGTGTCTATATGAACGTGTCCACGTTTTACTATGTGGATGTTCCAATAATTAACTTCAGAACAAACATCATCGTTTTCTAACCTTTGTTTGGTGATCTGATAGTTATTCCTACGAATTTATTTATTAACATATAGGTATGTTACTGAATTCGTTCTTTCGAGAAATATATGACTATGCTTTTCTAGGGGTTCTATATAATTCAGTTTTTCTCCTTCCTCTTTTATCACAGCATTATGTGACGTAAATTACTGAGTTATTTACCCTCACCTCTTTGTTATTATGGACTGTGTTGTTGTTCTCGTTGAGATCTTCTAAGGACTCTCTGACTATCGAAACGAACGGACATCGTCACGGACCCACTATTGACCCGTCCACCTCTTACTCCCTCCTCGGAGAAGTGAGGTATGTCAAACTGAAAACACCGAATACTTACCTAGTACAAGGTTCCTTTTATCCTGATTTCTGGATTCAAGAACTTATTCAACAAAAGGATTCCACTGTCCGTCCTTCCTTATTTTGAGGCCAAGTCCTTCAGTACGACGTTCGACAAGGAACACTACTCACTGTTGTAACTTCTTGTAAGACAACACAAGAGAATGTCGACCCGGTACCCCAATCGTCGGAACTACTCGGAGACATTTATTACGACTGTCGTATGAAGACTTTCTCCAGTGTGATAAACTTGCGTTAAACAAGTCCCCTCTTTTTGTATTCAAAATAGTCAAAAGACTTGGTAATTAAGAGTCAGATACACTGTTCATTACTCCCCTATTAAAGAAGAAGTGTATGGACAAGTTTATTTATTTTTAAATTTTGATATCGTATTCTCAGAGGCTGATTATTGAAGGATAATGACTGGATATTTTAATCATTCTTCTTTGTTTTGTCTGTTCTATAGAATTGTTGGACCCGTTCACCACCGTCAATCGTCTGACGGTCTCTCCGACCTGGTCACAGGTGTGACCAACAGGTAGAGACGACGGGGAGGGACTTTTTCTTACCTAAACAGGTGAACTTCATTTTTTAGTGTCGATTGTGACTCACAAGGATACACGATCTGTGACAGTCCTAATAAAACGTTTATACTTACGTAAACTTCCAGTGTTTGTGTACACTATTCATTATAAAAATAAAGGTAAAATGTTTACCTCTTTAACCCGTGTCTTTTGAACGAGTTCAAAGGAATCGATCACTCCTTCGTCTCGACCCTAAACTTAAGTCCGTCAGATTGAGATCTCGGGTACATTAGGAAAACGAGGTAGTAGTGGTAGAGCGTGAGTTGGAAGGGGAATGGTTACTTTGTGTCCTAAAAGTGGGATATCTTTTAAAGGTGTCTGATCCATGACTAACAAAATAACGACAAGACAGTGATTCAATACAGACTGAGAAACACTGGAATATCTGATGTCGTACTATCTGAAGAGACAGAAAGTGGTAGAGGACCTTAAACGAGTTTGAGTACGGGTTCCTTATCTTCTACGGTAGGGTGGTAGAGTAGAAGACGACGGGGAAAGAGAAGAACGGGAGTGAGAAAGAGTGGTAGTCCCAGATAAGGTTTCTCGACCGAGAAGTGTAGTCCACCGGTTTCATAACTTTGAAGTCAAAGTCGTAGTCAGGAAGGTTACTTATAAGTCCCAACTAAAGGAAATCCTAATTGACTAAACCAGAGGAAGGACAAGTTCCTTGAGAGTTCTCAGAAGAGGTCGTGGTGTCAAACTTTCGTAGTTAAGAAGACGGGAGTCTGAAGAAATACCAGATTGAGAGTATAGATATGTACTGATAACCTTTTTGATACCGAAACTGATATACCTGGAAAGAACCGTTTCACTACAGGGACGAAAAATTATATGACAGATCCAAGTGGTATCGAAAAGAAGGTTCCTCGTTCACAGAATTAAAGTACCGAGGTCAGTGGTAGGTGTCACTAAAACTTGAGGTTCTTTTATTTTAAACGTGACAACGGTAAAAAGGAGTAGATAAACGGCACTTCTCTACCCTAACTTATGGTACTAGAATCAAAAGACTTACAACTCAAAATTCGGTCGAAAAAGTGAGAGGAGAAAGTTGAAGTAATTTTCCGAGAAATTAAGGATAAACGAAAGACGGTAATGACACCATAGTAGACGTATAGACTTCAACGACTATAAAGAGAACCGTTAGAACTAAGGTCGAACACTAAGTAGGTCGGACCGCAAAACGTACTACATGAGACGTATATTCAATTTATTCGTCCCACTGTTATATACCGGAACTACATGAGGAAAGGGTTAAAACTTGGTCAGAAAACGAGGTACCGACCAAGATCGACAAAGAAGAACTGGATGTATGACCAAAGAATCCTCCGTCCATTGCACCAGACCAGATCGGACCTAAAAACGGAAGTGTGGGAGGGGAAGTGTTCTTCATAAAGGTAAACATATAGATGAGTGTCTACCTTTAAGGTCCTTGATGTAAAAATGTTAGAACTAATCCTTTTATCCTTGCCTCCCGAGTCCCACTGTTTAAAGAAGAAACTGAAACGACCGTTAATGAAACCTTTGGGAGGGAGGAGTTAACGAAAGTGTGGTTTGAGAGGACTAAAAGAAAAATATAACACCTAGACCAGAGGGTAGACCAGACTAAAAGACCAATTAAGAGAGTCGATTATTTACACCTAAGGTGTTCCGAGTCGGGATTGGGTGAAGAATTCGTACAGCTAAGAAGGAACTTCTAGAGTACCTGTTGGTATTGTGAACAAATAAGTACTTCTGAGTGTTAAGAATGGTTAATTCCGATTTGAATTAAATCTCGAGGTATAGACACAAAATTGACGTAAGAACTGTAATAACGAACCTGAAGAGTTATTGAAGAGTTTAAATTTATAATAGTTGTAATCAGAGATGGAAAAGATTGGTTTGGATAAAAACTAAAATAGAACTACTTTTTAAGATAGTAAGTCAGTTCATTGTGTTTAATCCTCGTAGGCACTAGGAAGAAAGAGGAAGATGGGATAAGAAAATGGTTAAAGACAGTAAAAACGAAGAGTAAACAGAGAGGTTACATGGGTGTTTTACGAACCATCTTTGATAGAAAGAGATGATGAGTCCGGTGACTTTGTCGGGCTCGACCGAAATGATTCAGGTACTAACCAGGAAATTTATAAAAATGAAAGGTTAGTCCCTCTAGGTGATCTCTGGTCATGATCTTATGACAATATGACGAATTTTGGAGCAATCATCGTAAGGTAACGAAGTTATAGGAATTATCCTCACCGGTCCGGATGGACTCGACCGGGGACCGATGAAAACGTCTCGTAACGGAAAGTGTTCGGAGAAACGTAAAACCCGAAATCGGTGTTCGAAAAAAAAAAAAAAAAATTTCTCTATTCATTTTTCCTTATGTTGAAATCATTTTCATTTATTTATATTGTATATTGTACATGTCTACCGTGTACCGCGGTTAAAATAAACGTCTATCATAAGGTTTCAAGTGTTCAATGTGGAAACGGTGTCGGAACCGATTTAGAACTTGATCACGTCCTAAGTCGACACGACTAGAATCGTACGAATCTGCGTCGTATGAACAAGAACTATCAGTACACGAAACATTCGGGTACTAAGTGATACTGACATAAAAACAGTCCATAAAGTATTGTTGTTCCTCCCTGAGAAGTCACATACTGTCCATTACGACATCTCTGCCACAGGTAAGTGGTTATAGTTCTTAAAAGTCACGATTCATTTTTCGAGGGTGACGTTAGACTCCTCCTTTCATATGGTATAGCATCAGGTCGTATCAATCAAGGTAGTCTATAAACCGGTCTCATACATTGAGTCGTAATTGGAGAGGTTAGAATCTACGAGAGACTTCCTTTACGTCCCCATTTCCAACTAGGACTGATTTTAAATGTTGAGAATCTTAGAAGTAAAGATAGACAGACTAAACCTTGAACCACATTCACAACGGTCAGTGTTTCCGTTTCAGTGACTAAAGACCTCCCATGCAAAGGAGTATAAACGAACGTTGTTGTTTGGAGGAACCATATAAATGTATCTCCGAAAAGGAGTAGACCTTACGAGAAGGAGCATAAGGAAACTTTCAAAAGTTAAATGAGAAGTTACTAATCGAATCTTATATTTAAGGTGTCTCTTCAGGAGGAACGAACGATGGGTCTGATTTAAACAAAGACGAGACTTTATATACAAGTGAAGTAATGAGAAAGAGAAGTAGCGTAAGTCTTTAGGTGTTAATATAGGACAACCATAATAAATACACACGAAGAACGACGACGACGGTTCAGCGAAGTCAGTACAGGCTGAGACACGTTGGGGTACCTGACGTCGGATGGTCCGAGGAGGTAGGTACCCTAAAAGGTCCGTTCTCATGACCTGACCCAATGGTAACGGAAGAGACACACGAAGAACTCCCTACTATATTCCTTACAAAATAAAATAGGGATCACGAATCACATCTTTCTGTACGTTTAATTCGGGGTGACCGGAAGTTTCGGTTTACGAGACGTCTGAGTAGGACGACCACGGACTAGGGGACCAATCCGTCGAGTCTTGAGAGCAAAGACACCCTTTTGGAGACGTTATATTAACAACAGGTCGGACGTTATGGGTCCCCCGTAGCGTAAATCAATATAACACCCAGACGGAGAAGATGGGTAGAACGATACCAAGGAAGAAATGTAGAAATCAACATCTAAAAAGGACTATCTAAGGTCAGAAAGAGTAGTTGTCAACAAGACGTCTATCAACACTGAAACCGCACACTACTCTCCTTCACTTGAGTCCAAGAGAGATGAGGTGGTAGCACCGACGAGGATGTCCAAGTACCAGTACCTTTCGACTCTCCAAATCTCCCCGACACAGAAGGTACGACGTCAGTCCCGACACCGACGGGACAACCGTTGAGGAGTTGTGGTGACGGTCCTTAAAAAATTTAATTGTAATGCTCCCTTATTAACATTGTCACACCATAACCACAATCTGAACTGTCTGACCATTAATCTTGTCAGATTTTCGGTTTGGGTCTCTGATCATATCTAACTTTAATACTCGTCGATCTAAATCTTTATAACGAGTATCCAAGTGAACAAGTATTCAGGTTTCGCTAATACTCCCATTACAAATTCTACCAACAGGGGTTTTACAAGAGTGGTTTAATCCCACCCCACATCAGAAAGTCACGGAATTTAGGCCCGTGTGGTGAGTCGAAGAACGACGAGGAGTAAGTAACCGAGTCGGAAAACCTTTCGAATAGTCAAAACACCTTCGATATTTCGAAGGGTTACTTCCGTCGAGAGAAGAACTTCTAGAGGATTACTCAGGATTTCTGGGAGTCGTTAATTTTATTAGAATGGACGATAGAGCGACGAGTGAAACTACACGACTAAACTTATGTTTGTTTTGTCAGATGTATTTACTTCGTCAAATAAAAAAGTTACAATATTTAATTTCCTTTTTTTCATCTATAAATAAATTAGGGTGTTCATAAAGGGTAACACCTTAATTTTCATTATCCTCTTTAGTGTTTATTACTAACTTTGTACGTTCTTCCGTATTCATCACATGAAAGTTGACTTTAATTGTCGTATATGTTAATGAATTAATCGAATCTATTATTCTTTAAAATAACAAAGGGCTCACCTTAGGTCTCTCTCGTGTAACGTCTTGTAACTGTATCAGGTCATTCGGGTCGAGGAAAAGAAATACTAATCATATAGAGGTGGTGGAAACAACCGCAGTAGGAAGTTGTTTGAGGAGAACACAATCGTTCTACTTATAACATCAAGTTGTAAAGTGCAGACATTCGGGAGAATCGAACTTAGGGGGTCTCTCGTTTCTGATGAACGATGGTAATATAATCTTTCGTGTTGAGTCCTCTTCGTCTTCACTCCCTTTTAATTTCACTCCGTTGTTACCTCCCTCTCAGTTAACAGTTCAATTGAAGACAGACCATAGTTCGCAGTGTCTACCGAACTGAAACAGTATGTAAACTGGGTGAATCTCCAATGTCTTTGTAAATATACAGTCCTGACCGGGAGGTCTGTCTTCCTCTCTCTTCTTAAGTAGACGGTGAAGAGAGTTCTCAGTTTCCTAATGGGTAGTATCCCTTTTAAGGAGACTTGAAGGTCCAATATGTATACACAATAGCTCGTGTAGGCTACAGTAGATACCAAGTTGTGATTCTCCCTTCTGAACCTCTTATTCCTTTTACTCTATATGTCTCACGTTTCGACAGTCTAAACATCGGTATACTCCAACCAGTCTTAGACGTATCTGTACCAATGGAGGCTTCTATGATTATATCCTTATTGACCGGAAACGGGTTTCTAATCTTAATTATCTTCCTGTACAGGAGTTGAACTGTTTCCCTTAGATGTTTATATATGGATCATTTATATATTTATACACTTGGTCTCTAGTTTAACGGTTGTAGACGACCTAGTACCTTTTTCGTTCTCTCAAGGTCTTTTTGTAGAGAAAGACGAAATAACTGATACGGTTTCGGAAACACACCTAGTGTTATTTGACACCTTTTAAGACTTTCTCTACCCTTATGGTCTGGTGGACTGGACGGAGAACTCTTTAGACATACGTCCGGTCCTTCGTTGTCAATCTTGACCTGTACCTTGTTGTCTGACCAAGGTTTATCCTTTTCCTCATGTAGTTCTGACATATAACAGTGGGACGAATAAATTGAATATACGTCTCATGTAGTACTCTTTACGACCTGACCTTCTTTGTGTTCGACCTTAGTTCTAACGACCCTCTTTATAGTTATTGGAGTCCATACGTCTACTATGGTGGGAATACCGTCTTTCACTTCTCCTTGATTTTTCGGAGAACTACTTTCATTTTCTCCTTTCACTTTTTCTACCGAATTTCGAGTTGTAAGTCCTTTGATTCTAGTACCGTAGGTCAGGGTAGTGAGGTACCCTTTATCTACCTCTTTGTCACCTTTGTCACAGTTTGAAAGAAAAAACCCCGAGGTTTTAGTGACGTCTACCACTAACGTCGGTACTTTAATTTTCTGCGAATGAGGAACCTTCTTTTCAATACTGGTTGGATCTATCGTATAAGTTTTCGTCTCTGTAATGAAACTGTTGTTTCCAGGCAGATCAGTTCCGATACCAAAAAGGTCATCAGTACATACCTACACTCTCAACCTGACACTTCTTCCGACTCGTGGTTTCCTAACTACGAAAACTTGACACCACAACCTCTTCTGAGAACTTTCAGGGAACCTGACGGTCCTCTAGGTTGGTCAGGTAAGACTTCCTCTAGTTGGGACCCTAAAGAAACCTTCCTTACTACGATTTCGACTTCGAGGTCATGAAACCGGTGGAATACACTTCTCAACTGAGTAACCTTTTCTGAAACTACGACCCTCCCTAACCCCCGTCCTCTTCTTCCCCTGCTAGCTCCTATTTTACCGACCTACCGTAGTGCCTGAGCTACCTACACTTAGACTCACTTGAGGCCTCAACCACTACCTGTCCCTCCGAACCGTACGACGCTAAGTGCCCCAACGTTTTTCAGCCTGTACTGACTCATTGATTTGACTTGACTTGACTTTATATATCGACTGTAGTAGGTAATAGTAGTGAAACTGTAATACGATCTCTAAAATCAGTCACTTTATATCGTTCTTTTTTTATGTAGACTTAATCTTTCCTACTATATTTTGATATGAATAAACGTTTTTTATATTAGTAAACACATTTTTACATTACTAAATGTGTTTTAATAATCTTAGTTATTCATTTAAATTGTTTCACCATCTCATTTTTCAGTTATATGTTTTTCGTCAACATAAATACATGTGTTCGTTGTTTGTCAGTCTTTGAATCCAAATTTTTTATTACAGTAAATATTAAGGTAGTTTTACCAATTTGTGAATCCTTATTAGACAAGGGTTTTTCACATCCTGGTTATGTGTCTTTTAACGTTTAGTAAAGACACTCTTTTATTTCCAGATTTATTTACCTTGTTATACGTAACAATTATACGGTCTTCTAAGTTATAACAATTCTACAATTAAGAAAAGTATAACTGAAGCTTTAAGTTATGTTAAGATTATTTTTACGGTCGTCAGAAAAATAGAATAAAACCATCCTTAACCGTTCTCCACAGATTTTACAGATTCTTTTACGTTTCGTGAAACTTTTTCTTTTAATAACCGTCTGATTATGGTGGACTAAAGTTATGAAAAAATTTTAGATATAATTAGTTCTGATATACCAAAACCAAAATTCTCTGTGTGTCCGGTTGTCTTGGTCTATCTCTGGGTGAACATATACCTTTTGAATAAAACCTATCTCTACGTTTCTGTTGATTTACCTTTTTTTTTCTAGTAAAAAGTTAATATCATGACCCTGTTAATCTAAATGTATAAAAATTTTCCTTTATTTCTTTTTATATAGAAGTTAGTTGCGAAACCTTAAAACTTGATTATAGTTGTGAAACCTTAAAGTTTGATTGATGTTACCTAGTGTCTGTTTATATTTTAGATTTTAGTGTTTTGCATGTCTTCTTTTATATCCACTTTTGGTGATCTCTGAAAGTCAAAGTCGAGGATGTACATTTCTTGGACCTTACTTAGTGACAAAAGGAATTATGTTCTTTTCGATCTGTTTGACTTATATTTCCCTAAAAGAACTTGGGTAGTCTCTGGACCTTTTAACGTTCCATTTAACGGTGGACTCTTAGACCTTTCTGTCAGTATAGAGTTCACAATATCAACTCTTGACGAAAGGACCTTATCCTTCGGTACTCTGGGTATTTAACCATTCTGATAAATGTACCATTAAACCTACTTGACAACTTCCGACTCACACTTGATCACACCCTTATTTTTTGAGGGCTCCCGAGGTCAATACCCCTTTCGGGAGTATGAAAATACTAGAAAGGTAGGTCCTTAAGATGGTCCAAAAGTACCATTTCGAAACTTGTATAAGAGAGTACCGAGGTAGTCAAGAGAGAACGACTTGGAGGTGTATTGGCATCCGGAGACGGAAGAATTTGGACCTCTAAGGAGCTATACTTACCTAAGGGTCAGTGAAAGAAACGACCCTGTTAGGAGATATCAGTGAAATCTCTCTTCGGAAATCTCTGAAAAGTCTTTGATGACAACGAGTGATGTCGTAAGTGACCCGACAACATAGTTTCTTAACGAGAATATTTCTTGTATCTAATGAGGTTTTCAATCGAGTAGTAGGTCTTTGTAAGAAGTAAAGAAAGAGAAATTTTTTTGTAAATAAATAAGTAAATAAACCGACACGACCCAGATCAACGTAATACCCTTGAGAATCAACACCGTACACCCTAGAACAAGGGACGGGTTCCTTGGACCCGGAGGACGTGACTCCCTTCCCTCAGGATCGGTGACCTAATGGTCCTTTCAGGGAGTAAGAGAAAATAGAATTTTACAAAAGCAAATGAAACCATTGACGCCGTCTTTGTTCTTTTCGGACTCGGCACTGGAGATACTTGGTGATTGCCTCCTGATTTCCTTTGAACCTTACCAAGACATCACCGACCCATCTGTCTGTTGGAGTTTCAAATGTATCTGTACGTTGGGTTTGAATTTATATTAGAACTTCTTTCCTCGTCTTCCTTACAATTTGTCTTATTCCAATTCACAGAAGGTGGTTGGGGTTATCTTACCCTAAGTGTTGACCTCAATTCAATACTTTGTTATTACTATAAATAAAACCCTATATTTCAACGTTTGACTCTAAATGTAAGGGATCCTGTAAGAATCCCATTTTGTTATGACAACGAGTGAACCCCGACCCCTCCAGAATCGTTGCCCCGTGACCCTCTAGGGATCTAGTTGATCCTACAAAGACCGTAATTACCCATCGACGTTTCACATGGTTTCTTTTACTACGACGATGTCTTTTTGTAGTCACTGAGTCCTGTTTTCATCGTAAAGGTTTAGGGAAGAAGGTATAAAAGACTATTGATGAGAGGAAGGGGTTAGAGATGAAGAGCATTTTTTAATAATAATATAATAATAAAATCCACTGTTCTCCCAAATTAAAACACTTTTTACAAATAAAAACACTGTCATAATATATGGGAAAAATCAGTTCAAACTTAGTAAAGTACGGTCGTTCATAATATCAGTCATTTTAAAGGGTTTCCCAGATACTCTGTCTCATCCGAAGGAAAAAAAGATGTAACGTAACTCTGAACTCCCGGAGATACCGATGACGTCCTTCACGGGACAGTGACGAGTATCCCCATAGAAGGTTGAGTAGTTCCTGTCTAGACACGGTAACGTGTTAGATCCGAGTAAAGAAGAATACAGTTCACTCAGAAGTCTTGTCAAAGGAACCTGTACACTCTGTACAGTCTCAAATATCCTATGTATGTATAGGGCCTCTGTAGTCAGAAGGTTCAACCCTCTCATATTCAATCTCCAATGATCTTTAATTTATAAACCCATACCGATGTTAGATCTCCACTTTCTTTCCTTCTTTCTTTTCTTCCTTCCTTCCTTCTTTCTCTTCAACGAGGCAGTACAGTCTGAGAAACGTTAGGGCATCTGACATCGGGCGGTCCGAGGAGGTAGGCACCCTAAAAGGTCCGTTCCCAGGACCTCACCCAACGGTAAAGGAAGAGGTCCCCTAGAAGGGTTGGGTCCCTAGTTTAGCCCCAAAGGACGTAATGTCCGTCTGCGAAATGGTAGACTCGGTGGTCCCTTCTCTGTATTTAACAACTTCTACTATCTTCTACCTCGGCGACAACCATCTGGTTCCTATATCAGACTTCCTCCATATTTTTTCCATTTTATATCATCCGTTGGTTTTCATCAGAATATAGAACGGAACTAGGGGACGAAGGGTAAGACTGTTACGACCGTCCGTTCTTAAATGTCTTAGAAACCGGTCGACGAGTCACTACTAACGGTGATTAAACATGACCAGTGACTAGGGATAGGTTGAATACAGGATGTAGAACATTGACACAATAGAAGAAAGGGAGAATACAGATTTAGAGACGAAACTATTGAATAGACGTTCGACCCCAGGAGATCCTGATATTAGATCATACAAGGATCTTGATGGACGGGAACAGGGGCATAAGGTCGACAAACAACAGTATCCGGGACCTGATCATGTAGATAGTACCCCGGAAGATCTATGTTTAGGAAGGATGATTTATAGAAATGAAAGTAGAGGAGGGGTTTAAAAGACGAGGATTCTTAACGGATCTTAAACTGAATCTCAGAAACAAAATCTCGGAGGGACTAACGAACCGGGATGTCATTCCTTTACGGAACAGTGACACGGAACTTTGTAGGGAAGGAAAGGGACGGTTAGGACGGATCCCACCTCACACCCTCGTTGGTCTGGACCCCTCAATGGTTTCATATATCTAGTTTATTCCCGGTCCCTAGTTTCAGTAAACCTGTCAACTCTCTAGTCCTGTGGTGTAACACAGTCTACCGTTTCGTTTCCGTTCCCTTTACTTCTTACTCGATAAATTGACTTCTTCTTTTACCGTTGTGTGAAGTCATAAGAACTTCCTTTTAGGGTACCTGTCTCCTCGGACCGTCCGATATCAGGTGTCGCAACGTTTCTCAGTCTGTACTGACTCACTGACTCGCGTGTCGCGTCGTTCCTCGCTGATTTTCGTCTCTAAGGAGAAGGAAACCCGGAGGATAACCTACTAAAATATAAAACTCGAGATAAGGTTTGTTCTGTCAATACACGAAAGAGAATCCTACACTCAAACACCGAGTCAAAGGTCCCGTTTTCGGTTGGGTATTAAGACTCCGTCTTTGTCTACTAAATGTATTCTTTGAGTATTCGTCTAATTTGATCTACACGAGTCACTATTTTTTATGACTTTTTATAATGTCTTATAATACGAATGTCCAATACTCGAGCACGAGACATCATCTTGCTGAACTTAAGTTTCGATCTGAATTGTCAATGCTTATGACATTGAGACTCGTTTCGAGAGTCCGAGTCAAAGAAAAATCTACCTTAATTTTTTTATTATGTTGGACGGAGTATCACAAGAACACTCTCAAATTATTTTATTACGTGTTTTCGGGAACCTTTGTTAGGACCGTGTGATAAATACACGGTCATTCACAACGGAAAGAAGAACTATCTTTCATTCAGACGTTCAGTTCACATTCTCTTAAATCGGACACCTCTTTGACAGTAGTCATCTATTTTACTCCAATAACATCCGTACTCCGTAATCTCGTCATACTAATTCTGGGTCCAGAATATGAGTGTGGAGTTAACAGAATGATCGACACTCTGTGACCGGAGCATTACATTGGAGAGACTTAAACTGAAGGATGTGGACGTTCCTTCCATATAAAGTCCATCTACAGTTCTATTTTGTACACTTTACGAGTTCGTAACGGACCAGGAGTCATTAACGGGGTGATTCTCCATTGTTAACAGGAAAGTTAAATTCAATTTATTCGGTCCGTGTCTTTCTCTATGTCGTACTAGGGTGGATATACACCATAAATTTTCTCAGTTTCAGTATCTTTTCTCACTTTACCACTAAGGGTCTCTGAGTTCCCTTCCCTTTCACCCCTCAGCCCGCATGGTCAGAGTCACTTCGTTCTACTTATTTGAAATCTCAAGACCCGTGTTGGGACAGGGCTATCAGTTGTTAGTCCAGCAGATGTGAATGTTCGAAACAAGTCTCCCGACGTGAACACAATTATGGTAATGTTTTATTTTAAATCATTCATTTCTTTTACCGTCGTCTTTTTTCCTTCATGGTCAACAGTAATTACTTCGGCAAGTAGATCCACACTTCCCGGGTTCCGGAACCGAATCTCACCACTCTTCCCTCCACTTTCACGTTTAGACTGTTCATTTCCCTTTCGGTTCTCACACGTACGTACGACCGTCACGGCGGGGAAGTAAGTATGAATCTACTCGGGGACCAAGAGTCAAGAGACTCGTCACAGTAGAGGACCGAGGCCTTTTGTGAGGTTCTCGTGTTTCCGACTCCACTCCGGTGGCAAAGGGGTCGTACGTCTACTACGGACCCAGTACTCGTCTCGAGTCCAAATATTACACTTAAACTTTTAGTCTTTTGGAAAAATCCACAATATTCTTATTAAATATTACTCGTCTAAAAGACAAATTGTCGTAATAAACGTGCGTTTCACCGAACATATCAACGGACCGTTGGTAAACAACTGGAAAGAAGTCGTCCGATTTGTAATAAGAACAAATATGTTGTTAAAAGAGATGTTTGAGAAAGAAATCTAGAACGAAGCCCTTCGTCCTTTAGTTTGATCTTTTCAAACGTTTAGGTAAAAGCGTTCTGTCTGTTTACTCGTAACCGTGAAACATAACTTTGTATGGAGTTCAAAGTTTACCATGGTCAAAAGTTTGCCATGATATTTGAGGACTTCCTCTGTTAATTTTATATTAAAGGAGCAGGGATGAGGGTCCGACTTACCTTGTCTTTATGACCCACCCAAATTATCGGACGTAAAAATAGTCGACGGGTCGAATAATCACATTTGTGAACCTAAACCCTTAGTTGTAAAGTCCAATGAGGGAAACCTTAAAGACGTGACTTAGTTACTGGTTCAACCAGTTGACCAAATTGAGGGTCAAACATTATTTCTACCCGACACCGTCACAGTAGTTCGAGTGGTCTTAAGTATAGAAACAAGGAGGTCCCGGTCACAGAAGGGTAACGGACGTCGAATAACTCTTGGTCTGTAGAAGGATGGATAAGACACCGTGTTTCCTTCATGTAGGACGTTCGGGTCGAACATATTTTCGTAGATGATTCTCCGTGAAAGTGTGTTGGGAGTCACATAGTGGATTAAAAAGTTGGTTCTTTACTTCCATAAGAAGAATAATAAGTTGAAAGTCTATACTACTTTCAGTGTAAGTCTTCATCATTGATTAAAGGGGTTCAGGATGTTCGAGTCTTGAAGTCCCGGTCCTAATGTTAGTCCATATGAAAAACGATGAAGCACACCGGAAAACGAGTCAACACAGACTGAGAAACACTGGGGTACCTGATATGTCAGGTACCTTAAAAGGTCCGGTCTTATGACCTCATACATCGGAAAGGGAAGAGTTCCCCTAGAAGGGATGTGTCCCTAGCTTGGGTCCAGAAAGTTAACGTCCGTCTAAAAAATGGTCGACTCGGTGTCCCCTTCGGGTTCTTATGACCTTACCCATCGGATAGGGAAAAGGTCACCTAGAAGAGACGGGTCCTTAGCTTGGCCCCAGAGGATGTGACGTCCACCTAAGAAATGGTCGACTCGGTGTTCCCTTTGAGGTGAAACTCACTCAGAGGGTGAGGGGCGACTATCGAGTCAACCATTTCTTAGGCGACAGTGACTGTACCATGTTTCTTTATCTTGTAGGAGGAACACGATTCCCCGAATATCGAGTTACTCCTTTGTCCTCTCGTCACGGAAGAGAGGGTTCACCGTCCGTCGAGGTAGAGGAGACTCGGAGGGAGGGGAACCTGATACAGAAATATTCCGTGTAAGATTGGTCTAAGGACCAGACTAGGATTAGGAAAAGGGGTCGTCTGGTTCAAGGAACACACCCGTCTCCAACACTGGACAAACTTCAGTACGAGTTTCGACAACGGGAGACAGTGGGGTGAGAACCAAAGACTAGGTATCAGAGTGAGTATAAAACGTACTCCATTTCTACACAACACACTCTCCTTTTTATTTTACCTTCGTATACTTAATTCCTATAGAGTCTCGACTTAGTCTTTTTAATTTAGTCTTTCTAAGTCACTACGTTATATTCCATAGAGAACTGGACAGTAGGAAGGGTTCTCGGGACCTTCTTAGTCTTACGGATTCCTCCTTAAATATGTTTACATATGTGAGCAAAAGTGTGAACAAAATTTTATGAAACCGATCATCCTGTTAAAGATTCAACATAGGGTTCCCTTAACCTATATGAAATTTATGACTTAATTTACTATATAAGACCAGGAGTACAGGTCCGGACCGATAAAGAATCCCTGGAGTCAGTCCCGGGAGGAAACAGAAGTACTTGGTCCAGGAAATCCCACTTTGAGGTCTTGAAACAGGTTTGTGGAAGGAAGAGCTGTGGTTTTGAGGTCCTTGGACAAATATAATCACTATACTCTGGACCCTCGAAATTCGTATGTGTACCTTAGATGGGTAGGTCCCTCATTAAATCCATCATTTAACCCTTTTCGTTCCACTTTTTGGGTACTTGTCTAGACCTTTGGTATAGCACGGAGACCCCTTTGACCCCTATAAATAAGACCTATTTTCCTCTGGATTCTCCTCAATCCCGTCGGTGGAACCACGTGAACTACCTGACAGTACCTTTCTTCCGTCTCGTGGTTTCCTCCTTAATACTGGACATACATGTCTATTTCGAACTGACAACTCCTCAAGGTCAAGTGACCCCCGTAGGTAGGGATACGATACTGAAACATAAAAAGGTCAGAGGTTTGGGAGGAAGGACGTTTAATCGTCACCTGTCGAAGAGGATTAGGATATTAATAAAAAAGTGAAAACTAATCACTTTAAATATGATTATGTCAAAAAAAGAGAAAGAAAAAAGAATCGTATGAACTTCTACACCATAGTCTGTATATAAGTTTTGTGCAAAGTCAAAATAACTTTATTGGTATACATTTCTTATATTAAACTATACAAAAGTGTATACATACATAAACAATTCACTAGTGGTTCTAGTTCCATCACTTCTATAAGTAGTGGGGGTTTCAAAGGACCACGACGGAACGTTAGACAGAGAGGGTACCAGTAAAGAAGGGAGTGGGACAGGAGTCCGTTAGTCACTAGAAGAAAGACAGTAATACGTAAATAAATATATAGGATAATAAGGTCATAAGAACGGACCTCTTAGAGGACCTGTCTTCTCGGATCACCCGATGTCAGATACCCCAGCGTTCTCAGTCTGAGCTGAATCACTGATTTGGTTGGTAATAAAAACATTTACACTAATATCATACACATGAGAAAAAAAAAAAAAAAAAAACCAGATTGAAGAAATTGTATGAATTGTATTAATAAAACTTTAAGTAGATACAACAACACACAGAGTCTTGAGATAAGGAAAGACACCGTAACATACAGACACCGTGTTAGATGAATGGATAAAAAGGACAACTATCTTCGACGAACCTCGTGGGTACATGGTTAGAAACGACATTTGTATACGAAAGTAAGGGGAACTCACTTATTAATCCTAACCTTACGAACCTAGTATATCAAGTCAAGTCAAGTCAAGTCAGCGAGTCAGCACAGGATGAGAAACACTGGGGTACTTAACGTCGTGCGGTACGGAGGGACAGGTAGTGGTTGAGGGTCTCAAGTGAGTCTGAGTGCAGGTAGCTCAGGTACTACGGTAGGTCGGTAGAGTAGGAGACAGCAGGGGAAGAGGAGGACGGGGGTTAGGGAGGGTCGTAGTCTCAAAAAGGTTACTCAGTTGAGAAGCGTACTCCACCGGTTTCATGACCTCNAGGTTCCCTGAGAGTTCTCAGAAGAGGTTGTGGTGTCAAGTTTTCGTAGTTAGGAAACCACGAGTCGGAAGAAGTGTCAGGTTGAGAGTGTAGGTATGTACTGATGACCTTTTTGGTATCGGAACTGATCTGCCTGGAAACAACAGTTTCATTACAGAGACGAAAACTTATACGATAGATCCAACCAGTATTGAAAAGAAGGTTCCTCATTCGCAGAAAATTAAAGTACCGACGTTAGTGGTAGACGTCACTAAAACCTCGGGGTTTTTTCTTTCAGACTGTGACAAAGGTGACAAAGAGGTAGATAAAGGGTACCTCACTACCCTGACCTACGGTACTAGAATCAAAGGACTTACAACTCGAAATTCGGTTGAAAAAGTGAAAGGAGAAAGTTAAAGTAGTTCTCGGAGAAATCAAGGGGAAGTGAAAGACGGTATTCCCACCATAGTAGACGTATAGACTCCACTAACTATAAAGAGGGTCGTTAGAACTAAGGTCGAACACAAAGAAGGTCAGGTCGCAAAGAGTACTACATGAGACGTATCTTCAATTTATTCGTCCCACTGTTCTGTCGGAACTACATGAGGAAAAGGATAAACCTTGGTCAGACAACAAGGTACAGGTCAAGATTGACAACGAAGGACTGGACGTATGTCTAAAGAATTCTCCGTCCAGTCCACCAGACCATAAGGGTAGAGAGAGTCTTAAAAGGTGTCAAATAACACTAGGTGTCTCAGTTTCCGAAACCGTATCAGTTATTTCGTCTTTAGCTACAAAAAGACCTTGAGAGAACGGAAAAGCTACTAGGTCACCTACAACCGTTAAACTAGAGACCAACGAGACGGAAAAGATTTTGGTCGAACTTGTAGTCCTTTAAGTACCAAGTGTATAACAACTTCGAACCGAACCTCTTAAAACTCGTAATGAAATGATCGCACACTCTACTCACGTTAACACGCCATCAAACTCGTAAGTAACCGTAACGGAAAGAAACCCTAACCTTACTTTTGACTGGAAAAGGTCAGGACACCGGTGACGACTCAAAAGGTTTAAACGAGTATAACTTACGTCGTGAAAGTGTCGTAGTAGAAAGTCCTAAACTTTATAGAGGTGACCTTAAGGTAGTGGAGGTGACCGAAACAAGTATCACTACGAAAGATTCCGGGTGAATTGAAGTGTAAGGTCCTACAGACCGAGATCTACTCACTAGTGTGGTAGTTCTTCGAAATATGTCAGTCGTTTTTGTTCTGACCCTCGACTGACACCGAGTCTAGTACTTGAGGAATAAGGGTTTAAGTCTGAATTTAACTTCTTTCATCCCTTTCGACGATCTGGTAAATCCATACTGGATTTAATTTAGGGACACTAATATGTCACCTTCACTCTTTATCTAAATTCCCTGATCTAGACTATCTATCTCACGGACTACTAGATACCTTACTCCAAGCACTGTAACATATCCTCTGTCCCTAGTTCTGGTAGGGGTACCTTTTCTTTACGTTTTTTCGTTTTACCGACAG
Source organism: Capra ibex (assembly GCA_006410555.1). Lineage (NCBI taxonomy): Eukaryota > Metazoa > Chordata > Mammalia > Artiodactyla > Bovidae > Capra > Capra ibex. The sequence goes on from SJYO01013871.1 coordinate 43,182,897, forward strand.
AACCCTTCGGAATGTTTATCGACACTTTTCTTCTCTTCGTTTTTCATTTCCTCTTTTCCTTTCTATATTCGTAGACTTACGTCTCAAGGTTTCTTATCGTTCTTCTCTATTCTTTCGGAAGGAGTCACGTTACGTTTCTTTAGCTCCTTTTCTTGTCTTACCCTTTCTGATCTCTAGAGAAGTTCTTTTAATCTCTATTGTTTCCTTGTAAAATACGTTACTACCCGAGCTATTTCATAGTATATCATCCACCACAAATTAAAAGATTCTTTGTGATTTCAGAAGTTTTCACGAACGTAGTAAAAGGTAGGTATATCCTTATATCTATTGAAAGTCTAGAAAGCGTAGAGAGTTGTGACCTAAAATTCAAAATCAAAAAGATTCTCACATATCACCGTAGACTTACACCAAAAATAAAAAGAAAGGGATTTCTCAGAGAAAAGTATACAAATAAAATTTTACAAATTAGAAGAACCAATTTTCAAACAACTTTACGAAGTAAGTAAAAATAACCCAACAAACAAAAGAATAATAGTGTAAAACTCTCAAGAAATATATAAGACCTATTTTTTTCAGGAAATGACTTACATATTAAACAGTTACAAATCTGGGACAGTCCCTGAACACAAAAGTTTATCCAACATTGGATAAACACCCGGAGAGTTTTTCATTCATTTTATCTTTACATAACAAAGTAACTAAAAAAAGTCAATTTTTTAAGAGAATTGTAAAAGAATTGTCACAGAAAACGTTTTTGAAAATTAAAACTCTTTCAGATCAAATAATTAAAGAAGAAAAATACGTAGTACAATATAGATTTTTTTAAAAAGGATTGAGTCCTTGTATTTAAAGGTCAAAAAAAGATCTTCAAAATAAAAAATCCTAAATGTAAATCAGATACTAAATAAAATTTAATTATAAACGTTTACTATATTCATATATAAGTTCAAGTGACAAAATATGTATACATATAGGTTAACGAGGTCGTGGAAAACATCGTAGAAAGATATGACTTAAAACGTGAAAACTTCTTTTATTCAACGGGTATGTACACCGTTAAATGAAGACCTGGGAAAAGATAAGTAACCATATACTTAGATAGAAATACGGTTATCGTGTAACAAAATTAGTGATATCGAAATGTTATTCAGAATTTTAGTCCATCACAATCGGTAGGTCGAAGTAAGAAAAAGTTCCAACAGAACCAAGAACATCCAAGAGGTATAACGGTATCCTTAAAATCTTAGTCAAACGGTTAAAGATGTTTTCATGATCACTCTAAAACTACCGTTAACGTAACTTAGATCTCTTCTTAAACTCTTTTAATGAAGGGGTACTTGTGTAAATAAATCCGGAAAACGTTAAAGAAAGTCCTTAGAAAATATCAAAAGTCACGCATTGAAAACGTGTGTAAAACAGTTTTAAAGGGGTTATAAAATACAAAGACTATGATAAAATTCACCAAGAAAAGATCAACTCTGACCCCTACCCTTCTCCTCCACCCCAAATAACTCCCCTCGGTAGGCACCGGAGAGTCTTTCGGGACTCGTCTCTACAGGTCGACGTTGACAAGTGTCACTCGTCCCTGACACCGACAACGGTGTTAGGTCTTGTTGGTCTTTTCGAGGTTTGGTGTAACCTCGTGTCTTCAATACCTCTCTCTCCTAGGATAGTTCATAAGGTTCCTTGAAGAATGACTAGCTCTCTCCCAGTGCTTTTTCTAACTGAGTCCATGACTTACTATACCCTTATTCCTTAAGAATAAACAATACACCTCTTTCATTAAAGATATAAACTTTGTATTTAAGTTGTAATTTTTACCCAGCATTACCTTATCTTATTGTATCCTATCCTATGTTATTCTATGTTATCCTACACATCATAGTTAACTAGGTGGATGACATCAATCGTAAAGGTCTTTCAAAACAAAGTCAGAGTAAGAGAAGAAGACAGGAACTTAGTACACAAACGTGATAAAACGTGACATTCTACCTTCAGAAGAATGTCTAAAACATTGTCAATTTTCTTGAAACTTCGAGGACTTGACTTCCTGGAAATGAGAGATTTCGGCGTTAAGAGACTTCACGTCCTCTGTGATGAGTTATTCCCTTCCAAAATGTCGACAACGATTATCAGGAAATCTAAGAGGGAGATTCGGTTTTAGAAGAAACTCAAACAGTTGGAATTCCATTAAAACTCGTTATAGAGAATTTTGTTTGACGATGGAAACGTCTTCTCACCTCTTCGTACTTATATCTATTGGACTCCACGAGACTCGGAGTTGAGTGACCCGGACTAGGTCTCCTCACCTCGACTATAGAAGAGGGTTGTCTCCTCCTCGAGTACGGTATACTGAATAGTGGGTCGTTAGTTGTCTGTACTACGTTTACTTGAATAAATGTTTTGTCTTTGTCTGAGTGTCTGAATCTCTTGTTTAAATACCAAAGGTACCCTTCATACCTCCCTTCCCTGTAAGTACTTCAAACCCTACCTGTCCATGTGGGACAATATAAATTTTACCTATTGGGTGTTCCTGTATGACATATTGTGTCCCATGAGACGAGTTACAATACACCTTCACATCTATCCTTCCTCAAACCCCCTCTTCCCTATAAGCACATACATACCGACTTAGGGAAACGACGGGTGGATTTGATAGTGTTGTAACAATTAACTGATACAATAACAACAACAAGTAAGCGGGTCACCACAGTCTGAGACATTGGGGTACCTGACATCGTACCGTCCGGAGGGACAGGGAGTGGTAGAGGGTCTCAAACGGGTTCAAGTTCCAGTAACATAACCACTACGGTAAGTCGGTAGAATAGGAGACTGTAAGAGAAGAGGACGGGAGTCAGAATGGGTCGTAGTCACTGAAAAGGTTACTCAGTAGACACACGTAGTCTACTGGTTTTATGACCTCGAAGTCGAAGTCGTAGTCAGGAAGGTCACTTATAAGTCCCGACTAGAGGGAATTCTAACCGAATAATCTGGAGGAACCACAGGTTCCCTGAAAATCATGAGAAGAGGTCGTGGTGTCATGTTTCCGTAGTTAACTGATATTTCACTTTCACTTCAACGAGTCAGCACAGTCTGAGAAACGCTGGGGCACCTGACATCGGGTGGTCCGAGGAGGTAGGTACCCTAAGAGGTCCGTTCTTATGACCTCACCCAACGGTAAAAGAAGAGGTCCCCTAGAAGGGCTGGGTCCCTAACTTGGGTCCAGAGGACGTAACGTCCGTCTACGAAATTGGAGACTCGGTGGTCCCTGATATGACGTTATGTTTTTTTCCAGTCAAAAGTAAGGTTAGGGTTTCTTTCCGTTTCGGATTCTTACGAGTTTGATGACGTGTTAACGTCAGTAGAGTGTGTGATTATTTTATTACGAGTTTTAAGAGGTTGGGTCCGAAGTTGTCATGTAGTTGGAACTTGAAGGTTTACAAGTTCGACCTAAATCTTTTCCGTCTCCTTGGTCTCTAGTTTAACGGTTGTAGACAACCTAGTAGTTTTTTCGTTCTCTCAAGGTCTTTTTGTAAATAAAGACGAAAGAACTGATGCGGTTTCGGAAACTGACTCACCTAGTGGTACTTGACACCTTTTAAGAATTTCTCTACCCTTATGGTCTGGTGTACTGGACAGAGAACTCTTTAGACATATGTCCAGTCTTTCGTTCTCAATCTTGACCTGTACCTTGTTGTCTGACCAAGGTTTAACCTTTTCCTCATATAGTTTCGACATACAACAGTGGGACGAACAAATTGAATATACGTCTCATGTAGTACTCTTTACGACCCGACCTACTTCGTGTTCGACCTTAGTTCTAACGTCCTTCTTTATAGTTATTGGAGTCTGTACGTCTACTATGGTGGGAATACCGTCTTTCGTTTGTTCTTGATTTCTCCGAGAACTACTTTCACTTTCTCCTCTCACTTTTTCAACCGAATTTGTAAGAGTTGTAAGTCTTTTGATTCTAGTACCGTAGACCAGGGTAGTGAAGTACCGTTTACTTACCCCTTTGTCACTGACTGAAATAAAACCCCCCGAGGTTTTAGTGACGTCTACCACTGACGTCGGTACTTTAATTTTCTACGAATGAGGAATCTTCCTTTCAATACTGGTTGGATCTGTCGTATAAATTTTCGTCTCAGTAATGAAACGGTTGTTTCCAGGTAGATCAGTTCCGATACCAAAAAGGCCATCATTACATACCTACACTCTCAACCCGATATTTCTTTCGACTCGTGGTTTCTTGACTACGAAAACTTGACACCACACCCCCCTCTGAGAACTCTCAGGGAACCTGTCGTTCCTCTAGGTTGGTCGGGTAGCATTTCCTTTAGTCAGGACTTATAAATAACCTTCCTGGTTACGACTTCGACTTTGAGGTTATGAAACCGGTGAGCTAAGCTTCTTGACTAAGTAACCTTTTCTGGATCTACGACCCTTTCTAACTTCCGTCCTCCTCTTCCTCTGTTGTCTCCTGTTCTACCAACCTACCGTAGGGGCTGAGTTACCTGCACTCAAACCCATTTGAGGCCCTCAGCCACTACCGGTACCTCCGGACCGCACGACGTCAGGTACCTCAACGTTTCTCAGTCTGTGATGACGCTGACTTGACTTGACGTTATGATTGTTTTTAAATTACTTTTATTTATTTTATCTATTGATTGTTTCTCGAAGACATATCGTATCCCTTAAGAGTTATAAGACATTATTGGATTTACCCTTGTCTTAAACTTTTTCTTATCTATTACTATATACATATACATGTTTACTTAGTAAGACGACCTGTGGACTCTGTTCGTGTTATAACAATCAGGTGATATAAGGTTATATTTTATTTACACACCAATTAAGAGATCACGGGGTATTCAACAGTAGTGACAAGAATTTGACACAAAGTGGGAGACTTTGTTCTTCGAAGAACCGTTTGTCTTGATTATAGGGATTTATTTAGTGTCTGGTTTCGTTGAATAATTATTCCCGATACGAAGTTCCCTGATCTAGACCATCTGTCTCACGGACTTCTTGATACCTGTCTCCAAACATTGTAACGTGTCCTACACCACTGGTTTTAGTAGGTGTTCTTTTTCTTTACTTCCTCCGTTTCACCAACAGAACTCGTCCCGAATGTTTATCGACTCTTTTCTTCTCTTCACTTTTCGTCTTCTCTTTCCCTTTCTACATGGGTTGACTTTCGTCTCAAGGTTTCTTCTCGTTCCTCTCTATTCTTTTAGAATTCACTTGTTACGTTTCTTTATCTCCTTTTGTTTTCTTATCCTTTCTGATCGCTAGAGAAGTTCTTTTAACCTCCATGGCTCCCTTATAAAGTACGTTTCTATCAGTGTTATTTGCTGTCTTTGTCGTTCCTGGATTGTCTTCGTCTTCTCTAATTGTTCTCCACCGTTCTTATGTTTCTTCTTGACATGTTTTTTACAGAATCATGTCTTATAACCCGTCTCAAGGGACACGATATGTCTTCTAGAAACAATTAATAGATAAAAAAAAGAAAAACGTGTTTTTATCAGGTAAAGAAGTTCACAAGAAGTCGTGTTCCTCGAAATATTATAAGAAGACCCGTGTGTGTGTCTCTACACCACTTCCACCTTAACTGTCTGAAAGATGTAGTACCTACTGGCACTACCACACCAGTGAGTGGAGTTCGTTCTGTCGGACCTAACACTTCAGTTCACCCTGAATCCTTCGTAACGATGTTTGTTTCGATCACCTCCACTACCTTAAGGTGGTCTCGATACGACGACGACGACGGTTCAGAGAAGTTAGCACAGGTTGAGACACACTGGGGTATCTACCGTCGGATGGTCCGAGGGGGTTGGGACCCTAAGAGGTCCGTTCTTGTCACCTCACCCAACGGTAAAGGAAGAGGTTATGTACTTTCGCTTTTCACTTTGACTTCAGCGAGTCAGTACAGACTGAGAAGCGGTGGGGTACCTGACGTCGGATGGTCCGAGGAGACAGGTACCCCAAAAGGTCCGTCCTCATGACCTCCCCCAACGGTAACGGAAGAGGACAGTTTACGATTTTCTACTACGACAATTTTACGCCGTGAAATATCTGGTTCTTTAAACCTTCTGAACCGTCACCGGTCTCCTGACCTTACCAGTCTAAAGTAAGGTCAAGGTTTCTTTCCGTTAGGGTTTCTTACAAGTCGGATGGTATGAGTAAAGTGTGTGATCGTTCCATTACGAGTTTTAGGAAGTTCGATCCGAAGTTGTCATACACTTGTATTTATGTTTTCCTCAAGTCTCTGTCGTCTCTTCCTTACTCGTTTACCCCTCCAGAAGAGACCATCTCAAGATGATTACTACTTACTACCAAACCGAAATCTGTGGGTCTTGCTTTACATGTCGTAAGGTCTCAGTCTTCTATGATCAAATACTTAAACTCCGAAGTGTATCCAAAACAGAAGATGGCACATGGGTGAGGTCTTTTTTTCCTTTTTTTTTCCGGATAATACACGAGGTTGATTAAAAGATTAGACCCTCACTTAGGTCACGGTATTTCTCTCTCAAAAGTAATATAGATTCACGTACTAGTGTATAATCTAATAACTAATGGAAAGAGTAAGTCGATAAGATGAGGATTTTGGATACCGTACGTCGTTATTAGACTAAGAGATGCCTATTATTAGTACTATTTGTTTTCTAGAAGGTGGATGGGGGTTCACAAGAGGTTAACATCTCTATTTTATTCTCTCCATTCTCAGATAACTATACTTGGTTATTATTAGTTCGATCATCCGAGGTATGTGTTCCTTTTATAACTTCCAGTATTTTCCCAGTCGCACTCCTACTCATATCATTTCTTTCTGTAGGAACTTCTCCAGCCACAAATACAAACATTGTTAGAACACCCAAGAAGAGTCGTCACTGAGTCGTTTAACTAAAATCTTCGGAGACCGTGAATGTAGGACGACTACCCAAATATTGCTTTTACGACTGCGTGACGACGAGTCAACGTGACCCTGACAACTCGTCGTGATGTCTTAGCTCACGCAGTAAAGGGAACTTGTTACGTAAAGTAAGTAACGAACTTCACACTGGTAAGTACAACTTTTACTTTAAGACGTCTCACTAGACGAACCCTTTAATGAGTCTCGATGAGTGAATTTCTAGAACGATAGAAAACACCAGGAGTTAATTCCAAGTGTTCTTGGAGAACTCCCATTTAACCACGGTTAGATTCGTAACTCTCATCTTGTTTTTCATTACTTTTGGGTTTCGAACATGCTTGAAAGTTTTCAGTAGACATTCCTGAGTTCCCTCGTCGATTTTAACTAACATTGGACTTGTAGATCTTATAACCACATTTCCTTTCTTGGTACCTGAACTTTAATCCTTTGTAACCACGATCAGAACTAAGACGGAAATCGAGTGACCTACGAAACTCTATTATATCTCTATATGTGTAAAATCTGAATCTTCCTTATTGGATCAAATTTGTGAAAAACATTTTTTTTTTTTATCTTTTTGTATTCCGTATGTTTCTTTTTAGATTATTATAGACCCAAGGATAGTAGAGATTAATTCGGACATTAAATTATAAACGTAATAGAGAAAAAATTATATGTTTATTAATTACATAGTACCTATTCCACTCAGAAGACCCTGGGGAGTGGGTTGTATGTTGGTGATAGTACTTAAATTACTCAAACTAAGAAACAGACAAATTTCGTAAGACATCTAAACTAAGTCAAGTCAAGTTAAGTCAAGTCAACGAGTCAACACAGGTTGAGAAACACTGGGGTACTTAACGTCGTACGGTCGGGAGGAACAGGTAGTGGTTGAGGGTCTTAAGTGGGTTTAAGTACAGGTAGCTCAGCCACTACGGTAGGTCGGTAGAGTAGGAGACTCCGGGGAAGAGGAGGACGGGGGTTAGGGAGGGTCGTAGTCTCAGAAAAGGTTACTCAGTTGAGAAACGTACTCTACCGGTTTCGTGACCTCAAACTAATGTATATACAACAATCTCTGTTTGTAAAATAATGTAAAATACATTATCCGTAGTTACGATATATGTTTCATAATAAGACTTTGAACGAAGGGGTATATATAAACCTAAAATAAAGACGATGGAATAACACACAAGAGAAATACGATGAGATCCAAATGAAGATAAAGGGAAAAATAGTCGTCAGAAATAACCTGACTATATGAAAAGAAAAAGACGAGAAAAGGGAGTATATGACAAACCGTTCCATGTGTCAAATAAAGAAAAGAAAATCACCAATAGAATTTTAAAAGTTATATGTATAAGATAATGATTAAAAGATTATTTCATATGTACTTCCTAGAATCACATGGAGTACGAGGAATCCATGTATCGAGGATTAAGGGTCAAAAGTATGACAACTAGAGATCTTAAAATTAAGGTTGTACAAAATTTGTGTTTTCTTTTAAAAGAAGAAATAATAAATGTCATTTGTAGATACACAAAAATGGTAGTGATATAAGTTGAAGAAACGAGTGGTTGAAAGAACTTAGGGTGAGGAATCAAGACTTAAATAATAAGAAAAACTACTTAATATCGGAAATTATTAAGAACGTCACTCCTAGACTATCATTATTTGAATCAGGAATTTACAGATTTCTACAGAAGTAAAGTGTAAATGAGAACTTCCGTATTGTAAGATATAAGTGTCAATAAAAGGGTACTGTGAAACTTGCTTAAGAAAATAATTACTTTTTTTACTCGACAGTTTGTCTACGACAAGAAAAATCCATTAAATAGAGAAGAGCACCCAAAATGTCGGATATACACCTGACATAAAAAATAAAGAGAACGACACATGTTGTACCCAGAGGGTTTAACCTTCTGAGAAAATCTTTGAAACCTTTAAAAGTCGGTAATAAATCGAGAAAATCTTGAAGAGGAATTAAGAAATATAAAAAGAATACTTTAAGAATAAAACCGAATATAACTATGAAGAATCGGAAGTCGAGTCAAAGAGAAAATAAATGATAGTGAAATAGAGAAACGAAGGTGTGATCCTTGAAAGGAGTTAAGATAGAAAGTACAAAGTTAAAGAAACAAATACAATCGGATTATAACCTGGATGAGAGTTCAAAGGGTAAGAGGCGAGAATAAAGAAACTCTTAAAGTTCCTATAACTATAAATTCCTAGAAAAATCTAAAGAAAGTAATAAAGAAAAAGGATCTTAACCTTAAGTGGGTCAAAAAAACCAAAGTGAGTAGAGAACTTTTCAAGGGAAGACGTGGGAAAAGGTCTTCGGTAGAGTACTACCGGAGTCGGACACGGAGAGCACGGTAGACCGAGGTGTCCTCCAGAGTCGAGACGAGAGTCGCATACATGTTCATTGTCGGACCTTTAGTCCGAGTGCACTCTTTGAACTGAAACCACCGTCCGAAACCCTTTCTTAGTACAAAGACCTTCGGTGGACCTGTCTGTTCTACCCTATAAGATTAAAGATAGTGTCGGACTCGAGTAAAACCTCGTGTGTAAGGGTAAACTCCTGAAATCGACCTAGGAGGTGTATGTTGATCAGAGTAGGGTAACCACTGGTACTCTGAAGTCGGAGACGGATATGGACATTAAAGGAAAGGAAAAACCAGGAACCCAAAAAAGGAATTATAAATTATGTCAAGGTATAAATAAAAATTTATTTATTTAAATAATATAAGATACACGAACCTCAACCTGTCCCCCACATAATATGTCCTTGAAAGGAGATGGTACCTTTAAAGGAAGTAAAAAGTTTGTCCCTTTGTTGGGGTCCTTTCGATCGGTCGAACGAGTTAAGTGTTGGATTAATAACGGTTATACATCTAATATTCCGAGAAAAGGTGGAACTTATGTAGTATATGACAGAGAAACGGAGTTCTAAAAACTACAAGTTTTACGTCTCATTACGGATGGAACGGAAAGAGTTAAATAATAACTTCCTTAACTGTAACGTTTATGTACACTTTCATAAAACTTTTATTTTGTACAGCAGAGTAATTATAAAAGTAAAAATTTTAAGATAACACTACCTTTAACACTCATTACAGTTATACGTAATGATTTTTTAATGAAGACTCAAAAGGTGATATCTCAAAGGAAAAAAGTATAAGGTTATGGTGAGAGTTTCAATAATTTATTTTCTTCTTGAGAACCTACGTTCAACTACGTGATACCATTTAAATACCTCTGATTCCTGTTTATAATAAAAGTATATAAATCGTTTGTAAAAAACTTATGATCAGATATGTACGTGAATCCACAACGGACCCTTCATCATCCATCTACAAAAGATTTTTTTATGTATTCGAAAAATAAAAAATTTTCTCAAAACCTAACTATCTTTTTAACGTTTCCATCTCAAGGGTATATAGGATATGTGTAAAGGGGGTAGTAATGGAGATTACGGTCATATCATGTAAACAGTGTTAATTACTCGGTTATAACTAGGTAGTAATATGAACATAAGTCTGAAGGAATCAAAACTGAAAGAAAGAGATCCTATGTTAGGTCCTGTGGTGTAATGTAAATGAATAGTACAGAAGAATCCAAGGAGAAGGGACACTGTTTTTCAGTCTGAAATGTAAAAACTGGAACTGTCGAAACTTCCGATGACCCGTCCTTGAAATTTCTTACAGAGAATTAACCCCAAACAGACTACAAAAAGAGTGCTAATCTCACCCTTACACTCACAGGGCGAAAACCTCTTTCTAGTGTCTCCATTTCATGGTAAGAGTAGTGAAATATAGTCCCCATGTACTTTAGTTCTACTGTAGTAAAAACTACAGACTCTATTATAAACATTCTAAATAGTTGACCTTTTCATGAGAAACATGGAACAAGTATGCAACGAGTACTTGGGAACAAGTACGGGGTTCTCTCGTATGTGATACTCGTCGGGTGTGAACTTCTTACCTCTCAGACGAAAGATTCCCCGACTGAGAGGTGTATTCAACACACCTTAACAAGACGTACCCACTAAACAGATAAGGCATGTAAATACATAAGTAAATACTCCAACTACTTTTTCATTAAAGTCAAAACCTAACACTTAAAATTCAGTAATATTGATCCGAGTTTGTGTAGAAATAATTAGTTTTATCCTTGGTAATGTAAGTTGTGTAAAAACGGTTTCTCTTTATAATTATTCAATCAAATAAGGATAACGTATTTTGGGGAACAAAGTCCTAATCTCCTTGAGAACCTTTCATAAAAGACTGATGAAGACCAACACCTTCGTAAAAGGGACGTTTTTCAACAGCTCTATAACTTCTTCACCATCAGTCAACCACTCTCCAGTTCACTCATACCACCTACTCCGTTTTGAAGTATCGGATTAAACAAGTTGAAAACTTCGGAACCAACACACTGCACACTAACCCGTAACAGCACCTCTTGACCCGGGAAAGACAACTGGTTAAGACCGACATCCACAACGTCAAAAGACTCGTAGAGTAACTAAATGCCTCGATGAAAAGTCTACATTACCAAAACGACCCTAAGTCTTTCGACACAAACTAGTCTAGTCTTCGTCTGGTTGTTACTGGTACTGGAAAAAAACCATCTTCAAACCGAAACCCTTCACGAAACCTCGAAGAAGAGTCAGGTTAGTGACTCGACCAGCAACGGTCAACAATATATTTTAGGTGAAAAGTAAGGTGTAGTGTTAGACTAGCTCTTTACCAAACAACGATAACGTATCTTATTCTCTTCTACCGTGAAGTTTTACTATTAAAAAAACTAAACGTCAGTCGTTTATGAATGAATGATACTTTCCCAAGTCTTGTACGGTGAAGTCTTATACCGTGAACCCGTATAACTAATAAAACTCGATTTTATGAACTCTTTGTTGTTTACGCTCTTCCCGAGATATTCAAAACACAGATGGTCAAAGTAGTTCAGAAGTAAAAGGAAGATAAAAATTCTCGACACTTTAAGAGATCCGAATAGAACATATAAAGGACGGGGTTAAGATTTTAGTCGGTGTAGAGGTACCCCGGGACCAAGGGAAACCATTTCCCTAATAACTGATTTTCTTTTACGACGTAACTTAGAATGTACTGATCTGTAACAAAAGAAGAAAGTAAGTGAATATTTTATAAACTATGAAAAGAGAGACAGTCAGACCGTCCTTACGACTCTAATTTTACTTACCGGAGTATTTCGGTAATCTAAAGAAACTTTCCTTACTAAAAGTTTTACTCCTACATATTAAGGACTTCTTTTAATCCTTTAAGGTATTTCTATTGTTTTTTGAAGTAGATATTAACGGTCAACTCTGGTATGTAGAGAAGATTTACACCTAGATTATAACTTGATAGTTCATCTCTAAAGAATTTACGTTCTCGTTTAATTGGACCTTTATGTGATTTAAATTTCTTAGAGAAAAGAAATTAGTCTTGTTTCCCGTTCTGGAGTCGTCAATGATTTTCGACAATAACGACCAAATTTGTTTCTTTGATTTTACAAATAATAACGTTGTATAGAAAAATATACACGGGTCTGAGGTTTCGGATCAAAACAAACATTCCAAGGGGTTGTCTCACCAACGATTCTATACCGTTTTCGGGTTTCCTGTTGTACGACTCGGAAACCTTTTTGTCAAAGTAAAGATTTTCGTTCCCTATCTATAACTCCGAATTTCCCTCAACTAGGAATCCTATTTCAGTATCGATTACATTCCAAAAGTCTTATTTTAGATTCTAAAGTCCCTTTAGATCCCTGGTTAATACACTACAAGTTTCCTTTGTCTCTTATGTTCACTCGGAATCAAAAATGGGATATCAATTCCGTTTAATAAGATGAGTTACAATCCCTTATTTTTAATGCAAACAAAGAAAGACACTAGTACTATTACTTCTCCTTCTCTTACTTTACTCCCACTACTTTTGACCTCAAGATCCGTGAACTCAAGTCTTTTTTCTGTGTCACTTCCTTAAACTGAAACCAGACGAGAGTTTCTCTTTCCCTGGTCTAGAGCGCCCTTCTCAAAGAGTACTGGAAAAGAAACTTGAACTAAGAGGGTGGACCTAAAGTGCCGGTCCATACGAGTACCTAGTTGGAAGTTCTACCGTTTAATCAAAGAGTTTACCTCAAAAGGTAGGACTCTCCCGGTCCACATACTCGGGAAGAATAGAAGATAGACGAGTTTCTGTTTTTACAGAATATTCTAAACATTTTTAAATTGGAGAGTCATTACACGTTTCCTTTTTATTTTCCTCCTTTGTTGCACCGTCTCACCGTCGGTTCGTCTTGGTCTCACCGACGTCCTTCTTAATAGAAGGTTACCAAGAAAGAACCCGGGGACTCTACCCGACAGACTGATGAATTGTTCTTCGTTTAGAGGTTACCCTTTTGTTGGGATAGGAGTACGTGGTGAACTAGTGACTTCCTCTTGCTCTACGATTCCTTTCGTCAGATTCCCCTCCGTGAAATTTTCGTTTAGAGGATCTTACTGCCCGGGTGAAAACACGAGTCACGACCATGTCACTCCTGCCTGGCTCGCTCGGTCAAATCGTTTGTGGGCCTGTAGCACACCGGAGGCATAAGCGCCGGAAGAAACGGAACTAGTGGACTCTTCCTAGAGTTTAAGAATAAGGTTTAACAGAGAAACCACTGTGACCGATGAAAAGAGATTTAGTAGCAAAATTCCGAGTTCTCCTTGACACTCCATTCCGTCTAGAAAAAAAGAATGAAACAGTGGAGAACAATTGTAAACCTTTAAGAAAAGATGGACAAGTACCTCCTGTAATGACCGAAGACTGGAAAAAGAAAAGGAGAGGTGAGTGTTATTTTGTGTTGTAACACACACATATATATATATATATATATATATATATATATCTCTCTCTCTCTCTCTCTCTCTCTCTCTCTACATATTAGTACAAGAACGATAATTTTGTAAACTCCATGAACAATGGATTATTATGTCTACTAAACTTTCGGAAATTCTTATCCTAGGATGAAAACTACTGTATTAACATGTCGACAATCAAGTATATCTCGTAGAGGGTTAATCAAATGAAAGTTGGGGGGAGGTACGAATTTGAGGTTGGAGTTAAATCTAATGTTGTAATTTTTCTAGTAGTATTTTACATCGGAACATGTTCCTCTCCTAGATTAATAAGGCGGAACGGCATGTTCGGTTTATTTAATACGTCAAAACGGGCGTCATAAAGTGGACTCTCTTCCTCACACAGTTTGTGGTATCACTTACTTAAGAGGTTGGTCGGACATATCTACGGTCTCGGTGTTTACGAATCAAGGTGTTAGACTTTAAACCAAAATACCGTGAACTTCTCACCCACAATTATTAAGGGAGAGAAAAACCAAAATAAAAACCAACCCCAACTCTTATACGTGATAGGACTTCCCTGAACATACGTGTATCTTATGTGATGTACACTATTAACACTATATAAATTATTACAGGTCTCCCGTACGACAGTGGATTAATAAACGTATAATAAGGTCTTACCATTACTTTTTGATTTCCCTTAGGTGGTTCTCAAGTTTGTTCAAATAAACCCTGTTTACTAATAGTCGGAGGACTCCGAGGGTAGTCATCTTGTTCTCCCGTATAAATGTCGAAATAGACACGTACACCCACTTCCACTTCCACTTCTACTTCAGCGAGTCAGCACAGACTGAGAAACACTGGGGCACCTGACATCGGATGGTCCGAGGAGGCAACTACCCTAAGAGGTCCGTTCTTATGACCTCACCCAACGGTAAAGGAAGAGGTCCCCTAGAAGGGCTGGGTCCCTAGCTTGGGTCCAGAGGGCGTAACCTCCGTCTGCGAAATTGGAGACTCGGTGGTCCCTTCGGATATACCCTCCCTCAAGGTTTTAGATAAGATTGACAAGTCCAAACTACCCAACATCTTACCTTTGACAGACCAGATGGACTACCAAACGAGGTGGAAGTGACATACACTACCGTCCCGAACGTTCACGACGAGACACAACTGACACCTTTTAAGACTGTCCAGACTACCTCCCAACTACTAGGGGACTCCCGTGAAATACCACCACCACCCGAATCCAAAACACATTACCATCCAAATTTTCGTTACCGTAATTCACACATCAGAATAAAACAGAATAATTATTGTGAGAGACGACGACGACGACGACGACGACGACGACGATTCAGCGAAGTCAGTACAGGTTGAGACACACTGGGGTATCTACCGTCCAGTGGTCAGAAGGGGCTGGGACCCTAAGAGGTCCGTTCTTGTGACTTCACCCAACGATAAAGGAAGAGGTTACCTATTTTCACTTTCCACTTTCACTTCAGCAAGTCAGTACAGACAGGAACCACTGGAGTACCTGACGTCGGATGGTCCGAGGAGGTAGGTACCCTAAAAGGTCCATTCTCATGACCTCGCCCCACGGTAACGGAAGAGGCTTCAATGAAGTCAACACAGGTTAAGAAGCGCTGGGATACTTGACATCTGGTGGTCCGAGGAGACAGGTACCCTTAAGAGGTCCGTTTTTACGACCTCACCCAACGGCACGGGAGGAGTTCCCCTAGCAGGGTTGGGTCCCCAGTTTAGACGTAGAGAGTACAACAGAGGACGTAACCGTCCGTCCTAGAAATGTATCGTGGTGGACCCTTCGGGTACTCTACATCAATAACTCCGTTTTAATACCAGGACTGGTACTAGTTTTGTTCCGCTCTTGACCCCCGACCGTGAGCCACGACCCGAACCTCTGGTGAGGTAGAGTTCTAGGACAAGGGGTCATACGGTCATGAGGTCGTAGGATCGTAGTCCCCCGGGTCTTGTAGGGGACCACCGTGACTTGACAGTCCGTCGAACCTCCCAGTCTCTAGACGTAATGGTAAGTAGACGTTACCCACTATAAGAGTACAATTATCCGATTACCACAAAATCCATACTCCACGTGTTCATATCCACCGTATTTGAACCTCGGTCACCTACACTTCCTATCCGACCTTACAAGAAAATAGTTAATGGACTGTTTCTTAGAAATTGTTGAAGTACAACATTCGACGTTTTGTAAAACAATATCAGCTGGTTTAATAGACCTCTAACTTCCTCATCTTTCTCGACCTGTAACCGTAAACAACTTGTCTCATTATATTACTCCCGACACCCCCAATTTGTGTCTTCATCTCTTTTCCAGTAACGGAAACACCACGAATACTTGGGAACTACCTTTTTATCTAACTCATCCACGGTAAGTTTCTGTGTCCCGATTCTAGAGTGACGAATGTAACTTCGATTTTAGGATCGTGATCTCTTGGTTGAGACACTCAAATATTTAGAAAACTTAGAAAGTACATAATTTTTGTACTTCCATGATACTTTATGTAGTCTCTCGTTTCGTAATTATACATCTAATGACCGACCTGGATAAGTAATTAAATAAGGTGTTTATAATTTCACTAGTGAAGTATATTCACTTAGGAACTCTAGAGTCGTTCCCTTAGACAATATCTCGGGGAGATTCCTCTGTCCCTATACCCTTCTCTCTCCCTGGAAGGGTCTCTTCTTCTCGACTCTCCTTCTCGGTACCAAATCTCGCACCCACGACTGAGTCTGAAGATGAACATCGTCTTCCTGGTGGTAGTTTCACACTCTATCCTTCTGTTAAACCTCTCCGACCCTCCCTGCCTTTCTGGTACCTTTATCTCCTCGTTCTACATAACAAAATAGATGTATACACTGTATCATCAGTAAGTTTTGTCTTAACTAGAAATATAGTTACAAATCTTCTGTTAAGATTATCCGGTCTATCCCTATTCTAATTCAAGACTTGAAGGGGTGTTTTATAAGGTACACCGAATACGATCAGTGATCTCTTGTATGAAAATACTCTCCGACACTGTACTCTTAAGAGTTACTTTGTTCAAGGTTGTTATTAGGAGACCCTTTTTTAAATCATGTCCGTGTATGTGTGTGTTTGTGCTTGAATTGAAATATTCCTGGGAACAGACATTAGGAGGTTCCGATCGGAATTATCCGTTATTTAACATTTGTTAAAATAACGTAAAATAAAGTTGAACTTTTAAGGTACTAATATAACAAAAATATCCGGAAAGAATAAATATTAACATACAGACACCGTTAAATGAATGAAGGATCCGTCATAATGAAAGGAACTGGAACACACAAAATTCCTTCCGACTTAACGATGTGAAGTTTCTGTTTTTATTAAACTCGTCAACTCGTGATATTCGTCGAAGACACTCCACGTCTAAACCCCACAAGAAGTTGAGTTCAAAGTACTTCCCCAAAACGTGTATGTAACTCGATTATGACTCCTATGACTCAACTAATTAATAGTCTAGTTATTAGATGTTTGACACTCATACGTCCTTTGGTCTCTGACAACCGAAAAGTTAGGTAAGACCTTTATTCCCAGAAATTCATCTGAAAGTCTCGCAAGACCAAGTCACTCAGTTATTAAGGGTAGTATAGTCTCTTTTACATAATGGAGATATTCAGTACCTTACGGACCCCCTACAAAAAGTCATTAGTTCAGGGGACGTATCGTATAACACGGAATTGAAGTATCAGACGAGACCCTGAATTAACCATTTATTGTGCCTCAACCCGGGTAAAATAGATGTTCTCTAATAGACTTACGAGACCTCTTTTACCACTCCGAAATGTTCACAAAGTCCGTCCTCTCTTTATTTTCTCAGTGAGACCCGTTTCTAAGTACACGACAAGAGACTTCACTTATAAAGATATGAAATTAACCTCCTTTCTTTTTTATTATTCCTACCTTCTCTTTCAATCCTCCCTATCTTCCTTCCTTTCTCTTTCCTTTTATTTGGATTACCATACACACACACACACATCCACTTTCGGGTTTCAACTATAGTCGTAGATTTTACCGTTCAAATAGGTATTATGAAGTAGCTCAGTTTTCAAACTTGTCGTCTGAAGTTTGTTATTTTTCTCTTAAAAACCAATTCTTCAACTCGGACGACGTACATTTATATCTGTCTTAATTTTGACCTTGTACCTCGTAAAGATGTCTGAATTCTCCTGAGGGTCCATTGAGTCACCATTTCTTAGAAGGACGTTACGTCTTTTGTGTTCAAATTAGGGACCCAGTCCTTCTACGGGACCTCCTCCCGTACCGTTGGGGTGAGGTCATAAGAACGACCCTTTTGGGGTACCTGTCTTCTCGGACCTTCCGATACCAGGTACCCTAGTGTCTCAACCTATGGTGACTTCACTGACTCGTACGTGCGTACGTTCTCTTAGTATGTAAAGTACTGTCTTTAATAAGTTCCCATCAACCTTTATGGAGATCATAACGGAATACGTTTGTCTGTTCGTTGTTTTTGGACCACTACGGGTCTTATAAAGAAATTATTATTAATTGTAAGTGTCTCAGGGAATCTTAGATGTTCCATAAAATATCGTTAATGGTGTCAATTAAAGGTGTTATTGGGACACTTAAGTTTATAATGTAAAGAATAAAATGTCGGTTCCCTTGACGACGGGTTCTTCCCTTCCACCGAAAAGGGTTTCAGTGAGTCTTCAGTCAATATTTTGACCTTGGGTTTCGGTCTAGAAACTGACATCTGACAGACAGGCTAGAGTCGGAGACAGAAGTATCGGTATCTAGGGAGACGTTTGTCGATGCAGACATTGTTCCATCTCTACATTGATATACCTTCCGTCTTATACATGAACTGTGTTCGAGTACCCGTGGATTCAACAAGAAAGTTGGTTGTATGTTTGAACTCGAACTTCCAGATCTTAAAGTTGTTAAAAAATTTTTCTGTTGATTTTATCTCTCTCGCAAAAAGGGAATTCATGTTAGTGAATTGCATAAAGATTCTTTCTTTCACTTTGGCGAGTCGACACAGACTGAGAAACGCTTGGGTACCTGACATCGGGCGGTCCGAGGAGGTAGGTACCCTAAAAGGTCCGTTCTTATGACCTGACCCAACGGTAACGGAAGAGGTCCTCTAGAAGGGTTGGGTCCCTAACTTCGGTCGAGAAGGTGTGGTGTCCGTCTGAGAAATGACAGACTCGGTGGTCCTTCAATGGATAAAGATTGAAAGAAGTATCATTTTGAAACAGTGGTATCAGTTTCAGATTTTTATTTTGGTGTCCAGTCCACACTGAGACCAACACCTGTAAGCAACAGACTCTCTACAATTCTGTCCCACTTCCGTCATGTCCACCGGTCGACTTCAACAATGTTCTAGGCACCACATTCTGGATCCCAGTCCAAGACACTCCCTTTACTACTACTCGTCTAGTGTCGGAGACGAGAGTTTCCTTGGTTACGAGATAGCTCTTTGTGTGGGCGTGTTTACCTCTCTCCTCTTTTCCACCCCCTTCACTCCTTCAAACACGGGTTAAACTCCTAGTCTTTTACACAGTTAAAAAGTTGGTGTCCCGAACAGAACCTCTTGTTACCTCTCCCTTGGACCTCTTTCTCTTTCTGACTTTACGGTCTGACTCTTCAACCTAAAATACGACTCTTATCATATACAACACCACTACTATCTCACCCTCCTCCCGTATCACTTTCACGAGATCTTTTCCGTGTATATCTTCCTCAGGTCTCTTAGTTAGTCTATCTTTCTCGATCCCTCTCTGGACAACCCTTCTATACTACCATAAGGTTCCATTCTATCATACTTGTACTTTATGGTTATTTTCAGTTAATGATAGTAATACTATAACTGGTAATAAAAATTATTCTTCGTAAAGGTCCTGAGGGAGACTTAACGAAACATCATATGATAAATTTTACCTAAAACTCTTTATGATCACGGAGACCTATAACTGTTCACAAATTTTTCTTTTTTTGAGGACACTAGTTTCACATGTCTTAAACACCCACTTTGGTTCAGAAATTTAAAATGTCGTCTTAAATCCTTTCTTCAATTATACATTTTGTATGTAAAATTAAAGACTTCCTACTATCTCTTACGACTCAAAGGATTTACGGAACTGATTAATCCTAGGGAGGGGAAGAAAAACGTCGTTCCGTAGAAAGTGATAACTGTGGGACTTGGTTTCTAATCAAAACTGACCTCTATTCTTTGGATCCAAGACCAAAACATCTCTGATTTCCACACTGGAACCTGTAGATCCCCGGAGTTAAAGGAGTAAGTAGAACGATAGGATCAAACCAGTTCTTCTATCGTCCTCTGTCATCACCTTTATAACTCTATCAGTAAGTAAGCTGAAGAACTCTGTTAATGATTAATCACCGGTGGTGCGGGTGACGAGAACTCTGTTAAACGATGTAAAGAGATTTTCGAGTCCTTTAATGGAAGACCTTCGTTTAATTCGTAACCCGAAGAGGGAATTAAATTTCATATGACGTCTAGTACATTCGTACTTACAGAGTCTTACCGTCGGTACTTTCGGGTTGTATTAGTCTGTAGAAGGAAAAGTGATGACGTGTAGAGTGGAGGGGTCTATTAGGAACGTCCATTGGAGGTTCACAACAGGATACAGAGTACCGAATAACTCAGATCCCTTCCTACGACTTTAAAATACGATTCTGGATTCTAGATGTTTCATCTTTACAAGTCCCCTTTTTACCGATAAAATCTGAGGGTCTAGTTTCATTCATAGTGAGGGGAGTACTCTCTCGTAGTGAAGAGAGTTGAAATTGTGTTTAATTTTATCTCGAAATAAATTTCTCCATTATTAGGTTCCCCCATTGACAAAATTTTTCGTTTCTCTTCGGAATTAGTATATATGACTGACACACACCGTCACTTCCTCCGTAGAACATCGAATAGGCTTATATCAGACCACCAGATGTCTCCCAAAGTAAAAGTCGATCGGGAACCAAACGTAAAATCGAGACGATGGATGATGGATACACTGAAATCGGTTTAATAAATTTAAGAGTAGACATTATACCGTGGATGACCTACTCTAACATGACACATATTTGATCATATTTCGAACCTTTCGTCATAAGATGTATACTATTCATAAGTTATTTACAATCAGAAAAATAGTGATAATAAAATAATAGTTAAGTTAAAGGTTGCAAGGAGTTGTGTTTCTTTCTTTGTTTCTGACTCTTGACTACACTGTTTTTAGACGAATTCTTTAAAATGGAAGGTTCTATTGACTTTTATAAAAGGAAGGAGGGGGACGGGACGGACTCAATATTGAAGAAAGACTATGACAATTAATCTCTTGTCTTTGTAGTCTCTTTCAGATAAAGTGAAACTGAACAGATCCTCCTCGAAGGTACTGGAGGTGGACCCAAGTCTCCAGTTTCAATTGGAAAAATATCATGGTTCATCAGATAAGCGTTTGGTGTGTCGACTATATGAGAGGTTCCCTGGCGTCGTGTACACCCCCTTTACGACGGAGAGAGAAGAATCAGCGGAGTAGGACCGGTCCCCGAGTCGTGTGTCGTCGAAGGAGGATATCTTGTCGTTGGTTAGAATCTGGTTTTGTTGTTTTCTCCTCTCGACGTACCTCAACTTCCATTTCTTACCTCATTAAAAGTCCCATGTCGTGTCTATAGATTTAAGACATATTAAAATCTACTATAAAAACATAGAAATACCCCTTCGAGACTACAATTCTTTTGTTTTTAACACATAAAGGTCAACCTAGGACATAGACAGAAGTTCGGTGGACGGAGAAGAAGAGAAGGAGAAGAAAAAGAATTTTACAGGAGAAGAATCAGAAACTTAGAGGAAAGTCCAGAGGGAGGAGACAAAGGAGAAGAAAGAAGAGGTATATCAATAGTAGTAGTTGTGACAACTGAAAGTAAGTCGTGAATGATAAACGGTCTTTGACGGTAAGAGTTATACGTTATGTAAAAATTTAGTCAGATGTTTTTACGTTGAATATCTTGTTGTATGAAAGAGAAAATTAAATAAATAAAATTAACCTCCTATTAACGAAACGTTATAACATTACCACAAACGGTATGTAGTCGTACTCAACCGGTGTCCATATGTACACAGGCGGGTAGACTTAGGGAAGAGGGTGGAGGGAGGGATGGGGTAGGGAGACCCAACAGGGTCTCGTGACCGAAACCCCCGAGCAGAAGTATGTAGTTTGAAAGTACTGGTAGTTTGACCAGTAGACAAAATGTATACCATTTTATGTGCAGAGTCACGATAAGAGAGTTTAGTAGGGTGGGAGTGAAAGAGGGTGACTCAGGTTTTCAGACAAGAAACGTAGACACAGAAGAAACGACAGGACATACATCCTAGCAGTAATGGTAGAAAGATTTAAGGTATATATATGACACAATTATATGTCATAAACAGAAAGAGAAAGACTGAATGAAGTGAGACACATTATCCGAGGTCCAAGTAGGTGGAGTAATCTTGATTGAGTCTACGTAAGAAATAAAATATCGACTTATTATAAGGTACACATATACATGTTGTTGAAGGGATAGGTAAGTAGATGGTTACCTGTAGATCCAACAAAGGTACAGGATCGATAACATTTATCACGACGTCACTTGTAACCGTAAGTACGTAGAGAAAGTCAAGACCAAAGGAACCACACATACGGGTCGACTCCCTAACGACCCAGTGTACCGTCAAGATAAGGGTCGAAAAATTTCTTTGGGGTGTGACAAGACGTATCAACGACATGGTCAAACGTAAGGGTGGTTGTCACATTCTCCCAATGAAAAAGAGGTGTAGGAGAGGTTGTAAATAAAAAACATCTGAAAAACTACTACCGGTAAGACTGACCGTACTCTACTATGAAGTAACACCAAGACTAAATGTAAAGAGATTATTACTCACTACAACTCGTAGAAAAGAATACAAATAATCGGTAGACGTACAGAAGAAACCTCTTTACAGATAAATCCAGAAACCGGGTGAAAGACTAACCCAACAAACAAAGGGACCATAACTCGACGTACTCGACGAACATATAAAACCTCTAATTAAGAAACAGTCCACAAAGTAAACGAGAATAAAAGAGTGTAAGACCCCCGACAGAAAAGTGGAACGAATACCAAAGGAAGTAACATGTTTTGAAAAATTCAAATTAATCCAGGGTAAACAAATAAAAACGAAAATAAGGGCAATGAGATTCTCTACTCAGTATCTCCTAGAACGACACTAAATACATGAACTCACAAGACGGATACGAAAGGAGGTTCTCAAAATATCAAAGACCAGAGTGTAAATCCAAAAAATTAGGTAAAACTCAAATGAAAACACATGTCACACTCTTTCACAAGATGAAAGTAAGAAAATGTACATCAACCGGTCTAAGGGGTCGTCGTGAACAACTTCTCTGACAGAAAAGAGGCAACATATAAAAACGGAGATAACAGTTTCTATTCCACAAGTATCCATGTACCTAAATAGAGACCTGAAAGATAAAACAACGTAACTAGACATAAAGACAGAAACAAGGTCATGGTATGATAGAACTACTGACATCGAAACATCATATCAGACTACAATTTTCCAACTAAGGAAATCAAGGTAGGAAGAAAGAGTTCTAAAGAAACCGATAAACCCCAAAACACAAAGGTATGTTTAACACTGTACAAAACAAGATCAAGACACTTTTTATGGAAACCATCAAACTATCCCTAACGTAACTTAGATATCTAACGAAACCCATCATATGAGTAAAAGTAATATAACTAAGAAGGTCGGGTTCTTGTACCATAAAGAGGTAGATAAACCTTTGTCGTGTGAAAGACTTGTTCTCTTTTTATTTGGTTTTCCGACCACGGGTTTCCGACTTTTTAGAAGTCACTGTCTCGTAACACTTAACCCAGTTCAAATCTATACGAAGTACGTAGAGTTACCTTTACCGAAAAGGATGTCGTATTTCTCCGTCACATTTACCTTAAACATAACAATGGGGTTACGATTATATAAGAAAACGTTTACCACTTACGTAAACTAATACATACGTACACCTAAACTATATATGTGAACTTTTGTTCGAATTATAAGAAAATTTATTGAATAAAATTAATTTAGCATATGGTCTTAAGTAAGAACACGTATAAGGATACTACCGTAAGAAGTTATTAATAGGACCCCACTTTTTCGTTTTTCACTTTACACCATAAATAATTTGAAATATATATATATATATAAATACAAGGTTGTATCTAGTTTGAAAACGTATATACAATAAAATTAAAACATATTACGTGTTCAGTTATAATAAACACTTTTGTATGGTGTTTGGTATAAGGGACCTGAATCAAACGTGTGACGTTCTTTGATAACGTTCAGATACACTATCCTTCACACTGATATAATACCAAAACTTCTGATATAAATCTAAAAACTTCAAGTCGTCTTGACCAAAAATTAGATCCGGGACATTAAAGGATCGACACACTAGGACCCGTTCAAGACGTATTGTAAGTAGTTTAAAGGAGAAACCATTTCTACCCTCATTATTATCGGTGAAAAGTGTTGATAACACTTCCAATTTACTCTTTCACATACTTTTCCGGATCGTGTGTCATGTGTAAGTCGTTTTCGATCGAAGGAAGGAGGTCGTACTGAAGGTAAATAAAATCATTACCAGGCGTTAGATATAGAGATGAAAATAGTTGTAAATAGATATATTAGATTGTATATATACACGTATACACAGGTATTTATGTCTCCATATATACACATATACACGCACAAGTGTGGGTGTGTAGATAGATATGGGTATTCGTTAGTACGAGTATTATTTTGTGTACACACATGGTGGGGTGAGATATGGAAGTCGTATTTCAGTTTGGATTCCTCCATACTTTATGAGTGTATATGAGTGAAATTAAGTGTCCAGTGGAAGGGATCCCCCAGTCTACTATTTCTTAGACGGGTGGTACGTCCTCTAGACCCAAGACAGAGACACAGGTCTTCTAGGGGACCTCGTCCCTTACCGATAGGTGAGGTCATAAGAACGGATCTCTTAAGGTACCTATCTCCTCGGGTGAACCGAAGTCAGGTACCTCAACGTTTCTCAGTCCGTGCTGACTCGTTGATTGTGTTGTGTGTGTGTGTGTATGTGTGTGTGTGGAGGGACGAAACGGAACTATTATCATGGAACCCACGGCATCCACATACGATCGAGGTAGATCACCTCCAAGGGTGAAAGACAGGGTATCACAAAGGAACACGACGAGGTCGGTAACGGGTTGAGTGGTAAAACGTTCGACGGACGTAGTAGTGCCCGGAGGGTCCACCACGATCACCATTTCTTAGACGGACGGTTACGACCTCTGTATTCTCTACGTCCAAGCTAGGGACTCAGTCCTTCTAGCGGACCTCCTCCCGTACCGTCGGGTGATGTCATCAGAACGGACCCCTTAGGGGACCTACCTCCCCGAACCGTCAGACATCCCAGTGTTGTTCAGTTTGTAGTGACTTCACTGTCGTGCGAGGTAGTAGGATTCTTTGTTGATACGAATTTTCTGAAGGAGACATGAAGATAAATCCGGACAAGGTCAAAAGAAGAACACATAAAGACCTGTACTCATGCATAGTAACTTTATAAGGGTGATTGGTGTCTATTCCTTCTCTGAAACCTGTGCAGTTAGGTGACCCGGTTGTCCCGTACTTACTGACACTCATGTACTTAGCAAAGATTAAGGTACAGAAGCCCTAGATCTTCCTTTTGAGACATAGGATATTACTTCCCAAGAATGTATTGATTCAAATCCTGATGAAACACAAATGTGTTTTTATACGGAGTCTGGTTGATAAAGTTTCTTTACTCGACCAAAACCAAAAGGAACTTATACCTCCTTCGGCCCAACAAACATCTTTAATAATGACGATATGTAGTCAATCGGTACCTTAATTCAGGAGTAAAGGAAATCGATCACCTAAATTACGTGGGTTTTCTAATTATTATCACCTCTTTTGGTCCAGCAATCTAGCCACAGATATATTGGTTAAACAAAACGTTTAAGAAGTTGGGTAACCTTTAAAATATGCGTCGACCTTTTGTATCATCACCTACTCCACCCCTCGAGATCAAGTCTATAACAACCAACCAATAAATTCGGTTTCTTGATCATTTGAGATAATTTTTACTCAGTACAGTAATAGTTACAAGACAACTTTGTCATTCAAATTAATAGTAGAATAAAGTCAACAGGTATATTGTTGTTTCGTGTATGTTCAACTCATCACCTCCTTGTAATTGAACACCAGGGGTGAACGAGGGGAAAACGGAGTTTAGAACCGGATCCCGGGTTCGTGTAATCGTAACCAGACTACCTCAAAAAGTGACGAAGTGCAGTCAATCTGGTTACGATAACGACTCATACAATGGATGTCCAAGTTTTTTGTTTTTTGATTTTTAACCGTCTCGGAAGAAGGATTTCTCAGGGAGACGAAGGTGCTACTTTCTTTCCCACAATCATCTCTTTTCCATTTGTTCTCACCGTCTCTTTCCGTTCTATTCTAAGTGACGGCCTTGTCTAAACCGGACTTGAAAGATAATGATTCAATTATTCAGTTTAGGATACTTTCTTCTGTTATTAAGTTTGATCTCCGTTCATCTAACAAGATGAGAGAAACACATGGCATTTACTCTTAACATACTTAAATGGGTTGGACTGAGTGTAACACTCTTGTATTGAACAAACCTTCCCAATCCAAACAAAACCGTTTCCAACTTACGGGGTGAAACGGAAGGACAAGAAAACAAATTCCCCGTTTACTACGAGTAAACTGTATAGAACACTCTTAACCGTAGAGTCAAAGACCCGACCTTTCTATCTCCTCCTTTACTTTCGTGGTACAAAAGTAATCCGAACTTCAATGAATAGACGTTTCTCTAAGAAGTGGTTGACTTAGATAAACAGGTATAAGACGGAGAGTCATGTCAACGGATACAACATTACAATGTAAAACATAGATTATAAAGAACGATCACAAATCTTTAGTAACACGGATGTAACCAGAAGTAGTTATTAAAATACATTGTATTAGGTAGTGGTATAACCTACAACCCCGTTCCTCTTCCCGTAATGAAACAGAAAGTGAACCACAAGTCTGTCGAGAGAGTATAACTAAAGAACCGAACACACAAGTAATCTACTACTAAACGTGAAAAGGACATAACACAAATAGGTCTAATACAAAGTCTACGCGGATGTTGTATAGTAGTAATTGTTGTTTGTAAATAACTTGGGAATACCCGAAGCCTATTCCGAGGTCCGATCCATGATCCCTGTTCTACTTAAATTACACTAGGGATGGGACCTCCTAAAATAATAGATCACGTGGTACAAACAATTTTTTTTTTTTTAAATTACCGAATGTGGGTCACTCACGATTTCCGTTATTTACGAGAACCTCAAGTCCCTTCCCTCAATAACCACACCCGATCAGACCAGTCCCTTCCGAAATACTTACCCTACTTTAAACTCACAGAAGTATTTCCTGCTCCTATAAAAATACCCTATAACTTATATTACTTAAAGACATATGGAGACATTGTCCAATTTTTGACTCACGACGGACATAGGAATACTCTAGTCTGTTCTAGTCTGTACAAGTCCCATGATACCGACATCATTAAGGACATAGAAATTATGTTAAGGCAATAATCAGTAAATACTTGAAGTCTGTCTGTTAGTTGTGAGTGGGCAGAAAGATTTCTTTTATCAATAAATGAACCGATACGACCCAGAATGAACGCTGTGCGTCCTAGGAGGTAGAAACAACGTCACACGTCCTGTAATCAACACCGGACACCCTAGACCAAGGAGTTGATCCCGAACTTGGATCCGGGGGATGTTACCCTCGGGTCTCAGAATCTGGTGGTCCCTTCAGAGAGTGGGCGAACGATATTATGAAAAACGTCTCAAAATAACAATTATCGGAGTGCATGGAGTAGTATATGTGGTTCCTTTTCGGTCAGTCAGACAGTTGAAAGAGTAATTCTCCATAGACCCGACAAACGACTGAAAATTCTAACAGAAGATGAAACGGATGTTGAACGAGATCAAACACACTCACTCACTTTCAACGAACCAGTACACACTGAGAGACGCTGGGGTACCTGACATCGGGAGGTCCAAGGAGACAGGTACCCTTAAGAGGTCCGTTCTTATGACCTCACCCAACGGTACGGGAGGAAGTCCCCTAGAAGGGTTGGGTCCCTAACTTGGGTCCAGAAGACGTGACTCCCACCTAAGAAATTTGACTCGGTGGTCCCTTCGGGAACGAGATCAAAAAAAAAAAAAAAAAAGGGACGATTTTCGAGATTATTCCTTTTTTTTTACACCGTCCCCCACCACCACCACCTATATAAATTACTGAAGAGCTTCGTTTCACTTAAAGTTCCATTATCTAATCCTTTCTTTTTTTTTTTTTCTTACTGAAAAAGTATTTTCAACGACACGATTAGAAATTCTTTTGAGTTCAAACTGGAACCTTTTTATAATCAAGGGGTTCCCTTTATACGTAAATACTCGGTAACATCCCGAAAAGAAGATATTCTTTCTCTGCCAGTCTGTAAAAACTTCTGACTTTTGAAACGAATAATGAAAACCCCGTGAATGATCAAGTCGACCTATAAATGAAGTTGAATAACTGTCCTTCGAACCGTCCTTTTGACAGGTATCGGTCGTCGTGGTTATAAGATTCCTGATTCGGGACACTGAAAGGATTACGGTCAAGAGAAAGGTCTTCCGAGAGACACTTAATACAATAAAAACTTCTTTAGACAAAATACTGAATAAAACCGAAACCACCTTTCTCTCCTTTCCTTCTTTACTTTAGGTATAAAAGAAGGAAAACAAAGAAGTACACCACAAACGAATCCCTTGGGGACACCGTATGTATTACATTGTAACGGGGTTGAAGGACACAATTTGTCCCCTCTTTCCTACCTATAAATGTATGAGATTCTATTTACCCGGTCTCTTACCTCCTTATCTCAAGAAAGGATACTGACAAGAGGAATTAGACTAGTTCACCATTAACCTAAATTTAAAAGATTAATTTATGTTAAGTTGGAAAAAGTAAAATCTTATCGTAGACTCCATATTAAACCTGTCTATAAGCCACTCACACTTCGTATTTACAAGTTAGTCCCTATAAAGAAAAGTGTTCTTCGTGGAGATACAAGGAAAGGGTTCTACCAACCTACACAAGTACCTCCCAAATGTGCGGTACACCTCCCTCTCCCTTGACTGGACGAACAATAGAAGGGACGACTAGTGTCTCACTCCGACCAGAGAAGGCCAAGGACTTGTGTAACATGACCACAGACGGGTGATACCGATTAGGGTGGACCCAAAACACAGTAAAAAACAAACAAACAAAACTACCTAGGACACGAAGGAAGTGTGGTAGTTTTATATAACAATGGTCATATTGGTACTTCTTCACAGACATGAAAAAAAAAAAATTTAGGATGAGTAGATTGGATCACAACATCCCGAGTAATAGAAGCACAAGTGGGGTGTAATCTCAGATACCCTTGAGTCTCCTGGAGAAGTACGTTTCGTGTTCAGTATATCTCTGTCTCACGAACGAGAACCCGAGGAGATCAACGCTAAAGAGGTTGGTAGAATCCACATCTCCTTGTCTCGTCGTAGTCGGACTCACAAGATCTTCTGAGTCCGATTACACAACCCAGTTAATTGCGGTGTAGGAACTAGTTCCGGGTGTTTTCAGACCCGAAAACTAAGATTCCCTTAGACTGATATAAAAGTGGGACCCCCATAGGTGTGTTTTAGGAAGAGAGAAACGGATCTTACGAAATAAGAATAGAATGGACTATCTTTGAAGGGATGACAGAGACTATAGATGTCATTCTCAATCCCATTTCAAAACGACGACTCAAACGGTTCGAACCAAAGACTAGAATTCCCTTCTAAGACCTTAAATCATTTTGGACAGAGAGAATTGGTTCCGACTAAGACTTTTGTTTGTTGAAAAATAGTTATACCCTGAGTTTTGGGTTAAAAGAGATAAATAAACATAAGAACAAAATTGTCAAGATCAGTAGAGGTTTCGTTGCCTACCGAGATTGTTTTATCCCTCTTACACACTCTTATGTGTTTTTATATATAACCGGTAAAATATTTCAGACGGATTTTGGTGACTCCCTTTTCCCGTTCCGAGACTTATCAATGAACTCATACTAACATCACCTAAGGGACCCCCGAATCTACCATTTCTTAGACGGACGTTACGTCCTCTGGATCAAAGGTAGGGACTCAACCCTTCTAGGGGACTTCTTCCCTTACCGTAGGGTGTGGTTATAAGGACGGACATCTTCGGGTACCTGTCTCCTCGGACCACCCGATGTCAGGAACCCCAACGTTTCTCAGACTGTACTGACTCGCTCATTGTGCGTACTAACATCTCTTTCATGTTTCAACCTGGTGTCACCCAACCTTGTTACTTCTTACCGAGGAGCCTCCGTCACCTCGAACTAAACCTAGAGTCCCTATCTTCTTCATCTCATCCACACTTCTTCTCCCTTACCTAAAAATTAGTCTAAATTATGAAAGAAAGGTGTACGAAGGTCTCGAGGCATAAATGTGAAGTATATAGTGAGAATCACCCAAAAATATTAATTCAAAAATAACCTCATATCAACTAAATGTTACAACACAATCAAAGATAACATGTCTTTTAGTCAGTCAATATGTATGTATCTGTTTATACGTGAAAGAATTCTAAGATAAGGGTATATCCTGAATGTCTTATAACTTATCTCAAGGAACACGATATGACATCGTGTTCAATACAACACGATGATGAATACATCGTGTTGTTGATCAACACATCGTATTGTTGATCAATACATAGAATGATCAATACAACACACATCATCATACATATACAGTTAAGGTCAGAGGGTTATGTAGGATGGGGATGGGATTGGGAGTAACATCAAAACTAAAAATAAAGAGATTATTAGACACCCCGAAGGTTACAACTCACATAAAAGTACACGGAGAACCAATAGACATACGGAAGAAACCTATTTACAGATAAATACAGAAGACAAGTAATAAACTAACCTAACAAATCAAAAAACTATAACTCCACTTACTCAACAAACATATAAAACCTCTAATTAGGGAACAACCAACGAAGTAAAAGTTTATAAAGAAAGGGGGAAAGACACCCGAAAGAAAAACAAAACAAAGGAAAAGACACGTTTTCGAAAATTCATATTAATCCAAGGTAAACAACTAAAAACAAAAATAAAAGTAATGGGAGTCTTTATCTAGTTTTTCCAGAACGACGTTAAATACAGTCCCTCACAAGACGGATACAAAAGGAGATTCTCAAAATATCATAGACAGGAATGTAAATCCAAAATTAAGAAAAACTCAAATAGAAATACATACCATAATCTCTTACACGATTAAAGATAGAAGATGTGTAACGACTGAACTCAAATTACATCTCAGATTACATAACCCAGTTAATTGAGGTGTAGGAACTAGTTCCGGGTGTTTTCAGACCCGAAAACTAAGATTCCCTTAGACTTATAAAGGGGTCGAGGTGAATAACTTCTTTGACAGAAAACAGGTAACATATAAGAACAGAGGAAACAGTATCTAATCCACTGGTATCTACACACCTAAATAGAGACCCAAAGGATAGGACAAGGTAACTAGACATAAAGAGAAAACACGGTCATGGTATGACAAAACTAATGACATCGAAACATCGTATCAGACTTCAGTCCCTCGGTCTAAGGAGTGTGAGACAAAAGGAAAGAGTTCTGACGGAACCGGTAAGACCCAGAAAACACAAAGGTATGTTTAATGTTTTTCAAAAATGAGATTAAGACATTTTTTTTTTTTTACGATAACCATTAAACTATCTCTAACTTGACTTAGACAGTTAACGAAATCTATCATATCAGTAAAACTGTTATAACTAAGAAGGTCAGAATCTTGTATCATATAGATAGACAAACGTAGTAGAAACTAAAGAAAGAAGTCAATAGAATGTCTAAAAACTCATATCCAAAAACGGAGAAACAACAACAAATCAGTGACTCAGTACGGACTGAGAAAGCACTGAGGTACCTGAAATCGGGTGGTCCGAGGAGACAGGTACTCTAAAGGGTCCGTTCTCATAACCTCACCCAACGGTAAAAGAAGAGGTTAAACAGAGGAATCCATCCAAATAAGGATCTATAAAATAAGAAAGACTACAGTACTACTTACCCTACTAAAGGAATTAAAAAGAGTGACAGAAAGTTAAAATCACATAACGTCACGGTCTCTAAAGACATATACTTAGAAAAGAAACCTGAGAAAACGTAGAATCGACGACGTACACTCTAGTGAGTAACACCGTACACCCGAAGAGAGAGCGGCAACGCACACCGAGGTCTCGTACACCCGAGTTATTCACGTGACACACGAATCAACGGGACACTGTACACCCTAGAATCAAGAGGGTAGTCTCTAACTTGGACGTAGGGGACGTAACCTTCCGTCTAAAAATTGGTGACCTGGTGGTCCCTTCAGGGACACATAACTAAAACATAAGACGTTGAAATAGTTTAAATAACTACTCGAGATCATCAAAAGACCATCGTAGAAATCCTAAAAGATACAAATCATAGTACAGTAGATGTCTGTCTCTGTCAAAATGAAGGGAATGTTGTATTCACTTCAGTGAGTCAGCGCAGGCTGAGAATCGCTGGGGTACCTGACGTCGGATGGTCCGATAAGGTAGGTACCCTAAAAGATCCGTTCTCATGACCTCACCCAACGGTAAAGGAAGAGGTACCTTGAAGGGATGGGTCCCTAGCTTGGGTCCAGAGGGTGTGACATCTGTCTACGAAATGGCAGACTCGGTGGTCCCTTAAGGAAAATAAAGAAAAAGAAAAGACTGACGGTACCGATTCTGAAGGTTTTGATACAATTTATTATCACGACTCTCATCTATAGAAACAGAAAAAGGATTAGAATCTTCTTTACGAAAGTAGAAAAGTGGTGACTCTTACTACAAACGACACACAAACAGTATATACTGGAGATAGTACAGCTCCATCGAAGGAAGAGACGGGTGAAAGATCTCTCAAAAATAGTATTTACCCACGACTTAAAACAGTTTCGAAAAGACGTAGCTGACTCTACTAGTATACCAAAATCAAAAAGTCAAACAATTATACCACATAGTGTAACTAACTAAATACATACAACTTCTTAGGAAAGTAGAGACCCTAATTAGAGTAAACTAGTACCACATACTAGGAAATTACACAACAACCTAAGCCAAACGATCATAAAACAATTCCTAAAAACTCAGATACAAATAGTCACTATAACCGGACAATAAAAAAAAATACTATAGATACAGACTAACACCATAGTTCCACTACCGTCGGAGCATCTTACTCGAACCCTCACAGGAAAGAAAACAATCCTGTCAAAAATAACAGAGACTCAATGAGTACCCATATGGAATGATATTCTATTATTTAATGAACGTCTCTCCCTGTTTGTGAAAAACATAAATATAGATGTTATAATGAATCGGTACACGAACATATGTAATCCAGAAGTATATGTGAGTTTTACATTGTACAATTTTGGAATCTAAATTTTTAAAAGGGGAATCGAGAATGAAAATTTTGACGACTCAAGAAAGTGTTTTGAGGACATAATTTCTTTTTACGAAAAATTTTTAGACTTATCTCTAAAGGGACTATCAGAAATTATATAATGAGAAAAAAGAAAGAATTACAGGGTGGGAATAATAGATACCCTAAAGGTATATAACCAGTAGATTTCAACGACACAAAAAACACACCATTTTATACGTATTGTACTTTAAATGGTAAAACTGGTACAAGGTGGGGGGGGTTATAAGTTGGTTATAAATAATTCACGAATGAGGTACTATTCGTCACATCACTCCCACCCCTACTCAAGTTCGGTGTTCTCCTGTTACCACGATCAAGGACTGATTATCTAACAGAGTCAGTAAAACGAACAAAGTAGGACTAAGACACAAAGCATAAGAAATAAATTCAGGACCTTTAATTCCACCATATTTAAGAGTCCTAACCCAAGTCCGTCAGAGAACCACTAGTCTACCAATATCCCGGTGTGTCAGGTCCTCAGTTGTCGTAAAGTTCTCTCTTTATTCAGTACCTTCTCTGGTTTCAGTGGTTAAGTGTTCTGGTTCTATTCAGAAGTAAACACCATGATTATAACTGGGATCCAAATGTGTTAAAAACGGGAATGTTGAGGTGGGAGATTCCGGTTTGAGACACCTGGTGTCGTTCTATACAACTAAAGAAAGAGAAAAAAAAAAAACAAAAACGAACTGGTGAAAATTCGCACGTCAAGTAACCGAAGTTCATATAAGTACAACAAAACGTCGGTAATGGTGTTAGGTAGAGACTCGAAAAGTAGTAGGATTTAATTTTGAGACATAAGTAATCTGTCATTTTGGGGTAAAGGGTAGGGAGGGGTTCGGGGACCATTGGTCATAAGATGAAAGACAGTGATACTTAAACTGATGGATTCCATGGAATATATTCACCTTAGTATGACATCGACAGGAAACCACAGAGAATAAAGTGAGACGTATTACAGAAATTCCACACAGTCACAACATCGTACACAATCTTAAAGGAAGGAAAAGTTCCGACTTATGATAGAGTAACGAACATATATGGTGTAAAACACATGGGTAGTGGAGTTCAAACACCACATCTATTTTACGAGTAATGATAGGTTATCCGTGAATGTACGTAGAGACCCATAATAAACCATTGAACTAAGAAAAATATAACACTTTATGAACTGGTAAACTACCTTCTTTCAATTTATACTAGGAAAGATTTTTTTTTTTTCTTACAATGATCTTTATCGCGAAGTAGATTACGGTGATTATCATCAAAATTCCAGTCGATCCCATCATCGAATCTAAAAATTTCCTTTTCGTTTCTACAAAAGTAAAATATAGAATTTCAAAGGAAATAAGACATTCAGTAACTTCACCACTCTCTGTAGTTCGACTACAAGGGGTCCGGTTATTACGACTTTCTAGGAAACGTGTCTTCTCCACGTCTTCCAGTTTGAACACTCACGAAGAAGACCACCGTGGGACGTCTAAGAGGACAATGTGTGTGTAAAATTTCAGAGACTTTTCAAAAAGACGAATTTCTTTTGTTTTTGTTTTTCGTTTTTCAGGGGTACGAAGTAAATGAAATAGATCGGAAAAGGTTCATGTAGACTTGAGTTTTATTAAAAAGTCAGTAATAAAACCATTTTGAAGTCGTACAAGACCTAATTTTGTTCCATGTTAGAAATCTTCTATCGTTTTCACTCTCGTGGACTTTTTCACCCAGGAGAGTCTCGAAACTCGACTCACCTAGCACTGTATGTCTGTCCATTAAAGGGGGATAAAAACGTATTAATTCTGTTTCCGTGAATCTAAGTATCAGTCGATTAAGTAAGCAATGAACAAATTTTTTTTAATAAATCGATTTGAGTTCTTAAATAAAACACAGGTGTATTTCTCGTAGCTCTTTTTCTCTATCCTTTGTCATAAAAAACAGATGTGAAAACACCTACTCTATCATTACAATAAATTCATTTAAATAAAAATTTTTTATTTTAAATAAATTTATTTTTCAACGAATTTAGTTCGAAAAGAGTCAGAATACTAGACACTTCGTTCATTATTTCTTGACTCAGAATCGGTTCGAAAGGAATTCACCATCTCGGGTAATTTCCCTTCCTCCACTATCCAACTTCCTCTAATAGTCTCAACACACACTTTATAATTTCCTCGAGTGTCTTTTTCTACGTGAACTTTTTCTCCTTTCTCTTGAAAAGTTTTTAGTCAAAATACAAAGACATCTGGAGTTTACGGTTAATGATTCTTGAAATATTGAACCATTCAAAGAGTAACAAAAATTTGAGACAAAAGACTTGAAAGAGCTAATACGTGTAAATCGAATGAAAATTCGTTCGTTCTCCCAATAACTCCCTACACCCCCTGTCCTTTTATATAAGTCTTTGATATAAAATTCTTACTCTCACAGGAACGTTATTTTTCCTCACCCGTCGTTACATATTCCTCTCGGCCCTCCGTTTGTTGGGTGTGTGTTTTAGTTCTCATTTATTTAACACTTCGATAATTTCCAATTTCTCCATCAGGGGTTCCGCCTGTGAACAAAGTCCAATTCCGAAACTTAGAATTAAGTTTCTATCTACAAGATAACCCTCGATTCAATTACATCAGTCCAAAAGACTGGTGATCAGTCGTACGTCACCTATGAACCACATCTTTACCACCAGAATCTTGAGTCATTGTAATAATCTACTTTATTTTTTTTTACTACAACTAGAAATGGTCCACTTCAGTAAGTATTGTCTCGATCTTTTGCGAGTGATAACCATCATTCGTACATCTACTAAACTTTCCACCTTTTAAGGTATTCTTCTTTTACGGTGGGTCAGTATAAATTTCGTTCGGTGGATCAACTCACTGGGAAGTGACCGAAATAGAACGTCCTCTCAAAGAGACTCTATTTACGGTAAATCTTTCTTTACGGTTCAGAAAATCCATTAGTCTCCATAGGTCTATTAATACTGAGTGTCTGACTTACAGTCAAGACAGTAACGAGTTAGGATCCAAGGACCTAAGACAGTTCCCGTAACAAATAGTCTATTTTATAAAGTCCGTTGGTAATTAAGTAGTTTGAGTCTGTCACCAAAATTTAAATGGACTAAATCTGAACTGAGTAAAGGTAACCATTCGGACAGATAGGAGGACTACAGTGTCCGGAACCCTGTCCGGTACTTCGATAACGCCTGTGTTCGACTTTTATACACCTTCCGACGTGACCTTGAGACTTAGTAGTCCGCATCTTTGACTAGAACTTACTTGAGTTTGTTTTTGCTCCTGCAACCCTAGACATACTCAAAAGATCCCGACGGTATTGTTTCACGGTGTCTACTCCACCAAATTGTCTGTAAATCAAGACTTCCAATCTTCGGGTTCTAGTTCCACAGCCGTCAAACCAAAAGAAAGACCCCGGAGAAGAGTCGAACGTCTACCGACGAAATAGAGACGTAGGAGTGCACCAGAAAAGAGACACGAAGACTCGGGGACCACAGAGAGTCACATAGGTTTAAAGAACAAGGAGATTTCTGTAGTCACTATGATCTAATCCCGGGAGGTATTGTGGAAATAAAATTGAATTAAAGGAGAAAATTTCAAGATAATAGATTGTCTCAGTGAAAGACTCCATGACCCTCAATCTCTATGTTGTAAACTTAAACCCTCCCCCGTGTTAAGTCGGAGTTTTATACCAGTAACGAGTTTAGAAGACTGACCCTCCCGTTCTCGAATTGACCCTTTTATTCTCGAGTTTTCACCAGTTCTAAGACAAGGAAATTTACGGTAAGAGAGAGTCCACCGAAGTGGTAAGATCTTCACGAAGAGGTATCCTCCCTTGGTGCCGGAGACCGGAACGACTGGAGAGTAGAAATCACGTAATAATCCCTCCTTTCCTTTACGGAGAAGGGTCGAACTCAAACTTTATAGGACCTCTTTCGGTGACTGCCTAGATAGAACGTAGTCCACCAAAAGGTACTTGGCAACACCGGTGTCGACACTCTTGAAACCAAGTTTAAGTCGGTCTCGGATACCGGTGTCCGAATAGTCAGTGACGTCTAACCAGTGACTTCGGTCCCTCTATCCTAAAATGGTTTTAACATCGGGAATAGACCTTGTATTAAGTCCTTCTCCTCAGCAAGAGGGTTTCATGGAATGGTGTCCTCTTCACTCTAGGTTTGTGCGTGAGGCCACATAGAAACCTCCTCAGTTTGTATAAAGTTACGTTACAGTTTTTCCTGAGACTTATCACCAGACTCCATTGAGATTAGACCTTTTTACGTTTCGCACGATCCCGTCGTGAACCATCCTTGTGGGTTGTCCCAAAACTCCTTAGTCATTTCTGTTACTGGAATTTCTTTTAAGGGTCCTCCTCTTCCGAGTGGTTCACCTCACTCCGTTTGTCTACTTTACGTTTTTAAACACACCCTTCAAATCCCTCGAACATCCATAAAGTTGTACCACCGCACTTTACATTTTCAACTCTGATCTCTCAGGTACAGAATTCTTGTTCGTCAAAATTTCCGGGTGTCACCTAGGTTTCACTAAGATACACAGAATGACAACAGGGTTACTTTGTTGTTTCGATTCTTGAAGGTACTTCTATTTCCATACTTCTTCTTTTCCTTCTTCCATTTTATTAAACCAAACCAAAAAGAATATTTCGAATTTTAAGGTGTATCTCTTCGTGATCAAACCCGACACTGAGACCTGATCCTTGTAGGGAAGAAACCAAGAGTCAAATGACTAAATATAGTTCTCTTTCCTAATAAGAACATACTTAACAATTTTGGGACGGTCCACTCGACCAACGATGGATGGAAAGATAGGTTGTTTACATATAGAACTTATGGCTAACAGTCGAGGTTTACCGGAATCACGACTGGAGTCAAAACAAAATACGTCCATTCGTGGTCTTCGGGTCTGTGTCGAAGAGTCTCCTCTACACCAGAGAGAGAGGGAGAGGGAGAAAAAAAGGGAGAAACAACACGACACATGGAACCTCCTAGAATCAAGGGACTGACCCCTGACTTGGGTCTAAAAGTCGTCACTTTCTTCTCAGGACTTGTGACCTATCGGTCCCTTAAGGGGACTAGAGTCAATACCTTACGTTTCTAGACATAAACCGGACCCAAAACAGATACTTTTTGACGTCTTTTTATTAGTTCCGAATTACATTTGTTATCTAATAATCACGGTCCAACGACATGAAAGTGTTTGATTGTACACTCTCTATGTTTTAAGACTAATGTGAGTCTCGTTCCCGTAAACTTGACGTCACCACTCTTTTTCAAGTGTCTGACCATCCTAAAGTGGACCCGACATTCCTGCCAATACTAATTGTATCTGTTTCTGTCTCCCACTCCAGTAACTCTTACCCCTAACCGTAGTCGACCTCCCCCTGACACTCGTTCCCTCCTCTCCACCCTTTCCCGTTACAAATAGGGTCTCCGTGAGTCCGGACGTTTCCCGTGGGGACGGGAAGACCTATCGTGAAGTGTGATAGAGACCTTATAAGATCTGATAAAAATAGGATAACGAACTGTGACATATAACAGAAGACCTCTAGGTGGAGGGGTCTCAACCAGGATGTGTGCCCTTCGTCTGGGAATACCTCGAATTTATCACACCTACCAGAGGGGTAGACAGACGGGGACTTAAGGGATTACTATGAGTTGATTGTAGTGACTTTTGGGAAAGGAGGGGAGAGTCAGGGTGTCTCCCGGAGTCGGTGGGGTAGCTCCGACGTGACGTACTCCTTATGGACTCCCGACGGTAGAGACGGTAGTGGGAGAGTAGTGACTGTTAGGACCGGTGGAACTGATGTTCGGGCCATCACGGTTCTGAAAATATCAATAGGAAGTCAAATTGAGAAAGTCACTGGGATACTCCACCCAAAATATAATAATAGAGGTAAAATGATTTACTGTTTTTATTGTGAATCTCTATAAATCACTGGTCGGATGTCAGTGTTTCCACCATTCACAACCTCGACCTTGAATCTGAGACCGGAGACTGACGTCCCTCGAGTGTTAGTGACACACTCACACACACAACCCGTCCCCCCCCCCCCGCCAGTTGTTTCCTGCCCTCAAGTCCTACTCTTTGTCGAGATGATACCCATCATAAACGGTAATACGTCTTATAGGTTCGGGAGTAATTCACTAGGGACGAGACAGAAGGAATTACCTCATAAACCAACAACTGACACGACCCCGTCTGAGACCTATAACTTTCTAAACCCCCATCCCAACCCGTGATTTATTTTATATCTTAAAACGATTTATTTACTCTTTCTTTCATAAAGTTCACATCTTAAGGGTACCTTGTTAATTCCTACACCTGTGATGTCACCTTTCTACTTCGATCTGGTACCCACCTCCCTGTGTCTTCGTGACTCCTCCTCGTACCGAAACCTCTGTCCATCTCGACCCAAGGTTGGAACCGGAATGGTTCAGGTACTCGTTCAATGCCCAGGAGTCTTGGAATCAAAGGAGTAGACACTTTACTACGGTACTCTTCCCATTGTCACTTCTGATAAGAAAATTTTTGTATAATTTAACACGTCTCTCAGCCTGTACTGAATCGCTGACTTGTTGTTGTTTTAAGACGTTGTCGCGGTTCGTTTCTCATCTAAAAAGTTATTTACCAATTCAGATGTAAAATTAACCAAAATATTGACTCCTCACTCTAAGACAGGTCGAAGGATCCGTCGACCCTTCACTAGTACGGATGGATCTTTGAAGGTGAATGGTAGATAATTATTAACTACGTGGAAAGAGAAAGTAGTCAAATGGACACGTGAATAAAGTGAATGGATTGGGGATGGTATATAGTTCGTGACACCTTCGTTTTTGTTTACTTTCTCCTGGATACTACCTACAGAATAAAAAGTTGTATATACATACGTATACCGAACAGAGGGTAGATCTTTTGTTCCTTTCTTTTTCAAACTTGTGAACCCCTTTCGTTTGTGTCAGTCTTTAAACCCAGAACCATCTACCTGTCAGTCTTCCTTTGAGTTCGACTCCATCCAAGAAGAATAAAGGTTGTCAAAAGTACCACACACACGTATACAATAGCCAGGGAACTAATCCGACGGTACAATACAGACGTGATCCTCAGGAATGTACCCTCCGTCGGTGAGAGAAAGGGTCACTGGTCACCCCTGTCTCTACGGAGGAGTGTCGAGGATCTTCCAGAGACTTCGATTCGGTCGGGACTCCAGGTCTCTGTCTAGTAGTCGTCACCAGTCTCGGACTCCGACCCGAAACCTCCGACCGTCTGGGGGGTTCTGAGAGCCCGAGAAGACGCAACCTCAGTTCGAGGTACCCCGTTGAGACTCCTTTGTCCCGGAAACACTTTACGAGGAAACTACTCTTCGTATTGTATTTATGTTTAACGATAATTCTGTCGAAGACTCCTCGGTGAAGTTAGGTAAACCCGTGGAAACTAAAATAAGAGGTCAACGAAAGGAAGAAATTTTTTTAAATTATTCTCGTACAAAAGTAGACCGGAGTACCCTCATTAAGTAAATAAATTTCATTATTATTTCAAAGTCATATTAGGAACCAAGGGTCTCTCGTTCCCCTGAGAAACTTCCTAAATAAAAAGGGTAGGAACTTCACGTCCCTCTGGTTCGTCGACGGTACCCCTCATCACCACAGGACCTTGGGTGACGGTACCGTTATTCGTTTCACAGTCCCCCAGTGTCCCTTCGTCCCCGTACCTTTTGTGAGAGTATCGAGAGAAGAAAGGAAGAGAGACGGAGTTCAGGGAGGAAGTCTCTTTGGTTCCCCATTTGATACTACTCCGGGGTCCAGTCGTCTCCTTTAGTTTATTGTAGTGTCGGTTCGGGTTGAGTCCGAGGTCTTACCTACGGGTACTCCTCGTCCGGTCCCGTCCACCCAGAAAAGTCTCAGTCTACACCCCGAGACCCCCGATATCTCCTCACCCGAGTCGACACCCTGTGTCCTTCCCAAACCTTTAGAGGTAGAGGTCACCCATGACCCCTTCCTCCTATCGTAGAGATGGTCCTTTCGGTCCCAATAAACTGATAGACGGTCGGTCATAAAATTCATAAAATACACGTAATAGAGTAAATTGTACATGTACTTCGTGTATGGTCACATTAAGGGTGTAATCGCTACTCGTTTTACTTCGAAAACCGTCAATCTATTGAACAGATTCCAGTACATCGATCAGTCACTGTCTAGTCCTAAACTTTGACCCACCGAGGTCTTGGGTTCAAACATTGGTAATATACGTGATGGAGAGTCCGACCTAACTAATCCTTTCCGACTACCCTCATCACTATTGTCAACTCTAATGAAAACTAACGTTCGTTATTTTTTAAACTCAATACCACTGAATTGATTTGTCCTCAACTAAAAAGAGAGGATTACTCTCAGACCTCGATCCGTCGACGACCACGAGGTAGTTTGCGGTACCCGTCCCCCCTGACAAGGAAGTGGGAAAGATGTGCGTGGAAGATGAAAGATGGAAAAGCAGGGTTCTTTCGGTATGTGTAGGTCTGTAGTGTAGACATAAGTTCCATCCTTCTGTCTTTCTTCTTTCGAACCACGATAGTGATGGACAAAAGTAGGTCGCCTCTTCTTTTACGAAAAGTCCTGGTTGGAGAGGGGTTATTTTTATCTGAAGAATTCTACGTGCCTACTCTTTCCTCAGTATACTGGAGGGGATCGACCTTCCTTCCGATTCCTTTCCTTCTTAAACAGAGAGACGGAAAATGTACCCTTCCTGTCATTACCGAAATACGTTAACAAGTATCGAATTTACACTGAACTAGTAACCTATCATTCTCTCTGTCCCTTTACGTTCACGTTCTCTCCTTCCACGTTTATATTTCTACCACTCCAGCCCGGCCCAGACCTAGGGTCAAACACACCTCTTGACCACCCTCGTGTCTAACCTTTCGGTCGACCCCAAACGTAATATTCGTAGGTGAGATTTTCGGTAGAAGTAGAAAAGTCCGTGTTTGACAACGAAGGTACGAAGACAGTCGGTGTAAGAGAACGAAATTGTTCTGTGTACACAATTAATGAAAGTCAAGTCAAGTCAAGTCAAGTCAGCGAGTCAGCACAGACTGAGAAACGCTGGGGTAGTTGACGTCGTGCGGTCCGGAGGGACAGGTANCTTGACCACCCTCGTGTCTAACCTTTCGGTCGACCCCAAACGTAATATTCGTAGGTGAGATTTTCGGTAGAAGTAGAAAAGTCCGTGTTTGACAACGAAGGTACGAAGACAGTCGGTGTAAGAGAACGAAATTGTTCTGTGTACACAATTAATGAAAGTTAAGTCAAGTCAAGTCAAGTCAGCGAGTCAGCACAGACTGAGAAACGCTGGGGTACTTGACGTCGTGCGGTCCGGAGGGACAGGTAGTGGTTGAGGACCTCAAGTGAGTCTGAGTGCAGGTAGCTCAGGCACTACGGTAGGTCGGTAGAGTAGGAGACAACAGGGGAAGAGGAGGATGGGGGTTAGGGAGGGTCGTAGTCTCAGAAAAGGTTACTCAGTTGAGAAGTTTACTCCACCGACTTCATGACCTCGAAGTCGAAATCGTAGTAAGGAAGGTTTCTTTAGGGTCC
Source organism: Capra ibex (assembly GCA_006410555.1). NCBI lineage: Eukaryota > Metazoa > Chordata > Mammalia > Artiodactyla > Bovidae > Capra > Capra ibex. The sequence continues at coordinate 43,226,052 of SJYO01013871.1, forward strand.
CGACTAGAGGAAGTCTTACCTGACCAACCTAGAGGAACGTCAGGTTCCCTGAGAGTTCTCAGAAGAGGTTGTGGTGTCAAGTTTTCGTAGTTAAGAAACCACGAGTCGGAAGAAGTGTCAGGTTGAGAGTGTAGGTATGTACTGGTGTCCTTTTTGGTATCGGAACTGATCTGCCTGGAATCAGCCGTTTCATTACAGAAATTAAACTATTTAAAGTCTGAACGGGGGTTCCGAACCCCTACCTAATGTGTCATCCTCTTTCCCGAGATCCAAGGACATACTTCTCTGGGAAAACACGAAGTAAATTTTATCTAACATAGTGAATTTTATCTATCACCTTTTTAAGAAGGACAAGATGAAGGTAAAAAAAAGTAACTCTTACAGGGAAGATATTTTGTTCTCGTTTACCACTTTCCCTTTTTCTTATTTTCCGATACTGTTATCCCAAACACAATCCACTCTCCTATACTCCACTAATAAAAATAACGTTGTAAAAGAAACTTCAACCGAACATAAAACCATTTTTTCTTCTCATAAATTCCAGTGACTTTTTCTAATATATCAACTCGATGGTACTACCACCGAGATCGTCTCTTTACACTGACAGCCTCGGAAAGGATCTCCGACAGTGGTGTCCGGACTTCCGTAGGAGGGACCCGACATGGACATACACCTGCGGGAAGGAGGCGAAGGACGGCGGTCCTCTCCGAGAGACACCGAAAGCGGAAGAAAGTGGAGGGACCACCACGTCTCCAATTTCGTAGACGGACGTTACACCCTCTGCACCCAAGCTAGGGACCCAGCCCTTCTAGGGGACCTCTTCCTTTACCGTTGGGTGAGGTCATAAGAACGGACCTCTTAGGGTACCTGCCTCCTCGAACCACCCGATGTCAGGTGCCCAGCGTTTCTCAGCCTGTGTTGACTCGCTGAAGTGAAAGTGGAGTGACCGAGATAAGATCTCAGAACCGCTAAATCTCGAGTACGGGTCCCGTGACGGTGTTTGAGTCCTGAACCCGGGAGTCCCGGAGAGGTAAAAGTAAAGTGACGGTCAAACAAAATAACTGTGGGTCTACGAGGCCGGAACTGGCGTGCGAGGGTCTCACCCATGTCGGCGAGGAAGGCACCGACGACGACGACGACGATTCGGCGAAGTCAGTCCAGACTGAGACGCTGGGGTATCTACCGTCGGGTGGTCCGAGGGGGTAGGGACCCTAAGAGGTCCGTTCTTGTGACCTCACCTAACGGTAAAGGAAGAGGTTACGTACTTCCATTTTTCACTTTCACTTCAGCGAGTCAGCACAGGCTGAGAATCGCTGGGGTACCTGACGTCGGGTGGTCCGAAGAGGCGGGTACCCTAAAAGGTCCGTTCTCATGACCTCACCCCACGGTAACGGAAGAGGTCAAGGTCAAGCCGCCGTCGAAGAACCAAAAGTCCAAGAGAAGGACGAACAACTCGACCGCGGCGTACCGGGTACAAAGAACCCGTCGTCAAACGTCTCCGAACATGAAGAACAGGAATGTCTGAAAGGACTCCAGGGGAAAGACTCAGACCAATTACTGTCACTCGTGTGCCCACTACCTAGACGCTTGTTGAGTCTAGAACCTTTCAAACCTTCGGGCGTCGTCGACCCTGTCGCGATGGAAGCTCAGGAGGTCGACAAGGTCGTCGAGTATAAACGACGCTTCCGGAGTTCGCAAGAGAACGGAGGCGGCGGAAGAGTCTCCCTTTTTCGGAAGTCGCAGGGAGAACCTTCTCCTAAAGGAGGAGATTCCCAGAGGGGGAAGAGGAGGGGAAGAGAGTGGACGTCTTATTGGTGTTCAGGTCTCACAGAGAGTGCCCCAGAGGACAACTCAAGAAAGGACCGTAGTCCGACGGAAAACGAAAGTAACGTGGGACTACATTTTGTGAAGGAAAGTGGTAAAAGGTTTTCTTTCGATTACCGTAAGTCGAGAGACATTCGAGTCCTGTACCTGTCTACGAAATCCCTCTGTGGAGTCCTGTGTGTCGGATCGAGACCGACGGAGGGGAACGCATGTGAAGAGTCCGGGATGTGGAAGGTTAAAGTCGTGAGAACAGTGCACTGACAGTAACCAGTACCACCAGTACGGTGGGGACTCACACACCGGGTCCGGTGGAGAGGGTCACCAAAGACACCGACTCTCGTCTGGGCGAACCGGACGACCGGAAGACGTGGTGTGTGAAGGGGAGTGGTGGTAGTGGTGCAGAGGGTCCCGTCTTTAGTGTCATTGACGACTTTAGACCACAGGCCTCTGGGAAAGGTTAAAAATCATTCTGACAAACTAAACCGTACATGCACAAAGGACACGCAGACGAGGTACGCAATAACCGGACATCAGAAAAGTCTTTCGTCTGTTTCGTACTTGAAATTATTCACTTCGAGTTCTTCCGTACTGAACTGGGTAAGTAAGTAAATAGTTAACGAAGAGTTCCTTCGGGGACACGACCCAATCCCGGACACCATCCACGGCCCCTATGTATGTTTGTCTTCGGTCAAGGACGGAAGGTCTCCTAATGTTCAGTCCTCAATTATTGATTCCTCAGTTTACAACTCCTTTTTTAAGTCTTAAACTCTACACTTATTAACTATGTGAGAGGAATCTCAGTTCGATCGTTAAAAGGGGTATCCAATCCGAAAAATTTTTGTTTGCGATGGGGGAGGTGGTGGGGGCGGGGGAGGTCGGAAGGTTGAGAACGAAAGAACCACCTACTTCACTTCGATTTATTCAAGATGGTACAGTGAGGTGTCTCTTTGAAAGAGATCGAAAGTAGGTGGTTGTCTAATCTTGGGATCACGGTCGTACCGGTCTTGAAGTACTAAACAAAACTTGTGTGAAATATCGGACACAGGTGGTTACGTCGGAGACCGTGACCGGTACTCCAGTTGAGTTTGAGAAATGGAAGGAAATTCGTGTCTCTACAAGGGTGTAGTAACAAGTGCAGTGAAGGAGATGTACCACCAGAGAGATCGAAGAAGTGAGTCTTAAGATGAGTGGTCAAGTTCTAGTTCGTACTAGACTAGATTCCTTCTACAATGACCAAAGGGTCCACCGTAAGTAGTAAGGCGAGATACCTTACTTGTCTTGTACCTAAACGTACAAACGACCTATTTAAACCCGTTCAATCAATTATAAGGACACGGAGTCAGAGAGGTAGACTTTTTACCCTAGTTATTATTTTGTATAAAGTTCATAGTATACTAACTATAATTTACGATAAATTCCCGATAGTACTTTTAGTAGTGGTAATAGTAATTATACTATCTAAACAGAGTGAGAACTTCTTAATTAGGACCTACAGGAATCTAACAACACTAAAGAGGGGAACAAGGAGGACACAATAAAGTACTCTAGACTTAAACAAAAAAATAACGACTAGATTTTCTAATTGTGTTTGAATTACCGAATTTGTTGTGTTTAAATAATGGAATGTCAACACGTACAGTCTTCAGGTTGTGTCTGGTTTTAGCTCCACAACCGTCTCGACACAAAGAAAGACATCCGAGCTTCCCCCTTAAACAAAAGAACAAAAAAAGGTCGAAGACTTGTGTCGGTAGACACAAGAAACCGAATACCTAGAAAAAAGGTCGAAGTTTCGGTCATTGTGATGATGGTCGGGTTGGTAGGAGGACACCCGTGTGGATACTGGTGTCGGTCCTTTTCCCGAGGTCAAAACTCCTCGACACACTAATCTAATACGAGAGGGTTCAGTCGATTAGGTCTTTCGAAGGGTAGAGTCCCGGGAATTGGATTAGTGTAGACGTTGGGAGGAAATAGGTTACACCGTATCAGTGTCCAATACCCCTAATCCTTCACCAACAGAAACCCCTGGTAATAAACCGAACGGTGTTCTCGGAACTCCTATCTAGAAGAGAAAAGGGGGGTCGATGAGGAATACCCCGGACCGTATACTTTTCGAAAATTCTTTACATCGACTTGACTTAGGTTAGGAGTGTCTCACAGTCCCGTCCCTCTGAGTTTCTCTCAAAACTTCTCAGACAACAAAAGGTCTTTTATAAAAGGGTTATAATAAACATGTTTAATAACCTTACTTACAACTACACAATTATGGAGTCCGTCCCCCTTTTTTTGTGGAAAAGACTCGAGTCAAACGTTAATACAATTTATAAATTGTTGTTGTTGTTTCGATTTACATAATCGTCCTCAGGGTTTCGGGTCACAGAGTGTCAGGGATACGTCGGACACCCTTGTGGTACCCTATTTTACCGTAATGATAGGTTCGAAATGTCTGGTTACATGTCTCTTAACATAGAAGGTGCCAGTGTCCTATTGGTTCATTATTTTAGAACCGTAGGACTACTAGTTCAAGTCCGAAAAAGTCCACCATTGGGATTTTAAGGAAAGAATAGAGGGTCGGTCCTATGAGAGTAAAAAGGAAAGAGTAGTGAATTTTATACAGGTTTAATAATAGAAGTATGACAGAAAAGACAAAAGAAAATCTTACCGGTATTTCGTTTACTGTATTCGTTTTCCGTTCTCGTCCGTTCACCCCACAGACAAAGCTCACCACAATTATGTATGGAGTCGATGTGTCACGATATTCCATCAGCACTCTTTAGTCCGGTAAGCAAGTCATTCATCGATAACTGGCAGATACTCATAACACCTGTAGGGTCACTGATGGGTCCCGTGTCGGGGATGGGAACACCTCACAAATATCACACTATCACTTTTGTCAGAAAGTTTATTCGTTGATGTACACAGTTCTCATAATGGTTTCTTGTTTATATTTGACGAGACCCTTCTCTGTTGTCTGTTTCGACCTTCGGAAAGTGTATTGTGGAACTCTTGATCCGATTGCCTAAAGTTGATTCTCGGGTGACGTTATTATTTTTGTGTTTTACTGTTCTCGAACTTCGTCCCAACTGACCCTCGTCTTTTCCGAGTTGATCTAGTACTATGATTGTGTAGAGTTGGGTAACAAGATTAAGAAACCGTAAGGTCACTGATAAATCTTTACCCTTTCTTGATTGGTTCGACCTAAGATCGAAACTTCTAGGGAAATAGTTTGGTCCCATGTGGACCGATTGTAGTATCTGTTAGAGGAACACTGGGTTGAGTTCTTTGATGTTTATGTAACACCCAACAATGAAAATTTTTAGACGATGTATAAACCGGATTAACTAAATCAGTGGTTCCCGAAATTTCTCGTCGGTCGGCAGAGGTCCGACCCATAGTGTCCTCACGATAATTCGTTCGCACACGGGGAAGTCTCCGTGTGGGACGTTTGGTGTTTCCTATTATACTAATTTTATAGTAGTTCGAGATACCTTGTCCTATAACCTCTACATAGTCAAATCTTTCTCTAGACACTTTCCTCTCCAATATATAACTGAAGAATGTGGGGTTCAAAAGAGGTTGTATTTTACGAATGTTCTCTAAAAAGGATAAGTTTTACACAAGAAAATCCCGTTTATAAAAGAAGAACGTTAACAGAAACTTTAACGATCTTTATTACCCAAAAGATTCAAAGACAGATGAAAAAGGTGTTGAAAGGTTGTGATTGTCACTAGACTGTTACCTTGGACGTACAAACTTACCGTCCCTCCCAGACAGGGACTTCCCTGAGTGTGTCTGGGACTTACTGGTAGAAAGACGATGTAGTATCTTTTACTTCAGCGAGTCAGCACAGGCTGAGAAGCGCTGGGGTACCCGACATCGGATGGTCCGAAGAGACAGGTACCCTAAAAGGTCCGTTATCAGGACCTCACCTAACGGTAAAGGAAGAGGTCCCCTAGAAGGGTTGGGTCCCGAGTTTGGGCCCAGAGGACGCAACATCTGTCTACGAAATGGTAGACTCGGTGGTCCCTTCAGTATCTTCCCCAAGGACATGACGAATCCTCTAAGATGTTGAACTGAAGAGTTCTAGTCGAAAGAGGATTAGATTTGAGTGACCGATTGTCTTTGAATAATAACTTTATGGCAGAACAAGTGTTACTTTAACCGGGGTGTTTGATTCGAGCACAACGCGTCCACTACACTAAGAAACTGGGACTACTTACTGGGAAAAAAAGAGGACGACAACTACTTCCAAGTTGTACCCTCAGTTTCGTGGGTTCTCGTAATCTTCTTGGGTTTTCGTTCTGAGGACTTCAAGCACCAGAACAAATCCTAGGGAGGACACAGCACTTTTACAACTACTTCTTTCTTGGTCGGTACACTGAGACTTTTCTTTTTTTTTGGAATCCGACACTACCCCAGTATACAAACTGTACTGAGTTTAAGTACTAAAGGAAACCGAGCGACCCAACTAAAAACAGTCACGGAAAATCTGAATAACAAAAGTATAAAGACCCAACAAAGGGTCCACGAAAAGTGAAAGGTGAGGTGAGTGATGGGGGTGGGTTCTATAAACGGTCATCAGTACCACGGAAGTACATCTTTCACTTTAATAAAGAATAGAGATGTGACCGGAAACGAAAAAACCTCGTTCCCCACTAAAATCCACTAAAATGGATAGTCTTTTCACTCTGCAATCGAGTATATCTTCTTACATCCGGATCATAATCTACTTCTCTTCGGTAGACTCGATGAGTAAAAGACCTGACGAACACCAGAAGGTCCGAAACAGTCTCCATTACAGAAGTATAATCTGGAGGTCAGTCTCAGTCAATAAGAGGGACAAACTTTTTAATCCTTTTTAATTTACGATTAATGAATTAAGGAAGTAGACGGATTGTAACAGTCCAACAAGTTCTTCGAGTTACCTTTATATGTACGTTGAACCCCGACTCCGAGACCCGGTGCCAGTGATTTCTGACGACGTAGAGGTCTCCCGAGGACAGTCCGAAAAATCCGTCCCGCCGTAGGAGACGATACATTCTACACTCGTTTAAAACCTTTTAATGGTAAATAGATACTGACATATCTTAGAATCTTACAAGTTTGTGAGACAAAGTCACCCAAACGTATAACCCGTAGAAATTCAGTAGAAGATTCAGAACGAGTATGTTCCGTAAGATACTGATTTTTCTTTTTGACCTTTTGATGACTAAAATCAACTTAAGAGAGTAAAGTGTAAATACTTTGACTTAGAGTCTCACCAATTCACCGAAGATTTTATATGTCTCAAAACCTCCTTTTCGATTCCTTTGTCGTTAATAAATTCACCCTCTACCTATAGTATTTAATCTTTGTGACAGGGACACTAATAAAAATAGACAGTAATGTAAGAAAACCGAAGGGGAGACACAAACGTGGTGTTTAGTTCATACGAGACAGGGGTTTGAAGGAACTCATAGGTTAAAAATAAGAGAGGAACGGATCTTCAGTTAAGTCTCAAAGATCTTGGTTTCAGATAAAAAATATCTTTCTTAGTAAAAATATCGTTAAGAACAAGAAATAATAGTTCCAAAAAAAAAAAACGAAAAATTCTAAGTACAAAAATAGTGTATGGAATAAACTAGGAGTGTTTATTCATTCTATCTACTTCGTCCAGTTAAACATTTCGTGTAACATATACACCGTTATATAGGTAATTTCACTTGAATAAAAAGTTGTCCTCTTAAATAGACGATAAAGTAAAATATCCATCGTGTCTTTCAGTGAAACCTTGGAAAATTTAAACGGAGAAAGGACTTAAAAGGGAGGATTAATCCGTTTATATTCTATACGTGAGAAAGGTGTAGGACAACATACGAATCGACCTCTTCTAGACTAAGACGTATCTACGGTTCTGAAGAGGACCCTCCGTTCTCTCTGATTATTGAATTTATAGGGGAAAGTCTAGTAGACACCGTCGAAACTTACCCAGTCCACTATAGACTTCCACTCTTTCTTGAATTTCGTAGACCTTGACAATCAGATCAGAGTTGGGGTCCCGGACCTTCAGACCCCTTCTCAGGTCTTTATCCCGAGGGCCCGTACCCGCACATTGGTGGTTACCGACATTGATTCCCCCGTGTATACTCCTCTGGGTGACGTCGGATGTTGTCCCAGACCTGGTCTTTTCCGTAGTAGAGTCGATATTTTTCTTGTGTTTCCTAACACACCACACCTTGGGAAAAGTACCGTTGTGGACACCGTTGTCATCTTTATTTCCGCTAAGTTGACCCCTGGGCAATCACCTGTGTAGTCGGAGGGATCAAGAGAGGACTGTAAACCTCACTTCTGACTGGGGTAACCGTCTTCGAGAACCCATTAAGTTCTTCTTCTGAGTTCTCCCTCGATGATAGAGGGACGATTGGGTGTGTATGTCCTAGGGGGACTTCCACAGAACTTAATGGACATCTACTGTATACCTATTTCCCTCCATATCTAAGATCTATCCCTCTCAAAATCCTTAAACGGTTCCAGTGACCGTCGGGTCCCGAGGAAAGGGTCGTCAAAGACCGAGAAACCTGTCGTATCACGTGAGATGAGTGAAGATTACTGAGACGGAATTGGTGCGAGGGGTAAAGAGTACGGAAACTCACCTTTACACTGGAACCTCACCACCGTTTAGCATTTAGGAGACTCAGAAAAAGGACGGGTACTCAACCGACAAAGGGTAGATTAAAAAGTATGACAATCCCTCTAAAGAGCCTTTCGTAATCTACGTAGTAGATTCCCGTAGATTCGTGTCGGGTCCTTACGACTCTCGAGGTCAGGACGGACACCCTCAGACCTCTGTCTTCTATTAAGAGGTAGAGGTCGGGGAAAGACCTCTCCGACTATCGTTCTGGGTCCCGTGGAATTCCAAAGTCGTCTGAGACTCCCCGGGGTCCCTCCCGTAACAGGACCGAGGACGTCTGGAGACAACATCAATAATCGTACGTACTATTACTGTCAAATGAAGAAAAGGGAACTTCTATCGAAAATTTAAACGAGACAACCGGAGAACTACTTTATCGAAGTACGTATAATTACCGAAGAAAATAAATGACTCGTCGTGGTAATTCGTGAAACTTTATGGTCTAAGGTGGGTTCCAGAGGTCCCTCTGTTCGGTTACAGAGATCTGAATGACCCACTTGCCCTTTGACTCCTTTGTTTTCTGTAGAACTTTCCTTGTGTCTTTCGAGGGGCTGGTGTCTGCGACAGACAGATCGTCCACCAATACCTGAACCGACCCATTGACGACCCAAAGGACGTGCAGGTAGGTAAGAATGTCGTCCGAAAATAACTCGTGAACGAAACACATGTCGTGGCATACCCCGTGACTCGTCGTTCCTTCCACTTATACTGATATTTCGAGTTCCACATGGACAAAAGATAAGTTTCTTTGGACTTCCTCTCCAATCTCACCTCTTTCGTCACAGACTTTAATTCGACCGTGGTGACGACGTCTTAAATTCTCCAACGATGTGGATTGACGTGTCCGAAGAACTGGATTATTATCGTGTAGGTCCTCACACCGGTAACTATTTTTGTTCAATCTATATCTATTGAACCCTTCATACAGGTACTATATCGTAATTTTCCTTCTACCGGTTGCTAAAGTACAAATAATTGACACACATACAAATACACAAATATACGTATATACTACGTACATCTGTTTGTCTACCTCCATCTATCTACTATTTATCTTCTAGTCATTCTCTCTCTTTCTCACTCTCGTTCTCTCTCCTTTGGTCTTGAATCCTTCTTAAGTACACGGTGATTACCGTTACACTCCCCTCCTCAATTTCCCGGTGTAAGAAACAAAAAAATACAGTGTATCATAAAATTTTCAGTATAATCTTTACTAGAAAAAACACACAAAATAGTAAAATTTTGATTTTCCAAGTTTTCATTTACGTATTTTCTACATCAGGGGTCGGAGTTCCTGGACTGTGGGGATTTCTCGTCTATTTGGTCGTGATTGATGTAATAGTCTTATTTCCGTGACGTTCATGTCGTCTTCACAAATGAACTTTTTCACACATATTCTATTTCTCCTGTGTACAACTTTCTTTAAAAGGGTGACCCTCATAACTGGTTCCTGAACGAAGAAAGCAGTGGTGGTCTCGTCATCCGCGATCACTTACCGGAGAAACCCAAGACCCCACCACTCCTTCGTGTTCGGTCGGACCTAGGAGGGATCCTTTCCTTCACAACTTGGCTGGGAGAGTTCCAGGGACAAGGTTAGACTGACGGTGACGGATAGACAGGTCTTCCCCAAGACATCCACGACTCCTGACTGAGTTCCTTTCTTTATCCATCGAAACGACTAAATTTAAAGGGGACCTTGAAACTCAAAAGGACTGTACTCAGTACTGGGTTAGTGTCCATTGCATTGACTTTGGTTAAACCATACATTCGAGGATGCTCCCCTGGGACTACCACCGCTCGAACAGCGACAGCGAGTCACACCCGACGGACGAGCCTAGGAAGACACACGACCGAGGATGTCGACAACTACCTTTGGTGCGGGAAGATTCCTCCTTTGTGTGCACCTCCCTTCCTCCCATGTCTCCCACGGAGTGAGACTGCTCTTTTGGATCCTACCGAAGTGACCCGTCCTTTGTACCGTTAAAGACTTCTTAACCTAAAACTAATCGTCTCTTTCACCTTTCCTAAAGATGTCCTTCTTTACCTCTTCTTAGGTCATAGTTTTGTCCTCAATCGTGAAATTATCACGGATATACATATGTCGTCCTTAATTAGGTCACTCTAATCACAATTGCTAATATAGGTAAAACGTCTACTCCTTTAACTCCGTGTCTTTTCAATGGAAGGATCCCAGGGTCTTCCTTATTCACCATACCGACTCTTAGTGTGGTTCCCGTAGATCGATCGAGAACTGGAGAGTCTTGGAAGAACATTTGACTGTTTATGAGTACAACAAATCAGTACAGGTTGAGAAACACTGGGACACCTGACGTCCTGTGGTCCTAAGGGACAGGAAGTGATAGAGAGCCTCAAACGAGTGTGAGTACAGGTAACTCAGCTACTCCTCACCACCCTTTGTGATCTCCACTTTTTTTCACGACTACGTGTGTAGTCGACGAGGGATCGTATCGACCTTATCTCCGTCATTGACACCCTCCACTCTACCCCGACGTAGGAATTTAAGATCTTTTTCCCGACCTTTGAAGGAGACTCCCTCGTCCTTCGGTGGTCTGTCCAAAAACCTTATTTTGTGGACGAGACTCTATATTACAGAATCTTTTTGTGGAGATCACTCTTATTCTTTCCCTTCCCTGACCTCTCTACCTCCTCCAGTACTCCACCCTCTAAGACCCCCGAATTCAACCTCAGTAGTGTCAACTCTTCTGTCACCCTCTGGAACCACCCACTCTTTGTCGGAAGGTACCCAAAGACGAAGGACCGGTCTGGGACCATCCTTTACTTATCACTTCTGACCACACGTCGGGGTCTTGTCCATTGTTAGTTGGTTATCGTCGTTGCAGAAGTTCGTCAGGAGACCGGAGGAAGTCCGAAGTTTATTGAATGAATTAAAAATTTTGTTAGGACGGAGTTGTCGAAGGAGGAAAGGAGGTTGAAACTTCGATCTTCTGCCAAGAGAAGATTCTCGTCATAAAGTCTCGTGGAATACCGTTTCGGTTCGGTTTTCGTTGGTTGTCTCGAGGTCGATAAGGACCAGGTCCCAGACTCCCTTCGTCGAATCTGTTAAAGGACTCCCCGAAACCTTCGTCTACTACGGTTCGGGTCTGGGTCAAACGAGACGAGGTAAACATTACAGGAGTGTGACATTTAACGTTTGTAATGTCGGCCCGTGAGAGAAATACCGTATGAAAGTAGGACTTTACAAGGGCACGATGTAAAAGTACATTGAATACGTGGCGCTTACAACATTTTTGACGGCATTTTCAGTTATATTTACGTTATTACAGTACAGTCAGTTTCCGTCGTCTCGTCGGGAAACTCGTTTGTTAACCCTTTGATCTCCCTTTTGAGTTAACGAGGTACAACGTTTAACTAATTTCTATACTTAGTCTTTTAATTTCCCGAAAACCTCAAATCCAATAATGATTGACGAAATGAAATACCTCGTTAATGAAACTAAGATAGAGCTCAGGTCATTTCGCTGACGGTTGTACACCACTCTACCCCGAGACACAGAAAGAATAATTACACTTAATGAATTCTAGTCGGATTTACTTACGTGTACACGTAGAATCTGTATACTCAAGTAAAGGATTCGTGACATGAATTTTAATTTCTCTTTATTAATTATCGATCCCAATTTGGAGACAAACTGATTTGGAAGAGTAACCGGTTCTCTTGGTTAGGACAAAAGATTCACACTCTACAACGTCGTCAGTGGAAGTACAAATCGAATATTAAAAATCCGAGAAGATCTTCCCGTCCCTTCGTATCTCAGAACAGTTGTATCGATTAAACGTGATGGGGGTACAAGTCGGACAACTCACGGCTCTACGACAGGAGTAGATTAACAGAGTCATAGACTTTCAGGTATTAATCTGTCAGTAAAGAAATCTCGAATTTGGAAAACCATGATTCGAAGAACATATTCATAGTATTCTAGTTTATTTGAATTCGAGTCCTTCTTTTGTAGAATCGTTATTAATTACACCGAGAAACCCGAAACAGTCGGTCCTTCGGTTCTCGATTTAAATTATAATTCAACTTCATTAACGGGATACGATCTAAGGACTCGATCGCACATCGATTCGTGTAAATCACCCATGAGTCACTTCCTACCGACTTACCGCCTTATACTCTATTACTGATTATCAGTGAAAATAATAATGAATGATACTCACTCACAAACGTCCATACGATTCACGAAGATTTGTAACGGTATTTAATTAGAATTTTTATCAGAAGAAGCGATAAAAGTGCTGGTAAAATGTCTACTCCTTCGTCTGAATATCTCCAATGCACTGAGTGGGTACAAGTGGATCGACCTTAAACTTTGGCCATGAGACACTAATCTTGGTCGTAAGAGTCGATGATGGATTTCCCCTGTTTTTATCCCACCAGTATCCTGAACTTTCAATTAAACCTTTGTTATCCATAATCGATAGAGGAATGTCTCTTCTTTTAAAAGTTTACTCATCTAAAAAAAATCATAATTAATGAATTAATCCGACACGACCCAGAGACAACGAAGTGTCCGAGAGGAAAGCAACGTCCGACGTGTGAGGTAAACGTTACGTGTTGCAGAGAACAACGTCTCGTACCCGAGGTCCCAGGTATCCCAATTCCTCCCGAAGTCATTAGCACCGAGTCCCGACATCCCGTGTCCGAGTCATCAGTGCCGTGGACCCGAATCGACACTGCACACCATAGAAAGGCCTAGTCTCTAGTTTGGGTGCAGAGGACGTAAGCGTCCGTCTAAGAAATGGAGACTCCGTGGTCCCTTCGGGATTTTACTCATCTGGAACTAACATTCGTCTAATTCTTAAAGTTCTGTAGAAACCCCTTTTACCTATTCCGTCTTCCTCACAATGAATCGTTGTCTTCGTGTCTGGTTTATTCTTAGTTTCTCTGACCATATCCATCACGGGTGGATCGTCCCAGGTTCTCTACCCCGTGGTATCGTATCCCGAAAGCCTCTTCCGTTACCGTGGGGTGAGGTCATGAGAACGGACCTGTTAGGGTACCTACCTCCTCAGACTATCCGACGTCAGGTACCCCAGCGATTCACAACCTGTGTTGATTCGCTGAAGTGAAAGTGAAAAGTAAAAATACGTAACCTCTTCCTTTACCGTTGGGTGAGGTCACAAGAACGGACCTCTTAGAGTTCCTGCCGTCTCGAACCACCCGACGGTAGATACCCCAGCGTGTCTCAGTCTGTGCTGACTTCGCTGAATCGTCGTCGTCGTCGTCTTACGCGAAACGTATAGTGTCGAGATAACTGTAGACTTAGACTTCGGTAATTGAGTTTTAAAGAACTAAGACTATGGTACGACTGGTTTGTCAGAAGACCAAACCAAAACCGTCCGGTCCATACACACAGATGTCCGACTTTACACGACTGACATGGGTTACACTGACCGTGTCCTCAATGTCACAAACCCTATTTAATTAATTATTCGTCAGACTAAATGTGTTATAGAGACTCCAATTAATTTCTGACAAGGACTTGTCCGATCAGGAGCCGACGACTGGTTCAATCCAAAGACTCAGACATTCCGACTGAGACCAGACGTTTTAAAGAACACCAATCCTTCTGTTCGGACCCTCGGGAAGGAGTTAGGGACCAAAGTTTTAAAATGATTAGTAAAAGAGACGAAAGAAAACATTACTGGGACGTAGAGGACCAGGGACAAATAAACAAACCGTAATCTACACGGAATTTGTACTCGATAAAGTCTACGGAAAACTAAATTTCCGTGTGTTGAAACTTTATTTGTACTTATGTGTGTGTGTGTGTGTGTGTATATATATGTGTGTGTGTGTATATATGTATATATATATAAGACACGATATCAAAACTGTCGGACTCGTTTGATTCTGTGCACAATTCTTCCCTATTACATTGTTTGTATGTACGAGTCAGTGAAGTCAGTGCAGGTTGAGAAACACTGGGAATACCTGACATCGGACGGTCCTAGGAGACAGGTACTCTAAGAGGTTCGTTCTTATGACCTCACCCGAAGGTACGGGAGGAGGTCCCCTAGAAGTACTGGGTTCCTAGGTTAGGTCCAGAGGACGCAGAAGACGTAGTGTCCGTCTAAGATATGGTGACTCGGTGACCCCTTCAGGGGATTACATTGTATCAGGATCCATTACTCTTTGTATTTATTTATAATTTAATCATAATCAGAGTACTATTACATGTTAAATTTTATTAAAAAGTAACCAAATAGAGTAAAACTTGGAGAGTGATTGTAGTATTTAGTCTTCATTGATAATGATATTAGGGGTAAGAAGTCTACTCCAGGTTGTCTCTATTCACTGAACAAATTCTAGTAGGTCAATCTTTCTCTTCTTTGATGAAAGTGTTTTCTGACGAAATGGATGTTACAGTCCTTTTTTTTTTTGACGACGTCAGGTTTTTGAAAAAAGTCTTGTAGATTGTCTCGTGGATCACTTTACACATCCACAAAGAGAAGGAATGGGGTGAGGGAAGGTTAAAGTCAAGTCAAGTCAGCGAGTGAGTACAGACTGAGGAACGCTGGGGTACTTAACGTCGTACGGTCCGGAGGGACAGGTAGTGGTTGAGGGTCTCAGGTGGCTTTGGGTACAGGTCACTCAGCCACTACGATAGGTCGGTAGAGTAGGAGACAGCAGGAGAAGAGGACGGGGGTTAGGGAGGGTCGTAGTCTCAGAAAAGGTTACTCAGTTGAGAAGCGTACTCCACCGGTCTCATAACCTCAAAGTTGAAGTCGTAGTCAGGAAGGTTACTTGTGGGTCCTGACTAAAGGAAATCTTACCTGACCAACCTAGAGGAACGTCAGGTTCCCTGAGAGTTCTCGGAAGAGGTTTTGGTGTCAAGTTTTCGTAGTTAAGAAACCACGAGTCGAAAGAAGTGTCAGGTTGAGAGTGTAGGTATGTACTGGTGTCCTTTTTGGTATCGGAACTATCTGTCTGGAAACAACTGTCTCATTTACAGAGACGTAAAATTATATCATAGATCCAACCAGTATTGAAAGGAAGGTTCCTCATTCACAGAAAATTAAAGTACCGACGTTAGTGGTAGACACCACTAAAACCTCGGGGGGTTTTATTTTAGACTGTGACAAAGGTGACAAAGGAGGAAATAAAGGGTACTTCACTACACTTGTCTACGGTACTAGAAGCAAAAGACTTACAACTCGAAATTTGGTTGAAACAGTGAGAGGAGAAAGTGAAAGTAGTTCTCCGAAAACTCAAGGAGAAGTGAAAGACGGTATTCCCACCACAGTAAACGTATAGACTCTAGTAACGATAAAGAGGGCCGTTAGAACTAAGGTCGAACACGAAGAAGGTCGTGTCGCAAAGAGTACTACATGAGACGTATCTTTAATTTATTCGTCCCACTGTTATATACCGGAACTGAATGAGGAAAAAGATAAACCTTGGTCAGACAACAAGGTACAGGTCAAGATTGACAACGAAGGACTGGACGTATGTCTAAAGAGTTCTCCGTCCAGTCCACCAGACCATAATGGTAGAGAAAGTCTTAAAAGGTGTCAAATAACACTAGGTGTGTCAGTTTCCGAAACCGTATCAGTTATTTCGTCTTTATCTACAAAAAGACCTTGAGAGAACGAAAAATGTACTAGGTCACCTACAACCGTTAAACCTAAGACCAAGGAGACGGAAAAGATTTTGGTCGAACTTGTAGACCTTCAAGTGCCAAGTGTATAACGACTTCGGACCGAACCTCTTAAAACTCGTAATGAAATGATCGCACACTCTACTCACGTCAACACGTCATCAAACTCGTAAGAAACCGAAACGGAAAGAAACCCTAACCTTACTTTTGACTGCAAAAGGTCAGGACACCGGTGACGACTCAAAAGGTTTAAACGACCGTATAACTCACGTCGTGAAAGTGTCGTAACAGAAAGTCCTAAACTTTGTCGAGTTGACCTTAAGGTAGGTCAACTCCGCCGACCTTAAACAAAAGAAGCATCACTACGAAAGATTCCGGGTGAACTGAAGTGTAAGGTCCTACAGACCGAAATCCACTCACTAGTATGGTAACACTAATAGACCCAGTACTTCGAGAAAAAACATGTCAAGAAGACACATAAGAAGGGTGAAGAAGAATTATAGAAGGCGAAGACAATCCAGGTGTGGTAAAGATAGGAAATAACTCGGGTAGAAACGTACTTTACAAGGGAGCCACAAGGATTAAAAGAACTTCTCCAGTCATTAGAAAGGATAGGACAACAAAAGGAGATAAAGAAACGTAACTAGCGACTCCTTCCGAAAGAATAGAGAGGAACGATAAGAAACCTTGAGACGTAAGTCTACGAATATAGAAAAGAAAAGAGGAAACGAAAAGAGAAGAGAAGAAAAGTGTCGATAAACATTCCGGAGGGGTCTGTCGGTAAAACGAAAAAACGTAAAGAAAAGGTAAATTCATTCGGGATATATTTTTAGATATAAGTTTGTGTTTGATTTAAGATTCGGATACAGTTGTAAAATTCGTCTTAATAGTGAAAAGTTTTGTCTAATAAAAATTTCTTCATTCAAGGGAAGTAAGTAAATTTCAAAATGAGAAAGAAATCTTTTTCACTAAATGTGTGTGTAAGGTATTTGTTTATACCACTTCTTTTTCTATATTGACACGACGACGACGATTCAACGAAGTCAGCACAGGCTGAGACACGCTGGGGTATCTACCGTCGGATGGTCCGAGGGAGTTGGGACTCTAAGAGGTCCGTTCTTGTGACCTCACCCAACGATAAAGGAAGAGGTTACGTACTTTCACTTTTCACTTTCCCTTCAGCGAGTCAGCACAGGCTGAGAATCGTTGGGGTACCTGACGTCGGATGGTCCGAGGAGGCAGGTACCCTAAAAGGTCCGTTCTCATGACATCACCCCACTGTGACGGAAGAGGTTGTTGAAATAGATTGGGAAGGATTTATGGAAGGAGGAAGATCTTTATACGGAGAAAGGAAGAGGGAATTGCTCAAGTTTACCTTCAAGATTGTCTAGGTGAGAGACTAATTCACCCTGGTTAATATCTGGGAGTGAGACGACCATGGTCAACCAATAAGACCTGTCAAAACAGAGTAAATGGGTTAGTTTCGGGAAGGAGACGTAAAAATTTAAACCGGAGATTTTCTCCTCTTTGAGGGGTCACTATATTTCGTAACTTTGACATCCGTTAGTATAAGGGGTAATATCGTCTTCGGTCAAATACCACTCTTTCTTACCTCGGATGAGTCTCTCTTCGTGTCCGTTTTCTTCCTCTCTTTTTCTTTCCATCACCGTAATATTCGGGACTAAGGTTCACAGGAACTCCGGGTTTTGTCGTACGAGAAGGTCGTCGATCCACTAAAACGTACAAGGGAAACATGGATTTGATCAAGTCTAACCCAAACAGTTAATATTTGTTTTCTGTGACACTATAACAAGAAATAGTGCTCTTTATACAAACTAAAGGTAGGGGTAAAGACCATGTCTTAAGGATTTTGGGAACCTTAAAGGATTCAGTATCTCTCTATTTCCACAAAATTATGATCATTGTATGGGGAAAGTTAATATGGTATGAAATACAATTATTCCATTTAAAATCTTCGGGACTTTCCACCTTGACTTACACTCCCCTTGGTTGGTACACTAACGTCTTAACTTTAAAGTCAGGGTAGGGGGACTGGAAGTCCCTCCCTTCTCCCCGACCTCCAACTTAGTTAGTGGTTGTGAGTTAGTACAGACTGAAAAACGTTGGGGTACTTGACATTGTACGGTCCGAAGGGACAGGAAGTGTTAGAGCGCCTTAAACCAGTTTGAGTAAAGGTAACTTAGTCATTACGGTAGTATGGAGGAGTAGGAAACAACAGGGGAAGAGGAGGACGGAAGATAGAAAGAGTCATAGACCCAGAAAAGGATACTCAACCGAGAAGTGTTGTCCACCAGTTTCATAATCTTGAAGTCGAAGTCGTAGACAGGAAAGTTACTTATAAGTCCCAACTAAAGGAAATCCTAACTGACCAACCTAGAGGAACGTCAGGTTCCCTGAGAGTTCTCAGAAGAGGTCGTGGTGTCAAACTTTCGTAGTTAAGAAACCGTAAGTCGAAAGAAATACCAAGTTGAGAGTGTAGACAAGTACTGATGCCCTTTTTGGTATCGAGACTGATAGGTGTGGAAACAACCGTTTCACTAGAGAGACGAAAAATTATACGACAGATCCAACCAATATTGAAAAGAAGGTTCCTCGTTCGTAGAAAATTAAAGGACCGACGTCAGTCACAGGTGTCACTAAAACTTTTGGTTCTTTTATTTCAGACAGTGACAAAGGTAAAAAAAGGAGAAGATAAACGGTACTCCACTACCCTGACCTACGGTACTAGAAGTAAAAAACTTTCAACTCAAAAGACTTTCAACTCGAGGACGTAAAAGTTAGAGAAAGTGGAAGTAGTTCTCCGATAAATCAAGGAAAAACGAAAGACGGTAATCCCAGTGTAGTAGACGTATAGACTTCAATAACTATAAAAAGGACCGTTAGAACTAAGGTCGACTCAAAATAGATCAGACCGTAAAGTAGACTACATGAGACGTATATACAATTTATTCGTTCCACTATGGAACTACATGAGGAAAGGGTTAAAACTTGGTCAGGTAAAAAGGTACAGAACAAGATTAACCGGTTATAGGTTATCGGTTACTAAATTACTTAATATGGTGACTTTACTTCAAAGGTATTTTGAGTTTCCTGTATCAAGTTCTCGAAGACACAACCACCTGTGTACCTCCACGACCCTTTGTTATACGAGTCTCTCACACCTTCGAGGTACAGTAGAGGTGTATGAAACAGGGTACATAGAGAAGGTAGACCGACAAAGACTCAATATAGGAAAATATTATTTGAGTATTAGATCATTATTTTGTAAAGACGCTCTAGACACTCGATGAGATCGTTCAATTAGTTTGGACTCCTTCCTAAACCCCTTGGAGGTTAGATATCGACTAGTCAATCTTCGTGTCCACTACGGGACCTAATCGTTAACCACAGAACCCACTGTCATAACCTCCTGACTCGGGAATTGACACCCTAGACTACGATAGAGGTCAATCTATCACAGTCTTAATTCGGTCAACAAAGTACCACAACCTTTTTGTGTGTGTGTTCTCTGGGGTAAGACAGTTTCTCCAACCCTCTCTCTCCTTGTAAGTAGTTTATGATAGAACTCTTCTACAATTGTCGGACAGACTAAAGTACGTCATTCACGAATCGACCGTCCCCAGTGACGTATCTTTACCTTCCCCTCCAGTGCCTTTTTGAGACAGAATCTCTTCTTTCGAGGAGGTTATGTCTCTTTCTAGAATCGGTAACAGTTAGGGTAAAACAGGATGGTATCATTTATAACCTAAATTAAAACTAAAGAGGAGAAATTGTGAAACACTCCGGGTAGTTTCAATGATCAAGTACGTCTTTTTGGGACTAAAGGTCCTAGCGCCCTAGACTAGAAATAAGAGAAGGGTCACTTTTGTCTGAACCAGACAAGGGAGGTCTCTAGAGTCGTGAGTATTCTGGGGAAAATGGTGTCTTGCTCCCTGATTTTTTTAACCAACTCGAACAAGTTTGTTTCAGAGTTAAAGGGTAGTTCGTTAACTTTCAACCCCAATACACAACTCCATCTGAAGTCTGAGAAAATTACCGTAAGTCTCTGTACCGAGGGGTTGGTTAACCGTAAGTCCTTTACAAATAGTCAAGACTGTCGGTGTTCAAGGTGGGACCGGTTAAAATCGAGGGTACTGACCTTCACTGAACTTACAGACTTTAAGACATTTTATGTCCGATCAAAACTTTATCTCGGTGTCTTGATGTTACCGTAAGGCCGAATCGACAATCCGTTAAATCCAGTTTTAGGAAAGAGAAGACTTGTTCCCTTTCGAAGGAACTTTCCTGATCACTATTTAAAAGTTATTTAGACGATCCAACACACTTTACTTTCTTCTTAAAAAAAATTACTAAATACTTGGACTCACTTCACTATAAAAGTAACGACAGGTGAAAGGTATTAAAAAGAGAAAATTTAAGGGAAATCACAGAAAAATTCTTTTATCCTCTTTCCTTAGTCATAGGAACCGCTCCCCCAACGGAAGTTTTATCACTCGTGTCCCGGTATTTTATGTACATAGATATATACATACATTCGTTGGAAGTGAACCTTTGTTGACTATTGAGGCAAATCCACACAAGCAAAGTCATAGTTGTCTCCTCTCCTAAAAATGTATTCACTAGAAACTTTATTAACGAAGGAAGAAACCCCTGAAAATATTTTGATGAAAACGTAAAAAAAAATTTGACTCCCCACATTGAAAAATTTTAATTAATTAATCGATTAATAAATTAACCGAGTAAGTAACTGAAGAACAAATTAATAGGACACAACCCGAACCGGCGTAGGGTACTACGGTGTTGTTCCTCGAAGTCCAGTATCAGTCGCGGGGTCGGACAAAGAGGAGACGAGGTGCACGTGTCCGTTCCTCCCCCGCCCCGGACATTGACACGTACACGCCGGTGTGCGCGAATTGTGAAGGACACTGGGTGAAACTTAAATCCGATAAAGTGGAAAATTCGTGAGAATTAAAAGAGTTTTTTAGGAACTTCGTTTATAAAATTGTGAGTAAAATCTCTTCTATATTGACTCGAGTCTCTCCGACTCACTGAACTCGAGGTCTCTCTCCGTCTCGACCGTACACACTGGAGAACATTTAATGGACCGGAGTTACCCGAAGCAGAGGAGAACCCGGGTTACCCTCCAAAGAGACGAAGGAAGGTCGATGTCACGGGGGGCTATGGACAATAATAACCAAATCTTTTACAGCTTAAGTAAGGTACTTAGTCTCTGTAACTGGTTTATAGTTTATCCGGTTCATTGGTGCTCTTTTATTCCTAGGAGCGATTCCGGTCTAGGACAAAAACTTCATGCTCCTTTACCTTACATTTACGTACCCGTCTTTAAGTTTGTCGTACTAAATGGTTGTTCGAGACTATTAAGACGATTTCCACACCAGTTAGACTTCTTTATTTACTGATCTTAGTTGATGTCCGTAAATCCGCCTACAATTCCTCATGACACAAAAAGACAAGTCTCGTAATCGAGGTTAGACTACAAACCTAAAATCTACTTCCTGTGGTTATGGTTTATGGGTGTGTGCGTATGGGTGTATTCCCGTGTAAAATTAATCAGGAGTCAACTAAAAATTAGAACGAAAATAAAGTACCGGTGAAATTTTACGAGATAACAGAGTAGTACATATCGGGCTAAAAGGGAGAAATGAAAAAAGAAGGAAAGATGAGAATGAAAAGAAAAGAAGGACAGATAAGAAACGGGATTGAAAAGGTAATAAGAACAAGGTAGTGGGTGACCTTCACTCAAAAAAAAAGGAGGTTGGAATAATAATATGGATAAAGGGGAAGACGGACGAAAGATTTATAGGAAGGGTAAAGGGAACAGAGGTTTCGTGATTCACTATACCTGTACCAAATCAGCCTTGACGGGCACCCTTTCGACGACGAACCCTGAGTCTTCACCATTCTCAATCGTCTTCTGATCTCTCCCTCCAAAGTGTCACGAAGACAGAGGTAGAGGTGTAGGGAAAACAGACAGAAACAGAGAGACATAGACAGAACACGTGGGTGTGGGAGAGGTAAACATATCGACACTCGGTAGAAGACTCAGAACCACCCTTTTGGTGGAGAGAAGGGATTTTACGTATATCCGATGTGCTGTGGGTCAAACTTAAGGTTGAGACCTGAAAAACTACAGAAGTCCAGTCCGGATACTTACTCCACCCCAATTCCTTACTCGAAAGCACAGGACTACAACAGTTTCGATTACAAGTACATCTGTCTTCAACACACCAGAAGGCATGTTATTTCGTCTCGTTAATTTCTTCGACCAGTAGATCAATAGTGATGTTAGTCCGGTATAGTTTCATAAGTTGTTACTGGTGTTATCGATGGAGTACCTCAAGTACACGATACATAGGTTGTGACAAAATCTACGAAACGAATGTCACACCTTTTATAAAGTCATTAGGACGGTCCCTGTCCCCTCAGACCACCCGACGGTAGATACCCCAGCGTGTCTCAATCTGTGCTGACTTCGTTGAATCGTCGTCGTCGTCGTCGTCGTTCCATGTTCACAAACATCTCGTGGTCCATAAGTGTCCTCTCCCCCTAGTGATACTCATTCATTAGCATGTTTGTGATCCGAAGAAAGGGTTTTCCCCATAGTAACAGCTATAGTATTGGTAGAGAACATTACGTAACAGTTCGAATCACAACCCGTGGTACTCCAGTTGTCCCTAAAGTCACTATAACCTTGTGAGAACGAAGTAGAAGAGGTGGGACCAATGTTCGTAGAGATACAGATTCTGTGGATATAAAGGTGAACTGCAAGTTTTGTGTAGAGTAATAGTTACTACTTGGTCTTTCCACTTATGAGAGTGTTCCAACGTATCGAACACGGACAATCTCGTTCTCTATAATTTTTTACCTTGAAAGACCTCTTGTACTTCTTTTTATACCTCTTTCTGTCTCTCTGTTTCATTCAACGTTTTTTAAGGATAGGACGGGACTATACTATAACAGTCCACAACAGAAACGAAACGACCAGAGACCAATACGTCATAACCCACTTAACGAATTTATGGGATTACTGGTGGAGAGAAAGAGGAGGTCGGAGAGTGGAAACGACTGAAAGGAAAAAGGTACCAGATTTGGAACTTACAACCACAAAGTGTATTGAGACAGAAAACTATATAGAGAAGAGTAGGAAGTTTAGGAATTTAATATAGATCAACTAGAATGGATGGAGGAAAATGAGGACGAAATTATAAAGACTAATTTTTTTTAGGTACATGACCACGTCTATATAGATTTACAACCGTGTCAACGTCGTACGAGAGAATCATTAAAAAAGGATGAATAATTTTTAACCCGACGACCTTACCTGCACATCCCACAATAGATGTATTTGATATCATGTGTATTACTAAGGACCTTTAAACGTTACATCATTAAGTTATACATTTCTCTTACATATCCTAATCCGTTGTAACACAGTATCGTTTTCTGACTTTAGTGGACTTATAGGTCGTTAACAACAACAAGTCAGTAAGTCAGTACAGGGTGAGAAAAGTCGGGGTACGTGACGTCGTACGGTCCGAAGGGACAGGTAGTGGTGGAGGATCTGGAACCAGTTTGAGTACAGGTAACTCAGGCTCTACGAAAGGTTGGTAGAGTAGGAGACAGTAGGGGAAGAAGAGGACGGAAGTTAGAAAAGGTGGTAGTCCCAGAAAAGGATACTCAGGAGAGAAGTGTAGTCCACCGGTTTTCTAACTTCTAAATCAAAGTCATAGTCAGGAAGGTTACTTATACGTCCCAACTAAGGGAATTCCTAACTGACCAAACTAGAGGAACGACAAGTTCCCTGAGAGTTCTCCCAAGAGACTATGGTGTCAAGTTTTCGTAGTTAAGAAACCACGAGTCGGAAGAAATATCAGGTTGAGAGTGTAGGTATGTACTGATCACCTTTTTGATACCGAACCTGGCATACCTGTAAAAAACCGTTTCATTACAGAGACGAAAAATTGTGTGACAGATCCAGACAATATCGAAAAGAAGGTTCCTCGTTCGAAGAAACTTAAAGTATCGACGTCAGTGGTACTTTAATTTAAACCTCCCTAAAACCTCGGGGGTTTTTATTTTGACAGTAACAAAGGTAAAAAAGGGGTAGATAAACGGTACTTTACTACCCTGGTCTACGGTACTAGAATCAAAAAACTTACAACTCAAAATTCGGTTGAAAAAGTGAGAAGAGAAAATGGAAGTAGTTCTCCGAGAAATTAAGGAGGAGTTAAAAGCGGTGTTCTCACCAAGGTAGACGTATAGACTCCAATAACTATAAAGAGGGTCGTTAGAACTAAGGTAGAACCCGAAGTAGGTCATACTGTAAAACGTACTACATTAGACGTATATTCAATTTATTCGGTCCACTGTTATATGTCGGAACTGCATGAGGAAAGGTTGAAACTTGATTAGGTAACAGGGTACAGACCAAGATTGACAACTAAGAACTGTACGTATGTCCAAAACGTTCTCCGTCCATTCTACCAGACCATAAGAGTAGAGAAATTTTTAAAAGGTGTCAAAAAAACACTAAGTATCAGTTTCCGAAAGGACGTCAGTTACTTCGTCTGAAATAAAAAAACCCAAGATTTTAGAGACGTCTACCACTGACGTCGGTACTTTAATTCTGTACGAACGAGGAACCTTCTTTTCAATGCTGACTGGATCTGTCGTATAATTTTTCGTCTCTGTAATGAAACGGTTGTTTCCAGGCAGATCAGTTTCGATACTAAAAAGGTCCTCAGTACATACCTACACTCTCAACCTGATATTTCTTTCGACTCACGACTTCTTAACTACAAAAACTTGACACCACAACCTCTTCTGAGAACTCTCAGGGAACCTGTCGTTCTTCTAGGTGGGTCAGGTAGGATTTCCTTTAGTTAGGACTTATAAGTGACCTTCCTGACTACGACTTCGACTTTGAGGTTATGAAACCGGTAGACTAAAATTCTCGACTGAGTAAACTTTTCTAGGATTACGACCCTTTCTAACTTCCACCCTCCTCTTCCCCTACTGTCTCCTACTCTACCAACTTACCGTAGTGCTGAGTTACCTGTACTTAAACTCATTCGAGGCCCTCAACCACTATCTCTCCCTCCGGACCGCACGACGTCACGTACCCCAGAGTTTCTCAACCTATACTAACTCACTGACTTGACCTGACTTACTTCGTCTTCGTCATCAAAAAGACCTTAAGACAGTGAAAAAGATACTAGGTTCTATACAAGAGACGGAAAAGATTTAGGTCGAACTTATAGACCTTCAAGAGTTAAGTCCATTTACTACTATGAAGTATGATACTTTGTTTTATCTGTAATTTTGTAACACTATAATGTTATGTTCAGCGACTTTAATTCTTCCGACTGGTAGGGTTCACAACGATCCCTACACTTTGTGATGACTATCCTTACGTTGTATTCCGTAATTACCAAGTCGCCAATGGTATGTAGGTGGTATCCTAAAACTATGAGGTGAACAGTTTCTGAGATTGTCTAAACCTTAGTCATCCAGACGTAATTTACGGACCATAGGTGTAAAACTTTTTAAAACGGTACAGGAGACAACATGTGAGAACTAATTCTCTGTAACATGAATTGGATTTGGGACATAGTGTCGTGGAACGTATATTATTAAGTTATTTGTATACGTCTCTTTCTTAGTTTCCGTGCACTGTACCACTCCTTTTTATCCTAATCTCAGTTTTGAAACCTAGTTCAAAACAGAGACGAACAATGATCCAACAACACCCCCAACACCAAATCAACGATTCAGTACAAACTGAGACTGGAGTACCTGACATCGGGTGGTCCGAGGAGATAGGTACCCTAAAGGGTCCGTTCTTATGACCTAACCCAACGGTAAAGGAAGAGGTCCCCTAGAAGAGGTGGGTTCCTAGTTTGGGTACAGAGGACGTATTGTCCGTTTAAGAAATGGTGACTCGGTGAATCCTTCAAGTACGGACATTGATCGGTTACTGAGTTTATGTTAACGAATTGGTAAATCCCGAAGCCAAAAGAAAGACATTTGTTTACCACCCATTCCGTCCATCTAGTCTAGAGAATTTAGAGAAGTCGAGGTAGTAAGATCCCTCCTCATAAATACTAAGTCTTATATTTTCTATTGACACTTTAGTCCAACTCTTTCAGAGTATTAAGTCGGTATCTGTAATCTCTTCTTAGAACGAATCTCTAAAAGGTGACATAAGCTCCTTAAGTTTGGTAGTAGGGAGAGTCTTTTCCGATCTACGTAAGACTACGTATCTTACCCATCGTATAATCAAACGACCCCGACGGTAGTGGTTCATCTCATCTGGTCTACCAAACTTCTTTATAGACAAGAAAACTGTACTTCTCGTCTTTAGATAAAAGAGTACTAAGACCTTCGACTTTCATGTTCCACAGTCGACCCAACCAAAGAAGACTCAAAGAGAGGAACCGAATACCTACTGGTGAAAGAGGGATACAGAAATGTATCAGGAGAGAGACATACCTAAATACAGGGTTAAAAGAGAAAATTCCTGTGGTCAGGATAACCCACTCCTGGGTGAAATTACTAGATAAAATTGGATTAATGGGAAATTTCTAAGACAGAGGTTCATGTCAGTGTAAGATTATCCCCAAAATTGTATACTTAAACCCCTCTTGTGTTAAATTGGAGATTATCTATCACTTATCTCACAGATACGATCGCCTTCGGAGGTGGATTGCTACTACCTTCTCAGAGAGAACCAGACCTCGAACTTCCTTGTCTTTTTGTAAGCGAATATCTTACTACTAGAATTTTGTACATAGAGTATGTAGAAAACGAAATTACATTGTTTGAAGGAGACTTCAGAGACGATGACTATTATCGACAAAGAAGTGATCTTTCGGGAACCAGGGGTAACGATGATCGTTACTTTTAATATGGTCACCACTAGACTCGGTATAAGATTTGAGACCTAGTCTGTCTAAGACGGGAGACTTGTCGATATAACCTTGGTGTCTGAAAATAAAATAAGTACCTTTTTTTTTGTTCTTAGTTAAGATAGTATTTTATTTAGAAATCTTCTAAACTTTAAGTGAAAATAGGTTATAACCCCATCGTCTCTCTACTTCTACTCTGTTGTCTGCAAACTTTCGTATATCTTTGGACTCTTTACTAGATGGCACACAAAGGATCTAAAAAGAGTAAAATAATTATAATGGTTAAAAAAATTTGACCCCACAGTGAATCCCAAAGATTAAAAACAACACGATTTATATCCCTAATTTTTATTATTTTCTGTATGATTGTTGTTTATTAAACTTCCTACATTAGAGTATGGATTTTATTAGTATCAGTAAATTTACCTTATAGACCCAAATAATTGTTTGTTCAATTTTTTTTTTTTTCGATATGTTTTTGTTTTGTGGAGGAGTGAATTTATAGAACGGAGTAAGATTGTTCTCTAATCAGTACTTAGTCGTCAGACCTCTGACCATGAACTCTCGGAGTCAGAAAATCTAGTTACAACAAGTTTGAACTCATACAAGTCTGAAAGATGTTTGAGTCAAACTCTTTGTAATTTTAGTTTCAATTACCTCTTCCGTTACCGTTGGGTAAGATCATGAGAACGGACCTTTTAGGGTACCTGCCTCCTCGGACCATCCGATGTCAGGTACCCACCGATTCTCAGCCTGTGTTGATTCGCTGAAGTGAAAGTGAAAAGTGAAAGTACGTAATCTCTTTCTTTACCGTTGGGTGAGGTCACAAGAACGGACCTCTTAGGGTCCCTGCCCCCTCTGACCACTCGACGGTAGATACCTCAACATGTCTCAGCCTGTGCTGACTTCACTGAATCGTCGTCGGCGTCGTTTTAGTTTCAATTTATAGTAAACCCAAAAAGGAAGTACGGTTGCATGAATATCGTTAAAACCGTACCCTGAGAAAAATTGTCTATTCTCTCGAGTCACCTCTCCTCAGTTTTCCTTAATCCTTTATACTAACTCACGCGCAAAGGAGGGAACCGTATGAATTTATGTTTGAAGCCTGTAAGATCCTAAAGGGACCATCGAGTCAACCATTTGACGTTACGTTCTCTCGGTCCAAACTAGGGACGCAGTCCTTCTAGGGGATCTCTTCCTTTACCGTTGGGTAAGGTCATAAGAACGGACCTTTTAGGGTATCTGTTTCTTCGGAACGTCCGATATCGATTGCCCCAAAGTTTTCTCAGTCTGTCCTGACTCACTGATTTGGTGGTGTCTCTCTATTTTATTCCTTTCAATAAGTTCTTCTTACCCTTAACCCGACCAGTCCTTCGTCTGGTTACCAACTACCTCAGTTTTTCGGACTTGAGAAAAGTGAGGTGTTGGAAGACGAAGTCAAAGATTAGGGAAGGAAATTGGAGTTTAAGAGTCAGAACTCGTTGTCTGACCTTCCGAACGATTTTCCCCAACGACGCGGTGTGTACGTCTCAAAGACTAAAGTGACCAGTCTTGCCCCGGATTATTACTCGTAACGACTGATCAAGGGTCTCCTACGACTACAACGACCGACCTCCCGGCGTGCACCTCTTGGAAACGAGGATGTGGAGATCATTCCTCCCATGCGGGGCACCGGGTCATGACTTTCGGTCTTGTCGCGCTTACACTACTGCCTCACGTTACCGCTCTTCCGTCTTACGTCTGGTTCTTTGTCGAGATCCGCCCAAGTCTGTCTAGGAACCTAAACCTTTTTACTCGTCTAATGAAAATGTGTTATGAAGAATTTCATAAACGACAGACGTAATACGACCTACGAAACTTTTGTCTGTAAGTAATATTGAAATTTTTAGTTTACTGACGTATTTTTTAGAATTAAACTTTCGTGTCTTGGGTCCGTGAAATTTTAAAACACGTGTGTGTACTAAAAGGTAGTCGTCGACAATCCTCCTATTAATTCCTAATTTAAAAGTAAATTAGTAAAAGTCTATACTTATATCATGAAAGGGAGAGGGAGTGGGTGTGGGGTTCGGTAAACTTTCTACTTTTACTTGGAGATCGAAGTCCAGAATAGAAATCTCTTGTTTATCTAAACGAAGTTAAAACATTTGAACAATTTCACTGAAATCTTTATAAACTAAATCAAGTATAAAGGACTTAACATAAAAGTATCACTTATCAAAAAAAAAAAGGGATTTAAAAATAGTCTGAAGAGTACAGGGACTTACCCACTCCTTTAAAATAAGGTACGGATTTTTCTTTAGACCCCTTTACCATAGAATAAACTAAGATTCCGAGAAACCTATAACCACCTTCACCCGTGATCCCCTTTCACTCCTTCAAAATATCCTCTTAGTGTTTTGACCCTGTGATCTTCCGTGGGATGTCAAGTCGAACAGGGTGTCAAAGTAAAAGGTCCACCCTTAGGAACACCAGGTCCAGGGTCGGTCCGTCACATAAAGGACTCTGATATTTCGGCCAACAGAGGAGTCTTAGGATCTCAACAATCGACCCGTGTGACAGGACAGGACGAGAAGTCCTACAAAACTGAGTTGAGGACCCTAAGACCCTCTCTGTGTCCTTACACCTTTTCGAACATTCGTTGGACTTCCGTCCGAGACCCGTGCACAATCAGTGAGTGACAAAGGGATTTTCCTCGGTCCCTGGTTCGTGTGACATCTGGAGTATGTATAAAATTAGTTTACTCGATTCTACGAATTCTAAACCTCTTTCTGGGACTCCCCTCCTCCTCTCGTCCACGTTTATTTTTGGTAAGTTGACACACTAAACCGGTCCTAAAACAAAGATATAAGACACTTTGTGACCTGGAGTCAAAATTCCGAAACTTTCGAACTTCCGTCGACTGACCTAAAACTAAAAAGAGACCCTTCCTGAGTATGACGATGTAGAGAGGGAGACTCCTCTCTTTATGGGACATCCTAGATAGGGTCGTTAGGTTCACTCTTACGTCAGTCCCGGACTCGAAAAACGACCCCGGACCCAAAGACAAGAAGACTTCCGACCTCACCCGGTTCGGAAGACGGGGTTTCTCCGGCTCCTAAGACCGTCCGAACTCGGTCTGAGACGGTTTGGTCTCCCTCCCCGAAGGACGACGAAGGACCCCGTCCGGACCTCGGCGGGTGTCAAGTGAAGCTAACTAAGGTCGACACGGTACGGTCCGGCCGGTTCTGACGTCGGAAACATTACGATAGACTTCCCTTTCCTCCTTAGGTCTTTTGTCCGTGGGAGTGGAGACACACAAGGGGAACGGAGGTAGAATCGGCAAAAGGACTAAGAGTAAGTAGTGAAGAAAGGAAGAGAGAGAAAAGGGATAAAAAGAGAGAGGAGAAAAGTAAAAACGGTGTGGGGTAAGGGGAAAGACAAAATGGATTTACGACACGGTCGGAGAGGGAAAGAGAGACGTAGAAGAACGGAGAAGGAAAGATGGGGGGGTAGGAAGGAGGAAGAGAGGGAACCGTGGAGAGAGAGAGCACAAAAGAGTAGGTAGGGACCGAATGTAAGGGATATCGTAGTGTAGTGTGAATTTCGATGTCAGCAACGGGAAATTTCATTTCTCTAGAACCAAAACGTGTCGAAGTCCGTCCTAACTCGTTGTGTCATGAAGCACACCAGAAAACACCGGTCTTTCCTTCTCACACGAACACACACAAATCATCGAAACAGACCCGAAAGTAACAGGTCGTAAGTTCTCGTCTAGAATTAAACGAACTCTTAGTGTCGGTTTATCAGTTAAACGAAATTTTCTGAGAACTAAATTCGAAAGACTCTCGAGATGGAGACCGGCACCAAAACCTTTCACTAACGGACAGTAGAGTTTACAATCGCATTTGTCGTCCAGACGTGTCGTAGTATACAAATAAAAGGTGTCACCGCAAACGATCCAGTGCACCACCGGTAAATTAAAGGTGTTGACTGTAAGGTGTCCAGACTCTAAAGCAAGGAAACCCTCATAAAGTTTATGAACACCAAAATTGGTTCTACTTTTTTATATATATAAATTTTCTTTTTGTGTATACGGTGGTCGGGGGTTTGAAGTGAGTCGCCACAGGGACCGTCTCAGAGTACCCGTCGAGGAGACGGGGAGGTGAGAGTCTACGGACGTCTGTGTCTCTCCCATCCTTCCGGATCTACAGACGAAAAGTCTCTAGAAGGTTCGGATTCGGGAAGTTTAACTAAGATCGGAAAGTGTGAACCTGCGAGTAAAGTGGAAACATAGAACTGTGAACCAAACCAAAGTGGGTGACTTCTCGACCCTTTGTCAAGATAGGTCCCAACGGACTTGTCTGCGGGTACGGACGGGGAGTTTCAGGAACTAAAAAGACTACTTCTCCGACTACCATTGAAGATAGATTTTATGACTACAATCTAAAAACTGTCTCCTGTCACCTTGTTTAAGAATAACTTCCTAAACCTAACAACCAGAGAGTGACCCATTTATTTCCTTGTCTTTGTTAATTTGTGCTGAAGATTCATCCTTACTTCACAGTTTCTACCCCGTTCGGGTTTCCATGTGCACCCGTTTTCCATTCTGACGAAATATGGTGGAGGATAAGTCGGTAGGAAAACTCGATAAACTTAAGGTCACCTTGGACAGTAGAAAGACACGAGAAAGTTGACGGACCTCTCGAGGGATATCCATACAAAACTACCCCAGTTCTTATCGAAAGATGTGGGACGGGGAGGAAGAGACACTAAGGGTGTTCAGGTGTCAGAGTAAGGGAGAATCGAACAGAGACGATTCCTTGACTATTAGAGATAACTCACTTCCATAGGACAAGTAACATTGTTTCCGACTCAATGGTTAACACCTTGATAATAACTGTCTCTCACCCTTCAAGTTCAGGTTATCCTTTGAAAGATGGTCAACTATTGACTTTGTTCTTGGATGACTAATCGTCGAAACTGAATAGCTTTGACGAAAAGAACTGATTCCTTTCTTTTCCCTTTTCCAATTTAGTGTCTATGTTGTACTTAATCCCGGAACCTCACAGTGGTGGCCTTCTCAGAACTTACTTTCCACTAGTTTGGAGTATATATGTGATGTTCCAGGGAGTTTCGGACCCCGACAGTTAAACAGTTTGGGTGTACTTCCGACATATAGGAAGCGTACTCGGTTACAACGACAACAGAAAACTAATGTACGAGCTTATACCTTTTTATATTCACGAATGTGTGATCTCTGTTATTATCTTTAATTTAAAATAGTCTAGACATGAGAGTATGGAATATGTGTGTGTGAGGTGGCTATAAAACCACTTCCAGTGTAGAAGACTTTTCCACTGTACATGAGTTCCACCTAGACACGTCTCTGACGTTACGACTGTAAAAAAAAAAAGTTTCTTTACTTTCCACTTGTAATTCTACTAGTGTCATAGGTCTGTGTAACTGGGCTTTTAATAGGATATTTCACCGTCGAACTAAATACTTTAATTAACAAGGTCCCTACTATCTTCGTCTTCAAAATCTGTTTAAGTATGTATCATCCAACTAAATTCAATGGACCCCTCAGTAAAGATTGAAGACACAAACGGGCACCCACTTCGTACACATAAGAAGTCGGATAAGGAACACAGGAAACACAGTAATCACTTTGACTCTGACTGTGTTCCAAGTCAAGTCAAGTCAGTCAAGTCAAGTCAAGTCAAGTCAGCAAGTCAGCAAGTCAGTAAGGCTGAGAAACGCTGGGGTAACTGACGTCGTGTAGTCCGAAGAGACAGGTAGTGGTTGAGGGTCTCAAATAAGTTTGAGTATAGGCAACTCAGTGACTACTGTAGGTTGGCAGAGTAGGAGACAACAGGGGAAGAGGAGGTCGGGAGAAAGGGTCGTAGTCCTAGAAAAGTTTACTCAGTCAGGAAACGTAGTCCACCGGTTTCATAACCTCAAAGTCCAAGTCATAGTAAGGAAGGTTACTTGTGGGTCCTGACTAGAGGAAATCCTACCTGACCAACCCAGAGGAACGTCAGATTCCCTGAGAGTTCTCAGAAGAGGTTATGGTGTCAAGTTTTCGTAGTTAAGAAGTCGCGAGTCGAAAGAAATATCAGGTTGAGAGTGTAGGTATGTACTGAGGACCTTTTTGGTATCGAAACTGATCTACCTGTAAACGACCGTTTCATTACAGAGACGAAAAATTATACGATAGATCCAACCAGTATTGAAAAGAAGGTTCCTCGTTCACAGAAAATTAAATTTCACTGTGTTCCAATTTCAAGGAAAAATTTATTTTAACGTCTAGTCAACAACCGATCTCTCTTTTCAGTTATAAAGTAAGTTAAAATTACACAGTCTATTTCTCGATTACTAATGTATTTCTATACGTTTGATAAATAAACTGTTGAATTTTTTAGTGAGTATTACGTCAATCATAAAAGTTAACTAAAGGAATCCTTTGACTAAAGGTTCGAGACACATCGGGAAATAACTCTAATTTTATAAATATTTAACCTCTAAAGGGGGTAAAAAGTGGGGGACCTCATTCAAAGAATTTCACGTGAGAGTCTCCTTCAGATTCTAGTAACCGTAATCCTACTTTTGTTTATACAAAACTATTGGACCCAACTAATTTCAATGTCCAGAAATTCCTTAAGACACGAAGTCATGAAACGCATAAAAATACATTTTACGTTGTTAGTGGTGTATGTACTTAGTGTCTTGGGAAGACACTCCTTATAGAAAATCCTAATGACAGGAGATTTGTGTGAAACCCTTTACGATGAATTATTATTGTTATTATTATTATTGTTACTGTTCTCGACGTTTATATTGGTCGTAAATGATTGATTCGATATTTCACAGTCAAAAGTAAGGTTAGGGTTTCTTCCCATTACGGTTTCTTACAAGTTTGATTACATGTGAACGTGAGGAAAGTGTACGATCGTTCCATTACAAAATTTAGGAAGTTCGATCCGAAGTCTTCATGTCCTTGGTTCTTGAAGGTCTACATGTTCGACTTAAATCTCTTCCGTCTCCTTGGTCTCTGGTCTAACCGTTGTAAACAACCTAGTATCTCTTTTATTCACTTAAGGTCCTTTGGTGGTTGGAGTCGAAGTAACTGATACGATTTCGAAACTGACACACCTAGTGTTGTTGAACACCCTTTAAGAATTTCTCTGTCCTTATGGTCTGGTAGAATGGACAGAAGACTCTTTGGACATACGTCCAATTCTTTGTAGTCAATCTTAGTCTATACCTTGTTACCTGACCAAGTTTGAATCCTTTCCTCATGTAGTTTCGACATATAGTAGTGGGACGAACAAATTGAAGATACGTCTCATGTATTACGTTTTATGGTTCAACCTACGTAGTGTTCGACCTTAGTTCTAATGACCCTCTTTATAGTTGTTGGAGTCTATACGTCTACTATGGTGAAATGAAAGATCACTTCACCTTGATTTCACTTCTCCTTGATCCCGGAGAACTATTCCTACTTTCTCCTCTCACTTTTTCGACCGAATTTTGAGTTGTAAGTTTTTTGTTTCTAGTACCATAAGTCAGGGTAGTGAAGTATCGTATATCTTCTCCTTTTTCACCTTCGTGACTATATAAAATAAAAGAACCCGAGGTTTTAATGACGTTTGATACTGACGTCGACACTTTAATTTTCTACGAACGAGGAACCTTCATTTCGATACTGGTTAGATCTGTCTTATAATTTTTCGTCTCTGTAATGAAACGGTTGTTTATAGACATACTAGTTTCGATACCAAAAAGGTCATCAATCAATACATGTCTACACTCTCAACCTGGTATTTCTTCCGACTTGTGTTTTCTTGACTACGAAAACTTGACACCATAACCTCTTCTGAGAACTCTCAGGGAACTTACGTTCCTCTAGGTTGGTCGGTTAGGATTTTCCTTCGTTGGGACTTGTAAGCAACGTTCCTGACTACGACTTCGACTTTAAAGTTATGAAACCGGTGGACTAAGTTTCTCGACTGAGTAAACTTTTCTGGGACTACGACCCTTTCCAACTCCTGTCCTCCTCTTCACCTGTAGTCTCCTACACTACCAACGTACCGAAGTGGTTGAGTCACCTGTACTCAAACTCGTGTGAGGTCCTCTGTCACTTCCTGTCCTTCGGACCGTACGATGAACCCTAGAGTTTCTCGGTCTTTACTGAATTGTTGACTTGTTGTTGCCGTTATTCGGTTTGTGACAAGAAAAAGGAACTGTACATAGTGGGATAGTAGGAGTGTGGTAGGATACTATTCATGTCAATGTCGTGGGTTCAGACCTTCTCGTATTCATTGAATAGGTCCCAGTCGTTTACAATGTAAACCCTCCATACTAAACTTGTTCCGACTATATGGGAAATCGAATATGAGAGGTGGGAATACAACACAACAAATATGGAGAAAAAAGACACTACCCTCCAACTGTTACCATCTTCTTATGGGACAGGTTCTCGGACCCACGGTGACTCAATCCTCAAATCTACGGACCTACCTTGGACATAGAGTGTATAGTGGGGGACGACGTCAGATTAACTTCTTGATGGTCCTGAAGTTATAGTCAAAGGTTACTTGTGGGTCTTGACTAGAGGAAATCTTACCTGACTAACCTAGAGGAATATCAGGTTCCCTGAGAGTTCTCAGAAGAGGTTGTGGTGTCAAGTTTTCGTAGTTAAGAAGTCGTGAGTCGAAAGAAATATCAGGTTGAGAGTGTAGGTATGTACTGATGACCTTTTTGGTATCGGAACTGATCTACCTACGAACAACCGTTTCATTACAGAGACGAGAAATTATAAGACAGATCTAACCAGTATCGAAATGAAGGTTCCTCGTTCGTAGAAAATTAAAGTATCGACGTCAGTATCAAACGTCATTAAAACCTCGGGTTCTTTTATTTTATATAGTCACGAAGGTGAAAAAGGAGAAGATAAACGATACTTTATTACCCTGACTTACGGTACTAGAATCGAAAAACTTACAACTCAAAATTCGGTCGAAAAAGTGAGAGGAGAAAGTAGGAATAGTTCTCCGGGAAATCAAGGAGAAGTGAAATCAAGGTGAAGTGATCTTTCATAAGACGTTTCTACGATTTTAAAGTCTCCAAATTTACGAAGTCAATCCTTTATTATAACTGGCATAAGAGTAGAAACGTCTTATGGGATGTTATGTGTTAAATCTTGGTCTAAAACAGACGAAAGAGTACCTAAGTCGACACATTCGGACCTGCTCGACACATTCAAAACAAAAGAGTTGACTTGAAATTCAAAGACGACCGTTTCTGGAATAAATTATGAAGAACGGCTACATTATCCTGTTCAGTGACTAGTTGACTAAACTTTCCGGTACGATTATTGATGGGAAAGTAAGTAACGATATTTTAAAAAAAACTTATTACCGTGGGCATACCGTAAAAAGTGAAACACATACGAAACTGGTCCCGGTAACTTTTTCGACACTCAAAGAAGAGGAAAAAGGTTTCCACTAGTCCACACATTAAACTAGTTCCAGTATCGTATGTCAAACTTCTATTATTTTGGTCTGAGCCATATCCCAGACGAACCCGAAGGGGACCGACGGACCAGAGGTATAGCGACGTCTCTGACCTCCTCCAGGAAGTCCGTGACGGTAAAAAGAAGGCTCCCACGGAAGTGTTCACGGATAAGTGTATGAGTACCCGCATAGAGTGTGATACAACGGAAGTTTCGAGGGTATGAAAGAGAAGAGTTCTTTTTTCAGTTACCGAAACCGGACCGTCTTCAGTCGCTTCTTTCTTTCCTTCCTCCAAGCTGACTGCAATCACGACCACAATGTCATAAGAGAAGGGGAGGATCTCCTACTCTTTCCTGAGGGTGGTAAGACCTTGTGAAAAATCTTACTCTCTTGTCGTCTCGAAGAACCTTAGTACTTTATAAAGGTGATAACTTAGTATCTCCGTTTTGTCCTCTTTTGTTGTACAGCCTCTCTTTACTTTTTATCCCAGTTCTCTCTCCCCGTCGGAAACCCATTAAGAGCTCATGTTAGTGACGACAGACGTTTTTACTTTTCTCAAAGTCATACGGGACTTAGACTCCCTGAAGTAAAGTAGGTTTACCGTGGCTTCCCTACTAACATTGCTATCACTGTCTGGGTCTTAAGGCTGAACCGACGGAGTACAATCCGGTCCTGATTAAATCTTCATACATTCACCTTCTTCGTATTTCTCTTCCTTTCCACTTCTCATTTCTATTCTCACTAAGTATTTAACTTTCTACTATAAAAAAGAAGAGACTTTATTACGTAAGTCATTCCTTTGTTCATGTAGAGGTTCCCGTGACTTCCTCCCGACCTGAACTCTATCGCTCTTACCTTCGCGGTTCTTCTTTCACCGGTTTACGAATTGTTCCTCCCATTATAAGATAAAGAAATCATTAACGGTTCGAAACTGCGAGTCCAACTGAGACTTCTACATAAGAATCTTTTCCTTATTTCTCTTTTAGACCCTTTCACGTACCATCCTAAAAGAAAAAAAATGAAGGTCTGTTCTCCTTTCTCTTCCCGTCGTGTGTCAGTTTATAACTCACAGTCCACACGATAAAGACTCAAGCAGAGGAGTTTATACCACGACTGTCTTACTAAAAACCACCCCCCTACCCTCCTTCTCTACAGTTTTTCGAGTGTTAAAGGTATCGTTTGAGACTGTCTCAAGTCCTTTCGGGTAAAGATCGTGTCCTCTTAAAAAAAAAAATAAAAGGTTCAAACAAATTTATATGTGTCAACTGTTCAAC
Organism: Capra ibex; assembly: GCA_006410555.1. Lineage (NCBI taxonomy): Eukaryota > Metazoa > Chordata > Mammalia > Artiodactyla > Bovidae > Capra > Capra ibex. The sequence continues at coordinate 43,263,902 of SJYO01013871.1, forward strand.
CGGACTTCGTTTTAACACTTCATCTCTTGTAACCGAAATCCCGGAATACTTAGTTAGTTAGTGGTCGATGAATGGCTCATGGAAGAGACGTGTGCTGTGACACGACCCCTTCCGACTCCGAGGTCGAAGTGTTGGTAGAGGTGGGGACGGGAGTTTGTTGGATGACAACCGTTCCGTGGTCGACAACATGGGTCTCCTCATTTTATCAAGGGACTTATTACGAGTTTCGTCGTCTTTTTGTCATGACAATACTAGATTATGATATATCGTCAATGGTACAACGTTCTGTAAAAAATTCCAAAAGGTTTATAGCGAAGGAAATTAGGAACGTTGTTGACATACCTCATCCAAGACAATGATGAGAATAAAATATCGACTCCTTTGATACTGTACACCGTAATCTCATTCGTGGTCCGTTATATTTGGGTCTCGGACACCAGAATTGGTGACGTGTCCGATGGGATATATTTTGTTGTGACGTGTGTCACTTTCCATTTACTTAATCTGTCCGTTATTTACATCACCCTTAAGAACTCATTCGACTACGAAACAGTAACGAAACCAGGTCGGAGAATGACACCAGAAACTCGGATAGTTATCGAGACGCTCCTTCCCTCCCGTCCAGTGATACAAGTAAAAATACCACCTTTACTAACTTGTTGAAAGAGTTCCAGTATACTGGTTCTTGTGGTTAATCCACTTCGGTCTTGATCTTAATTCCAGGGGAATGACGATCAGTCTCTAGGGTCGAGACCCCCTTTGACATCGTGCAACATCATGCCCGTGTACCGGGTGAGGACTGACGAAGGACGAAATGGTGACAAGAAAGGAAAGTGCCGTCATTGACTCGTGTAACGACATCCGACTTGTCGTTTTTCTACCTCGTTTCCGCTATGGTTACTCTCGTTTTTTTTTTTTTTTTTTTTTCTCACCAGTTGAAAACTTTGTAGACACAAACAAAATTTGAAATATAAAACTTTATTAAAATCTAAATGTCTTTTCAATGTTTTGATCATATCTCTTAGGGTATGTAGGAAGCAGGTCGAAGGGGTTTGTAATTGTAGTAGGTATTGGTATCGTGTTTATGGTTTTGATTCACTAATTATAACCACGTTATGATAATTGATAACTAAAAGAAATCTAAAGTAGGAGAAAAGATGATCACAGGAAAGAGACAAGGTTCTAGACTAGGTCGTTGGACGTAGTGTAAATCATGGGTAGTGAGGACTTAGTCTGAAGGGTCCACCGCGATCACCATTTCTTGGACGGACGGTTACGCCCTCTACTCCTAAGTAACCTAGGGACCCACGTCTTCATAGGAGACCTCCTCCTTTACCGTTGGGTGAGGCCATAGGAATGGACCTTTTAGGGTACCTGTCTGCTCCCGACGTCAGGTACCCTAGTGTTTCTTAGTCTGTTGACTAGTGTGTGTACGAAGACTTAAAGGAGGTCAGTCACTGTTAAGGAGTAGAAGTGGAAAGTTCCGGTACTTTGAGTAAAAAAGGGGGGTCCAAACTAAGATATTAAAATAAAATAAAAAAATGTAATTTAAAAATAAAAATTGAATAATAATAATAATAAAATGAAATATTATAACGGTACTTTGAGAACTACTCATGACCAGTAACTAAAACGACTGATAGGGAGTCAGACCTCAACGGAATCCAAAAAAGTGTTAATCTAACACCAATACGTAAAAAATCATTCTATAAATGGTTCCTTCACTACACAAGAAAAGTCATGTAGTCAGTCCACAATGTACTATAACTATATAGATAAATGACCACTATTTTTGAAGCTAGTAACTTATTCGACAACAAACTACTCAACGGAGTAACACTTAAAGATAAAAAGGGAAAATTCAAATATTTGAAAAATATCTTCGTATAACTCCAATATTTTATAAGACAAAGAGGGGTTTGAAAGGGGGTGATAAAAATCGTACGAACCCCTTAGAACGACCATTGTTAAGATTACGTCATAAAATTACTACTAAAAAGCAAAGGGATTAAAAAATAAAAATTCATTTTAATAAGATCTTTCTTCAAAAGGGAGAGGGTGTAAATAATTTATAGTTGAGTACAATTTATAATTTATGAGTATCCTATAATTAAAATGGGACACCAAGGTCTAAAACAATAACCCTCAAGGAAGTCCGACAAAGGACGTGGTAAGACTGTATAGGTGTAAGAAAAATTTCGTAAGGAAAGAAAAACCGTGGTGTTATAAATTGTCAGAGTAAAGTATAAAAGAGAAGATCGAAATTTTAGTTTTTCAGAAGAGGTTCCGCAGGACTGAGAAATAACCTCTTACCGTAAATCTTCGGTTCTAGACCCGTGGTCGACACTAGTGACGATGGTGTTACAGTAACGAGGATTGAGGAGAGTCGTCTTGAATGTTTATACACTTATCTGTAATTAGGTACGTATATCGATGTAGATATGGATAAAGGTATAGAAAGGTAAACTTAGATATAATTTTTCGGTAATCAAGTATAAGTTATGGAGACTAAGATTAGGAATGGGTGTCCCAAGAAAGATGAGAAAAGAGAAAGGAATAAGTACTAAAGTAAAAGGTTGTCATTTTTTCTCGTTTGAATTTGTTTTGTTTTGTTCAACAAATCCAAAGAGGTTGAACCGAGGACAATGAGAAACGATAGGTGTTATATAAGTTAATAAACAAGATTTGGTCTTGTGTGTATTTTATCAAAGTCTTAAGGATTGGGTATAAAAAAACTATTTGTTTCAATGATTGATATAGATAGATAAATAGATAGATAGATAGATAGATAGATAGATAGATAGATAGAAAACGGAATGTTCTACCGAAACCTCAAAATTTTTGGTCTATAAGTGTAAAATTCGAGAGTCAACACGACAAGAGACATACCCGGTGTAAAGAGGACTTCTCAATTCAACATCTTTGAAGTGATATTGCCACTGTAGTCGTTTCATCTGTCATAGGTCTTCTCCTGTCGGTTCCACCGCTCCTTAGATCTTAATTGTGCAGGTACCTGGTTACTCACTCGGTAGAGGATGGACGTAAGTATATAAGTAAGTTGGTAAGACCAGGTAGAAAGGTGACTTCTGTTAATAAACCCCGTGTATTGTTTACTGGACACACGTTGTTTATGGACCTTAATAACTCCGATCTAATCTTTAACCTCACTCCGGTATTGTTAAAAGAAGTTCGAACACTTCCAGAAAGTACACTTTATTCTTAATATGAAAAAGATTGATCGAGGTGTATCGTTCGGTTCTTGTTACTCGTCTTAAATTCTTCTTCGTTTAAAAGTAATTTACGTTCTCCTTAAATTCAAGATTATCTTGTCGGGTTGTTTACTTACCTTGTTGTATGCCTTAATACTTAGGAGTGACGACCTTTGAAAACAATCTCCCAGCCCTTCAAAGGGGACCTCCTCCCGTACCGTCGGGTGAGGCCATGAGAAATGACCTCTTAGGGTGCCTGTCTCCTCGGACCACTTGATGTCAGGAATCCCAGTGCGTCTCAGTCTGTACTGATTTCGTTGAACCGTGTCTTTCAACCTGCCCTCCAGGGGATTCCAGGTAAAAACCCTCTTGTTCCATGAAAGTCCTTCCACTCGATTAGACGTACGTCGTTGGTAGTGACTTCTGGATGATACACGGTCCCGATCCGTGACTCTATGTTGGTACCTAACCTTTACAAAACTATAGTGTGTTACAATCTCAACAACAAAGATTTCACGAGATGTAGAATACTCAGTATGATATTGGTAAATAAATTATATCTCTTGTAAGGTCCCGTCCTTATACTAACGGTAACAATATCCTTTATATTTCCTTTCTTTGGTTTCCTACTTTCAGTCCCCTCTACCCTATACACTTTGTGACCCGGTTGGTTGTGTTTCCTCTACCTTTTGTTTCCATGGTCCTCTGTACGGTACCGACCTCTTTACTCCTTTGATTTTCCGTCATTCTCCATCTCTTCATTCCGAACTCACGACCCTTTTTCGAAAGGGTCTGTTTCTTGCGGTTCTAACGTTTCCACAAAGGGTCACTGACACTATCTTTGGCCTGGTGATCACCGTAAGTTCTGATCTGATTTGTCTTGAGCCTTCTCTATTTAACATCACTCGTCGAACCGTACCTGACTTCCCATCCGGACAAAGCATAAGAAGGTGGAGTCTAGATACTGACATTTTAAAAAGAAAGAGTCTTTATAAATAAACAAAAATTTTTAGAATATCGTTTGTATCGGGTCAAGAGTGTTACGTGGTGAAATGGTATTTTACAGAACGCAAACAGAGATTACCAAGGCACGAGTAAGTAGCACGAGGGGAGGGTTTGACGTATTAGAGGTCCCGTCCCTCTCATAATGTCAAAAGAAGACGTTTAGGGTGTCATTGACCTTGTTTCAACTTCGTTTATGGTTCACAAGTTATTTATATATAGCTATTTGATACCCAAATAAATTATGTTTATATACAAATTCGGGGTACGGTCCTCGATCCCCTACATTTATGTAGAAAAGGAGTTTCATACTCTTTTGCCCCCTTTTTTTCTTAGTGTTCATCAGTTTACAGGTATATTTACAATTTATCTTTACTAGTCGTGCTTGTGTATTATTATTGTGTATTATATTTTCTATAGTTTCCGTTAGAGACTATATGTGATTTACTTTCCATATCATACTATCTATGTTGACGACACTTAAACAACAAAGTATTTCCCAACCCAAGTTTTACTGTCTAAAACAGAATAGGTTTCACTTGTCATCCCGAGGGTACATAAAAGGGGAGAAAACAAGACACCATAGAGATCCCATCGTTGTATTAGCACACTTCAGGTTCGTACACCGTACACTGTCTAGACCGTCATACATATATGTCGACACTCGTCATACATGGTCGAAGTCTCACCGTTCGCCCACCAATGTTCAGGTTTGAAGTCCGTAGGCTAAATAGACTAACCCACTGGTACGTGCCCCTCGACCCTTGGTGGCACCTAGTCCAACCGATCTCCAACTCTAGGGAACTCTCCACTGTGACCTCTCGGTTCGTGTCGGGTACTCTCATTAACCGTTCCGGGTCTCTATTCGTGTAATCTCGTTATCGTCATTGTCCCGTTTTCACCTCCGTGGGTACCCACAAAACCCTCTTCTTCGAGAAGTAATAGTCAAACGAAGTGAATTATGAGCACACACACACACACACACGCACGCACACACACACACACACACACACTTACTTTACCTTATCCTCCTCCGACTCTAGTGACCACCAAAACGGCGATCCAGAACAAGCTGAGAACACTGGGGTACCAGACATCGGGCGGTCCGAGGAGATAGGTACCCTAAAATGTCCGTTCTTATGACCTCCACCCAATGGTAAAGGTAGAGGTCCCCTGGAAAGACTGGGTCCCTAACTTGGACCCAGAGGAGTCGACGTACGTCTAAGAAATGGGTGACCCGATGGTCCCTTAAGGGTTAATGATCTAGTGATCAATACCAGTAACTGTCTTCCTCCCTTTCGGACCTTTCACTCAAGACGAAGGTCTTTCTCTGGATTTACTCAGTTCCAAATATCACGGTTTAGTTCTATTGTGAAACTCTTACTGAACTTGGACTAAGGGTTCCGAGACGGGAAAGTAAAGGTAATGATTCCCGGGAGATACGGGTTTTCGTCTTAACTACCCATCTTAAAGTCTACACGATCCTTTCAAGAAGAATCAAACACCGACTACGGATTCCCAGAAAGGAAACTATATTCTGATAAAATTTTGTCTATACGGTATATCCTCTTGTGTTGTTCGACATTCAACAGAAAGTATGTAGTTACTTTCGTAAGAAGTTTCGATAGGTCCGTTCTGGGTTTCATCTCCCGTCGATGACTGTCTACCCTTCATATCGGATTACCACGGTCACGGGTGTAGGGGGTCAGAATGGTATGAGGGGAGGTATCCGTTCTGGGGCGTGGGTTCATTTCCTTCAATCACTACGGAGTTGAACTTTTCGTTCGACATAAACGTTCCGAATTGGTTCAATATTCTCGTCTCCCCATTCATCAATAGTCTAGTTCGGTCGTGCAGGGGTCTCTTTTACGGAAAACAAAATCTGTAGAATCACCAACCCAGTCAGGTCAAAATCGAGAAGGACCGTCACTAACATAAAGAAAAAAGGAAACTCTCCACTAAGATCTCAGATTTTCTAGTAGGATCGGGTCTAGGATCTTTTTAATCCTTTAAGTACTGAACTTACTTTTAGGTCAGACTACCAATTATCATTAAGTACTGTAACACTTTTTCGGACGTCGTTGACTCTACACTGAAATTAGGATAGTTGTTTTGTACGCAATCATTTTCCGATGGGTTCGGTCGTTCACTTAGGGAAGATCCACTCGGATCTGTAATCTATTTGATATGTGACGTCTTTGACAGTCCCTAGAACGTTAACGTCCACAGTCTTATTATCTGGGTTGACCGAATTTATTTTCCCACTAAAAAACCAAGAATATTGACTTTACAGATTCTTAAACCTCGAGTCTACCTAGTTCCTCAAGATTATTATAGTCGTCTTATCCAAAAAGAGGAAGAAAAGTGAGACAAAACGACACATAACCAGAGTAAAAGTCATCAAGGTCTGTAAAGTCTTCATTTTACTGGTATGTCAACAAAGTCCGATATAGGATCATTAAGATGTAAGTCGAATATAGACTTTTTCTCTCTCTTACGGAGAGAACATCCACGAGGGTAGTCTTCAGAACACTGATGGAAAAACCCAGATTGACCCAGTATAAGAGGAGGAACTTGGTTAGAGACACCAGTCTTGTTACCCTACGACACTCCCTTATCTTAGTTCTATGGTGGTTTAATACCTCTGACTTTACCTTCTCGAAAAGAGTCTTCTCTCGTAAAGAGTCTCCTTTTCTCTAGTTCTCCCCATACGTTATTTTGGTAGATTGTAATCTTGTGAGATCTGAGTTGAAAAAGAGACTTTTACACATACACACATAAACACCAGACCTCGCCGTTTCTCTTCCTGGTCCGTGTTTGTTCACTCATTTTATTACTCCCGAGGTCTCTTTAAAGACTATCAGATTTTTTTTTTTTTTTTCGTAATTGTTCCTCGACCCTCCGTTTTATGTCCGTTTCATCCTCTTATTTGGTCCAAGACACAACCGCGTCTAACAGGAAACTTACTTTGATTTTGGAGAAGAAAAAACCTTTGACTTTGAATTTACACTGAGGATACTCTGTTAAAAGTAGAGACCCGAACCACATTAATAGACATTTTACCTTCGTCTCACTTCTCCTAATCTAGTAGATTCAAAGTAATACGGTGTTTAAATATAGTATAAATTACAACTTATACAAAATAAATAAAGTTTAATGTTAAGGTTCCATCCTGTTTACTCTTAATGGATAATATTCTTTATGGAGGAAATTCTTTTACATTATATTAAATGGTAATGAAAGAATATTAAAACCTAAGGGGGAATACATCCGAACGGTCCTCAGGAAACATGACCACTATCATGTTGGATTAACTGGTTGTCCCCGTGGGTGTTGAGACTCTGAAAGTCTTATCGTGAGTCTCACTCTGGTTTCACTAGTCCACGTTAAACCGACCTATGACAGTGGGTATCACTGGAAAGGGTCCAGTTAAGTCCGTTCTACAGGAGTGATCACTCTAATTGGCCTCTTTCGTTACCGTGGGGTGAGGTCATGAGAACGGACCTTTTAGGGTACCTGCCTCCTCGGACCATCCGACGTCAGGTACCACAGCGTTTCTCAGCCTGTGCTGACTCGTTGAAGTGAAAGTGAAACGTGAAAGTAGGTAACCTCTTCCTTTACCGTTGAGTGAGGTCACAAGAACGGACCTCTTAGGGTTCCTGTCGTCTCGGACCACCCGACGACAGATACCTCAGCGTGTCTCAGCTTGTACTGACTTCACTGAATCGTCGTCGTCGTCGTCACTCTAAATTGTAGACCGGATTTGTCTTATAAAATCAGACGATGAACCGATTTATCGTCTTGAATTTGTAAAATGATTTAACTTCGGGAAAAAGAGAATATAATAACCTTTGGAGACCCCAATTCACTACGAAACCAGTAACAAAAGGTCCCGATTCTGGGTGGATATCTAGAAAAATAATGGAAACAAGTCTCAGCGTCAGGGTCGTAAGTGTGTTCTAGGTCCAAAAGGTTTACAGGCTAAAGAGGTGTTAATACTTACGTTATACAAAACAAGAAAGTCAGTAAGTATCTCATTCTTTAGAAATGAGATCGTTTGAGTATAAAAAAAGTCCCGTCCAATAACGGTCAGTTATCTACAGAGTCCACCTTGGTAGTATCGGGGTTTCTCAATCCTGTTATGGAAGTTTTGGTTTAAATGTAAACGAAGATATCGTCACAAAGTCCGGAACGGGTTACTCAGCCAAGGTGTTAAGAGACGTTAAGGAATTATTGAGTTTAGTGATCAGGAGATTATTGTAGTAAATACAGAACAACTTGTACGGACTTAAGGGAACTCTTACAATGAGAACCACACTCAAGAGTTCGTATCGAGAAGGTTCCCATCTAAAAGGTCTGAACTAAGAACCGGACTATTTACGTAAGCGTCCAGAGAATATCCCTCTTCGATATCGCTAAGTAATTAACTTAAGAGAAAATTTGAGGAAGGAAATAATACCAGAAAGGAAAAGAAGACAATTCTAATACAAAGAGACGTGATGAAATAAATTTGGTTTGTAATGTCCTCAATCCCGGACCTTTCACACCGTCATCTACCCCTGTCCATCTCGTGATACCAAGATGATATATAAAGTGTCTTATATACCATCAACAAGGGGTAGCAATCACTGAAATGATAACCTACTTTCATTGTCACTTTCTCATACATATTTATTACTCCTTTCTTTGTTTATGAAGATTTAAAAGAGAATCCAATACGAAACAAACAATCAAAAATTGTATAGAGATGACGGAACCTTTGTCGGTCCTTCATAGTATAAACAATTTGAGGATACCTTTTTAGAACATAAGAAAATAAGATTATCTATGTATACCGTATTTGAGTTGTTCACGACTAACGTAATAACTTATGTCCATTACCTTATCTACCTAAACGTTTTTACACTATCACATTTCTACTCATATTTTTTTTCAGATACCCTTGACCTTCTTGGCGTTAACGAAGGAGAAAATTTTACCCCCACTATTATGGTTATACGATCCCGAAAACACTCATTACTTACTCGATTATGTAAATTTCTCGAATCTTACCACATATGGATATAATCCCGAAGGGTCCACCGTGTCGCCATTTCTTAGACGGACGGTTACGTCCTCTATATTGTCTGCACCCAATTAGGAACCGAACCCTTCTAAGGGACTTCACCCTCACCCGACGGTACGGGAGGAGATCCCCTAGAAAGGTTGGGCCCTAGCTTGGGTCCAGAGGGAGTGACGTCTATCTAAGAAATGGTAGACTCGGTGGTCCCTTTGGAGAGGGGGAGATTAAATTTTGTTTAGTCTCCACTACCCGTCCCACGTTCCTCTAACCGTCATTTACCGTTGGGTGAGGTCCTAAGAACGGACCTTTTAAGGTACCTGTTTCCTCGGACCGTCCGATGTCAAGTACCCCAGTGTTTCTCAACCTGCACTGACCAGTGCGCACGTGTGCCCGTTTGAACCGAGATAGTCTACTAGGTTTTTTCGCCAAAGGAGATCTCCGTCAAGATACTGCCGGTAGACGAAAGGTGGTAATCCACTCTCATCAGAGTAGTTTCTATCACTATCTGAGTAATTAGGGAAATAATGGCTCACTAATGAATAATAAACATCTAATTTTAGGGGAAGAGGTGACTCAAGTAGAGAGACACCCCTTTTGACTGGTTCAAAAATTTTCATTCATTCATGTTTTGTACGTCCAATAACCATTCCCGATTCTTTTTTTTAATTCGTCCATTCTTATCTCTTCGATTTCTTCTTTCGACGATAAAAACTGTTACACCAATCTTGTTTAGAAACACTTCTATCAAGTCGTCTCTGGATCTAGAACTCTTCACCCGATACTGTATATAGACCTCATTTTCGCCACATCTACTGACATGGTTCGGCACACCCCGGGACTCCGGACCGTAAACCACTGTCACTCTGGTCACCCAGACCCACTTGTACACTACACCTGTCACAACCCTTTACCCCAGACCCTCCTCGACCCCGTCAAACCACTCTCGGAAGCTACGGTACTATTCCTCGACAGAGTCCCACAGGTATGAAGTAAATAAGTAGGATGCCTGTTCAAGTGATGGTATATTTCTAGTCCTCGACATGGGTCCTTGGGATTTTCTATTCTGTTAGGTGCTCTTGGTCTGTCTTTACGTGAAGTTTTGAAGGTCACACCGAATCGACCGAAAATGCTGTCTACATGTTGTTTCACGTCTTCCTCGTCTATTCTCTGAGGCTTCGGACTCCTTCAGTTCTGTTCGAGGATTTTCTAGTCGAAACTCTTCACTTCCGACTCATCTTCAAAAGACCCGTCTGTTTTCGTACTCCTCCTTGACTCCATACTATTTATGTAGTCCATTCGTTATGTCGTCAGCACTCGTACCGTTCCAGTACCTGTGTCTGTGACAGATGTCCTGTCTCCTCCGGGTGATAGGTCGGGTACTAAAAAAAAAAAAGTTTGTAACAATGTAAGTTGTTCTGAGATCATGTGAAGTGGCTGGATACAATTGTAACTCAATCTTATGATAGTCGTTGCTCAACTTTTATTTAAGATAAAAATCCGTGTTTAACTACGGTAGACTTGTTGACTTAACAGTAGTTCGTGAACATTCAATTTGAAATAAGATAACTAGACATTGGAGGATTCGTTCCGACTTAAGGACAGAGTCCAAAGTTCTTTTGGTTCCCGTATTTACAACTACCGGTGATCTGGACTGGAGGGTGACACCGGGACTGACGAAGATGATCACTATATTGAAATGTATTTATAAGTATATCCATACATACATATACACACATATATATACGTGTGTGTGTGTGTATATATATGTAATTAACGAACAGAAGAGACAATTTAAATTTAGGTCGGAGAGAAAAAACTACAATTATCGTTAGAGTTTATAAGTCGGGGACAAAAGAAATAAGAAAGGGAGACACGACACACACGAATCAGTGAGTCAGTGCAGGATGAGAAGCGCCGGGGTACCTGACATCGGGAGGTCCGAGGAGACAGGTACCTCTAAAAGGTCCGTTCTTATGACCTCACCCGAAGGTACGGGAGGAGATCCCCTGGAAAGGTTGGGCCCTAGCTTGGGTCCAGACAGAGTGACGTCTACCTAAGAAATGGTAGACTCGGTGGTCCCTTTGGAGAGGGGAAGATTAAATTTTGTTTAGTCTCCACCACCCGTCGCACGTTCCTCTAACCGTCATCTACCAGCTTTCCATATTTGAAGGTCAATATTCTCTTTGTTCATGATCCTTTCATTACATGTTTTGCTACAGATATCAATTATAACGACATACTATATATCCTTTCAACAATTCTCTCATCTAGGAATTCTCAAGAGTAGTGTTCCTCCTGTAAAAATAAAAATAACTCACATATGATCTACTACAAACAATTGATTTCGATAATACCATTAGTAATTAGTAAAGTGTTATAAGTATTTAGTTTGGTAGGAGACACATGGGATTTAAATATGTCACTATGTACATTTAATCGAGAGGTATTGTGACCTTTTTTTACTTTTACATTTTTTCGTGTCATTGTGTTTACATAGTAGAAGGAATTGAAGAGTGACCGCGGTAGGTTCAGTAGAATCCTTTTCCGTGAACCACCTGAAGTGTTCTTGAGAACAATACGTCGTGAACTTAAAGGAACGACCTAATCTTTATTTATTGTCGATCATAGAATACTAACGGTGGAAACAGTATGACATGCTAGACCCATTCACTGGAATAAAAATCCTTACATTCATCAATTTCTAACATCCTACGTAGGAATGAGTCTATATGACTTTGCGTTCTCTCTCTCTCTCTTCCAACCCTCACCCTGCACTTGTGACTAATAATCTACTGTAGTTGAAATTCTACGTACAAGTAAAGTCTTATATTTTACACTTTTTTACATAAACAAAATTTTAGATATCATATATTAGAATTAAAAAGATTTGGAGTCAAGAATTACTCAACAAAACGGTTATTTACGTTATTGTGTACTTTGTGTCCTAGACTATATAATCTTCTTGTGTTTTTACACGTTCCTCGGTTTTTCAGGGGTAAGAAGAAGAGAAAAATTTCTTCGGAATTAAAAGGGATGGAGGACTTGAAGATTTTGTAAATGTACTTGTTAGACTGTAACACCTAAAAAGGGTCACTCCTGTCGGACCGGAACATGGTGGAAGGAGAGGCACCCCTACTTAAATCAGTTAGTCGGAAAACAAACAACAGTCACCCAACCTTTCGTCACCCAACTTACATAAAAGGAGAAATCCTGACAAAAGTTTACTAGACCTACACCAAAATCTTCCTAGAAGATTATAAAATCTCCCCAGACCCCTGTCGTGTTGTCCACTGAAATGAAGACAGAGTGTGGCACTTATCTATTTAGGTAGTCATGTTTTCGTCTAAGTAGGAAAACGGTCCTCTCACCTTCAGTGAGGACACTAAGGAAAATGGTTAACCGACTACTGAACACTCCAAAAAGTGACACGTTCCGAGACTTACGTTTTGTTTCTCTAAAATCTATGTCGGAGACGGAGGGGAGTTCCTCGAACGTTAGAAGGGGGTTTGTGTATGCACCTTTCTTTCTTCTTCTTTCTCTTTTTTCCTTCCTCCTTTCCCTTCCTTTCCTCCTTTCTTTTGTTAGACTTAGTGAAATAACATGTGGACTTTGATTCTGTTATAACAATTATTTGATATGACGTTGTGTTTAATTTTCAAGTTAATTTTTTTTTTTGGGTACACTACAACTCTCTGTCAAACATTCGTTGGAGTCGTGTTAACTGGAACCCCGACTTACTAAGACACAACACCCCTGATAGGACGTATAAATCCTGTAATCCGTTGTCTGGATCGGAGATGAACGACCTCGGTCTTACTTGTGAGGGACGGGAGGTGGGGGATGTTAACACTGTTCGTTTGTACGGACGTCTGTAACGGTTTACAGATCCCCTGTTGGACCAGCTCTTAGTGACTAGATCCACGTTTGTTCAGATGTCCGTATGATTCACGAAGAATGAGGTATATGGTCCTTTGTCCGAGGTTCTCTCATTGTTTGAACGAGTCCTCGTGTTCCGTCTACTCCCTACCTCCGTTCCGAACTCACGTCGGAGGACTGAAGTCCCCCACAACGCTGGTGTGGTGGTGAGTCGGAGGGCCCCTCGAGTGATCCCTTTTGGTCTTGTTCCTACGATGTGGGTGGCCCCTCCAACCCAGTATTCTCTCTCCCCCGGGGTCACGTCTGTTCCCCCAGTGTCTCCTCTCGTCCCATCGGTCCAAGGTCCCACACGTTCCAAAAACTCCCCGGACCCGTCCGACCCTCCCGACCCTCCCCTACCCAGTCAGGTTCAACCAATTCCAACACGTCAGTCTCCTATCATAAAGGTAGTACCACTAAATTCAGACAGGTACCCAAAGGACGGAGTGACCGGTGCCAAATGTCACGAAAATATGGGTCGATCCGAGGTCAAAGGGAAACCCCATTGTAACAAGGCACGATCCTCTCTTTGTGAGAGATATACCGACGACGACCACCTCAAGACGAGAGACTGGGAGTCGGGAGGACCCTCCGTAAACAGTGACTCCAAAGGGACGGACCTCGAGATTCGTCCCGACGGTCGAAGTGTTTGACGTTTCTCTTTATTTCGAGACCCTTCACTACGAATAGGGGGACACCAGACCGAAAACCGGGGACGGAAATGGAGGAATTATTAGGGGTTTCTCTGTCTCCGCCATTCACGTCGAGGCGGGAAGAGCCGAGTGGTGTGGCGATCGTAGGGTCGGAAATAGAAGACAGGGGAGAAAGGGGAGGGAGGCGAACCTCCTCCTAAGGACGAGCCCGAACAGTTAGACAGTGTCTCCAGAGGTCAAGGCGGGGGGTGGGGGAGGGTGGGGGTCGTGGAGGAACCGAGACAGGACTTGTAGTCAGACACAGACAGTTTTGTGACTGTCACGAAGAGGGACGAGCCTCTCGTAGCCTAGGGTAGACATGGGGTTTGTCAGAGGGTCCAAATAAAACGGATAGTGAAGGCTTGTGAGCGATAAATTTAAGGTTTAGTAAAAAGACCCCAATTGTCGCAGGGACGATAAGAACCTCAAATGAGTGATGAAGAGGTTGAGTCAGTGGAATAAATATACGAAGATCTTAGTATAATATATGTGTGTGAACGTGTGTGCGTTTACACGTAGACATGTGTGCGTCCACGTGCACGTCTGCATACTGATTATAGAAGGGGTGTGGTACTGATGGTATTCGTAGTCCGACCCAATAGTGGTCGGACATACAAAGTAGTTGTTTTACAGATTCCAGTAGTACGAAAGTTTCTGGTAAGCTTAATAACACCCCCCCCCGGTCTTTATACCTGACGAAATCTATAAAAAACAAACAAAGAAGTCCGGGAAAGGTTAGTTTTAAATTAATACACTGAGGCAGTCAACTTTATACAGCTCTTACGAACAGTAGTAAGAGAGAACGGAGAGAATCTACGATCCCCCTTAAATCTTCATAAAGAGCCATTTATTTCGTCCGTGTAGTAAAGAAATGAATAACCTTTGTTCTAGTAAACTGTCGTCCCTCCCACTTCATTAGGAAGGAGAAAGTCCGCGTCCCGAGGGAGGATTAGACTGTGGAGAAGACGGTTACAAGTTGTGAAGATCCGGTTACTATGACTGTACGTTGACTCTCACATTTTATCTCTTTCCGATTTGTCAGAGTCGAGATCGTAGGTTTCATTCGGAACGAGTCGTCTCGAGGTCATTCACCGAGTCGAAGGTTGACGAGCTCGGGTCTGTGGACGGACTGAGAGGGTCGTAGGGAGTGGACCGGGGACGAACGACGGACGAGGAGCGGGTGGATAGACGAGAGGACGATTTGGGTTCTGAAGGAAGGGGGAACTTAGACACCTTATGACTAACGACCAACCGAGGCACACCCACGGACAGTTCAGAGACACCGTCACTCCCGGAAACCCAGTTCTACAGTCGTGGAGGTCCAGTCACATTAGTCTTACTCTACGACTGTATAACGTGGAACCCGTTCTAAAGTCTCTACTTCAGACTCTCGACCAAAGTTGAAGTCTTCCAGACCGATACCTACCGTACACCCCCGGTCACACTACTCTCCTCTGGGTCGTCCGTCCCACGAAGACCACCCTTGTACTCTATGAGCTCAATGAGTCTGGGGACGAACCGCGGTATCGAACAAAAGAAGGTCATGCCTCAATAAGGTCCTCGGTCCCCACCCGGACTAGACAACGCCCGACTAGACCGGCACCTCGGGTACGACAGGAGAAGGCGGGGTGGTCGTGAACGGGCTCAGACGTTTAGTCCACAGAAATGAAGACCGAGGATTTTCGGTTGGTGACGAAAAACGGGAGTTTCTTAGTAGAGGACCTTCTGTGTCCTAACAGTTCTCTCTCTCTCTTTTTTTTTAACTGAAAACGGTCTCCCTCTTCGATTCCGGGTCCGGGTAGGTGGGACCCTGTGAAGGGGTGTAGATCCTCTGTGGAAGGCACTCACACACTGCCACCTGTCAACCCGTTTTACATTTCTACCCCAAAGGTTCACGTTGTCCTGTAGAGTGTCTAGTCGCACGAGACCCGCCCCAGTCAAGTGTGATCGACGTCTGACGCAAGAGGCAAAGGGGAGTAACAAACGAGGGACAGAAGGAAGGTGCAAAGGAGGGAGGGAGGGAGGGAGGAAGGGAAGGAAAGAAGACAGAAGGAGTGAGTGAAACACACGAAACACACTCATAGTAAACATTAAAACAACTTACAGTTTTCCTATATCTTTGTAAAGATTTTGTGGACATCCGATACTTCTGACCGTTACGTTAGTTGTGACTCAGACTCTTTGTCCTGTACAAGTGTTGACCTTTGAGGATAGAGTAAGACGGGGAGATGGGGCGGTGGTCTTGATTAGTAGTGAGGCGTAACACACAGAGACTGAACACTAAGAGTACCCGGTGACTTTGAGAACATTCGGGTCTCACGGGGTCTATTACCTCCGTAACGGAAGACATTCCTTTCAAAGGGAGGCTGAAACTCTACTAGTGTCCTCTCTTCAAAGACTTGTATCAGAAGAAGAAGAATTATTTTCGTCTCCGAGAATTTTTGATTACATAGTGATAGGTTGCAGTAGGTTTTCTTTGTGCGTTTAGTTATTGTGTCGGGTACTAAGACTTCGCTGAAGGACACTACGAACTTACAATACTTAGACCGTGTGTGACGGAAAGAGTCTGGCGAGTCCAGTCACAAGTTATCCACAGACAATCCAAAAGTCGAAGGGGAATGTTAAGACCCAAGTTATTCTTAAACAACCTTGAAAGTGCGTACACTCCAGAGAGATCCATACCTCTACGGGAAGAGTCATCTAAGAACGGAATGTGAGAGAGTTTTGAACCTTAGGTATGTTTTAATGAACTTTGAGGTCATCCCTTTGGGATCGGTGTACACTAATGACTCGTGAATTCAACAGGTTTAATTTTACACGACATTCATATTTTACCCGAAGGGACTATCGAGTCAACCATTTCTTAGGCGGACGTTACGTTCTCTGGGACCAAACTAAGGACCCAGTCCTTCGAGACGACCTGTTCCCTATCCGATGGGTGAGGTCATAAGAACCCGAAGGGAACACTGAGTCGACTACTTTAGACTCAAACTAGGGAACCAATACTTCTAGGGGACCTCTTCCCCTTCCGATGAGTGAGGTCATAAGACCGGACCTCTTAAGGTGTCTGACATATCAGGTACCCCAGTGTCTCAACCTGTGCTGACTCACTGAAAGTGAAAAGTTTATATTTTATGTGTGACCTAAAGATTCTGAATCATACTCTTTTTACATTTTATAGAGTGATTGGGACTATTATGACTAAAGTACGATTTTACTGATTATTAAACTTATATAACTCACTTTATTTTATACAATAATTTAAAGAAAGACAAAATTAAACCGATGATCTTTTAAAATTCACCGTATACCCCGGGTGTAAAGTACCGAACATAATATAAAGATAACTTATGAGACAGAATCTCATAGTTTCTGTACTATGTTAGTTCGAAATCTAATAATATTTTCAAAATTCATATCACATCCCAAAACCGGAAAACGGAAGTTTAGGTAAGGGACGGAACAAGGGTGAAACGTAGTGTCCACCGACGAAGGATGTTCCAGACAAAAGGTACAAAGATACTGTAAAACGAAAGCGGACTTAAACTAATCCCTTCTGTGATAATCCTCCAACCACCCACTCTTCCTTTCGCTTTGGCTACACAAAAATGGGAGACACGAAACCCATCACAAAACCGTCGACGACAGGGAAGCCACGGGGCCCAAGGATGATCTCTCCGACGTTGAGGTTGGTCCATCTCCCAATAGACCTGGGGTGAACGACCATTGTAATGGAAGTCGGAGTAGGAAAGTCGGACCTCCCTCACCGAAGGACGACAAAATTAGTGTCAGAGTAAGAAAGGATGAACCGAAAAATAACAAACTATGAATACAATGTTTAAGAGGACTTATCGTCCTAGTCGTTCTCAATCTCCTCTACTATCTTTTGTTTGGTTCCCAGACGTCCGTCCTTCCTGAAGTGTTCACTAGTATACGTAGAAACTTCAATTTACACCTCTTGAATTTGCCCTTACCATCGTCTTCCTTTACGTTCAGGTCCCTTTCTTGTTCTGTCTCTTATTTGGTGGACTATCCGACCCTTCGAAAGAATGCCTTATTTTAAAATTAAAATCTTATTAAACTCTGTAGGTTCTACATGTCTTTTCAACGTTTCTATAATGTACCTAAAGAGTATGAGAGGAATAGGACTATAGTTATTAAATATATTGATACCATGAAACTTTTCAAATAAATTTACACGTCCCACCATTCAAGATGTCCATCTTATCTTCGTTTAATATCTCCTAGATATAGCCAAAGGTTTAAAATTGTAAACTTCCCCATACCTCTAGACGCTGTATTATAAAAGTAGAATTCTTCATTCTTTGGGTCACAGATTCCCTCGAACGACTGAAAATAAGTGGTCGATTTATATTTAATGTTAGGTCTGTGACTTGATGTTACTACCTGTCCCCGGTGTATCGAACAATCACCTTCTTAACTCTTCTCTCGACGTACACAGAAGGAACTTTGGACCCCTAACAAGACTGTCAGTGGTGACAAAAGGTCGACTACCTGAATGTAGGACTCTCTCCTTCGGAGTCAGTCAAAGTGCGTCCTGTAGGGATTTCCGGTCCAGACAATGTCCGAAGAAGAGACCTCGTATTTAGCCCGGTGCTCTAACCCCTTAGTCGTCGACAAAAGTCGGAACCAACGGACAGTCTCAGTGGCTCCCTCGAACTTTAGACGAAGTTAGTTTCGAGATCAAAGAGTAGATCAACAAGACCAGACATCGGACTTATGTCCATAAAAATTTTGCGAGGGTCCATAAAGATTGTAGACCGGTTCCCACTCTTTATCTGGACCTGACCTGTCTTCGAGATGCTCAACCGTGTACACTGAATCGACGAGGGCGTCGACAAGACCCCTCGGCTGTCGACTAGGCTCGCACTGAAAGGTACACACGACACAGACCAGTCCCCGGGAAGACTCTGACCAGAAGGACTGCAGGAACCTTTGTGCAAGAGTAGACCGTGACGTGTAGACCGAAATAGTGACACTCGTGTGGTGCGCACAGAGGAGAAATGGTACCGGGTAGTAGACGTGGAAACAAGTACATCAGTGTGTCGGAACTAGCCTACGGGACTTAAGAGACCTAAGTCTTCGCACAGTCGCACACGACCGTAGAAACGGTGGGGGTCGGAAAAGTAAGTCACGGTAAATCATACACAGTATCTGTGTGCGCAGGTTTCTAGGGTAGTGTGACATCAGAGACGGAGCGGAAATAATTTTTACACTAAGTGTTAAAGAGTAAATGTAAAACAAGGTTTAGAATCTTAGACTCCTAAACCACTTCTTTTCGATTCTCTGTTGCTGACGGAGGAAAATAACCTCTGACTCCCTCCCACAAAATTGGGGTCTAACTCTCGACGGCAGTGAGTAGAGTACGGGAGGGAGAAGAAAAGTCTTCGACTCTCCAAAGGTCCTAAGTGTTTAGAGAGAGAAAAATAACCGTAGGTGTCAGGACTACAGGTATATCGGAAGACACACACACACACACACACACACACACACACACATCCTCACAATCCCAGATATTATATGTTATGGACGTTCACGAGCGACTACAATACCTTTACTACCTTCCCGACACGGTTAGAGTGTTTGTGTCTCGTACGTAATAAGCTTCTGACACCGAAAGGTTTACCCTTGGACATTTTTGTCGACTATCTAAATACAAGAACACAATTTGTCCGGTGGGTCGGGGTCACATTTTAGTCCCACTGTTGACTTATGTAGTGACAAGGGTCATCGATGGACCCACGAGAGTAATGGGTCACCTTTTACCCGGTCCGAACAAGTAATCTTGAGGGAAGAGGATTCCTCTCGGTAAATGTGCGACAGAGTAAATTTTGTTTGTTTAGTTGGGGTGTCTCTAAATTTTCTTTTGCCTTTCTGGAAAAGGAAAGATCGGAGACCTTCCGTCGCGCACAAGGAGGACAAACGGACACAGATTCGGCAGCACCTACTTCCTACCGACACGCGGACGAGTCCTCTCCCTTAACCAAAGAACACCCTCCTCCGACATGGACAGCCACAATTTAATCTTTCTCCACCTACGACCATTTGCAAAACCCCCTCTTTACCGACGTTGGGTCTCCTTATCGAACGACTGAGAGTGGGAGTAGAGGAACCTCCTTGTTTTCCCTGACGATCCTAAACCCCATCTCCGGACTCGCCAGTCCTGGGACGTCCCCTCGACGCTGTGTCTGTGGACCCCTCGTTGTGGAGTGCCAGTGCCAGTACTTCCCTTACGTAGTGGCACTCCGACCCCTTCAAGTCCCCGACTCCCTCCGACCCCCAGAGAACCCCCGAAGTACCGGTCGTCGAAATGAGAGAGGTTAAGACCGTGACCCAAAGTTCTTTCCTTCGGTGTCCTTTGGCCACTGGTGTGGAGTTGGGTCGGGTGGACGGGAGGACCGTAGACGTAGTGACCGACGAGATCTGAACGTAGAAGAGACGAGAGACTAGAAACCGAGGGGAGGACCGAGAGAGGAGGGACGACCCCGGGAACACGGGACTACGGTCCTCCCCTCGGAGTCTCGTCGTCATCTAGTTATGTCGGAGGGTCTCGGGGTGCCCTACGTACACCGTGTCGACAGAGGTCGGTTGGACGTGAGACCCCGGGGGCTGTCAGGACACACACAGGAAGGGCGAGGGGTTGGACGATGTCCACCCTACTGCCGGGAGGTCGGGACGGAGGAAACCGGAGAACAGGTCTCCGAAACTCGTTCAGCGACAGTAAGATTCTAGAGGGTAAAGGGAAAAGGTTTGTCCCGTGTGGCATTTTTGTCGGTGGGAAACGGTGTCTTTATGAATCGACAGTCCAGACGACCCTCTATTTTTACGCTTCTTTTCCTTTCTTGGGACTGCTCTGTTTCGAGAAGGGTCCCGTTCACCGTCGTAAACAATCAAGTCTAGACAGAAGAGAGTCCGTACAAAAAAACCCACAGACCACCTAAATCCTCATACCACTCAACTGTTCTTTGAGTGTGGTTTGGGACCCTAGGAGGGTCACTCATTGAGACACAAGACTCTAGTCACGATGTACAATTATACACTCGGTGGATGAGATCGGAGTACCTACACACCGACAGTAAGGAGTAGGGGACGAGGTGGGGTCCACCGATCCTCCCGTCCCCCTTGTTGCGTGCACGAGTCTCCACGGGGACCCGACCCAGGGACGGGGAGGTCTGTGTAGACCGTCTTCAACGGTCTATGTGTCAGGTACGGTTGCGGTTTTCTCTGGTCCACAAATTCCTTTAGTTTTGGGTCCAGATGTTCCTTCGACGTCTTTCCCCCTCTTACTATCTTGAGGGGAGTACTGTTAAAACTGGTGGTCGACTCTGGTAAGAATTCATTGACTGTATTGGACTACCACAGTAACTAGTTTTATATACCTCTGACTCTTGACCTAACCCTACAGGGGTCAAGATGGACACCAAGAACACCGTTACTTGGGTGGACGAGTGTCATTTTCGTATAAAATGGTAGAGTACGTTTTGTATTTACTCTAGACCCCGAGCTACTACGTCTGAAGGGACCGAACACGTCCGAACCTCTGGAAGTTCCACCTGGGTTGGGGACGTCCTCGTCCACGGGTCCTACGGCCGACCGGTAACAGTCCGGGGAATTTTTATTGTGGATGGAAGGAAGGGACCCCTTCACACCCGTCCTTGAACCATGTGACGAGGAGTAGACGAAATTAGCGATGTGGGTAGAGAGAAAGGAATGCAAAATAACGAATTAAATAATAGTATAAACTTTTTAGAAAAGGTAGAAAAAAGAAAATCGAACCATTCTGTTCAGGGTAGTTTGGTTCTTCCCTCGTCGTTTCTACTATGATTTTCTGAATTCGTTGAGTGGTTGGAAGTTTGTGGAGGTATCACCAGGAAGTTTGTGGGGATTTTCGATCTTAAGTTACGTTTATAGGATTAATTTATGGAACCCCTAAGGGCACTGTGTTTTTAGTTGGGTAATAATATTACTCTACCGTCAAGAGTAAAAATTTGGGGGTGTTTCGACTATTTGATATTACTTAGTATCTTGTCACGATAATTGAAAGGGGATAGGGGACCGGTCGTGTGGACCCTCAGAAAACCATGTTAAACCGATTTAAAGACCTCATATTAGATATAGGAGTTTACTTTTTGAGAAGGTGTAATAGAAATAAGGGTCAGATTGGACCCGTACAGTTAAAGGGGATTTTATAGGAAGGGGTCCCGACTCGTCTCCTCTCCATCAGAGACGAAAGGTCCAACCTTGTCATTGAGTGTTCCTCGGAAAGAGACGATTCTCCAAGGTCCAGGGTTCGTTCCATCCCTATACACAAAAGAAAATTGTACTAAAGTCACCAGTGACAGTTTCAGTTCCGTTCTGGACTTCTTGGACTTCCCTAGTGAGATATCGGATTAATTACCCAACAAGTATAGCTTTCCCTTTTTATTTTATGTAGTCCGTTCCGGAAGGGACGACTGTTGTACCTGTCTAAGTTATCGAAGAACTATTATTGAAACTACCCGGAAGTTGACGGTTCTACGGTGGACACCTACCAGAAGGTCCGAGGGTAGTCGGAAATTTTCAAAAGTGGTGCGATAAGATTCAAGGGTAACAACTTTCATTCCGTTTGAGTCAAGGAAGACCCAAGAGGTAAAACTTACCGATACTCGAAGAGTTTCCATAAACAACGTTAAGTCGAGTGCCGACTCAGGTGACAAAGCGTCCCGTGGACTCTCTTCCCTTTGGTCACGGGACCTAAAGGAACGAAGACGAAGTACGTCACCTCTCTTGTGACCGGTCTCCCAGTCCTCTACACTCAAGACGACGACAAGACGCTGTCTCACTGTCACTCCGGAATCCTGACGAGACAAGTTGTGTCGTCGGCGGTCGGGGTACACCGGTGACGCGAGACTGTTACGTCGGTCAGACTTGACTCTAGACGAGAATTACATCTTATGTGTCACCCAAAGTTTCTGAATCATCTATAAAAAATTTTTTCTGAGATTTTCTCGAGTCATTTAAAATATAACTATAACTGGTGCATGACTTTACTATGATGAAACCTATTTAAACTCAATTTGTTTTACAAATAAAATAAACATATTAAAATGAAAAATTTAACCGACGATCTTTTACATTTCGAAGTGTGTACCAAGTGTAATATAAAGATACCCTGTCTCGACGGGGTCTGTTTGGACTCGAAAGGATTAACAATTTTTTTCTACGTCAGCTCTCGTGAAGACTGTTGATCATTAAAGGGACGTACGTCAGAAGGTTCCAATGACGGAGGAAAAAATATTGTAAATTTTTGACTAAATGGACGTAGTAGTTACTTACAACTTTTGAATGACATATTTTTGTACCGTACACCCAATTCACATAACCATAGGTCCACGATTTGTCTACTTTTTTGTATTCAGGATAGGATTTCGTCCTTCACGACCACTCCTTCTGTATTCAGAATCTTTGTGTTTTGTTCGTCATTACTATATTTTAGTCTCCACTAGTTGACATTTAAACAAGAACATTATATCTTACGCATTCCGAAATTAGCCAACTCTCGTAAAGAAAAAAAAAAAAAAGAATGATATGAAAAAAAAAAATNAATTAAGAATGTACGCAAGGGTTTGTACTTGGGGGGAGGGTGGAGGGAGGGGTATTGTAGAGAGACCCAGTAGTGGTACGTGGTCGGGGTTCGTACGACATAGGACGCAGTCTGAATCTGACCGCTAAGCTAAGAATGTACTATCATATGTACAATCTTACGGTAAGAGGGTTTAGTAGGGTGGGAGAGGGAGAGGGAGACTCAGGTTTTCAGACAATATGTGTAGACACAGAAAAAACGACAGAACGTATGTCCCAGCAGTAACGGTAGAAAGATTTAAGGTATATATACACAATCATATGACATAACCACAAAAAGAAAGACCGAATGAAGTGAGACATATTAGCCGAGGTCAAAGTAGGTAGTTTGGTCCTCTGAGAAAGATCACCTCCATTGTCGTTCTTGTTTTATTTCATTCCGATCACAAAAGGTAAGAGGGGATTTACTAACGAACTATTAACACTCCTTACTACTCACTCGTACTCCCTGAATTTCTATTTGTCTCCCATGGAGGACTCGATAACAGAAGGGAAGATTCTTATCAAAGGGATAAAAAAGGGTGGTTCTAACCTTTTGATCTTACCACGATGGGTAACACGGACCAATGAGTCTTGGAGTCGGTAAAGAGGTTTCGAAGTTGATACCCCTCGATCTCTACTATACTCAAAGAGACTCCGTTTCCCATAATATAATCTCTTAAGACCGTCTTCTCCTACCATTTCATATTCGCAGAAAGAGAGAAGTCCCTTTCCCTTCGTCATCATCGGGTCGTAGTGAAGAATCGTGTAGTCCGTCGAGGGACAGACGAAACGTTGGAAGGAAAGGGGGAACGGGATGGGTCCCTGGTACGGGACAGTCGTCTGCACTGACGTCCTAAGTGCCTCCAGTGGACCCACTACTCAGTTAACTTGGTAAGACGATAAGACCCCACCCCACACCTTTGGAAACCTCTCTTGGTGTTTGACTGGTTACAGAGGAGAAGGGAAGTTTCAAGAGGAGGGTCGATTAAGTCCTTTATTGTAGAGTCTCCAAGGGTAGAACCACACACACCACAAAAATTTGGGATAGATTTACCGATTCTTCCGTTAAGAAAAGTCAGTAAACGAAACACGTCGGGAGGGGAAAGGACCGTCTCTGTCACACACGTGAGATAATCTCGTAAAAAAAGATGTATATTACCGTGGTTAATTTAATGGAACGTCGGGCTGGAATTAGACCGTCCTTACTAATAAGGTACTTTGTCAATCCCGAGATTAACTGTACTTCACGGACGTTTTATACAGAAAACGTCGTTGGGGACAGTTTCAGTGTAACTATACGATTAGGGATATCGACCGTCTTAGTGAAGTATTTCTCTCTGTAACTTTTAACTTAATAAAGTTAAAGTCATGGATCCTTAGATCACTAGACAGACATATACATTGATTCATCCACGTTATGAAATATACCCATTTGTCGACATGATCCCGCAACGGTACCTTTGACGAACTGAGTACCGTCAACACAATCACTACTTCAGTAATCGTCACACTTTACATGAAACTCCAACAGTTCACATTGTGAGGTCCTTATAAAGTCGCCAGAATCACCTCGGAAAAGTAAACGTATTAAATCCGAAAGTGTGTACTAGAGTAATACCCCGTTTTTTTCTCACCCAACACCCCCGTTAACATGGGTTGGTCTACTTAGAGGTAATATGGTAAGTTAGTAATAAGAGATAGGACTTTATTCCGGGGGGTTTAATCAAGATTCCCTATAACTGTTGAGGGAACCTTGTTATTGAAATTCTTTGGGCCAACCACTACCCAGTACGACCTAATGGGATGAAC
Source organism: Capra ibex (assembly GCA_006410555.1). Classification (NCBI taxonomy): domain Eukaryota; kingdom Metazoa; phylum Chordata; class Mammalia; order Artiodactyla; family Bovidae; genus Capra; species Capra ibex. The sequence continues at coordinate 43,289,215 of SJYO01013871.1, forward strand.
AGCGGACACGTCAATCTTTGGTAACTCATGCAACCCACCCAAGAGAAGTCAACTCAGTCAATAAATAAATAAAAAAAGACAACAAAGTAATTTGAACATTAATCCTTCATTTTAAAATTTCGGTAATCTAAGTAAAAAGTTTAGTTATAAGTTCAATTGTAATGGGGAAATTAGTTGTAGGGGTCACCGGGGAGTTCCTACGGTCACTACTATACTACACGCACACCATAATCACTTAAAGATCAAACTTTTATCAGAAATTTTAGTTTACTACTCGAAACTATGAATAAGGGGTTGTATACTGAGGTAAAGGAGGGTCGAGAGGTCTCAATCAAGACTTGTTAAAAACAAACAAAGTACTTCAGTCCGTGGGACTTAGTCCGTACTTCGTGAGAAGGTTTTCACCTTAAGATTTGGATAAAATCCCAAGGGGACTACCCAATCAGTCATTTCTTAGACGGATGTCACGTCCTTTAGATCCCAGTCAGGGATCCCACCCTTCTAGACTTCTTCCTTTACCATTTGGTGAGATCCTAGAACGGACCCTTTAGGGTACCTGTCTCCTCGGACCACCCGAAGTCAGATACCCAACGTTTCTTAGTCTATACTGAATCGTTGATTTGGTGGAGGTAGTTTGTATAAAATTCATCACTAATGTAATAAATTGTCTGTGGAAGGGTACCACTTTTAAAAAACTGTCTGTCCCATGAATTTTCGTACTCAAGTCCACATATGCAAATATTGATGTAGAGTCAAAAATCAAACCATAAGATTAAAAATAGACAGGTAAGTAAATAAGTAATTACACAAGTAAGTAGTTTATAAATAACTCATATGGTCCTTCACAAGATCCACCATCCCTACTTCACTAGTTGTATTATCTGTACCCGGGACAGAAGTACTTCGGATTAGATTACCCTTTCTGTATAAAAATTCATAAATATACGTTAAACCGTTGGGTGAGGTCATAAGGACGGACCTTTTGGGGTACCTGTCTCCTCGGAACATCCGATATCAGGTACCCCGGCGTTTCTCAGCCTGTGCTGACTCGCTGAAGTGAAGTGAAGAAGTACGTTAATATTACAAGTCTTTACTACTCTCTCTGTTCCCTCCACGGACTAAATCTAATCTTCCTAGTTCGTGTCGGGAGACCTCTACCGGTAAGTTAGACTCTGACCGTCCTCCTCAACGTTCGATCCCCTCCCGTTCTCCTTCAGGTCCACTCCACGACTCCGGTCTCCCCAAACGGTCCTACTTCCTTAAATTTCTTTCACTCAGACTAACTCCTTGTTCAATTGAGAGTCGACGTAGAAACCACCTTCTTTGTCTACAACAGGATCAGGGGTTTCCCAGTAACACAAATGGTAAAGGTCTACTCATTATTGAATAGTTTCTTACGGTGGTGTATCTTACTCTTAGGAGTGTAAAAAGTTTTTAAATTTGTAAACAGTTTTGGAGCTTTAAGTAAGGACAAAATAAAAAAAGGAAGGTAGGTGGATTCACTCAGTAGTTCTTCAATGATCTATAAATGAGTTCCTTCTTTAAAGATAAGATACGGTATCCTATACCAGATTAAATAAAAAGAAATGAAGGTTTATGACAAAGAAAGATTACTTGAGTGGTACATGAAAAGTATCGAAAACGATTACGTTCTACACCTAAATATAATCATGAGAATTATGATCTCACTGGTAAGGATACGTTAACATTCTACAAACCCCTGACCTTTTTCGACAATGAACGAAACGTAAGAGAATTTAGTAGTACATCTCGATATATCTATAACATCTTTAAAGACCTTCCTTACAGACTTTCCATTGATTATACTTTGTGTCGTATGGAACTAGGATACTTTAAGACTTCTCGGATCATTCGATTTCAGAAGACGTCTTCTTAAAAAGTTTACAATTATCTCCATTGAACTTTTACTAAAGTTCATACGGGTCCCACCCATGTGAGTGTCTAACAACAATTTGCCGGTACGCTCTAATAGTAGTTCTTTGACAGGTAGGAGAGGTATCGATGTCGAAGGATGTAGACTTTTCTTGATCCTCTCTCAGGCAATGTTTGTGAAAGGATCTAAACAAAGGAATCTTTTCCAGTCTTGTGTTAGTGACACCCTATTCTTAGTCGTGTGAAGAGCCTGCGTTAGGGTTAGGAAAGGTAGTCAGGAGGGTCACTCCGTACAGCACAAGACAGGTAAAAATGTCCGGAATAGATAGACGTCGGACGGAAAAACGGAACTATTGACTAAAGACGTGGTAGTTAGCGCAACCAGTACCCTTGATAGAACTCCCTGGTGACCTCTCTCCCTTTGTGGTCTAAATGTGAAAAGGAGAGACCACACAAAATAGTATTTTTTGTAAAACAATCCAGGACTGAAATCGATATATTGGTACTCGATACTTCAAGTAGAGATTCTAACGGGTAGACGTCTTACCCTTATCCATTATAACTAGAGTTCCCCGAAAACTCTCATATTTATTCCATTGTCTCCTTTCAGATCGTACTTCAATTCATGACTTTGATAACATGATAAAGAATTTGTGACAAATAGTCTCCGTCCAAACCTTAAGTAAAAACTTCAGAGTGGAAGACAAACTTTACTTGTTCCGAAATCATTCGTGATCTGTCCAGTAAGTCGTTTATAAACAATTGACGGGTAATTCGCGTTCCGAAACGAGTCCGAGATCCTCTTATTTCCATTAATCCTTCCTTAGAACGGAGGTTTCCGTCGCGACATATCAGTTCTGGAGTCCCAAGTGATACACAAGTCAGGGTACAATCCAAGACCCTAACCTACCCTATCCCTATTTGTATCCCTTTTTGTCAGAAACAGAAGGTTCCTAGGACATTGAAACAACGACTTGTCTCCGTCAAAGAATACGTCCATCATTCAATTCAACACTATATTAATCTGTCGGTCAACTCTCTTCTTCGATTGACCGGTCTCGTAGTCAGTCGTCCCAAAGTAAACCACAGAGTCCTGATCAAGTCGGTCACAGAACCACGGAGGTGGGAAGGTCCACCGGCGGGGTTTGACGTGGGACCTCGTCCATCAGTTGAACGAGAGACTTTAGAACGAGAACCCAGGTAGTTACGGTCATTGACGCAGTGGACGACTCGAGGAGACTGGTCGAGAGACCTGGGTAGTTATCCTCTTCTACCAGAGGTCCGAGACGTAAGTCCCCGACACTCCCTCACCACGAAGACTTTTCACCTCCGGGGGGAAAGGAGTCAAATCTCTCTTTGGATTCTGTCGAAGAAAAGACTTACATAAAAAGGGTTCCATTAGTAGTATTTTCACAGGTAGAGACAACCGACTCTATAAAAAGAGGAAAAGTTTATAGGACAAGAAGAAAAGTACAAATAACAAAGGAAATACGGAAAAACTATCGAAGAAAAACTCTGGAACATTCTATAAAACTAAGATTCCTTCCGTCTACACTCTGGGAGACAATAAGACGGAGAATAAAACTAAATTTCAATGTCCGAGGGGATGCCTTCTTTTGTCACGTTTATGTCGTGACCTTCTTCTTCTCTTACACCTTTCTGCTCATCCTTTAACAAAGTAACCTTTCCCTTTCTTCTTACTATAGCCCGTAATTGTTAGTTACGGTCCCCGGTACTCACTGTAAATCTATCAGGTAATTGGGTTATTATTACGGAACAACCTTCCAACATAAAGAATTTCCACGTAGTCGATGACTTTCTGTCAAATTTTGTCACAAAAAAGAACTATACAACAGATTAAGTCACATCAGTAGCAGAAAATGCATAATTTATGTCGAATCGAAATATTGACTCTAGTCGTCTTCTCGACCGTAGTTTAGTCCGGTCTAAATTAGTCGTAGGAAATTGTACTAAGAATCGGTCCTACCATAAACTTAGGACGTAGGAGATTTTTACTTGTACCTAAACTGACAAAATAACCATTGGTACTAGTCCCGTCATGTAGTCCGGTCCCACAAGGTACACCTTCAATGGATCTCACCCTCTCTGTCGACCCAAGTTCCTTCCGAAACAAGATGAAGGACGAGGTAATGGACGAACGACACCTAGACCCGATCCAGTAACCACTAACATCGGTACGTTAATTTTCTGTAAATGAAAAGTACATATGATAGTACATTCTTAACTTAGCGGTCAGATACAGACTACGTCCTATGTCGTACGAACCTCGACCACGTACCCCTACTGGGTCTCTCTACAATACCCCTCCCTCCACCCTCCCCCCAAGTACAAACCCTTGCGTACATTCTTAATTTCTAAAATTTTAAATTTTTTATTTTTTTATTTATTTTAATTTTTTTGTTTGTTTGTTTTTTTTGGATTTTTTTATTTTATTTTATTTTATTTATTTTCTGTAAATGAGGAACCTTCCTTTCAATACTGGTTGGATCTATCGTACAATTTTTCGTCTCTGTAATGAAACAGTTGTTTTCAGGCAGATCAGTTCCGATACAAAAAAGGTCATCAGTACATACCTACACTCTCAACCTGATATTTCTTTCGACTCTTGGTTTCTTAACTACGAAAACTTGACACCACAACCTCTTCTGAGGACTCTCAGGGAACCTGACGTTCCTCTAGGTTGGTCAGGTAAGACTTCCTCTAGTCAGCACCCACAAGTAACCTTTCTGACTACGACTTCGACTTTGAGGTTATGAAACCGGTGGACTACTCTTCTTAACTGAGTAACCTTTTCTGAGACTACGACCCTTTCTAACTCCCGTCCTCCTCTTGAGTCCCTCATTTGAGGTCCTCAATCACTACCTGTCCCTCCGGACCGTACGACGTCAAACACCTCAACGTCTCAGCCCGTGCTGACTCACTGACTTGACTTGACTTGACTTGACTTGAAAGAACTCAGAGTAGATACTTTACCCTCATTTTAATCGATGAGACAACTGGGTTGTCATGATAAACCTTCACATGTTACCCCAACGGGTGTTTACATGTAAAACATTTGAAAAAAATTAATGTACACGGTCGGGGACTTTCCGGTCTCTGTGGGAGAACGACCTGTTTATCGAGGTAGAACCGAATTCAATCCTCAGGTCCAATCCTCAAAGACACATATTGTCCACGAGTCGAGTACCCTGACTGACCTACCGCACCGACAACCCGGACTCGTAGTGGGACTTCCTTTCTCAAATGTTAGGGTAAATCCTGTGTCTATTTTACACTGTTCGGTGAGTAAGTTTTCCAGTTTTGTTCAAGTGAAATTTCTGTTTCTCCGTAAAATATGAGATACGGACACAGAGGTAAAATTTTCACCCTTTTAGGAAGTTTCTATTTAAATGAATTCGGTGTCAATCTCCGTACTTTTTGGATATTAGTATTACATTATAGAAGACTTATAAATAACGAAATTGACCTGTATACGTAGTAAAGAAAATAAGGAGTGTAGTAAGAGATATTTCATCGTCCTCTCTAGTAAATTCTAAATCCCTCTATTCAGGATCTTCGTAAACAGACTCCTGTGCAGGGACATTAACCATCTCGTCGGTACACTTTCGTCCAGTGGGTCTCGTGACGAACAATGACAATGAATCTCCTTTCCGATTATTTTATTGGTAAATAAAGTTCACCAAACAAACAAAACAAAAGGAGGACTATCCTTATACTGTCGTATCACACGTCTTTAGATGGGCCCTCAGACCCGATATGAATAGGTTCCCGTTGTAGTTCTCGTTCATACTACAATTCTGGAAAAATAAGAGATGACTAGTTTATTAAAATTTCATCTTAAAGGAAAAGGACTCCGGACGATCGGTGGAAGATAGAGGGTCGGGAACGGGGAACATCGAAGTAAAAAGAAGGCAAATAAATCTATCATTTGGACTAGTTTCTGGTAAACGGACGACCGAAAGTTCCCTCTAATCGTGCACAGTCTTGCACTATTTACAAACTAACATATAATTGTAGTGAAATTAATACTTTTGATTTTAAATTTATTTTTACGGGTTAAATTTAGAGAGGGTTTCAGTCAGAGAACACACCAAGAGACCCCGTCTTCCTCTCCCATAAGAGACTTGATTAAGGTGTCTTCCTCACCCCCTAGAATATGGGACTGTTGGTCCAAAGGAACGAAAAATGTGTTACTGTAGAAAGAGTTAGAATTGATTTTTTGTTGGGAGTTTCAAAATTTTCTGTGTCAGACCTTGGGTTCAATGAACTGGGTAACCAACTTCTGTGCAACAAATCGATATTTTTTGGACTCATTGGCTACTTCGGGGTCTATTCGGAAGTCCGATGTTCCGTCGAAACAAAACTTTTAACCTAAGAAACTGTGTAATCTTTAAGTCATTTTCTCTATTTCGTAAGTCGGATCCAAGACTTATCTGGTACTAGTGACCCGCTAACGAACGAAGAGTTATACCTGTGGTCGCTTATGTCGCCTCACGAGAACCGGCCCGACCACTGTAGTTCGACGGTGGTCATGTACTCTTCGGGAAAGAGACATCTCCCAAAGGTCGTAAGACACGTTTACGGATTATAAGAAAAATCTCTGTCCTTTAATCCCTCGTCGAGAAACGTACGGTCCAACTGATAGCAAAAGAACACCAGAAGTGATACTAAGATTAATCTAATCTAATGTTCTTTCAGTCCCCACGGGTGCATACACACACACACGTGTGTATATGTGTCTGTGTGTATGTGCGAGCGTACACCCGTGTGTGAGATGAAATTTTACATCGACTCCTTTTTCCGTCGTCACGTTTTCGGGGAGATGACGGAAAAAGAACAGAGTTCAGAACCGGTTTCTCTCCAAAAAACGTTACGAAGACACGTACCGGACAGAAGACTCCGTCAGGGTCACGCACGATTGCGAACTCCGAACGTATTTCGACACATCCCTTACCAAAGAACCAAATTGATAGAAATCGATTAAAATCGATAAATCGACCATTAATCCAAACATCAAAACGAATTACATCAAAGTTCTCCTTCTTTCCATTCATGTATTAGGATTACTCTCAAGGAAACCTCCGGTCCGACAGATCCAAAACTGGACGTGTGTATACTCGTCGGTCGTGACACCACACTTTTCTGTTCTATCAGGACACGCCGGAACGAAACGAGGAGAGCGATAACAGGAACAGAGTAACCTTCCTGGGAAAGACTCCTGGATGTCGAAGGACACACAACGTCCAATGAAAGGGGAAGGTAAAAGTTACATTGATCACTTGATTCCTGACAACATATAAGTGAAGTGTCGACTCCCGTGACTCCGGGTCTCTCCAATTCATGAAACGAGTTCAAACGTGTCGTTCAATTGACCGTCTCGGCGGACATAGACAGAGATCTAGAGACTTTGATTGGTTATACAACAAGATGACTTGGGAGGATTTAAGTTCAGTGTTCTTTGATATATTAAAGAAAGGGTAAATTAGTCTTTGATTACTATAATAACATGAATCGGTAAGTAAATAAATTAGTGTTTTACAAATAAGCAATGACCGGAATCAGGTAAACCTGACACCATTGTTTTATGGGGTTTAGTCACCGAATATTCGCTCTTAAAAAAACGAGTACCAAGATCTCCGATTCTTCAAGTTCCAGTTCCACGCTCGTATCCACTTACTCCCTGGAGAAGGACCAAGTGTCATATCCCCTCCTTTACATTAAAGGGAGACAGAAGACTCAACAACCGACTCTGGGACATTATTTTCTGTCTAATTGTTCACTTTTTGTTTGTTTTGCATAATGGTACACATGCAGTGTATATGTACCCTCTATGAGTCCCGTTTTGCTCATCGAGGGTTCCACCGAATCTTAAGTCTTAATTTATCGTAGAATTATCCCTTCCTCCTTCCCTCTACATCCACAGAAGTCAAGTCAAGTCAAGTCAGCGTGTCAGCACAGACTGAGAAACGCTGGGGTGCTTAACGTGGTACGGTCCGGAGGGACAGGTAGTGGTTGAGGGTCTCAAGTGGGTTTGAGTACACGTAACTCAACCACTACGGTAGGTCAGTAGAGTAGGAGACAGCAGGGGAAGAGGAGGATGGGGATTAGGAAGGGTCGTTGTCCCAGAAAAGTTTACTCAATTGAGAAACGTACTCCACCTGTTTCATAACCTCAAAGTCGAAGTCGTAGTCAGGAAGGTTACTTGTGGGTCCTGACCAGAGGAAATCCTACCTGACCAACCTAGAGGAACGTCAGGTTCCCTGAAAGTTCTCAGAAGAGTTTGTGGTGTCAAGTTTTCGTAGTTAAGAAACCGTGAGTCGAAAGAAATATCAGGTTGAGAGTGTAGGTATGTACTGGTGACCTTTTTGGTATCGGAACTGATCTGTCTGTAAACAACCGTTTCATTATAGAGACGAAAAATTATACGATAGATCCAACCAGTATTGAAAGGAAGGTTCCTCATTCGTAGAAAATTAAAGTACCGACGTTAGTGGTAGACGTCACTAAAACCTCGGGAGTTTTTATTTCAGACTGTGACAAAGGTGACAAAGGGGGAGATAAAGGGTACTTCACTACCCTGGTCTACGGTACTAGAAGCAAAAGACTTACAACTCTAAAATCGGTTGAAAAAGTGAAAGGAGAAAGTTAAAGTAGTTCTCCGAAAACTCAAGGAGAAGTGAAAGACGGTATTCCCACCACAGTAGACGTATCGACTCTAATAACTATGAAGAGGACCGTCAGAACTAAGGTCGAACACGAAGAAGGTCGTGTCGTAAAGAGTACTACATGAGACGTATCTTCAATTTATTCGTCCCACTGTTATATGTCGGAACTACATGAGGAAAAGGATAAACCTTGGTCAGACAACAAGGTACAGGTCAAGATTGACAACGAAGGACTGGACGTATATCCAAAGAGTTCTCCGTCCAGTCCACCAGACGATAAGGGTAGTGAAAGTCTTAAAAGGTGTCAAATAACACTAGGTGTGTCAGTTTCCGAAACCGTATCAGTTATTTCGTCTTTATCTACAAAAAGACCTTGAGAGAACGAAAAAGGTACTAGGTCACCTACAACCGTTAAACTAGAGACCAAGGAGACGGAAAAGATTTTGGTCGAACTTGTAGATCTTCAAGTGCCAAGTGCATAACGACTTCGGACCGAACCTCTTAAAACTCGTAATGAAATGATCACACACTCTACTCACGTTGACACATCATCAGACTCGTAAGAAACCGTAACGGCAAGAAACCCTAACCTTACTTTTGACCGGAAAAGGTCAGGACACCGGTGACGACTCAAAAGGTTTAAACGACTGTATAACTCACGTCGTGAAACCGTCGTAGTAGAAAGTCCTAAACTTTGTCGAGTTGACCTTAAGGTAGTGGAGGTGATCGAAACAAGTATCACTACGAAAGATTCCGGGTGAACTGAAGTGTAAGGTCCTACAGACCGAGATCCACTCACTAGTGTGGTAGTACTAATAGACCCAGAACTTCTACAAAAAAACATGTGAAGAAGACACATAATAACGGTGGAGAAGAATTATAGAAGACGAAGACAATCCAGGTATGGTAAAGACAGGAAATAGTTCGGGTAGAAACGTACTTTACAAGGGAACCATAGAAATTAAAAGAACTTCTAGAGATCAGAAAGGGTAAGACAACAAAAGGAGATAAAGAAACGTAACTAGCGACACAAAATCCGCTCTCATTTACGAAAAATCCTTTCTACTTACCCGGGAGTTTTCACTGTCCTCCACATTATCAAACACTGTTTCAAACAGACCCACACCGTAACTGAAGATCAGAGAAAGGGAGACTATCCTATGTAGGAGGGACCAACTACCTTAAGGACCCCACCATAGATACTGTTGACTCAAGGAAATCCTCCTAATCAGAAATCCACCTAAGTTCCCTTAAAGAACCTTATTTTTATGAGGGACATAAATGACGAAAAGTTCTCGGGTGTCGAATTTTATTAGATATATAGTTTCGTCATATAAACCCCCACTTTATAAGACGATGGGCAGGTATCGGTCGTGGAAGAACGACACAAGGGTGTTCCATCTTTCCCTGACCTATCGAAGACGTCGGTCAAAATGTTCCAGTGATTAGGATAAGGGTTCCCGAGGTGGGAATACCGGATTAGTGGAGGATTTCTGAGGTCGAGGACTTTTGTAGTTTCATCCGAACTACCGTGTCTTCTTTACTTCTAATTTTGTTTTGTGTTAAGAGGGAGGAAATTATTCTTGTCAATTATCGGTTGTAATAAAAACGGGATACCTGGTCCGTGACAAAATTTGTAAAATATATGTACTTATACCACTTAAGAGTCTCGTAGAGACACGATTCATGATAATAATAAGGGTAAAATGTCTACCGTTTTTCCTCCGTATTTGTTCAATCACGGAAGGAGATTTTAATGTGTCGATCTTGTTCCGTCTGGGTTCTAGACTTGGGAAAGACTGAGTCGGACAGGGGAGGTGGGGTCCGAAGAGAGAAAGTTCCGACCGTGGAACTATTTCCTCTGTCTACACACGGACTTGTAGAGACGATATTGTCTCTTTCGTGACGTACTGTCTTTCCCGTCCAATACGACAACACCCTCCAAATAATAGACCCGGAACTTCCTACTTATCCTTAACCCTAGTTACTGTCCATCCATTACACTAAAGGAAGTATTCGTTTGGGAGCCAGACTACCGACCCGAGTTACTAGTAATAAGGATTATATAAAGTGTTAAATATTTTGTAAAAGGTTTTCAAACATTCCTTCTGTCCTACTTATTATAATAGGGTAAAATCTCTCACCCTTCGTCTCCGAGTCATTTCTCTTATCTGAACGGGTCCCCGTGCATGATCTCAGTTATCTTCTCAGTCCTGACCTTGGGAATTATGACTGGGGTACCAAGGGTAGAGACGGTAGAGTTCTTTTAATAAACGACGTGGACTGGACAAAACCGGGGTCACTCAAAGTACGATCCACCACTCCTCCAGTGATAAGAACTTACTTTTGTTGAGTCCCAAGGGCCTCCATCGTCTTCGTCGGACAGGATGGACAGGGTAGACCTTCTTGGTCTCCGAGGGGGTAGGTGTCTTGGTCCGTCCAGACGGGTCTCCGGACTGAATGGATAAACGTTCCTCCCTCAACAACTCTATTTGATTCTATTTGACCAAGAACAATAGTTTCTAGAGATGTAAACACAGACGTGAACCGAGTCTCTTAAATACCGCGTAAAGTCTTTAAAACGAAAGTAAGGTAAGTTAGTTTGACCAAACACACCACTTCGATATTCGGTTTTGTTGTCGAAGTTTGCTCCTTTTACATTAAGTTTCTGGTCCAACGAAGTCGAGGTATTACGGTTCACTAACCAACCTTACTAAAATATGGTACTTATCAGAGGGTAAGGAGGAGGGTTCTTTAAAGACAAGGTCGGTTCAACCAGTCAAAGGATCAGGGACTTACACGACGTTTGTAAGAGTAGTGGCACTCTTAAATGAGAATGAATATTACAAAAGGGTAGGATGTCAGTCGGAGACGAAAAAGGTCCAGTCCGGGAGGAGACTCTAGGGTGAGTACCGTAGGACAGAGACTTCTGAAAGAGAGTCACGGTCGGGACTCCAGAGCAAGGGACGGAACTCAAGGACGTTAAGAACGTTTCAGTAGGTTAAACTATAAAGGAGAGAGACGGGTCATACGAATAGTAGATACAAACACAGACGGTAGAGAAGTAGACACGTCCACTACCCCAAGGTCCCTCCTCCTCGAGTTCAGGTACGAACTACGGAGACTCTTTACAGTGGAGTGAGACCCGAGAGGTAGGACTTACACCGGTCCCATCCCTTGACTGACCTATATCAAACCAACTAGGGATCGTCCGAACAAAAATTTACCGTTACAGAGATCGGCGGTTCTCAAGGTTATTCATTTCTCAACGAGATCTGAGGACGAACCTCCGTCGACCCTAAGTCTTAATAGTCTAGTGGTGATCGTATTTGGAATAACCTGTCGAAAAGGTGACTAAAGAAAGTTGACTACTCCTAAAACATCGGGCTTCTCCCTGTCATAGAACAAGCTTAAAAGAGTCTTTCAATAATTGACTCCGGGGTCCTGAGGAACAGACCCAGGGTCCCGAGAAAAGGGTAGTGTTATGGATTAGGAATATTCGATAGACCGAAGGACTGTAACAGATTCCTATCTCTGGAGGAAATAAAGAAGAAATCAATAGGTAAGAAACCAATAGTTAGGAGTCAATTCCAAAAGAAAGATATCGGATTTCTTTGAGTCGAAGGATACTAACTTTCTTTTATTACGAGTAACATTGGAGTATACGAGTAGGATCATGTTCGGTGACACCTTTCGGATTCTATAAAATCTATGTTAAAAATGAATATTTTATGTATACCTACTTTGACAATCGTGTTTATATTTCGTCATTCACTAGTTACAGGACAGACGTAATTGACCAGTTTGTTTAATGTTTTTGTCAAGGAGTCTTTCTGAAGGATATCCTCAGTCGGGACCCATTGATACCTATTTTCGGTTGAAACCAACCGTTTACTGTTTCCGTCCTAGGTTCCAGTGACACTTAGTTCCCTGAAAGTAACTTAAAGGGTTCCTATCTCTAGAACCCTCTCCGTCCCCTACAAAGACCCCTGTCGGTGGTTACGGCCGATGACGGGAGTAGTGGTACCGTACATCTGTCGGAACTAAACACAGGTCCTACACGGTCTACTCCCCTGTAGAGACAGAAGAAGGTATTAAGGAACACAGGAAAATGACTACCTACACCTTACAGTATCATTGTAGGTGACGTCTTGATGACACCGTTCAGTCAAATATCCAATCAACTTATCACACACAAAAATTGTGTGTCACGACGAAATTATTTACATAGACAAAGGTCACACACTAATAACAAAGAAGTAAGAAGGGAAAGGGATTTTCTAGTTCCAAGGTAAAATATGGTTTTTCCATCAGGTCGTGTGAGTACAACCTTATTCCAAACCGACAGGGGTGGTCAAGTACGACATAGGTAGGGGTGCGTACACTGTAATTTATACGTAACAGGAACTTTCGGAAGGTACACGATATTGTTATCTGTGTAACCGGGACAGATAATTTTCTACGAGTACTGTATGGTCAAACTGATACCAATAATATTAAATTTTACAGACAACCCATTTGTCAAACTTTTTTGTCCCAACTTCTTTGGGTTGAGAAGTCCTGAACCCTACGCAAAGGAAAGAGAAGGGGGAAAATAGTCATGCATATTTTATACGATTAATGCAATCTTCTGACAAGAGAGTCTCAGAGATCCCTCAGACGAGACGAGAAAGTCCAGTTGTTCCTACCGAAGTGTACTAGAGACAATGTCATAAAGGTCACGCCCAGAAAACCGGGAGGCGTATCTACGCAAACCAAATTCGACATCCACACAGACCGACCCAAAGGTTGTTCCCGGACACCGAATGTGAACATTAGAGGGACGAGGAGGTCGTCCATCGTGTCAAAGAACGTTTGACGTCTTAATTCTTCTACACTATTAATAAATTATTGACTTTACGAAAAGATTAATGAACTGTAGGACTGGGTACCTTTTCTACTGGGTCTCTAGTCTAATAAGCCCCAAAATAAAAAGAGACGTTTACTTTTAAATTACTACGTCTTATCGAAAAGTTGGACACCCGGTGACTGGGGACTCTTCTACCTCCTCAATAAAGTTCCTCTAAAGTTATACATGTATTTATAAAAGAAGTGTTTGTGTACTCCTTTCATGTTTATCATAGTAAACCCGAGAAGGTTGATGAGACGGAAAAAGTGTCGTAAATAAAAACAATAAAAATGAATAAAATCGTATAAATATATAAACAAATAACCGAGGTTCCGTACGTCCTAGAATCAAGGGGTTGGTCCCTAGTTTGGATAGAGGGACGTCACCTTCGTATCAGGATTGATAACCTGGTGGTCCCTTTAGGGATAAATGAATAAATAATTTTACAAACCACTCACTCAGTTACTAACTTGTTTAGAAGACCTTCGACATAAAATAAAATAATAAAAAGAAATAAAAAACCGGCGTGACACACCGTACACCCTAGAATCGAGAGACTGGTTTCTAGTTTGTGACCTTCCTACCTCAGAGTTGGTGACCTGACGGTCCTTTCACGGGAAGACGTCGTAAATCGAATACCGAAACGTTGAAAACGATTTTACGTTTGGAATCCACTGCCAACCAGACGTATAACCCTCCCGCACTAGTAAGAAGTCCGTCATTTACTTTTCAGACATGAACCACAACCCTCGTTTTGTCCTCTGTCCCACGACTCACGCCTTCCTTTCTCTCATCGAAGGGATGTCCACGACGGGGACCCCCGGGACTCGACGTCCGCTGTGAAGCCTGTCCGAGAGTCACCTGAGTCGACGACTTCTCCTGAGACTCCGAGGGCTTCAAAAGCCCATTTCCGAGGACAAGGAATAAAGTAAATCCTTACACCTAATCGTGTGAGTAATCGTATGATAGTACCTGGTTCCGTGCGGGACAATCTCTTATGTACACAAAGGAAAGGGAGCCCCTCCGACAGTCTCTGACTCTCCGTCTTTGGTGGGGACCCTCAGTAAAGTGTGTGTCAGAAGTACCAGTCTATGAAGGGGGGACTGGACCCTGTCCCCGACCCCTTCCCGACTAGACGACCTCTGCCTTTACCGAGGTCCCTCCCTCCCTCCCTCACCTCCTCCGGTTTCGTAAAGTCCTCGTTGTTGTTTCAGACCCACTCCTCGTCCTTTATCGTACCTCCACCCCTCTGTCCTACGTTACCAGTCACTCGTACTCCATTCCTTCCACAGACTCCAGGGACGGGGAGGAGTCCCGTGAGTTCCGACTCAGTCCAGTTGTCTGATTACAGTAGTGGCGAAGGGTCGACTTACACAAGAAGTTTCCAGTGTCTTAAAGTTTGAGATTGTGAACCTACAGTAGAGTAGACTGGTGCCCTCCTTAGAGATGGAGGTCTAAGATTTATCGGAGCTGAACTTAAGAACGTCACTGACTCTTGGGTGAGGAAGGACTTCGTGAATAAGGAGACACCTACATAAAGTAATAGTCCCGAAAGAGGGGGACTGAAAGACTACGACAGAGAAGAGTTCCAGAGGGGGTAGGTAGTGTTGTAAGAGGGAGGTTGGTTGGTACTGGATGGACTGGGGTCTTGAATTGTGTGAATGTGGGTGATGAACTTTAAATCTTGAGATTTAATCCGGACGAAGAGACGGATTCAGAGGTCGTATCCCAAAGAATAATATAATTAACGACACACGTCGGCTCTACTAAAAAAAAAGGACGGTCGAAAGGGGAGTCGGAATAATAACAAGTCTTTGGTATTTTGACTTTTGACGTAAAAATACTGAGGTACACTGGAAGTCTTAAAATCTGGGCCGATTGAGGACGAACCGATATTATAAAACCGAGTAATTAAAGTCTCTTCTATAAGGCTAAATATTAAAATAATTCAAAGACTCCTAAGAATTATGACACAAAGATTTATACTACTTGAAGAGAGATGGTTTAAAATTAATTCCTCGTATAATTTAGGAGTTAATTACGAAAGTCATTACGTATAAATTATAGGTTATTGTAAACTAGTCCTAGGAAAGTCGCTCTTTCCCGGACCCCGAAAGTCCTAGGAACCAAAAGGGACTGGTCATCCTGTCGGCATAGAAGGGAGGTCGGAAAGACTCGGGTAGTGCTCCGGGACCAGTACTTGTGTTACTTGTGGAAGTAACGATGTCATCGACGGGGTGACCTCATTCGTTCTCCGTGTCACCTATAAAAGACTTGTTTGATCAGGTGTCCCGTACCTCCTTGAAGATTTTTCTACATGAAATTTTTATAAAAGAAAGGAGAAAAGTTGAGATTAGGTTAAGGACTACGTATCTTTACCGTACGTAATCACACCCATGGACGTTTGTATAGGACATTTCCCGGTTCACGATTTATAAAGTCCACTACCGCCCGGGAAGTCGGAAACAGGGTCGTCGAGTCAAAACGAGAATCTCGTGTTTTCGTCGATGTCCGTTAGGTATCTACCTGACTACCGACACAAGGTTGTCTTGAATAACTACCTGTACCTTTAAACTTAAAGTATATTAAAATTGTACTGTACTTCATGATACAATTAAAAAGTTGGTAATTTTTCACATTCTTGTTAAGAATCGAGCACTAAACCGGTTACCGGTATCAAACGATTGTGAAAGAACTCATCTTTATCAGGTCTGGGCTCCAATTCCCCCGGGTTCCAGAGTAAGATTTACGAGACGGTGCTCCAATCACTCTCTGAACGTCTTTTCGGTGACGTGAGAGAACCCTTGTTCTAAAAGTGAATATTTTATTTACAAACCAGACTTACCGTAGATTCTAGAAAAAGATTCCTATACACTAAAGAAGGTGTCGTCCTTGAACGAGTATGCGACAAAGATCTCCGGGGTTCTCGGTAGACAAGAGCACAAGAAGAACAAAGAATTCGATGGGGAGAGATGGTGACCTTCCGTTTAGTCTTCCTCTTGTTTTCAGTGGTCCGGTCTAGTCCTTACAGGATCCGAGTACCAGACATGAAACCCTCTGTTCGCCAAGGAAGACCTGAACCAACGTTGTCTTTTCTAAAGAGGAAGACGAAAGAAACTGAGGTAAGAGAACGTTCAAAGTCTTAGAAGTAGGACTTTTGGGTAGGTCCCTCCCGACTGGGACCCTCTTCAAGCATTTTAGTCTTCGTTTGTTGGGTTGTCGGGAAGGTTCCCGACTTGAAGCCGATATAAGTTCGGGAGTTCTTCTGGGTTGAAGGAGGTCGAAGGGTGAAACTAAGAGAGAGGGAAGGAGTTGGTCGAGACAGGGAAGTATCAGACTACCACTACCACCAAATCAGTGAGTCCGTACAGGTTGAGAACGTTGAGGTACCTGACGTAAGGTGATCCGAGGAGACAGGTCCCTTAAGAGGTCCATTCTTATGACCTCACCCAACGGTAAAGGATGAGGTCCCCTAAAAGGGTTGGGTCCCTAGGTTGGTGTAGAGGACACTTAGGACGTAATCGTCCACCCAAGAAATGGTGATCGCGGTGGATCCTTCCGGGCAGTATCAGATGAAGGACACTTTTGGATGGGAGTCCTATTCCTGTAGTAAACTAGTAAGTACAACCTTATTCCTGTCAACAACTTTTGAACATTGTAACCTCTTTCGACCTTCTCAACCCGAAACTAGTAACATTTTCGTCTATGAAGTACCCCGGAATGATAAACGACTCGAGACACACGTGTAAACGTGTATGTATACATACACACACAAAAGGGTGGATTCTAGGGGTAAAACGTCCACTTTATTTCCGATTTTCTTATAATCATTGAACCGGTTCTTCTAATGGATAATTTACCGCTAGACTTGGGTACATCAGACTCACATCTCGACGGTGAGAAGGACCTTACCATTCTAAACCCCTTAACTATGCACCTTCTTCTTTTCATAAACTTTCTCGAACGTACTTGGTGACATAGTGTGCACGACACATCGACGGTGTGTAGAACAGAGACCCCTCCAACAGAGAGGTCAGTGCACAGAAAGGAAGGAGTAAGTGTCAAACGGTTCTCCCTCCCATGAGCACATGACCTTAGACCCTCCACTAGAAGGAATCTCGACAACCAAGACGGAGGAAGAGAAGGAGAGTCCAATGGCACGGTAGAGAACGTCATCGTACAGTAGGTCTACCGGTTTATTATTAAAGTAATATTTTTATTAACCAATTGATTTCGATTATAAATACTAAATATGAGTCTTAAAAAAGGGATCAAGACTTGTATCGTTTTTGTATTGTGAAATTTTACGGTGACTCCGGTAGACAAACAAAGGATAGTCAAGAACTGCAGTAAACTCACCAAACCAATAAAATCCCAAAGATATTGACACTAGTGTGTTCCTCCGTAAAGTCTCGTAAAGTCCTGGCGACTTGTCCCTGACTGAACGTTCCGTGAATCTCCAGTACCTGAAATGGGACCGGACAAGAGGTTCATGAAAAAAGACTGTCCATCTCAAGTCGTACGTAAAACCTCGAAGGACTAGTTCACCAACTCTCCAAAAAAGAAATAAAAAAATCATCCTTAAAGAAGGAGGAAGGTATACAGTTACTTAAAGAGGTTGGTCTTTGTAGATGGGGACACAGGTCCAAGACGGGAGACCTGGATGTGTCTTATTCCATACACTGTACTCGTCTACAAGGTTTTAAAATTTTGGTACTAGTACAGTAAAACCTCCGAAGGAATAAGGTCTTCCTTGTAGCAGATAAGGAACTTTACGGAGAGGTTGTTAGACCGTAACTATTACGTGTTAAAGGATTAGAAAGAGGGGCGTAACCGGAAGTCCGAGGAGAATTGTACCCATTGGTATTAAGAGTCTTCGTGACATTCTTACAAGTAGAGTAGACTAAAAGGGTTGGTGGGACACTTATCCTCCCCTGTGGTACTAAGGGTAATATGTCCACACCTCTGACTATGGTTCCACCTACTTGGGTCCACAAGGCGAAGTTAGGGACCCAAGAAATGTCGGGTCACTCCACAACGAGGGACAGGTCACGAGAAAAGAAACGTCGGTTCATAGACAAGTACGTCTCTTGGACCATTATCTCCACGAGTCTCGTAAACAAAAATAAAAGAAAAATGAGTAAAATTTACTTTATGGAGTCTGTATGTATGATCTTCTTACATTGGTTACGGAATTGCATACCTCTATATCAACTGTACACGAGACACAGTCACGTACATTGTCATTCTGTACACTAGTATGCCAAGAGACCTTCCCTTGTGGGAGGTGTGAGTTCCTCTGACGCTACCTCGTGTCTTCTGGTGTCGTCATCGAGTCTCCCTCACATTTTCTGACAACGATCTCCAGTTCAGTATCTTTATCTTTCGGTTAGACGAAACTTCTGCACGTGTCTCTTCACGGGACGACTGGACCCCCACTTTTTTTCTGGACCCATTCCTAGACTTCTAAACGGCCAGCCTCTCCTAGTCCGTCAATAAATAAAAAAATAATCTCATCGGAACGAAATGTGACGACACAGTTAAAGATGATAAACCGTTTCACAGATAAATCGTTTATCTGGAAATCGTTTTACAGATACATCCTCCAAAGGGAAAAGAGACGTGGGAGAGGACGTAAATAGTAAACATCTAAAAAACTACCACCCGTAAAACTGACCTCACTCCATTATTGAGTGACATCAAAACTAAGCGTAAAGAGTTACACTTTACTACAACTCGTAGGAGAGTACACAAACAACCGACGAACATACAGAAGAAAACTCTTTACAGATGAATCCAGAAGATGGGTACAAAACTAACCCAACATTCAAAAAAGAAAAAGAAAAAGTATAACTCGAAGTACTCAACAAATGTATAAAAACCTCTAACTAAGGAACAATCAACGAAGTAAACGTTTATAAAGATGTTAAGATTCCCGACAGAAAAAAAGAAGAATAACGAAAGGAGACGACACGTTTTCGAAAATTCAAATCAATCCAGGGTCCTTATGAGGGTTGGAGTAAGATACACCGGTGGACCATGGTTTTGGTCTGTTTCTATCGTGGTTTTTTTAATGTCCGGTTATAGTGATTACTTATATCCGTGTTTTTAGGAGTTGTTTTATGATCGTTTGGTTTAAGTTGTTGTGTAATTTTATCAGTAAATGATACTAGCCCACCCTAAATAGGGTCCCTACGTTCCTAAGAAGTTATATATATTTGGATAGTTATACTACATTCTACGTCTTTATCGAAAATTGTTTTCCGTTGTTAGTAAATACTATTTTTGAGAGGTCTTTCACCCGTGTCTCCCTTTGATGGAGTTGTATTATTTCCGGTATATGTTGTTTGGGTGTTGTTTGTATTAAGAGTTACCACTTTTTTTACTTTCGTGAAGGAGATTCTAGTCCTTGTTCTGTTCCTGGAGGTGAGAACGACGGCAATAAGTCGTATCAACACCTTCAGGACTGGTACCGTCAGTCTCCTCTTTTTCTTCGTTTTCCTTAGGTTTAACCTTTTCTCCTTAATTTTGACAGTGACAAACGTCTACTGTACTATGATATGAGTCCGTCAATAATTTCGTCTCCGTCCAGTCGAGAACGTCCTTCTTCGTTTCTCCTATCATCTCAGGTCATCCGACTAATGGTCGTTCAACTGAACTCCCAAGGTGACTCCTCCGATTATCCGTGTACCTTAAGGGACCACCAAGTCGACCATTTCTTAGACGGACGGTACGTCCTCTGGGTTCAAGCTAGGGACCCAACCCTTCTACGGGACCTCCTCCCGTGCGTTGGGTGAGGTCATAGAACGGACCTCTGAGGGTACCCGTCTCCTCGGACCGCCCGATGGCAGGTTTCTCAGTCTGTGCTGACTTCACTGAATCGTACGTCCGTATGTGTCTCTCGATCTCGTTCTTTTCACTTTTGCGTAGTATCCACAACCTGAAAAACAAACAACAACAAATCAAGGATTCAGTATGGACTAAGAAAACACTGGGGTACCTTAATTTTTCATCTTCATTTATATCCCACCTTCCAGGTACCACCACTCATCGTTGTGGTTTTCAACTTCATTTTTCAGTCTTGGTTACCATCCCTTGGAGCTCACGGTTCGTTTCCTCGACTTTGTAGTGGGTCATTGTCACAGTCCTGTGAATGTGTTAAACACTACCAAATCCGTAGTGATTGGCTCAACTGAGTAACCTTTTCTGAGACTACGACCCTCCCTGACCCCTGTCCTCCTCTTCCCCTGCTGTCTCCTACTCTACCGACCTACCGTAGTGACTGAGTTACCTGTACTCAGAGTCACTTGAGGCCCACAACCACTACCTGTCTCTCCGGACCACACGACGCTAAGTACCCCAGCGTTTCTCAGCCTGTGCTGACTCACTGACTTGACTTGACTTGGGATTTATGAAATAGAGTTAATAGGGGTATAAGAATAGAGGTAAAATACCTTCTCCCTTGACCTGTGTTTCTCCAATCCCCTGAACGGGGTTTAGAAGGTCGTTCATTCACCGTCTCAGTCCGAAACCTGGAGTCGTCCCACCGATGTCAAAGACCTGAGGATTGGTGATACGGTATACCCTAGACCCCTAACGACTCATTTCTGATCACTTTCTGAGTATCAAACACAAACAAAAAAAAATTAGAGTTACGGACCGGAGTGTGACTTGTAAGTCTAAGGTACGTACACTTACTGAGACCCATTTAGACTACACGTGTGTAGACCGACTGTCAGTGACGAGAGGCGTAATCCTTGGTAATCCTAAAAGACTAATTCGGGTTGTTGTTAGGGTTCCAACTTACAAATGTACTCCTTCACAGTGTTCGTTTCGTCATAAAATCGTCTTGACTAGACCGGTAACACGGATCGTCTCTGATTCTTTCAGCTCTTTCGACTCGACCCCTCTCTCACCGTCTGACAAGTCTCCGGTTCAGAGTCCTTTCCTCCCTAACCCGGACTTCTTCCCTTGTCTTTACTTTATTCGGTAACTATGACCTCTAGTCGATCCCGATACATTTCTCTCAGTGCCTACAGAAGTTCAGCCCTTATAAATCCCTCACCGATTCAGGAGTTCTGTGACTCTCGTGGAATCACCAAGTGTCCATCCGAGGGTAAGGTTCGGGACGAGGTAGATCATGCACGGTACACTGGTGTCCGTACGGTTAATTATAAAGACATGAAACGAACCAAGTAAACATTTTACTTTTATTTTTCTCGTGGAGGAAACAACCCACTCTGTATATAAGGGATCACCGAGTCTACCATTTGTCAGACGGACGTTACGTCCTCTGGTCCCAAATTAGGGACCTAACCCTTCTCAGGGAAATCTTCCTTTACCGTTGGGTGAGGTCATAAGAACAGACCTCTTAGGGTACCTGTCTCCTCGGACCGTCAGACACCCCAACTTTTCTCAGTCTATGTTGACTCACTGAAGTGAAAGTGAAAAGTGTATATGTAAATGTGTATATGAAGTGAAAGTGAAAAGTGTATCACAAATCTCCTCACAAAACGAGTACGTTACACGAGTCATTTATGATAGAAAATAATAGAAATAACCATCTTCTCCCTTTACCCAGACACCCGTTGCACTCTCTGTTATTTGATTCTAAATCTCTAAAACCGGAATCTACACAATTCTAGAGACTAGGATGATGTCCGATGGAAGTCTGATCCCTTTTCTTTGGGACGAAAAAAGTTTTATTGTCGTCGAAGTAAAAGTTACTTTTACTACGATTAATGACCCATAACTGGGTTCTACTTAAAGAGAAACTACTTGATGTATGGCGAGAAGTTTTTTGGATCGGTTTAGTAGAGTTTATGGTCCTTCACACCCCATTACGTCATTTAACCCCCTTTTACACATAGTCTTCTTTAATAACGATGTTTTTATAAAAGTCATTCAAACAAGGGAAGTATTTATCACACTTACCTTACGGACTCGTTAGTCGACTTTCGGGCTAGAAGAGACACCCGATTAACGAGCAGACCAATCACGTCTTAAATTAAACACGATAACACGTCCGTTCCGACTCTCGCACTTTATTTGTTACACACAATTAAAGTGCAAAAGGTCAGATGAATCGGTTTCTCTTTCGAACCCGAGGAGAGTCCGGAGTGGGGTGGGGGAGGGGTCGAAGAGTAGGACCTTGGTCGTCTGGTGTCTCCCCTCCCTATAAACGATTGATATCTACACCCTAAGAACGACGTTCTGGTTTCCGAGTCCTTTCGGTCAACTGGACCCGCCACTCCGACCGGTTCTTTGTGTATCACGAGAGAGTAGGTGAGGTGTGGATCCCGACCACGACTCTAAAAAGAAGACTCTACTTACCCGTAGACGACCCTGGGTCCGTCGACCGAGATGTCAGAGTACAAGTTCCTACGGAGACTAGAGGACACCGCGACGAAAGTAGTCTCGTTTGTCTCGATGGGTTGACTTACTATAGGCACGACTTACCTAATTGACCTCCTCTACCTCCTAGGAAGAGATGACTCCGTCGTCTCCATCGAAGTACCTCTTCGTCTTGTCTACGGGGGAGATCCGACTTTGTACTCCTTCGAATTCGTCCGGAGGGGACGGGGAACGGAGGGAGGATGAGGTGAGATTTTTAGTTCTGTTCAGTCTTCTCGACCTGAAGAAAGGGACACTGACTTCCACACTCCGCGTCCTCTTCCCTGGACGAGTCTCAGTCCCACCGTCAGTCATCGAACTGGTCAGTTCCTACATTCGTCTCCGACGGACTTAAGTTTAGGACCAAGATCGGTCAACGGACTCAATGAATGGGGAGAGTTATCGGAGTAATTATTTTACTCCTGTTTTTATCGTGCGTGAAGCGTTCCTATACTCATAGCGTTATCAATTATATACACTTCACGAATTTTATCCTGGACCGTCTTACATTCGCGAGTCATATACAATCACTAATAATCACAATCAAAGCCTATAGGATTTAAAGATCGGATAAACATGACAAACATAATGCACTTACAAACCCACACACTAGTCTATAAGGATAGGGGGCGTCTTTCCCCCTCGAGACAACAGAACGGAAGTGAAAGAATAGACACGACGAACATAATAATTTTAGATCCCCTCCTTAAGGGCATAAACCTTTACGAACTCCACGAGAAAGTTAACTCTCTTCTCGTATTTTTGATTTCAGTAACTACCTTTAGGAGGACTTCCGTCCTTCAAGCGGAACTGAGACGGAGGGATCCCTATCGTGTCTACCTGTGTGTCACGTAAAACCTACGTGCCTCTTGGTGGTCCCCCAGGTTACTCTTTCCGGTCTAACATTCCGATGTCTCCGGTTTTCTGCCTCACCTTTTTTTAAGAATGGGAAGTCCGGAAGGAATTAGTACCCCTACCGACTGTAAAGAAAAGTCCTCTTTGGATCCAGTTAGAATAAAATTGAGTCACCGTGTTCCTTCTCGGTGAGATGGGACCGGATTCTCTGTAGCGACATACTCGAGGGGGACCTTGGAACTATTTCCGAGACGGGGACGGAACCTGACCGATGACATGGTATGTGAGGTCTATGGTTCGAACACAGGGGTCCCTCCGACGTCAGGTAGGACGAGAAAGGATACGATGTGATCCGGCCGCTCCCTGACTCCCTGAGTGAGGTCCAGTGTGTCGACCCTACACTTAAGTCCAGAGACCTGAACTCAGGAGAAGAGAGAGGTGATATGACTAGATGGGGAGGTTTTTCATTCCCCATAAACAGGATTTCTCGGACAAGATAACCGACGGTCATTACTTGCCTTTTTTTCGGGTAAAATATTATCATATTCGACCTCGACACAGTGGACTTCTACTTTCTTGTTTTTGTGTAAGTGTCACAACGTTAACACCTGAACCTCAGAACCTTTTCGTTATAATAGTTATTTCACCGGTTATTGGTACCTCGCGGATCACGTAGGTTCAGGAACCCGACCTCAGTACCCTCCCCATGCCTCCATTCTTTCTCCGACAGGGACGGAAGACCCCGTAGGTCTGAGGCCCTCTTCTATTTCACTCATAGGTGCCTTCTTTTGAAATACAATCGTACACCGTCGATAATGGCCTCGACGTGCCTGGTCTACACTGAATCTTAAACTCTCCTCCAATCTCAGACAATTACGGTCCTCCCTAAATTTGGTCTCTATTCTCTTCGTCAATTCTTCACTGGGGTCCTTCATGTAGTGACCGACGGACTGTTGTTCTTCTTGACATAGAGCGACGTCCCTCCTCGGTATTCCCTTTCGAAAGGTGTCGTCCCCTTTAATCCCTCCCCGGAGTCCGTCTTTCTTAAACTTAGTGACCTCCTGACCTTGTCCCTTAGGGTTTGTCCTCTTTACAGTTCTAGTTTCCGTGTTCTTTTCCATCCTGATAGTGTTTAGACAGGAGTCAACATCAGATTAACCTTTCCAGTAAACCGAGACCTCTGTCTGTCTGAAACTGTAAGTGTCTACCTTTTCTACCAACAAATTCACGAAGTACGTCGTCTTCCTCGTCCCAGCTTTCCTTCGTCCTAATCTTACTTATGTGACGGCCCTGTGCAAAGAGGTGCTGAGGGGGCCGATCGGTCGTGAGTGTCTAATCTGTTACTTGGTACTCGACTCGAAATAACCTGCCCATCTTGCTCCCCGACCCTTGCAGGAACTGAACTACCCTGGACGCTTCTAGGGGACCAACTGGCAGAGGAGGATCGAGTCTTGGTAGGTACCGGATACATACGACAATGAGGAGCGAACCCTGAATTCCCAAAGGACTTTCGACACAACCGTCCTTCTTCCTCCCTTGCTCCACTTTAGATGTCATTGGGAAGTTGGAGGGGGTGTCAGAAGTTCGTCCGTACTCTACTCTCAAAGACGAGGAGTTTAAAGGGAACTTCAAGTGAACGTTTATGAAAGTAGGTCTATGTTTATGTAGTTTCTTCTTCCATTCTCCGTCTCTTCCTTTTCTATCGTGTGTCACGGAGGTCCTTCGGGATAAAATAGTAGACGAGCTCACTCTTCGACGGGACACTCTTACACTCTTCGGGTCCTCCCCTGACAGTAATTAACGCCAGGTATGAGTCCTCACCAAGTGCGACAGCCTGCAGAGAACCACGGGCGAAGGACCTTCATCAGTGGAGATCTTCTTCATCCTTCAGATGTAAGTTTCTGAGACCCTCTTTGTACACGCTGGAGGGAGGGGTAAGATAAAGAAGAGACGGAACCATCGACGCCCCTTTTTTTTTTTTTATGGTCCTCCTGTGTCTTCACCTCCCGTCCGCCCATGAGTTCTGCTGGAGAGACTGGGGTGTTAAAAATCGTCCAACTTCACCCAAGACAGAGGTCGAAAGGAAAGACTCTTTCGGGTTCTTTCTAAATGGACTACACGGTTAGGTTTTTCTGGGAGATCAGTCAATCAATCAAGCCTCTTCCGTCACTGTAGGGTGAGGTCATGAGAACGGACCTTTTAGGGTACCTGCCCCCTCGGACCGTCCGACGTTAGGTACCCCAGTGATTCTAAGTCTATGCTGACTTACTGAAGTGAAAGTGAAAAGTGAAAGTACGTAACCTCTTCCTTTACCGTTGGGTGAGGTCACAAGAACGGACCTCTTAGGGTCCGAGTCCCCTAGGACCACCCGACGGTAGATACCCCAGCGTGTCTCAGTCTGTGCTGACTCGCTGAATCGTCGTCGTCGTCGTCAGTCAATCAATCAAGTAAGCGGGTCAGTACAGGTTGAGAAACACTGGGGTACCTGACGTCGTGCGGTCCGGAGGGACAGGTAATGGTTGAGGGCCTCAAATGAGTTTGAGCACAGGGAACTCAACCACTACCTGGGAGATTTCATTTCATTTACTGTCCACCGTCCTCCGACGGATGGTGACGGCACGGGTTCTCCCATTTGTCTCCTTCTCTCTTCTCGTCCAGTCTCTTCCTCCTTGTGTTTGGAGTTCCCAGGTTGACCCGTCCACGTCACCGAACGGATTTTTACCGTGTCGATCAATAAAACGGTTTACTTAGTTTGACGGACCGTAAACTTTCGAAGATTGTACATTTTAACCCAACCACCACATGTAACTTTCTTTGACGAACTTGCACGGACTCTTAGTACGTTTCTAAAGAAAAGGAACCCCAAGGATTATGGTTCTCTCGGACTTAACACTGAGCAATACTACGAACCTGGAGGGACCTGAAAACTTGTAGAGGTTTACATCTACGACTAGAGACTCTACTTCTCTGTTCTTCTTGTACCGAGACGGGACACTCCAGTGGTTGAGTGTGCCCACTGGGCTCACTGAGTAAGGATACGACTCGGAGAGGCTCATCTTAACGGTTAAGGGTTCTGAAAAGATAGGAAGGTCTTGGTCAAGTTCCGGAGACGAGGTACTTCAATTGAAGTTCATCGGTTGTGATTAGGTACGTAAAAAAAAGGGTTTCCGGGAGATCACTTTCGAGGGTGAACTCTTCCCAAGGATCCGGGACTCAATGAGTACCAAAAGGAATAAATACAAGTGTAGATTAGATACTTCACTTCGTAAAGAGATAAATGACTAACTTTTTGATTTTGAACTTCTATGATTCCTTAGACTCGATGTCAGTTCGACTAAGGGCCTAAACTCGAGACCTGGTGACGAAAGCTCACGGAGAAGGTCAGAATCGATACACGTGACACCGAAATCATAATTTTGGGATGGAACCCAATATAGACTCTAAAGACCTGACACATC
The DNA here is from genome assembly GCA_006410555.1 of Capra ibex. Classification (NCBI taxonomy): domain Eukaryota; kingdom Metazoa; phylum Chordata; class Mammalia; order Artiodactyla; family Bovidae; genus Capra; species Capra ibex. The sequence continues at coordinate 43,316,388 of SJYO01013871.1, forward strand.
CTTATATATGTATAGGGAAGAAGTCCCTTGAACGTTAGATCTATCTGTCTATTTTGTAAACTTTTCTAGTAATTTTGGGTCCCATGTGCATGAGTGTGACATAGTATTATAGTTCGTTACAAATAACTCGTAGATCATACAGGGTTCATACCGTGACTCGAGGATTTACAGAGTTTTCTACGGAGACGGGGTCACTTCGAATCTCAAGTGACTCTCTCAACCAGGAATCGCTTCTTCAAACGTTTACCGAGTCAAGTCAAATCAAGTCAGCGAGTCAACACAGGTTGAGAAACGCTGGGGTACTTAGCGTCGGGTGTTCCGGAAGGACAGGTAGTGGTTGAGGGCCTCAAGTGAGTCTGCGTGCAGGTAGTTCAGTCACTACGGTAGGTCGGTAGAGTAGGATCCAGCAGAGGAAAAGGAGGACGGGAGTCAGGGAGGGTCGTAGTTTCAGAAAAGGTTACTCAGTTGAGAAACGTACTCCACTGGTTTCATGACCTCAAAGTCGAAATCGTAGTAAGGAAGGTTTCTTTAGGGTCCCGACTAGAGGAAGTCTTACCTAACCAACCTAGAGGAACTTCAGGTTCCCTGATATATAATTATTAAATGTCACACTAACAATACCTCTCTTCTTCGACATACGACACTCTCTCTTATCACCCCCCGGACTAAATCCACCTTCCAGTTTCTTCCGGAGGGAAGGTTTCACAGTAAAATCGACTCTAAACTTTCTACACGGTCTCGCCCACTTTAAATTTTTCGAACCCTAGACCCTACCTCATCAAGGACCAGTCTTGGGAGTCTGTCTTTCTTTGTACCTTGAAACCTTTTTGTGTGTATGTGTTCCGTCGGTCGACACACGGACGTCGAAAGGGTAGGAAAAGACCCGGAGACCTCGGGGACCCGGAGTGTGAGACTTACGAGTCCCGAATCGTCTACCGAGGGGAAGACAGACGTGGGGACGAAATAAAGATACTACAATAGGTCGAAGTTAGACTCGAACTGGAGAACGAAACAAGTAAAAGAAGAGAGTCAGTACTACCCCCGAAGACCTGGTAACCTGTTACCCTGAATACCAAGTAGAGATATTTCTTCCCCGGTGACCCCGGTTGTCTCTGTGAGACCTCTCGAGACGTAGACAAAAACAGAGGGGAAGAGGTCGGAGACGCCTTCGATCCTGGACCGTTCTGACATTTGACATATGTAATAAAGGAAAAACTAATCCACTTATTTATTGAACTAACTCTGCGCGGAGAAACCTCCTGCTACGACCGTCCGAAGGTCCTCACCCTCCGTCGACCGAGACTCATGTCTCCTCCACCGTTGTTTCTGGACTTCCTGTCTATGTAGTTCCTGTCCGAATCCTAGGGCGGACCGGGACCCTTCCTGGTCGGTCTTTGTAAATCCCTTTCTCCAAACGGGAACAGGACGGGACACTCCCTTCCAAGTCCAAACCCAACGGAAACGTTCGTGACCCTGTAGACAAGGTCGGGTGACGGGAGGACTCCCTGTTCGAAGTCGACCCTCCTCACGTCCCTGTGTCCGAGACCCGTCGACTGTCATTAGCACGAAGAGTTCACCCGTGTGTGTCATCCAGGGACATCCTTTCCAGAGGTGTATGTCATCCAGGGACGAGTCATAGAGGTATACATGTCCCGTGTCTCTGTAATCATGTGCCTCATGTAAGTGGTCGGAAACTTGGTACGAGGAGACATGACGAGAGATTTAAACTTCACACTCGGATTCAACTCCAGGAGACAGAAAGAGGATGGGTCCCCTGTGGTAAGTGGTAGACGTTCGGAGGGTTTCACCGGGACGGGGTGGACTCTCGATACTGTTCGACCAAGATTGGTGGGCACGACGGGACGTCGTTCACCCCTCACCACTGTACAATCTACAACTAAGTCCATGTTCAGGGTTCCGTTCAGGATCGATACTCTGAGTGATGAGACTTCTGTCCCCCTACTGTCAGGACTCAAACCTGTGAGTCTAGATTCCGTAGACCTTGATCGAAAAGTCATGTTTTAACCCAAAGGAACGAACAATGACTAGATGGTGACCTATCGACAAGGAACCCTAATTCAGTTTCACTAAGGTCTTTAGAAGACAATTTTGTAGGGATTCTACCTTTTGTGTAATCAGGTCAAAGTCAGTAATTGTGGAATTAACCCATCCCTTATCGACTGCTGACAGGAAATCCTGTCTAGAAGGACTCACCGAGTCACCATTTCTTAGGACGTTGCGTCGTTTACGTCTGTACACCCAGTACTCCTAGGGGACCTTCTCCTTTACCTCCGTATGAGGTCATTAGAACGGGTCTTTTGAGATGCCTGTCTTCTGGGACCGACCGATGTCAGTGACCTTAGTGTTTTCTTAATACGTGTTGACTCACTAATTTGTTGTCGTTGTTAGGAAATCCTGGTTCCTCTATATACTTCTGAATTTTATTAAATGATGGTAAATACCTCGGGTGAAAGTCGGGTCCCCTCGTGACCCAGGGAGTATATACTGAAGAAGAAGTTAAGAGTCCTAAACTTGAGTCCAAACATACCACGACTGGTGATACGGTAAAGGTGATAAGGTCGACGGAGGTAGGGGAACTTCCCCTATAACCTCTTTACTAGGACAAACTCCCTCTACGACCGGGACCTCTAGGAGTCTCTCTCGCGGAGACCCATGGACCCGTGGATCCTACCTTCCCTTCCATTGTCACAGGACTAAATTGACACCAGTCGGACCCCAGGTACGGAAGGGAACACTAGGGTGTGGCACATGAGGGCCCAGGACCCGTCCAGGAGGGGCGTCACCTATAACGAGTCATGGTCAGTCGTACGAACGAAGGTTCTTCCGAAGGACCTCAGGGTCCTTTTCGACTCATGTGTCGGTCTAAAACTCGGTTTGGGTTCGTGTAATCCTACTCCTGTGACAGAAAAACCTCTCCTCTCGGACGGAGACTCAACTTTATACACCTCTCTCCACCAGAACGATAGAGACACGGGTGAGGAGTGAGGAAGGGTCCCTCAGGGTACGTCCGAAGGTACACCCTCTGCTGGAGAGGGGGTATACTAAGATGAGTAAAAACTGGGGTTGGAGGTTAGAGATGTCCACGAGGTCGAGGTGCAATACTGGAGAAATACCGAGGTTAGTCGACAAACACGAAGTATTTAAGGAAGGGTACGAAACTCCAGGTCAAGTTTCTACAAGAAGAACTACTATGTATCGGGATGTAGAGGGGGAAGATACGGTTGGATCTTGTCTTCCCAACGGGGTGAGAATAATTTCACAAATAATGGGACACTACGTCTAGATAGACAGAAGGGAAGTTCTCTCTTTCGGAGAACTTCCGACATAGACAATGTAATGTGATAGAATGTATCATAGACCGTGAATCATCGGGAAACCCCATCTGCAGAGACCAGAGAAGAGGTGGAAGGTCAGAACCCACCGCTGTGAAAGATACATGGGAGAGTACATAGTGAGTGTGTACATCGAACTGTCCCTGACAGACAAATAAACACACGTGGTAGTCATCCGGTATCATGGTCATTCTCCCGGGTACTGGTAGACGAGGAAACGACGACGACGACTCAGCGAAGTCAACATAGGCTGAGACACGCTGGGGTCTCTGCCGTCGACTGGTCCGAGGGGGTGGGGACCCTAAGAGGTCCGTTCTTGTGACCTCACCCAACGGTAAAGGAAGAGGTTACGTACTTTCACTTTTCACTTTCACTTCAGAGAGTCAGCACAGGCTGAGAAGCGCTGGGGTACCTGACGTCGGATGGTACGAGGAGGCGGGCACCCTAAAAGGTCCGTTCTCATGACCTCACCCCACGGTAGTGGAAGAGGAAATCGGTTAGTGTTTACGGGTCGTACAAAGACTGTAGTTTCTGTACAACCTGTGGTTGTACAGTATACACCTGTTCAGTTGTATAACCTGTGGTTATTTATATACAACTTACTTACTTGTTCAGTCAGACCCGAAGACTTCTGGTTAAACCACCATCCGAAAGAGACCCAGGCTGTGGAGTAGGGTCCCTCGTTGGAACAAAAGAATCGGATCCGAAGGACTCTCCGTGTGAACTAACGTTAGTGGGTCAGGGGGTTAGTAATTTGACGAGAATGGAGTTAGTGATACGATCCCCCTCATCAGAATCTATTCCCCGAGGTCATCTTATAAAATAAAAAAAGGGGTTTCAAGGTACAAGAGGAAACGATATCATGTTTGTCTTGTATGTGTTGATTACTGAAAAAGGATGATACGTACTCCTCTTTTTTTTTTTTTTTGTATGAAGTAGGACACCAGTCAAAATATGAGACGTTTTGACCCCTTAGACACTCACTATAGAATCTTTTTCGAAAGAAGGGTTCCCAATCTGCTGATATGAGATGATAATTTGACGACACTGTTGAGTCCGTTTAAATGGGTTGAGCGGCTCAAAGGATCAAAGTTCACAAGTAAAGTAAAAAAAAAAAGGATCAGACAAAGATCTCATGAGAAGATCAGACAAATTATTAACAACCTTTTTTATAAATTTTAAAGAAGGTGTTCAGGACTGAATTTGTAAGTACTTCGAATAAATATACGAAGTAGAAAAAAAAAAGGGGTACCATTTATTCCATCACTTTAGTAAGAATTATAAAAGTCATCAACCAGATCTGTTAGAGATTATAAACCACATCGAAAGTTAAAGGTTCTTCAAACTTAAGTTTCTAAACATGAGAGACTGGGAACTTGTTATAGGGAAAGGGTTCCACCCCTGTTCGTAAGGGTACACAGGACTAGGGTACTAAGTGTCTTGTATTCGATTAAGTGTACGTCACTGTTCTTTCTTTTGGGGTTCCCCGAATAAGAGGTTTCTGTACTGAGGGACTACCTCTTTAAAGGGTGTCACCGCCACCAGACATAAAAAACCGTTCTCATAGAAGGACAAAGGGACAGTCAGTGTCTGGTCCCGGGGACTAGAGGACGTCACGTAGTCAAACGGAACTGAACGTCAGGTTACTGGGATCGTGACCTAGAAAGTTCGGACCGTCTTTAGTACCCTCCCCAGTTTCGACTCTTCAAGACCCGAAAGTCAAGTCAGTGTTAATTTCTGTGTCGTATTCATAAACGTCGTCCCAGTGCAGTTAATGGTAATATTTCATCCTTTCGCACCAAACAATGTGATGAAGACTTTATGTTCCGAATCACTCCACGGTACCGACCGGGTTCATTGGTGGTCTTAAGTCACCAGTCCTGTATACCGATGTGGGGAGTGACAGTCTGTCTTTCGACGGAAGAATAGGTTTTCACGGAAATCCCGAACCTGAAGTCGACACAGACGTATTTATAACACAGTGGTCACAAGTACCCGAACCTCACCTTTGGTACATTAAAGTATGCCTCTCGTGACACCCGTTCTTCTATCACTTGATCTCGAGATCGACGTCGGAATCAATCTCTTACGGAAGGTCTGACACCCAGAGTAAAAGGAGTAGAAATGTATTTTCTTAATATACATCTGTGAAATTTTTTTTTTTTTAGTAAATCGGACTCCTAGTTGACGTAAGTGCAGTAGACCCGGGAACAGATACTTCCATCTAGGGATCCGAGGAGTGTTCTGGATAACTTAGTCTTATAATTACCCACTTGTACCTTTATTCGTGATCTTTGTTCGAATGGTCCACTACAAAAATTCGAATGATTTCGAGTCGTTGGGGTCTTGGTCTACTAGAGACTCGGAAACAGTCCTCTGTAATAGAATCCTAAAATACTTATATTAATGACGTTCCAGGTGTTCCTCGTTTTCGGTCCTTGTTTTGATGTCAAAATCGAGAGGTAGAAAGTAAGAGGTGAGTACACACGGTCAAGATACACCTTTCTAAATAAACTTCTTAGACCATGTAAGACTCCCCATGCCATCAGTGTCTCCGTAAAACTCCAAGGGAGGTCCCACAAGACCTCGTACTTTGGGCTTTACACCTTTCTCTCTCCTTCTTTCGGGAGAGACACAAGACTCCCTCTCTCTCGCCAGGTCTTTGTCGTCGGGGCTTTAATAGGAGGTCGAGGGCACGATAATATTTCTTTTCGACTGTGTCGTCTCGGGTCCCCTACGACTCGCAGAAGTCTCGTGATTAGTGGCTCCGTCCGTCCGATTACGTTCCTCTTGTGAAAGTGTTTGTCGTGGACAGGGCTCGTCAGTAGACGATAAAAATCTCGACAACATGTCTCGTCTCCCTGTAAACGTCTTTGAGGTTTTCCCGTGGTCCATCCTTCTTCTACCTCTCCAACCCCGTATAAGAGAGACCGACGAACTTATTACGGGATCGTCAACTCAGTGACTTTTGAACCGGTCAGATTAAAAAACAAACAAACAAAACGAAACGAAACACCAACTCCTACTCGACCCCTACACCAACACTCTTTGTTCCACTCTATTCCGTGTAGTAAGACTAGATAACCACCACAAAAGCTACCATCTTGTGTATAACTTTGTAAGTCTACTAAAACTTGGGTCTTTTATCTTGCCAGATAAGAGACACCAAATAACACCTTCTCGAGTTTCATCCTTATTCACTCTTTATGAAGATAAAGTAATTAAAAGAGGTCTCCGTTTTAACACGAGGACCAACCTTAATTGTGTGGAATGTAAACATTTATCCTGTTTAGTGCCCTAAATCACGATTACGTGCAACGAATCCAATTCAACCAATCCTAGATCTCGAACCTCTAACACCCTTCTTGCAGTTGAGAATAAAGTTTTATTCTTTATAATCACTTGTGAATAACTCCCGAATTTCTTTGTGAGACTTTCCCCCCACGTAACTGTCAACCGATTTCTGCACTTGAGGTGTGTCCTCCCACCTTACCCGGAAGGCATCATACACGACTGTACCTTACAGGGTAGTTTCACTTATGTTAGCTAGACAATTTACAATGCGTACACAAACTGGAAAGTCCATCTAAATATTGTGAAGTCCAGTCTTTTACAGTAAAAGACTAGGTGGAGGAGAAGAGGGTGTACGTTAATCTTTTAAAGGGAAAAAGAAAACATCGGAGAGGTCCTTATAACCCGACTAGACATTTCTCTATGGATAAGGTTAGGAGGAGATGAAATATCTATTCGTTTCTTAGAAGGACTTCAAATGCAAAGTTCGAGTGTGTCGATAAGCAATCTTGGGACCAAAGGACTGAGGTTCATGTCACGAAAAAGATGATAAAGTCTCTAGGACTCCTTGGATCTCAACTTTCATGCAGTTTTCAGTAGGTTGAATTAGTCAATAGAGATCATTAACTTAACTGTTTGACTTCTAGCGTGTCTGAAAAAAGATTATTAACAAAACTTTACGTTTTAATCTATTGTCTCTACATACAGTTCAATTCTACTAAAAGAAAACCAAGACAAACTGTCTTTATATTTTGTTTGTTCATTTTTATCGTGGACCGACGTAGAATACGTATCGCCAGAACTCCACAAATTAAGTCTTGGCTACCTACAGCGTTTTGATAAAAATACCCCATTCGTTTAATGCTACCCTTGGTTCGAGACTAAAACGATGATTTAAAATATATACAAGGAATTACGTAATATTGATTACGTTTATGTAACTATGACAACCTTATTTTTGGAGTCACTTGACGTTTTATAATTGTCTTGACGTTTTATTGTTTAACATAGGTGAGTTGAAGGGCTACCAAAGAGGGATGAGGAACACAGTCCGGAGAGGGGTTTTCGACGAAGAACACAATTTATGGTAAAAAATCTCAGAACAAGAGTCTGTCTACGGTATAAGGGTAGGAAATTTCATAAACGGGTATGTTTACATTATTTAAGAGACTCCGTTACTCTTCTCCTCTCCATAGAATCAGGTGAACCCGACGATTTTATTTTATGGTGTCTAACCCTCCAATCATTTGTTATCCTTAAATAAAAAGTCTCAAGACTTCGAACCTTTCAAGTGTTAGTTGCGTGACCGTCTTAGTCATAGACCAGTCTCAGACGACATACCAAGTATTACCAGTGGAAACGGGACGCAGTAGTGTACCGTCTTCCTTGTGGAACTCCAGAGGAAATTTTCCTGTGATTAGGGTAAGGTGACATATTAGTATTCTCTAACTAAATCCAGTATGGACTTACTAGATCACCAAAAGGGATGAAAGAAGTTGACCTCAGACTTGAAACGGTATTCCTCAAGTACTAGACTCGGTGTCAGTCGAGGGCCAGAACGAAAACGACTGATATATCTCGAAGAGATAGAAACCGATGTTTCTTATATTAGTTAGACTAAAGTCATAACTGGTAGACCACTACAGGTACACATCTCAGTAGAGAACACAAAAACCTTCTCCCACAAACGATACTGGGTACACAAGAGAACCGTTTTGAGACAATCGGAAAAGGGACGAAGTAAGACTTGAGGTTCCGGTTTAGACGGCCAGTGAGGTCAATAGAGAACTGAAAGCTGAAAACGAAAGGTTAAGGGATACTACTTTTCCTGTAGAAAAAACCCAAGATCAAGATCTTCCAGAACATGCAGAAGTATCTTAGTAAGTTGAAGTCGGAAAAGTCGTAATGACCAACCCCGTATCTGAACCTAATGACACTATAACTTAGCAAACGGAACCTTTACTTGTCTCTAGTAAACCGACAAAAACTCTGACGTGGGTTCTTGACGTAAAGTCTGAGAAAACAACTGATACTCCCGATGAGGTAAAGAAGATTCCCTAAGAACAGGTGTCTTCATCTATATTATCAGAAGACTCAATTTAAGCGGGTAAGGTCAGGTAAAATCAAGTGACTAAGGATTTTACAGTTACAAGTGAGAACGGTAGAGGACAAACTGGTGAAGGTTAAATGGAACTAAGTACCTAGATTGTAAGGTCCAAGAATACGTTATGACAAGAAATGTCGTAGTCCGAAATGAATATAATGATCAACGTTGTTGTTGACCCGTGACAAAACGAAACCCACACAGAGAAGTAAGAAAGACCTCAATCAAGAGGTGAGAAGAGGTCATCGTATATCCCGTGGATGACTGGGGTTCGGTCCGAAGTTGTCATACATTTGGCACTGGAAGGTCCATAATTTCGACCTAAAACTTTTCCGTCTCCTTGATCTCTAGTTTAACGGTTGTAGGTGACCTAGTAGTTTTTTCGTTCTGTAAAGGTCTTTTTGTAGATGAAGATAAAATAACTGATACTGTTTCGGAAACTGACACCCCTAGTGTTGTTTGACCTTTTAAGAATTTCTCTACCCTTATGGTCTGGTGGACTGGACGGAGGACTCTTTAGACATACGTCCAGTTCTTCGTTGTCAATTTTGGTCTGTACGCTGTTCCCTGACCAAGGTTTAACCCTTTTCTCATGTTGTTCCGATACGTAACAGTGGGACGAATAAATTGAAGATACGTCTCATGTAGTACTCTTTACGAACAGACCTACTTCGTGTTCGACCTTAGTTCAAATGACCCTTTTTATAGTTATTGAGTGTATACGTCTACTGTGGTAGGAATACCGTCTTTCGTTTCTCCTTGATTTTTCGGAGAACTACTTCCACTTTCTCCTCTCACTTTATCGACGGAATTTTGAGTTGTAATTTTTTTGATTCTAGTACCGTAGACCAGGGTAATGAAGTAACGTTTATCTACTCTTTGTTACCTTTGTCACTGTCTGAAACAAAAGAACCCGAGGTTTTAGTGACGTCTACCATTGGCGTCGGTACTTTAATTTTCTACGAACGAGGAACCTTCTTTTCGATACTGTTTGGATCTGTCACATAATTTTTCGTCTCTGTAATGAAACGGTTGTTTCCAGACAGATCAGTTTCGATACCAAAAAGGTCATGAGTCCATACCTACATCTTTTCCGTTACCGTTGGGTGAGGTCGTGAGAACGGACCTTTTGGGGTACCTGTCTCCCCGGACCATCCGACGTCAGGTACCCTAGTATTTCTCATCCTGTTCTGACCCGCTGAAGTGAAAGTGAAAAGTGAAAGTACGTAACCTCTTCCTTTACCATTGGGTAAGGTCACAAGAACGGACCTCTTAGGGTCCCTACCGCCTCGGACCACCTGACGGTAGATACCCCAGCGTGTCTCAGTCTGTGCTGACTCCGCTGGATCGTCGTCGTCGTCGTACATACCTACACTCAAGTTGATATACTCTCTGATACTCTCAACCTGATATTTCTTTCGATTCACGGATTCTTAACTACGAAAACTTGACACCACGACCTCATCTGAGAACTCTCGGGGAACCTGACGTTCCTCTAGGTTGGTCAGGTAGGATTTCCTTTAGTCAGGATTTATAAGTAACCTTCCTGACTGCGACTTCAACTTCGACTTCGAGGAAACCATGGACTACGATTTTCGGTCGAGTAACCTTTTCTGGGACTACGACCCTTTCTAACTTCGTCCTCCTCTTCCCCTGCCGTCTCCTACGTTACCAACCTACCGTAGTGGTTGTGATACCTGTACTCAAACTCGGTCGAGGTCCTTAACCACTATCTGTCTCTTCGGACCGAACGACGTCAGGTACCCCAGTGTTTCTCAGTTTGTGTTGACACACTGACTTGACTTCACTAATATTAAACTTTCGTGTTTTTTCGTTACACGAATCACCCTCATCACCCCATACACGGGTAGTGAGTTTGTCCTCATTTAAGAAGCCTCTATCCACAACTGGAAATCTATGGTATGTAGTGTTCTTGGTATCATCTACAGGTTTTTCATAGGTAGTTTAGTTCCGTTGAAAAAATCCTAGGAGTCATCACTTCGGTCAGTACCATATACATCCTCCAAGGAAGATCCGTAAACAGTTTGGTATGGTACCATATGGTGACTAAGGGAGGAACGTTCCGGTCTAAACTAGGTTGAAAAAAGTTAGACAAATGAGAAGAGACCTGGGTTCGTTAGAGGTCGTTAATAAAATTCCTTCTAAGTGTCGTGATTCAGAAGATATTAGGGAGGGGGTTCCTGAGATCTTCGTTTCTTTTGTTCTTCATACTTTTAACTTTATTTGTCGGTTTGTAGTTTTTCCTTTTTCTTTCTCTTTCTTCAGTCCTTCCAACCTCGGAAAACTTGAGGTACAACCGGAGTGGGGTAGTCAATATAAGAGGGTCGAATACGTCCTGTGTCGGGTCGGAGGGATGAGGGGTGGGGTTCGACAATAGGATAGGGTTCTTTGAAGTCGTTTAGAACCTTGTTTCTGACCGTCGTTTACTTTAAGGGACAGACCTGACTCTTATCTTACGTTAATCGGTCCCTTCTAACACTTTAAACAAGAATTTACGATCTTTATAAAAGAGAGGACTGGGAGTGGAGGTGCTGTAAGGAGAAGGTCGGTCGAGGTTTCTGGGGAAGTATGTCTCAGAGACGTTTCATTTCGTACTGGAAATCTAACTCTATACGAGACAACGTTATGCAACCTTATACAAGGTTGTGCATTGAACTCTAGATAAATGATTTGGCAAACCGTGTAAGTCGTGCAGCACCCCCTTAACAACCGCCCCGGACGTCACACAAAAAGTGAGAAGGGACTACGTAATGGTCTGTCTTCCAGTAGGGTCAGATCATCTCTACCCACGACGTGTCCCGAGTAATGGAGAGTCGTTCCGTCGGTCTACTCCGACACCCTTCAAAAAAGAAGTAGTAAGTTCGAACTTTCCTTTGACAGTCGGAGGTGAACGAGAATTTTGTTACTTTTAAATCCACTGTCGGGAGAGCAATCGAGTTACTTTTACTTTCAAAGATCCGTCTCTGAAGGGAGGAAACATCACTCGATTGGTTGAGGTGGAGTTTCCAGTAGGATCTTCAGTTCCGTACCCCTACTTATAGTCGAAGACCCATGTCCCACCTTTGTTATTTTGTTATGTGGAAAAACTATTCTGGTCTTTAAAAGTCCTATGTGTCGAAGACTCGAACCCTTTTACCCATCTAAAGTCTATTTAGGTCCGAAAGGTACCGAGTGCAAACGACCCTTTATGCATGTACAGATCAAACAAGAGAAGACTGGATATAAGTAAGTGTAATGGTCTTTTGTTTATTCCTATAATAATGTGACGATTTACGAGAGCAATCCTCTTTGAGTTCCTTTTCACGGTTCATATCTAGGACAAGAGGTCTGAATGGTAACGTCTTAAAGATAAGATTCTCCTAAACCAATTATAAACTACTTGGTGAACCTATCGTGTGTCTTAATACCCTCACGATTATTAACGAATGTAAACATCTCGTGACATAAGATCCTGTAGGTATACGTGGTAAAAGAGTAGACTAGGAACGTTGTCGGTCCATATTATCAGACGGACCCAAAAGTCAGAAGGATAAAAAGAATTTATTTTAGAATCCTTATAATCTTGACTTTCCCTGGAGTAGATATTAAAACTGGTCAAATACGATTGGTCTTTACGGACAGTCCCCTAAACAGTCCCCTTAACAGAGGTTTTGGATACACACACGACGGAGGATTAAGAGGTTGAAGAACGAGGAGGAGGGGAGGTAGGTGTGTATGTCTCAAACTTAGCCACTCATCCCTACTCTGGGGTCTATGTTTATGAAGAATCTTGTGTGAAACTTCGAGTGCAACTGAAGATAGTGTCTAAATCTGGTCGGGAAATAAACAGGACATCCCTTTGACTCCTAATTACTCACTACACTACTTGGGTCTTCGTGTCCGCTACCGTCCCAGACATAAGGTTGGGACCGGAAGGTTACGAATCAACGTACCGGAACGAAAGTGTGAAAAGGTGTAGTAAGGTTCAATTCTCCCCTGACGATTGTACCACGACAAATAAAATATGGTACAAAACGAAGAACTATCGGTTTTTCTTTTTACTAAATTTTTTTTTACGTGATAGATTTTACACGGACTACACTCATTTTAAGGGTCTTGGTGTTAAACACAATCTCCGCAAAGGTAGACTTACGTACTAGGAGTGTCTAAAATGAGGAGTCAGGCTTCTGAACCGAGTCTAGGAGAATTTGTCACTACTGGGAGAAAAAGAGAACTACTGTGAAGTAAAGTCAAGAGACGTTGAAGGGGTATGGAGGTCCTCGTAAGGTGACTTAAAACCTAGTTTAGTAGTTATTGGATTTTATACACCAATTCGTTACTACTCCTTCTCGTAAAATCCTCCGTTTACTCAATATAACCAGCTCCTTGTTTTCACAAAGAGAGGGGTGAAGAGTCGGGGAGACAGTTTGGAGAGAGATCAGTAGAGTGGACCACGGGACTATGAGGACCTACCCTCTCCGAGTAATCTCGGTACCGGGAGTCAACCAAGGTAAGTGGTCACTTGTCCTAATGATACATTTTACCATCTCAAGATTAAGACCACGAAAGACTCGGTTTCAAGATTCTTTATTTCCGTCCTGAAGGAAGACTCGTGCGGAACTAAAAATCTCAACACTCAATTCAAAATGAGTCCCAGAATGACTCCTGATATTCGACCGTATCAAAGAATCTATCGCGACTCCTGGACGAGGTTTCTGTATCCCCCTTAGATCGAATGTATCCGAAATGACGATTCCTTATGTTGTCGGTCCGTATTTAGAACCACTCTATATAAAGTACTACGTACAACTTATTCGTCTAGATTCCGTCTCAGATGTCTAAAGGATGGGAGTTAAGGACAGATTTCGGGCTCTTTTTCGGAGTAATCCTTTAAGAATACCTTCTTACGTACCTCACAATACGTCGCGATAAGAATTATTTTCTACGAGACGGGTCTTACTAGGTTCATTCCAAAATGTGTTGTCAAAAGATAATACTACTAATGTAGATGAACTATCGCCGAAACACATTAATTATATAAAGAAAGGGGGGTCTCTTACGTGTTGACCCCGAGAGAAATGTCATTATTCCCAGAAGTTTGGTTAACAGGGATGTGAAAAAATAACACGATTTCATATGTAGCGTATTTTAACTGGTAAAAGTGGTAGAAGTTGACATATTAAGTCCCCGTAGTTCATATGAGTGACAATGGTGCACAGTGGTGATAGTCACAGGTCTTAAAAAAGTAGGTAGGTTTTGTCTTCCAGACACGGATATTTTATCATTGGAGGGTAAAGAAGAGAGAGGGGACGGAGTCGGGTTCATTGGAAATGAGATGAAAGACAGAGACACTATAAACAGGAAAACAAAACCTGAATAAAATGAATCTGTTACAAAAGTACAAAGTAGGTACAACTTCGTATACATACTTAAAGTGAGGAAAAATTCCTACCTATTTTAGGGTAATTTAGATAATATCGTGTAACACAAATGGGCAAGTACTCACCCACTTGACTGGATCCGTGAAAATAGCACAGTAAACAACCTAGACCACGTATAAATGGATTGATCCGACACCACATCCCTACTCCCTTCTTTTACTACTCGTAACCACTCAAGAATCCCTTGGAGAAGTATTTGATATCTTTATAATGTAAGGTGTAAAAAAAGACTTGATTTTTACCTGTACTAAACTGTTTATACAAGTATGTTCCTATTGACTTCTCTTAAAACTTTTGTATGAAAGGTCTTTTACTTCGTCCACACCAGTGGTATCGAGGGAATCGTTGACCTTTTTGTTTTGCTCCCTTTTCCACAAGAGGTATTCCCAAAGGGGGAAGACTTCGTCTCCAAGATCTTGAGACAAGGGACTGAAACCGTAGAAGACACTTTTACTCTCGGAAGAGAAGGACTTCCACGACACAGACGTGTCACTCTTCGTTCATGGACCTTGGAGGTCCTCCTTACAGGATCTTCGACGGACACCGGGTTCTACAGACTCAGTAGAGAATCGGAGAATCCGGGAGACAGGACAAGAGTGATTTGTAGTCGTGATTTGTGTCCTAGACCCTGTTTTTTCTCTGCCTGTTTCAGCACCTTTCGTCGCACTCTGACTTCAGTCGGGACAGTCTTGGAAAAGTCCCGAACTCACCCTGACTTCAACACGACCCTATCTCGACGAAACCCCGAGTATATTCCGTTGCACCACGGCTCTAAGTACTTCAGAGACGATGAGGGAGACCCGGCACAGTTGAAGACCCTCCTCGCAAACCTGTAGTGCCTCAACCGTCGTATTGGTTTTCAAATACACTCGAACACCGTTCTAATTTAGAGGGAGGAGAACGAAAAGGGATTGACCACCTAAAGTACAATACATTCTTCGTGTGCGAACTGAGATTTCTACCCTTCGATGACTGCCCACTACTGCTTCGTGAGCCCCTCCCCGACGTTCAAACACTTTTCGTCTCCTTAATGTCGTTCGTGCAACGTTCAGGTAGAGTTCAGGAGAATAAAAAGAATGTGACACAAGGTTTGGGTTTGTTTAATTTTTTTTTTTTTTTCATACACACGTTTTCGTTTGGAATTTGGTAAAACGCTTAGGGTGGGATCTAAAGTGTAAAGAGGTCACTCCGAGTGTAAGGAAATAAGTCTAAGGTTTTCATCTCTATTAAACAAGGTTTACAAAGGTTTCGGCTGGTCGTCTTCCCGGATTGCTAAAAAGGTCTCGACCTCTTTTGACACTTTAAAAGATGTGAGATTACCTCGTAAGCTTCACTTTTTTTCTTTCTCTCTGTTTACTTCCCTTCCCCGTTTCCTTACAAAACTACTAGATAAACAAATAAAACAATGTCAATACCGAGAAACTGTTCGACACTCCTCTGTGTGACTAACGGTTACAAAATAAAGGAAACCGTTCCATCGTAAAGAAGACATAGTACGTCGTGCAATACTACCTCTTTAGTCGGTACAACAATATTTATAAAGAACATTCTACCACTCGTTCGAGCAAAGTTTTTCTGATTTGGACCCCTGTGAACCCCTACTACACACACACACACACACACCGTGGGTTCGGAGATGTTACTGGGGGAAGGAGGAGGGATTGTGTGGAAGTCTACTGGTAGTCAAACGTCTACTGGTAGTTAAACACCTACTGTTGAGGGTTTCATCGAAGGCAAATCTATGAACAAACCCGCGTCCCTCGGTTTCGACTACTGACTGTCGACCCCATTGAAGATTCCCCCCTGTCTAAAATGACCCTAACCTTTCTTTCTGAAAAAAGTGAAACAGTCTGACAGTGATCTGACATAACAGAAGATTACCAAATTTTACACAGACCTCTTCCGTTACCGCTGGGTGAGGTCATGAGAACGGACCTCTTAGGGTCCCTGCCGCCTCGGACCACCTGACGGCAGATACCCCAGCGTGTCTCAACTTGTGCTGACTTCGCTGAATCGTCGTCGTCGTCGTCGGAACAGAGACGACACTCTTAAACGGGGGACATTGAGGGAATCACACAGGTCGTGTTACGAGCTGAACATCATCTACAGTTAAACCCTTTTCTTTATTTAACTTACCTTGTAAACTGTGAAGCAAAGTAATTTAAACGTTCCTAGACTTCTTTTGAAACTATTTACGTTGACCGTCTCTCGGTCAAGTCTCAGGTTCGGTAGTACCAAACATTGTATTATTCATTATAAATATTGTATAAAATTATGGTAATGATAATAGTCAGAGTAGTAAATAATTCTCGTATGTTACAAGATCCGTGTCATTGTTCACGAAATATGTATATTAGAGGGAATTAGAAGTATTGTTGAGTCGTTTATCCTGTACTAAAAGAGTAAGATGTTTGCTCCTTTGACTCCGAGTTTCTTAATTTATTGAAATCTAAGATCACTGACTTCAACCCAGTGTAGGTCTAACCAACTACTCAAAAACCGATACTCGACTCTGGACCTTTCATTTGTCTCGACTATAGTATCGGTCGAGTGAGTGACCCCAGTTCGTTCCCTGATCCCTCGGGTCTCGATACCAACTCTGAGAAGTACAAACACAACGTAGTTCTGTTTGAGATAAAACCGAAGATTGGTGTAGGGATTCGACCCGGTCGACCTAAACTTTAACACGTTAACCAGTGTCCGTTTCCTCACACCCACCGAACCCCTTTTAAATAGTAATCCGAACTTCGATGTAAAGTCTCGTGTACCAGAAGATTACCCCTCGACCCTTTTGTAAAGACATGTACTGACTACTATCACGTACCAACGGTCCCAGATCCTCCCTACATGATCCTTACAGTCGGTACCGAGGTCAGAAACTCACTACCTCGTAAATGACCTATTCCGTCTTACGGGTAGGTGGGGTCCATCCTGTACCCTTGTATCTATACCCGAAGTGCTGACTCGTGTGTATGTGGGAAAAGATCGAGACATACGTCTACACTCAGTACCTACACTACACCGGTCTCCCAGAAAAGGAAAGATGAGTCATATTAATAAATAGTGAGTGAGAGTCTCGGGATTCTGGGAAGGAAGTTTTTGGTAATCTTTCAAGACACAATCTCTTTTTATCGTAACCTAAACTTTATTCTTCTAGTACCGAACTCAGAAAACACCGGTGAGTGATCGATTTTTTTTTTGACTCAGAAATTAAGAACTCTATCTTAAAACCCTAGTAGAAACGGAAGGACTTGAATAAACTAACAACTCTTCTAGTTTAATGTATGTTGTATAGACATTTGTGACTTCACGGAGTGTGTAAAAGTTTTTCATATACTTATTATTTGTAACACTATATAGTATTTTAGGTTCCTTTCTTTCTTTATATTGAATTGATTCTGACAACGACCTATAAAGACACAGGTTCTAAGGTACTCTGTAAACCCACTTTATTGATCTTTACATATACTGTAACGAGAGTGGTAATCCATCGAATATGATAAAATGTCTTCCATTTTGATCGTTCAAATTAACCAAATGACCTGTTCGACCTCATTCGTCCCACATTCTTTCTTAGTTCAATTAAAAGAGGGTGGTGACCGAAAGAGGTTGAAACTACTCTCGAGTCTCGGGAATTAAAAGGTTTAGTAAAAAAAAAAAAATGATTCAGTGATCTATAGTTGTTTGTCAGAGTAAAAGTCCTCAATCTTATAATCTAATTTTCACCATTTTTAGAGCCAAGGTGATCTCGAACCCCTCTTCGACCCCTTGTATTAGAAGAGACGTAGAAAAGGAGTAAGGTGAGAGGACTGTCTTAGGCAAAGACGTGAGGGACTGGGGGATCTGACCGACGTTACTCCTTTCTTTTAAACTCCCTTTCTTGTATTGAACGTCATCTGCAAGGAAGGTAGTTGGTGTAACCTGGGAAAACACAGTCCACTTGTTTGTGACCGAGAAAGAGAGGCCCCGTGACGACACTCAAGAAACTAGAGAAGACTTCAGATTGAGACTGAACGAAGATCCGTGGTACTACGAAGGAGATAGACTTGTTGACACTGAGAGGGACGACCACCGTTTCGAGCACAGTTTAGAAAGACGCACCGCAGGAGTAGGACCGTCTGTTTCAAGAACTCGTCCTTGGGTAGTTTTCTCGAGTACGACTCGGTAGAGGACGTCTTAGGTGACCGGAAAAGGAAGATTGGGTGTCCTTCGGGGATCTTCGGTCGTGTGAGGGGTGGGGAAGGAGTCGGTAGTGTCCGACGACACCAAAAACCTGTAGAACTCTTCCCTTAGTCCACGACCCGAGACTCAACAAATTTTAGGTCCCCTATGTTTAGTTCGACCGTCGAAGTCCTTCAGAGACTGGATCACCTTATACCCCGTTACTCCCCGTCTTCAGTGTCTAAGGGACTTCGAAAGAGATACCTTTAGGTAAGAGGGTCGGAAAAGAGAGTATTTCGGGGGAGGATATACCATCTCCTTCCTTGGGACCGATAGCTGTCATCTTAATCACAGAGTCGTGATAAAGTAAAGGATCTCGACGGTATCGTTCCATGATGACCCACCGGATTTTATCGTCTTTAGCTCAGAGAATTGTCAAGACTTCTCATCTTTAGACTTTAGTGCCACAGTCGCTTCAAACAAGGAAGACCTACGAGACTCCCTATCAGACAGGGTCCGGAGAAAGGACGGAAGACCACCAAAGGTCGTAAGGAGCTGCAAGGTTAAAGACGAAGACAGAAGTGTACCGGAAGAAGAGAGAAACGGAGAGAGACACAAAGTAGAGGAGAGGAACATTCTTATGGTCAGTTACCTAAATCCCGGGGGGTACCATTTCTCAGACGGACGTTACACCCTCTGAGTCCAAGTTAGGGACCCAACCCTTCTAGGGGACTTCTTCCCTTACCGATGAGTGAGGTCACAAGAACAGACCTCTTAAGGTGCCTGTCTCCTCGGACCACCCGATATCGTATTTCCCAACGTTTGTGAGTCTGTGTTGACTCGTTGATTGTGAAGTTAGACCATACCGGAGAAGGATTGATCTAATGTAGAAGTTTCTTGAATAAGGTTTATTTCAATGTAGGTGTCTATGGACCCTAATCCGAAGTTGAATAGAAAAACCTCCGATGTTAGGTTGGGTGTTATCGATGGAAGGATCTTTGATGACGTATCTGTAAGTTCGTAGGGAGAAATCTCATATACCTTAAGCTGAGGGAAACAAGGGTTTGAACCCCGGAATCACTTCATTCTGGATTTTATTTTAGAGGATATTATGGAGGACATTATAGGAGAATTTATCTATATTTTGGTAAAATTCTATTGTATTTTTTGAGATTGTTCTTCTTCTTTCAACGAGAGGGGAGGGAGTCAGTCTAAGATTCCCAGGTCACAAGTGGATTTAAAAATAAATAAATAAAAAATAAAAAAGAAATATATATATATAAAAAATTTAAAAATTAAATAAAATGAAATATTATGACATAACCAAAACGGTATGTAACTGTACTTAGGTGGTGCCCACATGTACTCAAGGGTTTGTACTTGGGGGGAGGGTGGAGGGTGGGGTATGGTAGAGAGACCTAGTAGGGGCACGTGGTCGGGGTTCGTAGGACATAGGACGTAGTCTGTATCTGACCGCTAAGCAAAGAATGTACTATCATATGTACAAAGTTACGGTAAGAGGGTTTAGTAGGGTGGGAGAGGGAGAGGGAGTCTCAGGTTTTCAGACGAGATGTGTAGACACAGAGAAAACGACAGAGCGTATGTCCCAGTAGTAATGGTAGAAAGATTTAAGGTATATATACACAATCATATGACATAACCACAAAAAGAAAGATCGAATGAAGTGAGACATATTAGTCGAGGTCAAAGTAGGTGGAGTAATCGAGAAGGGAGGGAGTCAGTCTAAGATTCCCACCACTCCATTGAAAAAGAAAGTCACAAGTGGATTTAAAAATTTTTGAAGTAATTATAAAGTTTATATGTATTTTTATCTTATTATATAAGGGTATGGTAGTGAATGGAACTTGTTAACAGGTGAAAGACCGTAAGAGAAAAGTAAATAAAGGAGGGTTGGTGGTTTTTGCGTTTTCGTTTGTTGCAGGATAAAAGGACCTTATAAAATTTCGTCTATGATATAAGGAATAGAAAATTGAATACTTCGCTGGAGTCGACCAGTAGTCTCTAGTCTGGTATAAGTCTGGAAGGAGACATGTCTGTCACCTACCATAATTACCACATGGTAGAGAGAAGTACCTCCCGTCGGACCACTCAGACTTCTTCAACCGATGAACATCTCCGATTTTAGGAACGTGGAACCTTTAGGATTCAGATGAGAGAGGAGCAAAGATTTTGAAGAGACTTCACTTCTTGTCGTCACTGTAAGGTGGTAGGCTACACCACGTCAATGAAACAAGAGTAGAACGGTCCGAAGAGGAACCTTTAGTTGGGGTACAAAGTTTATATATTCACAGGTTAGTTCTGGACCTACCTACGACCTCTTTCAAGAGAGTTCCCCGAAAGTTCTATAGTTTTTCCTCCTTTAGTCTGTTTATATATTGAGTTTCTCTTGTCTTTCAGGTTACTTCATAATTTTTAAACGATGTAACTCGGTTTCCGTAGTGGGTCGAACTGTTGATGATATACGACTAGACGTCTCTTCAAAGACTTAACACTGAAGATGTCATTTAGATGTCGAATTTGACCTTATTTTCCGTTTTGGTTATGTCATAACATTTCATTTTATTTCATTTTTATTTTTAATTTTTTTTTTTTTCATGACTGTCGTCAAACCGACTGCACGAAAATTTACTCCTTTTGCTGTGCTTCCCAGTCCACATCTCTCTGCGTGTCTCACTCAAAGGGTCAGGACAAAGAGTTCTGGGTCCGGTGGAACCCCTCGTTTACGTCGGTAAGTCTAGGACCGACGTCTACAAGGTAAAGTCTCAGGAAAGGAGTTCTTAAGTATTTTTACGTCGACCCCACTTACCCGACGTCAGAGGACGCGATGTGTCCCAGACCGTTAAATAGTAAGTCGTTACGAAAAGAGGTTGAGTTAAGTCAAAAAGAGAGAAACAATTATTATCTCACAAATCCCACCAAACACCAAAGTCCAATAGAAGAAGGGGTCGGTTTAATATGAGGGTTTACATAGTTATAGAAGACCCCTTAGTATAAGTAACTGTCTCCTTTAATAAACGGAAGAGTCTCCTAGTTCGCTTCACCAGACCTTGATTCTCTACTTTTATAAATCTATCTCTCCCCTTTTTTAGGAATAAACAGTATCACTGACGTAGGACGGTATCTGCGTCACTGACTTGGAGAGATTATCATTTATATAACCTCAGAGACGTCATCCTTTCTCCATCAACCCTTACTCCAGGTTACGTCCCTCCCTGATAGACTTTACTTAAAAATTGTGTGAAAGAATTTCAGGTCACGTATGATATTACGGTAAATAAAACATAACTGTCACATTAAGTATAGGATATTATGTATATCCTTTATTGCCTCTTAGACAGGGTCGTAACCAGAACTCTTTTTAGTACCTCAGCCATTTAGTGTTTGTGAATTCGGTACTTAGATACCTTCTGTGTGTTCCCCGAGGTGTGGTTCGATCCCTGTTACCCTTCAAGTTTCCCCTTATTTGAGGACGAAACGAAGATTTACTCGAATACCCTGAACTTGGGGTAGCCAGGAATTACGTGGGGTAATTTTTTCTTTTCTTTTCTCATTACGAACTAACTGACACGAATAAGACCCGTTGTCCTAGAGTTGAGGTAAGTAGTTAAATGGTTCACAAAGGACCCATGGTCCGTGACTCGATGTGTGATCCTGTGGGTCGTGACTGTCGATAAGTGTCGTTATAAACTTTACCAAGAAATTGAACTGTTTTCACTGACAACTCTAACTGACTCGGGTCAAAATTTAATTCTTGATATATATCAAATAACGTCGATCACCATACACTACGAGACGTTTCTATATTTTGTTCAGGACGTCAATGAGACAAAGAAGAATGTTTTTGATTAATAAATTCTAGTTCTCTTATAGGGACAATAAAGACATAAATAAAAAACATAGGAGAAGGGAAAGAAGACAGTGAACTCCGGACCAGTTACGACTTAACACACGAAGTCCTAAACATAGATTAGTCACTATGTTGTCTTCTCGATTATACTCTTAACTTAGTATCAGTAACGGGAAATAATAACTACATTCAGACGTATAATCCTTGGAGGTTTTGTTAACGTAAAATGAAACGGATAACCTACTCTTAAACAACAACAACAACAATTAGGAAATGAACTCGGTAAAATCCAAGGTCGGGGATCTTGATCCCGTATCTCACTTATAAACCCCACACCGTACATCATCGACCTGAAGGGTCCACCGCAATCACCACTTTTTGGACCGGTTACACCCTCTGAATTCTGTACGTCCAAGTGAGGGACCCAGTCCTTCTAGGGGACCTCCTCCCGTACCGTTGGGTGGGGTCATAAGAACGGACCTCTTAGGGTACCTGTCTCCTCGGACCGGTCGATGTCAGGTACCCCAGTGTTTCTCAACCTGTACTGACTTCGTTGAATCGTGTGTGTGTGGGTACATCATCGGGGTAGAAGACACAGGAATTCCTGAAAGAGGTAAATAGTGAGTAAAAAAAAAAAATTGAAGAACTTTAAAGAAAATGGTATCCCCGTCAATGGTTTAAGGGTAATGTGGTTGATTTCTTATTCTTTATTTCAGAAACTCGTAAAACCAGTGTTATAGTGTATTTACATGAATGGAGACACATAGATAGAACCAGGAAATCTTTGACAGAAATCCTACAAGTAAAAGCTACCGGAGAGCATAGAAAATAGACATTTCCTTCAATTTTTTTACTTGTGGAGGTGGGGTTCTCCAGTAACACTCCTCATCTTCCCAATTGTGGATACCTTACGACTAACGTACGGACACCGTCTCGACCGGAAACCATTTACCACTCTACACGTGTGTCTCCCTCGTCCACGAAGAGGGGACGTAGACTCCCCAGACGAGGTTCTTGGGACGTGGGACGGGAGGGGGAGGGAGACGGAGAGAGAGAAGGGTGTGTCCCGAGCGGAGGACAGAAGTGTAAGATCACGAGGGTATCTTGATGTATCGAAAATAAACAGGTAAATAAACAAATGAATGAATGTTCTAAATAACTATATACGAGCTATAGTTTATCTACTGTGAATAAACTTCATATGTCAAACTATTCCAAACTGTTCGTGCATATGGGACCTTTGACGGTGGTGTTAGTTCTACATTTAGGTGGGTAGTGGGGGTTTAAATAGAATACGGGGAAATATTAGTGAGGAAGGGGAGGGGAGGCGAGGTCCGTTGGTGACTAAACAAAAGTAGTGATACCTAATTAAACGTAAGATTTCTCAAAATGCATTACTTTAATATGGTACACCTAGGAAAAGAAAAACCAAAAAAAAAAAAAAAAACCAACCAACCAAATAAAAACATATTGAAGAAGTGAGTCGTGTTAATAAAACTCTAAGTAGGTGTAACGGTATGCATATTTAATCTACAGGAAGACTCCTATTGTATAACTTCTATCTAAGTAATTAATGTCATTTCCTTCCTCCGTATTTTCACTAATATAAGTCTATATTCTTGAATTTTGGAGAACATAAGACTCATATTCGTAGTTGTAACGGGTTGACCATAGTAAATAAATTCGGTCCTCTTAACCACAGTCCTTTCTACTGGGAGTCGTTAGTTCTTTCCTAGTTCAATAACAAACCTAAGGGCTAACTTCTTCTGTACCTCTATGTCTTATATGAAACGTCTTTAAAGAAGGTTTTCATTGAGCTTAATAAAACTTAAAACATAAGATTTCGTCAGTAGGACTTGATAGACCTTTTAAACGAAGTGTTCTTAGGAGGGTCCCAAGATTGGTCGGTTCCAACATGACACCCCGAAGAAGAAGGTCGGTCCTCTCCTTTTCAGAGAGGGACTTACTAACTTATTTACCGAGGAAAGTCTCCTTCCACGATTTGAGAGGACCTAGGGACCGGTCTTGTCCATCTACTTCGACACCCGAAGGTGTCGTAGAAACGTTCGAATTACCCCGCTATTGCTCCTCTTTTACCGAATTAGACACAAAACCGGAGGAAGAACGGTTCGACCAACCTTACTCTCTCCGACATTGAAACCTTTTGGATCAACATTTTAGTAAAAAAATCGTACCGACAAAAACCGTTCCTACCTCTCTGGGATTTCCTCATTTACGGACGGTCAAAGTCGAAACTTTTACCTGGTTAATTAATCTTTGTACTCCCATCGTATTATCTATGTTGTATATGGTGGACCTGTCGGACGAAAACACAACATGCCTTTTGTTTAAATTTTCTTCGTTTGGGATTTCTTTTGTTTTTACACAAACGTGATATTTTTAAAGGAGACCCGTCATCGTATTGACTTATACTTCCACTCCTTCTCTGGGGACTTTTTATCTTGAAAGTTCTCCTTCGTCGTCCCTTGGACATAATTGTCACCAAAAGGAATTGATTATTAAGACGTAGCCCGTTTCCCACCCCGGTCTACTCGAGAGTCCCGGGAAAGAGTGAGACTCTAAACTTCTACAACTATAAATATCACGTTATAAGGGTTGGATATTTACCTGACGAGAGTCTTCCATACGGAATATTACAGAGAAAATAAAGTAGTCAAGAGGGGGACCTAAAAATGAGGTAGAGAGACAATGGAGACACGGTTGTCTCGTCTTTCTTACGTAAGTATCTAGGGACTCATTGTAGACCTCCTACACGCGACCGGAGGTCGGGACCTGTCTACAAGACCCTGACAAGGCAACCGGGGTATAAAGTGTTCCTTTACGTTGTTATTGGTGGATACTACCAAAGGTCAAAGGGGTGGTGGTTTCGATTTGGGTCTCGGACCTTAAGTCTCAGGGAGTAGTCGACCGGAGGTGGAACGGAGTGACAGGTTTATGTCCTCCGAGTTCCGAACTACCGAGATTTATTCAGATGACTGGTCGTTCTTAAATGACTCGGATATTATACATGAATTGAAACCAAGTCCGTAATTTCCCTGGGGTCCCCTTCCTCCCTATGTAAAGGTACGGGTCCAGAAAACATCAGGTCAAAAAATCTTTATACGTATGTTTTTGTCTCTTTATTTATTATTATTATTCGGTAAATGATTCAACATACACAGGTTAAGATTCACCATATTCTCAAGTCTTTTCTAAGACTTTCTTGACTTTATGAGTTCTTTGATACTTCCCGATGTTCCCCGTGAACTTTACTCGTAATTTCCTACCCTTACTTAACCTTACTCCTAAACCCTCTTGCCCGTCAGATGACCCCCTTTTGTCGCACGTAGACTTGTCTCGTGAAAAATGTTTCACTGGGTTCGGTTAATAATTCAATTAAACCCATATATGACCATCAGAGGTTTCAGTCTTTACTCTCTGACAAGATAAAGGGATGATTGCGCGAATGTCCAGTATTAAATGTTCCATCAGTACCGGAAGACACCTCACGAGTTAAGACAGGACGTGCGTGATCGTCCGTCCATACTTTTGTTTGTACATTGACACGACATTCGTAGTGCCCGGGACAGGGAGACGACAACACACTTTTGTACCTGACTTTGTTTACATCGTCATGAGACCACCATCCCCAGGCCATTGAAAGGTCAGACCATTCGTTTTTATGTTCTGGGTGAACTTAAGGTTTAGGACCCCTGTGGTAAGGTTTCACTTTTCTTATAACAAGAACGATCTAACAACACGTTCCCGTTCTGTTGGATATTTTGTCACGTTTTTTTTTTTTTTAGGGTGTAAATATCACCAGTTACTTTTATCACCAAAGAGTGTAGGTAATAAGATTGATTGTTTAGGTGACCAGTATTGGCTTTGATTTCATTCGACTTCTGGACGGGATCCACTGGGACCTCGATACTGACGCTAGTCGGAAAGTCTACGATTGAACGAGGGAGGCCTCACACGTAATGACTAATTCCTTTACGTTTACAATGTTGGAGGAGATCCCATATCTAATTTTAATTGTGGGTGAATGGGTTATACAAAAGATACGATTATTTAAAACTTCATTTAATGTCTATTAAATTTATCTACCGTTTCTTATACCTTACCTCAAACCTGTCCCTTCCTAATAGTCGACTTTTTATCTACAACTCCTTTTTTCCTTTTTCATTCAACATATCCGTCCAAAAACCGTCTAACCACTTAGTAACGTAACGTCCAGCTCATCCAAACTACCCTATCGGATACCTAACCCACTGGTGTAGTAAATAACAGGTTTCTCCCCCGGGAAACCTCTCATTTCTCCCTGTGACGATTACTATTACGATTCTGTTGTCTCTATTTGACCATGACAGGATCCGTGTGGTTCTGTATACCGACTGAATCGATACCAGTAACTTAATTTCGCACTTCCTCTGTCCCACTTTCGACGTAACACACTTCTGAGTAGACAGTCTGCGGAGACGACACCGAGTGGACTCGTGTCGTTTCAAAGGAAACTCACTGAACCCTCCCCTCTCCCCGATGGACCCTTTCTTTGAGGGGGACGGATATGAACTAGTTAGTAGAGTCTGAATAAATAGAAATCGATTACAACACGGGATGAAAGAGTCTCGTTGTAAAGTCCTTGTACAAGATAAAGAGGTTTGAAACCAAACAGGTCTCGTTAATTTGTCATCATTCCTTTGATGGAGGGAGTGATAAAAAGAATAGACTGGAACCCGTCAATGTAGAACCGGGACTCTGAGTCTAATCGTCCATAAAAAACTCTTTGATGAGACACGACCACTTCCCGAAAAGGTGTACGATAGAGTCAGGAGGATCGACGAGAGTCTTCACACATCCTCTCTTGTCCTGGACAAAGTAGGTATTTACTTCCATGTTCATAGACGAAATAAAAATAGGGTCTCAAACACTTCCATTTTACTCCATTCTTAAGGGACTTTCAGTATCTTGACCGATGGGACCAATACTCCTATCTGACAAAAGTGGTTTCAAGTTTACTCTCAGGAGTTCTAAGTCGAATCTTACTGACTACCTTCATAATCGGTTCCTTCATTAAGTTCCATAAACACTCGAGACCCAGAATTTCGTTGATCCATCACTTTTAGTCTTATGTTAAAGGAAGTAGAAAACCTCCCGGGCTAAGACTTGACTTTCACAGGAAGGAGCCAATATTGACCCTCTCACTACTGTATATTCGACGTTGACATTTGTGATACAACAAACTTCCCACAAGACACCACGTCCCGGAGGGGCTATCGATCGAGTCAGCCATTTCTTAAGAGGACGTTACGTCCTCTAGGACCAAGCTAAGGACTCAGTCCTTCTAGGTGACCTCTTCCCTATCCGACGGGTGAGGTCATAAGGACTCGAAGATCAGACACCACGTCCCATTTCGTGTGACCATACCCTCAGTCTTTGGTGTCCGAGAACGGGTCCGAGACCGGGAAGTACGTGAGGTGTAACTCCTTTAGTATCGAACCTAGACCCATTACGGTTGGGAGTGTCGATCCCAAGGTCCCTCACCAGATACGAACTTGTGTGTATCAGTTATGTCCTGATTCAGAATCCGTCCTATCAGGGTGTTGTTGGAAACTACGCCTACGATCTCTCGTGCTCCTATCGACAAGTTTCAGTAGGAGGGACAGAAGTCGGGTCTCTAGGGGGCTCTGTCTCGGGGATCCATACTAATGAAGAATTCGTCTGTTGACTGGTTCTGATGATAATAAAAAAGTTGTATCTCGGAGTCAGTTGGGAGTGTAAATGAGTTAGAGACTTGTAACTAAGTACATGTAGATGGTGAAGGGTCCGTGACAATCCCTGACTCTTAGTCTACCTTTCGTTTCTCGTAGGTCATCAGAAGTATATCAAATGTTAGGTCACTTCCTATTTTGTGTCAACTAGGAGTAATCAGTGACTAAGGTATGAACGTTTAAACGGATGAACGATTTTACATAAACAATTTGGTTTTAGTTATGAACACTGTGAAAACTTGTCTCTACGTGTGTCGTCACTTTTTAAGTTCAGAGGTCTACACGTGAAAGGGTGACTCAAACTTATTCTACTACGTGACGGAAGAACAAAATCGAGAGTATAGTATTTCCCAGAGCAGTAAAGAAACTACAAAGGAAAGAAAAAACGTGAAAACACGAAAAATAACCACTTGAACGACAAAATTTACCGGAGTCAGTAACACGACTCCCCCGAAGGGAACATCAAATCAGTTATTTCTTAGACGGACGTCACGTCCTCTGGGTCTAAGTTAAGGATCCAGTCTTTCTAGGGGACCTCTTTCTTTACCGTTGGGTGAGGTCATAAGAACTGACCTCTTAGGGTACCTGTCTCCTCGGACGTCCCGATGTCAGGTACCCTAGTGTTTCTCAGCCTGTGCTGAATCGCTGATTTGGTGGTTGGCGGTCTCTCGACTTCAAGACAGAGTGTAAGGTTCCACGTCCTTCCGACAGTACATTGAGTACCTCTTTTATGCACGTGGTGTCTTCAAGGTAAATCCGGTCTCAATACCACGACTCAAGATATAAGTAACCAGAACTCAAGATATAATTAATTAGTTGTTACATATAATTTATTCGAAAGAAATTTGTCTTTGTATATATTTTATTCTAATATATAGATAAACAACAGGTTTTAGAACACTAGCCTCGTGTCTTTGGATTCGGACACAAGAGGGATCTTCGTCATCAAGTCACGAGTACATTTGGAAAATCCTGTTTTGGTAACGTTTATTGTTCTTGACTGAGAATGGGTTTCGCAACTTTTTCTTCCTTTTTTGCTTACGTTGCCACTTCTCAACGACCACGACACTCAAATCCCACTGGTCCACTGTAAAACGGTCTGTTTCTCCCTTAATTCAACTCTAGACTTTTTATTCTTCCTCCTTTGGTCCTCTTCTCACAAGACTCAATATCTGTGCACCCCCTCTGACGGAACTTTCCTGTCTCTTTATCGACCAGAGTACGAACCCCACCTCCCATTTCCTTTCACACCAATCTTTAGTTCGAGTCTATTTATTTACTTTCAGTCGAATACGAGTTGAGACATCAAAATTAAACTCTCGTTTCCCTGTACTATTCTAAAGGTAGGACTCTGGTGAAACCGACTTTGTACCGTCTATGAAGACTCTCGTCTCACTTACACTCCTTGGGTTCTCTTTTAATGACGATTACAGGATATCTTCTACCCCCGAAGGGTCACCGAGTCGACCACTTCTTAGACGGACTTTACGTCCTCTGGACCCAACTAGGAACCCAACCCTTCTAGGGGACCTCTTCCTTTTCCGATGGGTGAGGTCATAAGACCGGACTTCTTAAGGTACCAGGTACCACAGAGTTTTTCAGCCTGTACTGACTCGCTGAAAGTGAATATCCTCTGTCACGAACAAACGTGGCCTCACGATAACTAATTCTACCTCTCTTGGTTAAGAAGCACTGTATGAATCCTCCGTTTGACCTGACCCGATCCACTCTTGTCTTATGTCTTCTGACAGTTCTTAACTAGGGTTGACGTTTCTCGAAGGGTACTATTATGTAAGGTCACTCACCACTAAGAGACTACTGGTTCGAAACAGGAACTCTCTTCATATCGTGAAGACCTGGATGAAGATCTATAACCGGGTCAAAACCTCGTCCTTGAGGAGGTAGATGGTTGGAAACACACCTTGGCGTCCGGTGATTTAGTAGGGTATTAGTCAGAAAAAGGACTGAGTGTTCAGGAGGTCGTAAAGGGGACTAGAGACTTTAGGACTACCCAATGGTCAAGACCGTCATCGATCTCCGGTCTTTCAACCTGCGTCTTCCAGACCCGTCGTGTCCATCATTCGGGTCACCACCCCGTTGCAACGGTGTGGTCACACTTTCTCGGGATGACCCATAAGAGGAAGTCGCGACGGCTCTTGGAAACAGAAACCAAGGAAAACGAAAAAGAGTATTTACTTAGAGACTGGGTTGAGGTTCCCTTCGGAGGACTTCGATGGAAGGAAATAGTCGTAGAGAGAGGGACGAAACTGTAGTGTACACTTTACTCTGAGTGTCTCCTCTACCCAGAAAAAGTAAACTCAATGTAAGACGGACAGTCATATAACCAGGTTTCCCGGTAGTTACTACGGTCCCTGATACCCCCACACTACCACCAAGGGAATGACTAACCTTGTGAGGCACCGAAAAGGGCAAGGAGGACACAGTGGACTGAGGAAGACAGAAACCACTGGGGGTGAGACGACGTCACTGCGTACCGCACAAACGTCGTGTCTCGTCTTGTGCTAAGTCGTAGTGAAGATAGGTTAATTTTACAAAATGATAGAAAGGAGAAATAGAACGGAAACATTAACCTAAGGGTCAAAGAGTTAAAAGTACCGTCGTTTCCCTCCCCCTTTTACTATCGTTCATAGACTATTTTTATTTTACGATACTAAATTAAAGACGACCTTCCTAAGAGAACGAGGAAATACTCCGGAAACTTTCCCAAGGTTCAGAGACTGGGTCAGTCTGACACCGGGACTCTAAGGAAGACCCGTAACTTTCCCAGAGAGTTTAAGATCCACAGGACTCCAGTCTTTTTAGTTTTTAGTGACAGATATGTTTGACGTCCCTCCTAGGTCTTTCCTGTTAAACACTCCTCTACAGTCTGAACCCAAACACACTGTCATTATAGATTAATGTGTCCTGGAGTCCGTAGGACTTTGGCATCAGGGGTTCCGCCCCATCCTCACTGAATATTCCCACAGAAGAGGATTCTTTCGTTTCCAAGTACTACCCTAAACACGTTCTTTCCGATGTCAAACATCGGGTCATACAAAAAAAGAGTATCTATGTCTCTTGTTTGACCACCAAAAGTTCCCTCACCCTATACACTTCTACCCCTTTTATGCATTCTCTCTAATTCTCTATGTTTGAAGGTCAATATTATATTTATTCAGTACTCTACATCATATGTCGTATCCCTTATATCAGTTATGGTGACATTACATGAAACATATCACTGTCTACCGTCGATCTGAACACTAGTAGTGATACAACATGTGGACTTTAATTGTGTTTATAACATTCAGTTAATGTGAAGTTAAAATTTTTAAATTTTATTTTGAAAAAGTGTGTAAGTACATATATGGTGGATCTGAATCTTTATGTTATAATGTATGTATCGACTTCTGAGGACAGTAGGGGAGAGTTAAGATAAGGTAAGATAGGAAGTTTCTTCATAGAAAAAAAAAAAGTGACCTCATATCAACCCGAAGGGACCACCGAGTCTCCAATTTCGTAGACGGAGGTTACGCCCTGTGGACCCAAGCTAGGGACCACCCCTTCTAGGGGACCTCTTCCTTTACCGTTGGGTGAGGTCATAAGAACGGACCTCTTAGGGTACCTACCTTCTCGGACCATCCGATCTCAGGTGCTTCAGCGTTTCTCAACCTGTACTGACTCGCTGAAGTGGAGTGGAATATCAACGAAATGTTACAACATAATTAAAGACGACATATCGTTTCACTTAGTCGGTGTGTATGTGTATATGCGGGAGAACGAACCTAAAGAGAGGGTATATCCAGTGGTTTCTCGTAACTCATCTCAGGGGCCTACAGAGATGAGTTACTCTCTTCATATCGTGAAGACCTGGATGTCACTGACTTCAGGAGATGTCACTGAAGAGTGATCTACAGATAAAATATGTATCTTCACATATATGGGGTCAGGGTCAGAGGGTTAGGCAGGGTGGAAAGAAGGGGGGAGCCACAGGTATTTAAACAAGAAATATAGACACAGAGATAAAGACGGTACCTTTATTCAAGTAGATATAGTAAAAACATCTAAGGTGTACATACACAATTATACTAGAAGCAAAAAGAGGAAGACCCACTACTAGAGATCCAGGTAGACACGCAGAGACGTTTACTGGTTTAAAGTAAAGGAAAATTCCGACTCATTATCAGGTAACCTATATACACGGTACGGAAGAGATAAGTAGGGAGACAACTACCTACTTATAGGTTACATTACATTTGTCACGACGTTACTTGTAAGCCCACGTACATAGAAAAACTTAATACCAACCAAAAGAGACCCATACACGGATCCTTAACTTAACGACCTAGTATACCATTAAGATAAAAACCAAAAAATTCCTTGGAGGTGTAACAAGAGGTATTACCGGATCATACAAAGTATTTTACATTATAGGGTCACAAAAGGAACCCTACTTTTCCCAGTTACATACACTTTACATATTTACATACAATAATAATAAGGGGCATCTTAAACCGTCTCAGAAGATGTGTATAAGAAATTATTTATTTATTTATATATAACTAGTCAGTAATTTGATCCATAATAAATTGAGTGTACGTTAGGTTGTTGAGAGATTGTGGTTTGACCATAAGTCGTTAAGTTAAATTAAGTCTATGATTGAAGGATCTCAATAGTACCTGAGTTCGTCAACTCCCGAGTCAAAGTGTTCTGACGGGGATGAAGTCTGTGGTCGGCGTTCAGGACCCATAGAGGTTCGTGAAGACCAATGTTTAGACCCTGAAGGGTGTTAGGAGTCCGAAACTATTAAGTGATCTTGTTGAACGTTTTCAGTCTTTTGAAGATACAAATGTTAATGATCAAATAATATTTCCTATGTTTGTAGGTCTACTTCTCGAAGTAACCCACTCCAGATCTTCTCAGGGCTGTTCGTGTATAAAACCTATTCTCCCCTTTCAGTTTAGGATCTTTACTACAGTTTTCTCACCCCGGTCATTCTTCAAGAGGAGACACTTTTGGGTCTCTATAACTCTTTATCTCTTTCAATAAACCGGTCCTTCACTGACGTTGCTCTGATTGAAGTTTCTTGTTTGACGTAGATGAGACGCGAAGAAGGATGTTCCAACTTAACCGAGAACGGAAATAAGTAAGTAAATCTTTATACAACAACTCTTAAATACGGTCTTTAAGACTATACGGTCTCTTCCCCTTTAATCTTTCCTGTCTTAGAGACGTGAGACAACTGCTATAAAGTCCGTAGACTACTTGTCCGTAAGTCCTCCCTCGGGACCCAGTGCAGTGTAGCACATGTGTTACGGGAGACGAAGAGGTGTTTTCGAGTTGAGACAAAGGAGAAACAATAATAGGACGACAAGAGTCCGTCTGAAGGGGTTGGTTGGCAGAGAAAACTTGAATCGAAGACTCTAACTAGGTATACTTAGTAGATCGAGAAAATAAACGTTACAAGATACAGTAAAGTAACATCCTGATAAGGTCAAATAAATGAGTTAGAGAAGAATTTGGACACTCAATCTGGACGCTCAATAAAGGTCCGAATATGATGCGTTACCTCTTCCGCTACCGTGGGGTGAGGTCATGAGAACGGACCTTTTGGGGTACCTACCTCCTCGGACCATCCGACGTCAGGTACCCCAGCACTTCTCAACCTGTGCTGACTCGGTGAAGTGAAAGTGAAAAGTGAAAGTACGTAACCTCTTCCTTTACCGTCGGGTGAGGTCACAAGAACGGACCTCTTAGGGTCTCTACCCCCTCGGACCATCCGACGGTAGATACCCCAGCGTGTCTCAGCCTATACTGCCTTCGCTGAATCGCCGTCGTATGATACGTTATTAAGTATATATCCGTAGTGAAATTAGAACGATACTCACAGTTAGATCCTTTTTATGTTCCTCTTAACATTCTTATATTCTTTGTACGTAGAAGTCAAAATGAACCATTACTGTTCGAGAAGAGATTTAACCCCCCATTGTCAAATGTAAGAGTAAGAGTTATTAACTTTCAAAGGTAACTATTACGGTCGTGAACCTTAACAGTCTGAATTTTTAAGAACGTTTATAATACACTCTTTGAAGTAGAACGATGTCAAATGAAACATGAAGAGACTATTACTCAACTTAAAGATAAATGTGTAAATAACACTTAATATAAAGGAGGTTAGGGAAGTAAGAAGAGAAAGAGACTTGAATCAAGGGAGTAATATTTTATTACCATAACATGGTCTAGTCAGGGTCACAGTGAAGGTCGAGTTTGTGAAGTACCGACACTAATAATAGTACCAGTGGCGATAAGGAGTATTTTGAGGTTAAGACATAAGTAGGAGTCGTCGAGACTAAGAGTTGACAAAGTCGACATTGTCTTCTTACAATCTGAGTTGTTTGAGTAAAAGTTATAGTTTTACGATGTTAAGATATCGGTCACATCCTCTCCCTATCCTGTCTTCCATTGTTAAACGGTGTTACATATTTCTTCAACTCCGGGTCTCTCCGACTCCCCGAACGTCTTTCATTTAGTACGACACGACGACGATTCAGCGAAGTCAGCACAGGCTGAGACACGATGGGGTATCTGCCGCCGGGTGGTCCGAGGGGGCAGGGACCCTAAGAGGTCCGTTCTTGTGACCTCACCCAACGGTAAAGGAAGAGGTTACGCACTTTCACTTCACCGAGTCAGCACAGGTTGAGAAGTGCTGGGGTACCTGACGTCGGATGGTCCGAGGAGGTAGGTACCCCAAAAGGTCCGTTCTCATGACCTCACCCCACGGCGACGGAAGAGGTTTTAGTACGACATTCTTCATTTTTTCGGTTCCGCCTATCGGGTCCGACTTCTTTAGTTTGACTTCGTAGGCAAAGGACATAGTAAGTCAGAGCACTAAAGAAACGAAAGTCCGGTCAATACATCGATCGGTGATCAGTGTCCTATGAAAATCGGGGAACGAAACCGAAGTCGTCACTAATTGACCTTACGAACATATAGTCTCCAAAACTGACCGTAGTCCGAAGACGACTGGAGACAACAACTGAGTTGTCTTTCCCAACCTGAATTCTACATTAGGTACGATCTGACTCCATGAAATATCACCCCAGAGTGATACAAAACTTGTCAAAGAGATACGAGGAGAACGAAAGAACAGAAATTTTCCACGAAGTACAAGGGACAGGTAAACCTGTTTCCTGTATAAACCTTCCTGACAGTCAGGTGACCCTTCGAGCGGAACTATTTTTTTGTGTACTAAGTCGGACTCCTTCTATATTTTACCCTTGTCTTGGCGTATCACTCCTCACGTGTGTATTGAAGGTTCTGCCTAGACAATGAGACGGCAGTATACTCTTGAAGCGTCATATGACCCTAGTAACTGGTACAACGTCCCTATCTTTGGTTAAGATCACAAAAATTTTCTGACGATTGTTAGGGTAAAATGGGACAAGACACAAACTAACCGACCGGTGTAAGGTCGGAGGAGGATCCCACCTACCTTTATATAGGCATCCGGGGGAGCTGTTATCTGACTGTATGAACAATATCTTGTGTCGTTTCCAGTTCGTCCCTGTCTGTCGTTGTCAACAGGTACCCAACGTGACCCGTAAAGTTACAACTATGTGACACGCCACTTACGTCACTCCCACCCCTGTTACATGTTCGTTTTGGAGAAAATCAATGTCACCAGAGAAGACCCGTAAAGGGGTTTGTAAAGGGAACTTAATAGGTTCCACGACAGTGGAGATCTAACATTTTTTAATTTTCCGTTCTTCACCTTGTATCTTCTTCTAATTCTCTTGATTGATCCATATTGAATCGATTTACTTTTACGGTCCCCTGGGTTTCGGTCGGGAGACATCTATAAAATACACGAATCCATTAAACTGTTTTTCGTTGTAGATTTAGGTAGCTACCATTCTTTTTTACTGACGAATTTCATCATATTCTTTAGTCTTCATGATTTTTATTCGTTATAATAGTTGACAAATAACTCGTAGATGACATACAGGTTGAGATACGTGTTTTCTTCTAAATTCTGTTTTCATTTCATGCAATGTCGAGAACGGGATTCCTTGTTGTCTCGATTTTTCTGTTTTGTGTACCGGAACCTGTCTCAGACCCCTCCTCTGTTTACTGTTCTCGAGTCTCGTCCCTCTGTCGGGGTACTGGACTCCACTGGTATCATCGGTCTCTTTACACATTCTTTGCCTAAATCTCTTAAAAGAGGTTTATCTCCTTTACCACTATTTTGGTTGGACCTATTTCGGGGTCTTAGTGTACACAGTGACTTTACGTGCCTTGTCACCGATAAAGACTAAAGGAACTAAAGGTGGTGGACAGGGGACACTAAGTCTCTCCCGACTAATATTTGTTTGTGTAAGTGTCGAGTTCCAGTGTCCCTCCCGAAAAAGTAGTGACACTCCCCTTAAGGAGTCTTTCTCCGGTGCCAAGTCAGAGGGCTACCGGTCTGGTCGGGGCGAAACACACGAACCATTAATCCTCCGAGTCATATTAAGGGTTATAGACCCGATGTTAGCTATCACTCTTGTGCTCCCCGCACGTCGACCTGACCAAATAAACTACCCAATGTGTAATCTATGAATTAACTACACCGAAGAGTCCTGTGTCGTTGTGGCGACTACGGGTGGTGAAGTGATTCGAATTACCAAGTAGAAAACTAAAGACGGAGTGAGGGTCGTGTCACAATAAATTTATTCTGGGACAATCCTCTAAATAAATAGTGTTTCTTTTCTAAATAGACCCACCCCCCACCCTCCCCCCTTAGATGGTTCTGTGTTGTCAAAGGAAAAGTCTCCACGGTGTTATTTCCTCTGTTATCGTTATAAAAATGACATATCCAGCTATGTTAATATCCTACCTTCTTTCGTTCCTCGTTTTTTATATTTAAAGTGTGAATCACTGGATCATTAAACAGTCAGTAAAAAAGACGTAATTTGGATTACGTAGGAGACCCTGACCCCGTCTCCTAAGGTCTCTTTAACATGAGAATCGGACCGATTCGAGACTTAAGGTGTGGTAGAGAAATTAAGAAGGAAGAACTCCAAAAAGAGGTACCCAGATTGACAGAAACAGAAGAGTCAAGGATAGTTAAAGATAACTCTCAAAAGAAACTAGAAAATAAAACGATGGTTAACGACCTTTTTTTAAGAAAAGTGGATCGTTTACTAGTATAATATAAAGAAATAACCTTCATTTCCCAGATGACACTTCACAGTCTTTGACAGCTGTGACTAGTCAAATTAAGACGGTTGGTACCTTTCTCCGTTTAGGGTAGAAGGGACTCAGAGGTCAGGTACATTAGAAGTAAAAGGGGTGTTATATGAAAAAGATGACGTAAATATGTGGAAAGTAAGTGGTCAGGGTGACACAAAGGTCGGTTCATCACCCAGGAGGTCCTCGAATGTTAGATGTACTCTTTTACTATGTGTACAACTTGTACCTTGACCTTTCCCGTCATACCCTCCTCCTACACGACCCCCTATTCTTCCCCTCATCCACACCGTTGACATCGGTTCTCACCCTTCTTGACACTACCTTTCCTCGTCTATATGTCACCTCGTACTCCTCGAACTTACCCTAGTTTCGTGCCCTAGTAGTCCCTCTGTCTACACTCCATTTGCATTCCTTTGGAAGAGTTAGGTAATTTGTCTCAGTAGACCGTTTTCTTCCGCTGCATAACTATACACTCCTTGAGTGACTGTCCGACACTGCCTGAGTGACGGGACCGGTCCCGTATTCTGCCCGGGTAGGTTCGGGGTCGAGAGACCACACTGTTCACCTGTGACATCCTCAGACGTCCTTCATGTGTAACCACTCCTGGCAGCAGTGGTCTCTTCTGAAGTTTCTTTGTTTTTTTGACTCAATCCCGGAGACACTCTCGACTTGACCGGTTCTTCTGTGTCCTTCTATGAGGATCTCTTCCTTTTTATGTGTGAGTTGGACGGGAGTGTGGGGACGTGTGTGGGTAATAAAGAATATTCAAAGACAGGTTTCTTGTTCGAAAAAATGAAATTCAGTTCTCTTTTATCAAGTGTTGTAAAAGTAAGTAGGGAGATTCTCTTCCTTGTCCATGTTCTTCATCTGGTTTACAATTTCAACTACGGAAATAAAAAACGAGAAAACAGAAAAGTAAGAAGATAAAAAGTCAGTAAGTTTTCAAGTGACTCCTAGTTCCGTGACCCCGATTCACGACCCTACGTTATTGGACGTTTCTGTCAACATTAGAAACGGTAGTATCTCGAATGTCAGATAGACCTCTCTGTCTATAATCGGTTCAGTACAAGCCTATATACAAATGTTTACTGTGGTCTCTTTTTTATGACGCTCGTGAGTCTCGTCCATCCTCTCTCGGGTCTCGACCCGAAGTCACCACTGTCTGTCCGAAGGGATTACCTCCCTATCGACCTCACGCTCGACTCTAATTCTTACCTCTGTTCCACTTTCCCCACCGTCACTTCTCCCAGTTCCCCATTCCGCACCCCCTTATTCAATAAGGTCCTTCTCTTTTGTCGTATTTGTTTTCGTTCTCTTTTCTGATGTATATGTTCCTTGACTTTCTTTTGAGATCCCTTGAGGTTATTAACACACGTAGCCCTTGTCATCTTTCGAGTCAAATATCAATCGTTGGTCCCTATGGTCCTTCCTTACTCCCATTTGACTACTTTATTCCCTTGGACCCTATAGACATTTATAATATAAAGAAACCCTTATACTCTTCCAATCACAAGTAAAATATCCAGTTAAAACAATGTCTTCTATGAATACTAACCACAGGCGTACTGGATAAAATAACATCGTATTAAAAGGACGTCTGGGTCCGTCTTAATTCTCTAATTTTAACGTTAACAGAGTATTAATAGGTATGTACTTAATAGGGACCACTGGAGCCGGTACTTACCAAAAGGTAAGAAAGTATAATAATTCGGCATATATCTTCTCGTATATATAAGATCCACATCTCCTTAGGACCCGGACCCATGGTTCTTTTACCTATGTAAACTCTCAGACACACACAGTCCGAACCCATTTCCTACACTGATCACCAAAAGACGAACGGCGGAAGGTTCTAATTTATGGCTAGGGACCTCAAGGGTTAGAAAACATCATCAGATGGACATCGACGAATCCAACTGAAATAAGAATTTAGAATCTCTAAATACAATTTGTCTGTCTAATTTACTCAACGATTAACAAAAGAGGAAAGACTCTAATTTTTCTAAAAATTGTCTTACTTACCCCGAGACGGTTCTTTCCGTATCGTCGACCTCTACTATTCTTAATAAACACGAGTTAACCAGAGGGAGGTAATACTTTTTCTCCGTTTTGAGAATCGAAATAGAGATTTTATGGTATCTACTCATTCCACTAAAAAACTTTCCCAATCCCAACTCCATTCGATATTTCACTTACTTATTAACAAGAGAAATCGTAGTTATGATCCATTTTTACTTCTGTTTAACGGATACGATATTGGTCTTCTTCGGCGACTAAGTTCGAATAGATTCCATAACTACAAGAGATCCAGTAGTCGGGTTGTACGATCGTAAGATAAATGGATTAGTTATCCGGAGTTCTTAGGGGTCACCTAGTTAGTTGTCTCGAAGATCCGTAGTCCTAATCCGACGCAAAACTCCTTTGAGCTCTTTATCCGTTCCTGACCTACCTAGCCAAAGACTCGACCATCGTTTCTATAGACATTAAGTAAGGTCGTGAGTCGTGAGTCCGTAGAACTCATTATAGACGGCACACCGGTCGTGATCTCTTTTCGGTACGGTTTCTAGCAAAACTACACACACGTAAGGGTCAAGTCACGTAGTCTGTTTACGTCCGTACAACAGTCCAGCGTCTCCCTATGGCATGGACTTGGGACAGATCACTTCGCGGTAGACGCACCACCACCGTGAACCACCCCAGTCAAACAGATGCGGAACCATTTCGTTGACGAAACCATTTTTCTGTCAAAGATACCTTTACCGGTCTCCTCCACTTTAGTCCTTCCCCTACTTTAAAAGTCTTTGGTTGCACCGTACGCTGGGTGGTTCAGTAGAGACAAGTACACGAGAGGAACCCAAACGACAAGATGTTTCAATAGTGTTGGAGGGTTAATGGAGACCAAACAGAGAGAGTTTTGAGGTTTCCTAAAAGTCGACTCACACGACCCTTCATAGTCGACGTTTATAAGTGAATTCTTTCGACCACTAACTAGCGAGGGTGTCACGAAGAAGGACAAAAAATACATGTGATAGAATTTACCTAGCACATAATTACCTTGACTTCTTTCTGGTATATTACCCTCTTTGTGAACGCCGACTGGACGGAAACTCTGTACCTCACCTCTGTCCCGAGGAAAGGAGGGTCGAGACACCAGACCTCGTCTCTTCGAGGACCTAAAGATATAATTGGAGAAACTTAGGTTTACGAGACCGGATATGTTCTAGTCCGGGGAAGGAACGTCCCCCTGTTTCATGTCTTTCGGGTCCCGGACCTTGTGTCATCCAGAAGTTACTTGCTGTCGAAAATACTACGACTGTCACTAGGTTTAGAGTGTGTCCTCATTCTCTGGTAGAAAAAAAAAATCGACGGTCCCAACCTATCTCTCCCCTCCATAAAAACCTATACTTATTTTTGAGGATTCGGTTCGAGTGTGTCGGTCCTGGAGGTCTTCCAAATGGACCGAAGTCTGTCTTATGGACCCGG
Organism: Capra ibex; assembly: GCA_006410555.1. Classification (NCBI taxonomy): domain Eukaryota; kingdom Metazoa; phylum Chordata; class Mammalia; order Artiodactyla; family Bovidae; genus Capra; species Capra ibex. The sequence goes on from SJYO01013871.1 coordinate 43,357,091, forward strand.
GGTTTGGAGATTCGTAATAACAGACTTACGAGGATGAGGTAGGGTGCCAAGATCACCCGACTGGTCACTCAACCGGTCCGACCCGACGGTCCCTTGTCATGTTGGTTGTCTCGTTTTTGTTTCCTCTGGGTTCTGTCCATTTGTGGTCGGTCCCACGATCTCTCCTCGACTGACGTCCGTGGTCTCACCTACTCTTCCACCTCTGACGGATATCGACCCTGTCCCTCGTCAGGTCATGACAACACTCGTGGGTTTCCCCCGACACTACCGAAACTGCCTTCCGTCACTCCCGAGACACCTGTACAGTCCCCTGAGACACCTGAGTCACGAATCATACGACACTGGAAGTCGTGAGTTTTACGGGTCTTTTTATCTTACTCCTCCAGGAACGGACACAGTGAAGAGAAAGGGTTCAGAGGTAAATTTTTCTACATGTCATCCTTACTATGACCACCTAAAATATCGAAAATAGTCCTGATTTACTCAGACCTTGTTGAAACAAAGGATAATATCCACTGATAATACTGATGTTAATAATATAAGAATCATTAGTAGTGACATATCGTACCGACCAATTTGTCTTTTCAGGTAAGTTGTCTGAAAATAGGGTAAATGTCTTTAAGAGATCTCACACTATCATATGGTGAATACCTATACCTTTCACTAGTCTAAACTCTAGTCTTTCGACCGACAGGGGTTCCGACATCGGTCTCCTTTCTTTTACAGACCCACGTTTCTTTGACTCTCTCCTTAACTCTCGTCAATTCACTCCCCAGACCTAAGTTCCAGAAGTTTGGACCGACCGACGTGATCTTAATCGGGTTCTTGAACTTGTTTTAATGTCTGGATGACTTTCTCTTAGAGGTGTACCACAGACCCCGTTTTCAAAAAATTTCAAGGGATTTACTGACTCTACTAATCGGTAGGTTTAAATCTTTCGTCTCCAGTCCCGACCAGGACCCCGGTCCACAGTTTTCGGTAGTCGGACCGTCCTCTCCCGGACCCCGGACCGGTAGTGGACCTGGCACTGTCGTGTGGTTCGGGACCTTACGTCTCTCCTGTTACCCCTTTGGGAGTGGCAAGATACCTAAAACCAATAACCGAGTTAAGATCTTTACGTCCCCGATATCAAATCCGACAACCCCTCCGACCCAGACGTCCACACTCCTTTCCCTTACGACGTCAGTCCTCGGTCTCCTCGTGGACCCCCAGTCCGGTCCTACCTGTCCAACTGAGAGGAGAGTTAGAGTCTTGAAGAAAGGACTCCTTTAACGAACCCTGTGTCATAAAAAGCCGAAGAGAGTCCTGTGTCATTCTTTTGTCTCGATTTGCCCCCTTGCGCGACCTTAATCTTCTCCTTCCCTTTTCTTCTCACACCTAGACCCAAGAGGGGAGGAAGTGGAGGTGGAGGAGACGTCGATACCTATGTGACCCCCTCATTCCTCTTCGACGACCACGGGACTCCTACCCGACGACCCGGGTACAAGAGTCCGACGGTTTCTTCCCTGGTCGAACCCGCGACTGTCCTAGGGACACCTTCTTCGGTTAAAATGTGGAACCACTTTCCGATCCTGGGGCGGTGTAGAGTACTCTGAAGATCTTTCATCTTTCGGGGGTCGAGCGTCTATGTCGAAATCATTAGTGGTCTGTGTGTGTGTGTGTGTGTAGAGGAACCTCTATTTCGTTTCAACCACTTAGTCGTGTCCACTCGTCCACTCCCGGTCCATTAGGGAGTTAGTTCCATCAACTAACACGTATAGAAGTCAAATTCTTTTTAATTTTTATTGAAGAGACTTCCTCTCTCTCTGTGTGTGCGTGTCTCTTTTTCTAATCAACAGATAGGAAACACGGTCACTACACGGTTTCACTCCTAAGGTGCAATCTCAGGGGTCCAAAAGGGTCTCCCTGACTCGACGTTACGTACTAAACCAGAGGGACCGGTTTCGGAGTACCGAGGGTGTCCGGTGAGACCGGCCCGACAAGGAAGAGCCTCCGTCACGGACAGACCCGGACCCAAGGTTTCTTCGACCCTTATAACCACTCTTAGGAGTCTCCAGGTCGCTGGGTGGTCTACTTGTATTATTTTGTGACAGTGTTTTGGACTGAAACAACTTCGTTGGGAAGAAAGAAGGTCATTGGGTATTAATTTACATATTTCATACGGGTTCTGTAGTCTTTCCTCTTTTTTGACACTTGAAGCTTATGGTTCAGGATTGGGTTACTGATTGTGAAGATCAACCCTCTGGACCCCGTTCAATTGTTTGTAGACTTTTTGTCTGTGTCTCCTACGGAAGGGGTCGGAGGACCTCCAAACCTCCCTCAGTCTACACTAGTACGTGGCCTTCGGTGAAGAATCACAGAATGCACGTCCCCGTAGTCGTTACACCGTATTTGCACCACGACGACGTGACTAGGAAGACACTGGGGAGGGTTCTGGGAAGACGTGTGTCTACCAGTGTCACCCTAGATGTCTTTTCTCGACTCAACCTTCCCCTCAACTGGTCCTGAGGTCCGTACTCGATTTCCTTCCGGGGGAATGTCCCGACTTGACTCGACTTTCCCCACTCACCCGTCTCTACTTCTATTGACCTTTCCAACCAGTCTCAGTCTGACACTTAGACTCTGTCCTCCGGGACGAAGACCTCCACGGTGGGGTCGTCACCGGGGTCGAGGCTGGGGGGCCGGAAGGACCGGGGGACGTGGTCGGTCAATTGTAGATTGGGAAACCTCACCCAGGTGCACCCCACCTTCGGGGTTTCGGGTCCTGGGGAAGGGACCCCCTCTACTCGTCTCCCGGAGGACCTACCCGACCCCACGTGTGGAGGTACGGGACCCGAGACGCCCAACGCGGAGACACTAGTCCACGAATAGAGGTCCACAAGCGGACTTCCCTCCAGTACTTTTTAGTTGTGGTTAGTCCCGTCAAAGGAACCTTCGACTTTAATAGAGAGTCCGTAGAATCTCGTCCACGTCCCGATAAAACCCGGTCGTTAGTGACACACATCTCCTCCCTCGTAGCGGAGAAGAGTGTTTCGTCGTCGGATCTCTCTCGGTTAATGCCGGCCGTTCGTGAAGGTCGAGGAAGACAGACACGGCGGCTTGCACCGTCTTGCAGGCCCGTGCCCAAGGACGGTGCTGGTGGCCACTCCCGAGGAGAGGTTGCCTACTTTCCTATCCCCGAGTCGAAGGACCAGACTTTTTCTTAGAGAGGGTGGACGTCCTCTTTCAAGTGTAGAAAGTCGCACCTTAAGTTCCGGGCGGGGGGGGAGAGGTTTACGCGTGCGACAGAGATAAGTCTTAGAAATGAGTCTAAGGAGGGTACGAGAAGTGGTTGGGTCTGGGAGATGCGGACAGTCTCTACCTCCCACGTAAAAGCAAAATTGAGTCTATATGACTTAGACGGAGACCTGAAGGAGGTGGTGTCACAAGGGAAAGGGCCTGAAAGGAAGTAGTAGTTTCACGGGAAGGAGGGACTCTCGGTTGGATAGGGTACCTCGAGAGAGGAAAGAGACAGGAGGGGACCCACCTTGGTGTCCTGGACTACCACGTGGACACACGTGAGAAGTTCATTGCCACTTCTGAAGGACCGACATGATGTGGTGGGGGACTCTTGGTCTTTCACCGAGACCCCAGAGGATGAAGAAGCAAAAGGGGTGTCGTAGACCCTGTTTTCACAACCGTGACTTATTGGTGAGTAAGTCAAGGATAGAGAGGGTTAAGGAGTTGAAGGACGTCTTGGACGGAGTAGAGGGGAGTGGAGAGTTTTAGAGGAGTTTGGAGAGTCTAGTAGTTTCGGTCAATCTAAGTGTACGTTGTGGGTCTCAAATCCTTAGACAAAGAATTTTCGAAGACTGTCCGAACGAAACACAGAGATTCGTCAGGTAAAGTCTTCTGTCCCGATACAAAATCCACAGACAGGGTCCGGAGTAAGAGGACGGTCGATTATCCTACCCCACCGCACCCACCCCCACGAGACACACCCAAGACAAACGGATTACCGGGAGTTAGACCGCCAGACCAAAGGTTCCTTCCCTTTGTGAACGTAATATTTACCTAAATAATTTTATGAGCGGGTAGCAAGAACAGAAAATCTTCGGGTGCTAGATTTTTATACGGTGTCTCTCTTTCCCGTGTGTCTGTTACTTTTCTGTTCTTGACCCTCGTCTGTCATAGATTTTTATAGTCTCAAGACTTGTCTTTTCCCGCCAAAATGTCACAGTGCACAACTTTCGAACAGGTTTCGTCGTGTGTAGAGGGGGACGGAAGAGGGACGGTGGAGATCAAAGAAGTAAAGAAAAAGAGATAAGTGGAGGACGGAAATTTATAAATTTGGAATGTTTTGCAGTTTTGTCTTACGTTGCCTGTCGTTCGTGGTGTGGGCAGTGACGCGCGAGAAGGAGAGACTTCTTGTGTGCCACAGTCGGGACAGGCCAGTGACTCTGGTCTCCGGAGTAGAAGGAGACCCTCGTGAAGCACAGGAGAGTCACGTCCTGGCTACTTCAATGGGACCTGACAGCACTGACACGCACACCAAAGGTAGGGAATAATCTGTTGTTTGGGGAAATCTCTTCCGCAATACAGAGTAAATGGGGGTCGTCGGTGCCCTGTGTCATGCCGGGTCAAAAGTCGTTTTCCTTCATAAAAACGATTTCCTTACTCGTTTACTAATCGACTTTGGTACTAAGAAGGACCCGGAACGGTCGGACACCTGTGCGACTATAATTATTGGTGTAAAACCAGGGTGTGTCGAGGGTGGAGGTGTTAGTCTGGCAGACAGTGTGTGACTGAGGTAGACTTAGTCCTTGCTTCCTCCCCCGTGGAGCTGTCAAGACAGAGCACCTTAGAGTCTGTCTGGGATTATACTCTTTGTCTACCCTGTCCAATTTTGCAGACCCAAACCGTCTTCGAAGAAACAACCTACATCTTCGAGATTTCGTTTGTCCCCGGGTCCTGAGACACGGACCTGGGTTCCCCGGTAGAGTCCTCACTTTTGGTCCGTTCGGTTCGCATCGGGACGTCGGGAGGGGGGAGGGGAGGAGGGGGGTAAGTCCTGACGAGACGGAGAGGGTCTAAGGATCACACCCTAAAGCAGATTTCTCTAGAAGGTTAGTCGTCTTTTATTTGACGATCCAATGTTCTTTCAAAGGATTAATGACGAGGGACCTCGTTTTACTTGATGAGTGTGGGTGGAAGTGGGGTCCTCGTGGGGAACTGGCGACAGGGGTCTTGGTGAAGTCCGACGACCCATGGTCCGTCATCTCGGCCTCGACCCTCTGACACCGATGGTCAACGGGAAGGGACTGGGCACTTTGGTGTCGTTCAACAGAAAGGAGGACGGAGGAGGGGGCGGGAGCCTCGAAAGTCCGGGAGGACGTGGCGGGGGAGGGGTTTTGAAGAGTATTCGTAGGGAACAATAGTGCTCACTTATTGACTTGCACTCTCACCCGTAGGTGGGGTGCAGGGACCAGAGTCCACTTCTTTAGGGGACACTACTGTCTGTCACTGAACGGGTCAGTGTGACAGTCTGTCACAGACTCCTCTGAGTAGGAAGAAGGTCAGAAACGTATGAATTGTTCAAATTTTCTAGTGACACTCTCTTTGGTCCCTGTAGTCTCTTAAGACTCGTAGTCGGTAAGGTCCATCTCAGTTTAAGACGGGTTTCGTCCCTCTTACACCGAGGTCCACGTGATTCGACACCCAGTAGTGGGTGAGACGGACACACGTGTCGGTCCGGACGTCTTTGAAAAAAAAAAAAAAAGAGGGACTGTTTAACGACTATCAAAGTCGGTTTACCCTGAACCTGAGGTTCTTTTGATAAACGGAGCGCAGAAGGGGTCAAATGGACGGAGCCCTTAATACACTCTCCCGGCACGACCTCGACTACAGGTTGACGCCACGAGCTACACACCGTGGTCGAACTGTCGTAGGTACACTTACCTTAGGTCGGTCCGGACCGTGAAGAGACGGAGAGTGTCGTTCAGGACAGAGAGGCCGGACGGGGGAGAGGAGGGTGGGGAGGGGGGGTTAGTTCTCACAACATAAAGGGTTTGGGGCAAAGTGTCGCTGCAACAAAATATCCCGGGGAGGTTTTATGGAACTTATCAGGGAAAAAATAGCGAAGGTAAAAGACTTTTGAGGTCGACGAGGAGACTTTGGTAGGTTTAGATTAATTGGCGGATTCGACCTCAATCCCTGTCACCGAGTGAAAGCCCAGGAATCGTATGGGTAAGTCCGGAAGAAAGTTATACCCGTGTTTTGGTCCTTAAAGATTATTAACATAGATACCCGGACCTTCCCCTTTTTTTTTCTTTTCTTTCTTTCCTTCTTTCGACGATTATTCATCCAGACACTTTCGGCCCTCTAGTCGTGGAGCGGACTTGAACCGTCGGGTCCGGGCTCTTTGAACCTCTGTTACGGTACCCCCTAGCCTTGTCGAATCGGAGGACTGAGTTTAAAACACTCTTGGCTGGGCCGACACTTATCTCTAGGGTCGGAGTCACGATTTACCAGGGTCGAGTCTGAGTAACTTTACAGAAGAGTGTCTTAACCTTTTCTTCTCCCGGTCCTTTCAAACGTCTTACGGTTATTCCGACACGACTCTTCCCCTTCTACCCCCTTTAAGTCTTCAAACGAGGACTTACTGTACCTAATTCTGTTTTCGCCACGTGACCCAGAGACGGTCCACCGTGACGGCCCTCCCCTGGGACGACGGACCCCTCGACGGTCCCTCCCCTCGAGGGACCCGTACCTGGTGAAGGACCCTACAGTGAGACCTCGACCCCAGGGACCCTACAGTGGGGTGACGAGGAAATTACCTTTTCCGTACCTCCTTCGTTCCCGAAGTTACACGAGGACTCAGGGCCGACGACGGAGGGTACTCTTTGAGGGAAGGAGTGGTAGTTTTGAGTCAGGGGAGTGAAACGGATCTCTCCAGTACCTTTTTAGTCATAAACACGGGTAAAAAAGGTCTGGGTAAAGTTTGTGGTTATAGGGGATTTCGGATGGGGTCAGGAGTGGTGTCGAGGGTGACCGGTCGGGTAGGAGGGTAAAATGAAGAACAGATCGAAGCCCCCCTCGCCCCCCAGACCCCGACGGGGCATATGAAGACCATATAGGGTGGTGGTGAGGAATACAAATCCTGTTTTAGTTATTTGTCATAAACTTATCGGTGTACCAACTGGATCCGGTTCGGACCTTAAGTTAGACGAGAATTGTCGTTAAGTTCTAAAGTAGTGTAATAAGAATCTCCGCGAAGGGTCACCAACTAACCAAATGAATAAAACTAGTAACACCCTCATTTTTACTTTCTTCTCGTTCTCTCAACGAAAAACTATCGTCATACACCTCCACCTGTTTAATATTCTTTTTGACTAAATACGCACTTGCATATGTCTCTACAGCATAAGGGTATACATAGATGTGCACAGATGTTTACATATACAGATAAATATGTATATACCTTACCCTCATTTAATGTTATTCTCTCTTTCGTCAAAAGAAGACCTTTCATCAGTTACCAGAGAGTGATATATCTTCTTGACGTCCAAAAATATTCCCCGTATCTAGTCTGCCACGTGTTATGTCGTTCGTGCGCAAGACAAGTGAAAATAAAAGTCACAACAGAGCTCAACAAAAAGGTCCTCATCCTTGCCTAACAAAGAATCCTTATTCTTAAGTGAGTGTCCCGGAGTGATCGTTCCAGAATGACTCTTCTTTATTTCGTGGTAGAGGTCAGTGTAGAAACGAAAACGACTACCATTAGACTTCGGGGTAACATCGGGTCTATACTTCTCCCCGTCTCGACCTTGTCTCACTTAAAGTTCTGTGTCTCAGGAGAGGTTTACTTTGACATTTATTCAGTCCCAGTAGAGACTAACCTACTCCACATACCTCCAGGAGGGAAGAAGGGGAAGGGAGTACCAGAAGGGAGAGGAGGGGAGTTTGGGACCGTCGGAGTCCCCAAGAGTACCCGAAGGATCAAGTCTCGTGACACGTTTCGAATCGAAAGGAGATCCCGCGTCCGAAGTGTGTCTCTCAATCTTTAAGATCCACAACCAGGGTTAAGACAAGAAAAGATCGAGAACCCTCGAATAGTGGGACCTCATTGGAGTAAGTAAAACGTATCTTTTACCAGTGATGTTTGTGTAGAATGAAGTGCACAGTTTGTTACACGTAGGGACGAGAACACCTAGAATTTCCTGCGGTTTATGTTTTACCTTCTACACTGGCACTCAGAAGAACCAGAATTACCAGAAGTAATAAGTCTCTCCTGTGCCTCCGAGACTCTGAAACTCGTAGCCCGGGTCTAGTGGACATCAAGGACGGAGTCACCAGAAGGAGGTAGAGTGTACCACTGTGGGGACCACTTCTCCTCTATAGACAGGAAACCATCAATACCAGAGATCTCGGTCTTCCTATTCCAAGTTCAGTATCGAGGGAGTGGACCGAAGATTATTCGTGATCTGTGCAAACGACAATAATAATGATAATGAAAATAACGACGACAATTAACAAAAAGGTTCTGACACTTACCTGAGAGAGAATACGTTCGACATGTGTACTTAACAGGTTAATCGGTCAAATCCCGATGTCTACCTTGATCTAATAGGGTATTCGTCTTTTTCACGTACATGGGTTCGTTTTGTTCACGTGGTTTTTGTTTCGGATGAAGTTACTTGAGTCGAAACACTAGTCTTTTAAGGTGGTTTTGTCCCCATCTCTTAGCATTGATATAGTAAATCATAAAGGAAAGGTTTCCTGAATGGTACTTCGTCTCATACGGGACCTCCTCTGTCGTCTCGTGTCGACGGAGGGAACAGTCCTCAGACTTGGGCCCTGGACCCGAAGGAGTCGGCTCGGGGAGACCGAGGGACGTGAGTCATCGGCACCGCCAGTGGTGTCAGTGTAATAGGAAAGACCCGAATCAGAAGGGTCCCCGGTGAGAGAACTGGAGGAAGACGTAAACAAGAGGAGGGGAAGTAGTCCGTACAACTCCTCACCCTTCGTCCCTACCCTTAATCGACGACTTTTCCAAACACTATTCCGGTCTGAGTCGAAACAGGTAGATCCATGATGGTTCACCCCTTCGGTGAAAACTAGTAGTATCCCTGTTCCGTAAGTACATTGAGTACGGTTCCTGGGGAGACTGTGGTGTGGTAGCTGTCGTTTCTGTCGACTGTATATGTTCCACCTACAGTCGTTCGACACTCGATCCCTCGACAGACAGTGAAAAGACGGAAAAAGAAGTCCTAGTAAAAAAAAGGATATCGTGGAAGGAGAGCAGGGGAGGGGTCTTCAACGGGTACTCGACCGGAGACCGACAGGTCCCATTGATCGACCGACGTCGGAATACGGGTCCTGTATAGAGGTGAAGTGTCTTTGACTCCGACTTAGAAGTAGAGGATGAAAGGGTGGAGGTTGCGTGTACGTATGGACCACACAGAGGGAGTAATAACTCTTTTAACCGAGTCGACCATGGATCACCTTATAAATAGTTATGTTTTCGTAAACACCGATGACTCTCGAAGGTAGACGAAGTAGTCTCCCCAGATACGTGAAGTCTTACCTTTCTCACCATGTCTCTAGTGGACGTTCCCGTCTTCCAGTCCGGTTCACGGCCCCGTCACCCTCCCGTTAACTTCCTGTTTCCGACCCGGAACGACTATCGGAAAGTTTAGCGTATCGTGCGACTCCGGGACTCACCCCTCATTTCCTCATTTCCTCATTTTGGACAGTCTTAGTGTCAAGGTAAACCGTCTCCCCGTCCCTTGACCAGTTGGTCGACGTACATTTGTTATTTTCCATAAAGAAACCTTTAAAAATGAACAGAAAATATAGAACCTAAGTATCGAAACCCCAAAAGTCAAAACTTAACTCCTTGCAATCTTGATACTCTCTGAGTCCTCTATGACATTACGTGGGAGTCATAAAATGTCTACGTTTTTGTTGTTGGGTCCTTTCCTTTTACTGAACTGACTCCAGGGTCTCGTTTCGCCATCGATACACAGACCCCTTTTAAGGGTTCTAAAGTGCATATGTTCTATTTTGTTTCAAAAGATATCCTACATCCCTCTTACTCCGGGAAAGGAAGTTATATCAGAAGAAAAACTAAAACCCCAGAGTCTTTGGTCGACTTGGATCGTACCCTAGACTCACACTTTTCAATCGTAGGAACCAACTCCCACTAGACCGCCGTCGTGGACAGTGGGGTGTCCAGAAGTCCCAACTAAGTCAAGTAGACGAACGGATCCATCACAGGGATGGGAGGGAGGGAGTCACTAGACACACACAGGGAGGGTTTTGACGAAAGAGGCAGTTTCTCCGGTTGAAAGGGACCATTCTCTTCCTGTCAAGAAGCCAATTCTCATCTGCTCATTGACACGAGGGACCGCTCTTTGAGGTCTGTTCAAGAACTTCAGGAAAACATCCTCTTGCATCCATCAGTCCGAAGGTTCCGAGGTCTGTGTAGTTTTACTGTACGGCGTACACCGTCATATGGAAAGGAAGTTTTTTCAAAATTATTTATTAATTTTTTTTTTTTTTCTAAATGGAAGAAAGGTAAAATTTACTGTTTGACTGGTTAGTCCCTCGTTCGTCCGACCTTGTAGTACAGTGGTGAGACGCCAAACTGTAAAATCACTGGGACACCGGAACGTTTCCAGTGGGAGGGTCACCACACGATCTCGACCGAGTATGGTTCAGTTCATACAAGTAGAAAGAGGTCGAAGTGTAGTCGTCGAACTTCAACCAGTATCATTTTCATAAATGTGGTTCCTTTGGTCGTTTAGTCTCGAAAGAAAGGGGTCGGGAGGTGACTTGCCCAAGTAGTCGAAAGAGAGAAGGGTCCCGGTGACGGAGGGGACGATACTCTCCGACAGGAGACACGAGTCCACGAAAACAGCACAGGTTGAGAAACGGTGAGGTACCCGACGTCGGAGGTCGAGGAGACAGGTAGCTTAAGAGGTCCGTTCTTATGACCTCACCCAACGGTAAGGGAAGAGGTCGATAGTGTCCGATAGACCCGAGTTGAATGAAGACCGAGGGACAACTTCTTAACATTAGTCTCGTTTCACCGTCCAGAAACAGATCTCTTTCTGTGATTTCCGAACTACAAGTAAGACTAATTAGTCACCGTTTAGAATTCGAGTGACTAACTGTGGAGTCTAGTCTTTATAGATCTACCGACACTAGGAAATACAGGAGAACCGTGTCTCAGATTAACCGAGACACGTGACGGTAAAAAGTGAGTATACCCCCCCTAGGTCCTCAAGTCCCTGTGTCTGTGTAGGAAGGTCGTTTAACTTGAACCCTCCCTACCTCTCTGTGTGAGACGGAATTGGGATTGAGAATTGAACTTATTTTCCGGGACTTCTTAAAAACATCTAGAACATACGTCACAATTACTCGTTCAGGAGGGTTTTCTCATGATAGAGGTGTGAATATCAATAGGTAACGGAAATTAACACATGAAACCGAACAACGACAACTCAAAACAAAAGTGACCTTCACACCCTCCCTTTTCTATTATGAATTTTATCATCTTATGAATTCTACGAATTCTATCGGAGGAACGAATGACCCTCGACTCTTTAGAACCAGGGAATCTCAGTAACAATCGAAAATAGACCCAAAGTCGGTACTCCTCGGACTGACTCTACCTCGACTAACACCTCAACTAACGTAGATACCACTCTGACTTCCCTCCTAGGTATCGTATAACGGACAGTGCAATCCGTGTATTGAAAATATTACAAAGGGAACAATCCGTCAACCTTCAACCCAAATAATAGAGATGAATTCTTATGTACTTTGACTCGTTTACAACTTGGATTCTATCAAAACCCGGAGGATATGCAGTTACGCCCTCTGGACCCAATCTGGGGAGCCAACCCTTCTAGGGGACCTCCTCCCGTACCGTTGGGTGAGGTCATAAGAACGGACTTCTTAGGGTACCTGTCTCCTCGAACCGTCCGATGTCAGATACCCCAACGTTTCTCAACCTGTGTTGATTCGTTGATTCGTGTCGTATAATCCTTTTGTATTCTGAAATATGGTTTCTCTATAGTATGTAAATTACGACTTTAGAGTTCTTAGGTTCTACTCATAAAGTACATACCTAGTTAACTGACTCCTATCTCAAGATCACCTCCCATTCGAATCAAAGTACAATCTTAGTAATAACATGACTCAACAAGTATCACGTAAGCAAATTAGATAAAATGATCACGTTCGTTTCGATACTCGATACTCACACATAGGTACATAGAGTGCATACTTGAACGTCATCTAGTACAAAAGTACTCATTCATGGATGGTACGTCGACCGTACCCCGAAATTCGAGATTCTATGTTCCCTCTTCGACTCTTCTATGGTCCCGAGAAACACTTCGAATGTCAGGTCACACACTGGAACATTTTCCGAACTATTCTTAGTTTGAGTTCTGAGGACTATTGTTTCAGGTTCGTAAGAAAGAGGATACATTATCGACAAGGGGAACCTTCCCTACCGAAGGGACCACCGAGTCTCCAATTTCGCAGACGGAGGTTACGCCCTCTGGGCCCAAACTAAGGACCCAGCCCTTCTAGGGGACCTCTTCCTTTACCATTGGGTGAGGACATAAGAACGGACCTCTTAGGGTACCTGCCTCTTCGGACCATCCGATGTCAGGTTACGCCAGCGTTTCTCAGCCTGTGCTGACTCGCTGAAGTGGGCGGGGAACCTTCACTATTCTTTACCGCTCTTACACATCTCCACCGAGAAAGGAGTTCTCTAGGGGGACCCAGGGGGACCTAGGAACCATTTTGAGACTCCTGACTCGAAAGGAGACTAATCAGACACCTCTCCCTTGACTACGAAAGAGGTAGAAAAGGAAGGAACAAGACCTCTGCGTAAGAAAGGGGTCTAGTCTCTCCTGAGACGATCCTTTGTGTGTCCTTTATCGTTCCCCTAGTCGACCGAAGTACCTTTTTTCTAAATTTCCGACTTGGACACCGTCCTTGGAGGTGGAGTCACGAGGGGTTCCTTGGGTAAAATAAAAGGGACCCGGGGGTTTGGGGCTCCTCTTAGTCGGTGCCCCTTTCTAAGGTCGTCCGGACTCCTTACTCTCGACCACTGTTTCACTTACGTCCGTTGAGATAGTAAACGAGGGTCCCTCCCCTCCGACTCCTCGAACCTGCTGACAAAAAGGGAATTGTCTACGTTCTTTCTCGGCCTTTTCCAGTCTCTATTTACATCGGGAGTGAAACAAGACGTATAAGTTTTCTTGAAAAGACTTCTTTCTGGGTTTTATATACACACAAGTGAGTTGGAAAAGACAGTCCGTGTTTCAAGGTCTATACCTTTACTGTCCCATCGGTGGTTGCTGCACAAACGTCCCGAGTGTTCGGCCAGGGGTTTTTCTCGTGCGAAACGCACCCCGGGTAGTCAGACCGACCTCTCTCTCTTCGAACCTTTGTCCTCTCATAGAATTCTTTAGTGAGGGTCTCCCTCGTTTTTCAAGGGTCCCTCTTTCGCCCCTACCTCACCCTCCCCCTCTCCCCTTGCGGTAGTAGCGCCCTCCGACCTACCTTTGTCACGTTCTGGAGTGCCACCGGCTGTAGGGGCGCGTATTAGTCTTTAAGGAGAGTTAAGACACCCTTTTCCGAGAAACGTAACAGTCGGGTCTACGGGGGTACTTCTTTATCGTACTTTACTCAGAGTCCCTTTACAGTCGCACCCTCACTCTTTACTTACGGTCACCGACCCACCCCCTCCTGTCCGGTCTCTCTACCCGACTGCCTTATTCGACAGCAGGGGTTTCGTTTTGTTGTGGGTGCTTCCATTTCCCTGAGACGTAGGTCAAACCCGTCAATCTGTGGGTAAAAGAGTAACGATCAAGGTTAAAAAAAAATAGAGCATCGGGGTTTTATGGAGAGGATGTACAAAGGTGTTGGTTCCTACTGGGTTAGAAGGAAATGTTGGTATTAAGGTGGACAGGTGAACCCAAGTGTTTCGATCGGAGACAGGGTAAGAGGTCTGTGCAGCTCCTGAAAGGATAAGGTGGAGAGTGGGTACAGAGGTTCAGAATCTCACGAACGCTCTATTGAAGGCCAATGTGAAGAGACTACACTATACACGAATCAGCGAGTCAGTACAGACTAAGAAACACTGGGGTACCTGACATCGGACGGTCCGAGGAGACAGATACCCCTAAGAGGTCTGTTCTTATGACCTCACCCAACGGTAAGGGACGAGGTCCCCTAGAAGGATTGAGTCCCTAGCTCGTGTCCAGAGGGTACAACGTCCGTCTAAGAAATGGCTGACTCGGTGGTCCTTTTGGGATAACACTACAAGTTGATATTAATCATCTAGGACAGGATTCCGAGAAAAGTGTGAATAGGATGGACCAGTGTGAGATATAATTAGAGTTGATAATTACTATTATTATTATTGGTTATAGATAATTCGTGATTTTGATATGATTTTGTTGAATTGGGAACACGTTAAATAACTTGCTTACCTATCACTGTAATAAATTAGGAAAAGTCTCTTTGTTTTACTCCGAATCGATCCAGTTTCCTGAATAGATATTAATGTATATATCCGTCTTGGACCTATGTTTAGAGTCAGGAAGACTAGACTCTATGAGAGAACAATGGGAACACAAGAAGACGAAGGGTATTACAAACGAATGACAGATAGAAGACTCTCAGCTATTTACGAGCAAAACGTCTAGATCGGGTCTCTGCTACAAGTCAACATTTATTACCTACGGAAACTTAGACTGACAAAAGAAATGAGTTACGTATGTAAACCACGAACGAAATGTTCATTTAAGTAACTATTCGTACTTATAACTTCAAAATTTTCCTGTACTCTGTCCAAATAGACTATATGCCAATTGTTTACAAGAACTTCTCTAACCTTCTTATAATAGAAGAATCTACCCGAAGGGACCACCGAGTCTGTCATTTCTTAGACTGACGTTACATTCTCTGACCCAAGTTAGAGACCTAGACCTTCTAGGGGACCTCTTCCCTTGCCGATGGGTTGAGGTCATAAGAACGGACCTCTTAAGGCACGTGTCTCCTCGGACCGCCCGATGTTAGGTACCCCAGTGTTTCTCAGTCTGTGTTGACTCGGACCCACTGAAAACGAAAAGAAAATGATAGAAGAATTCATTCTGAAATCCTTGGTCTCTAAGATTTTAAGTCACAATATCACCTGTTAATTGAAGATCGCTTATTGTTTTGAAAACGTGATATTAATATCTGTCCCGACCTCTACTAAAATTCTCGTAGATCGCGTCGACTAAAAAGTAATATCCACCTTTTAGATTCCATATCTGAGTCCTTCCCGGAATAAGAACCAGTAAGTCCATCAAGAAGAGTCTTGATTAAAACAACTTCACACTTATGAACTTTTCTAGTTGGGTGTCTCCTTTACACCTTGTGGCCATCACAGATCTCGAAGAGTTTGGGATCACACGTATGTTTAGTTCATGCCCCAAGATATCGTACGTTTAAGACTGAGTCACTTTAGTCTTAGCCCCCACCCCCGACGTAAAGACTGTTCAAGGATCCACTCCGGAGTAGATAGACAGGTACCTGATGGATATGGGATCTGTCGACCATAGATTAGATCTAGTCGTGATAGGTTATCTCTATAGTAACCTCGACGAATGTAGTAAAATTTAAAAGATCATCGGTGTATATTCTTTCGAAATTTTTCCATTTTAATTTAAATTATTATATATAACTTAGATTAGAAACTTTAGGTCATAAATCGAAATTTAAATATCGTGTTAAACTTGATCAGTCTAAAGTTTACGAGATATCTGTGTGCACCGATCACCAATAGTCGAATCTGTCTGATCGAGGTCTAATGTAAAGATAGTGATCATCTGAGAGAACACTTCAGATAAAGTAAAAATCCAGAACTTTGGGTTGATATGGTCAAGTAGAGAGTTTTGTCTGAGTAAAGAGGTACACGGGATACTGTAGGACGGGTCCAGACCCGTGTATGTATATGTCAGTCACTTCTGTAATTGGCTAAAGTTAGGAGGGATTGAAGGATATTCCTCTTTTGTCTGAAAGGGTAGAGAAACGTGTAAATATAATAAGTCTAGTCTCGAGAGGTCAAGGATGTGACACATACTGCAATCTATTCCACTGAAGGTTTGAAAGAAGAAGAAGGTTCTCAGATACTAAAATAAGTAAGGTTGTAATCGATGTCAGTGGAAGAGTCGGAGGAGAAAAAGAAGTACCGTTTGTCAAGAAGGTAGGGAGGGAGTAAAGGGGAGAATTTTTGAGTAATTAGTGGACGTACGAGGGAGACCTCGGTTAAAGTCCGGTGAGAGTCTAAATCTCCGAATTCACCTTACGACTTCAGATTATCTCCTGTTAACCCCATGATATAATCTACGAGGATATAGAATCACGGGAGTCTTAAGACAGAGCCCAAATATATACCGGGACTCTTTTTACTGGGTACTAGTTTAATAAGTCACACGTTCCTTCTCATCTTATATCTTCACATCACCGATTCCCATGTCCGAGACCCTAGTCTGTCGGACACTAGTTTATGGTCAGTCGTATCCTCGTTTACATTTAAGAGATTCGAAGAGACAGTGGATTATCGATGTGTCAAGTTACTCTATTGGGTTCATGTACTGAAGTCTGTCATGGGGATGTCTAATCACAAATTATTCAACGTCCACTAATATTTTAGATCTCAAAAAACTGTACACTCTTCCCCTGGACTAGGAACGGGTTGAGGTAGTCCTCTTCAGGACACCGGGTTTTCCTGACTCGGGTAAAACCCAACACGGACGTATACACACACAATCAGTGAGCCAGTACAGGTTGGGAAACACTGGGTTACCTGACATCGGGTAGTCCGAGGAGACAGATACCCTAACAGGTGTGTTCTTATGACCTTACCCAACGGTAAAGGAGGAGACTCCCGGAAGGTTTGGGTTCCTTGAATCTCGTATGGATGAAGAGAAAGTACACACGTACGATTCAGCGAAATCAGTACGGGTTGAGAAACGCTGGGGCACCTACCATCGGGTGGTCAAAGGAGACAGGTTCCCCTAAGAGGTTCGTTCTTATGACCTCACCCAACGGTACGGGAGGAAGTCCCCTGAAAGGTCTGGGTCCCTAGCTTAGACGTAGAGAATCCAGAGGACGTGACCGTCTGCCCAAGAAATGGTGGTCACGGTGGTGGTGATTCTGTAAATTAGGGAGATTAGAGTTCTGGAAGAATCAAGTCGGGAACAGGAATTTAAGGTAGTGACTAAAGGGAGAGTAGTGGGAAGATCGACCGTAAGTAACCGTTTGAAGTGGACCGAGAAATTCTCGAACAGTTCGCGTCCAGTACCGTCTCGCGGGACACGTGTCTTGAGGACCCACTACGGAACAAAGGTACGACGGGTTTCAGTGGAGTACGGCAAACGTTTATTTGAAGAGGGGACTTTCTTTCTTGTTTGTCAAGTATTAACCGTTAGACGTATTACTCACCACGCAGATACGTTTATATTGTAAACCTTATTAGATAATTATAGAGCTGACACTACAGACACCCGGTGGTGAAGGGTACGATTACTCGGTCTCGGTTTATAAAAGACTGAGAAGAACTCCACTCTTCTCTCTGACCGTTTGACGAAAGAAGAATCCGAAGGTTAATCTTTAGACTTCTGGTGGTCTCAACCTTTCCTAGAGCCTCTGATAAACCAGGGATGTAAGGGGTTGGTGGAGAGTGTAATTCCTACTCCTCAATCTTCAACTCTCTGTACACCGTCGGGGATGTACTCGAAGGACGCGACAGTCACCAGTCTTCGGTCACCGTCTGAGGGTCGGAGTCGGGAAGAACTCTGTGGTTGTTACCTAGTTGTAGTGGAGGATGACTAGTCCGCAAACAAAGATTTTATGTCAGAAGGACCACACCTTAAGGTACACCTTAACAGAAATCGAGAGGGAGGAGACGGAAGGGAAAGAGAACTAACTCGAGGAGAACGACTAGACCTGAAGATTAGATCTCTTGGTCGAAGATTCCTGACGTTCCGTCTCTTGACCCCTTGAGTCTAGTTTTTGTAGACCAGGGTTCATTCTACAGTAAACACTCGATTGGTTTTCTATGTCGGGAACCTATCCCAACTCAGGAAACGACCACTTCATCTTTCTCAGAATTTGTGTGTTTGTGTGTGGAGTCAAAATTTTTACGACGACTTAGTGGTCGAGACCCCTTCATGTCCTGTCCGAAACACTCATTGGGTACTGGTGTAAAAGAATTGGGGAAGGGAAAATAGGGTCCGAGAGGCCGGTCAGAATCCGTGAAGATAGTAAGAGAAGGGGAAGGAATCTTCGAGGAGGATAGTGGGATCAAAGACTGCACGCCGTCACGTACAGGCGTATGGACCGGACCCGTCCCACCCTTTGACGCCGGTTCCAGTCTTGGTGACCAACGAGTCGGGCTGTGAATTGGGAACGGGCCCTACCTTCTCTCGGTCATGCCAGACCCTCCAAGCCCGGTGTGGGGTCGTCCCTGTGATCGTTCGGAATTCAAGAGGTACAAATTCCGTGTCCCGTTTGTCGACGAGGGGAGACTACGTCAAAGACCTGAACTGAAGTGATGAGTCTAACTTAATTCTCGGAGAGGAGTACAAAACCCGAAGGGTCCACCGCGATCACCATTTCTTGGGTGGACGGTTGTGTCCTCTGAATGTTCTCTGCTCCCAATCTAGGAACCTAGCCTTTCTAGGGGAACTCCCGTACCGTTGGGTGAGGTCATAAGAACGGACCTCTTAGGGGTGCCTGTCTCCTCGGACTACCCGATGTCAGGTATCCCAGCGTTTCTCAGCCTGTACTGACTTCTTTGTCGTACGTGTGTACGGAGGAAAAAGTCTAACATGTTTGGTGGGAAAAGGAAACATGTTAAATATGGAACGACTCGACAGATGTACAGAGAGAAGGTCCGATCTAATACTTAGAAAAACAGAGGACTTTGGAAATCGTGGAACGAGTCATAGACGGTGTTTTTGTACGAGTCTGTCTCATTCATTTACTTCAGTATTTTTGGAGACGTGTGAAGTCAAAGACGTAGTCCCTTTACTGCATGAACGCGAAAAAGTTGAATTGAGATACTCAGATTCTAGAATAACTCGTGGACGACACACGAGTGTAAGACGTTCCTCAATGATTTTTAGTTTCCTTCATATTTGGAAGAAGATCGGGAGCGGTCAGATCAACCTTTGTTTTTGTGTAAGTCATTTCTTTAAGTGAAGTCCGATTTGACCGGCCGATATATCAACTACGTTGTCTCTAAGTCTCTTTTCCATCTAGGGACGGTTTCTCACTCACTCATTTTAGCGAGTCAGCACAGCTTGAGAAACGCTGGGGTACCTGTCGGATGGTCTGGGGGGCAGGTACCTTAAAAGGTCCGTTCTCATGACCTCACCCAACGATAAAGGAAGAGGTCCCCTAGAAGTGCTGGGTCCCTAGTTTGGTTCCGGAGGGTGTAACATCCGTCTACGAAATGGCAGACTCGGTGGTCCCTTCAGGGACGGTCTCCCCTGCAAATTTCTGTTAAGAGTCATCGTCATCCACCCACCCGTGTCCCACCCTCGTAGGGTTCTCGTCTCCTACGTACTCGGGGGACGTTGTCCCAAAGTCTCGATCCGTATGTTCAGTCAATGGACACCTTCTCCTCTCCGTCGGAGTATGGACTAAGGACTAGTAGTCAAGTCATTCTTTGGAGATGTTGAGAACGAGTATACAAATCGAAGAGGAGACATATGTGAAAAGGGATTTTTTACACAGGATAAAATTATTTTGTGACACAGTGAGTACAATAGGAGTTTTACAAGGAAGTGAAGGAACGAGGAACCTTTACACTGAGGACAGTGACCTAGGTGACATACTTGTCGGGACACGTTAGACCGACGAAGGAGGTGATCCACGACTACGATAAAAGATTTCCTGAGATCTCGTAGTCATTAACGGTCTGGAGTCTCGATAAAGACCAACCTTGATGACCGGTGGTTGGACGGAAAGAACTTTACAGAGAAGACGAATGACAGTAGACGAGTCAAAAAAAAAAAATTAGTGTTTGGAGTGAAAGGTTAAAAAACAAACAAACAAAAAATGATGGAAGAGTAGGGATTTGTGTCTATAAGGGGGTTTAGTGACTCTTAGAAATGGAATTAGGGACCTACTAACGTAGAAAAAATATATTATGACCGAAGATGGGTCTACTGAACATTTAAGGACTATGATTGGGATCCAGGAGAGGGTTCGAAACCTGTGACCGAAGCTTAGTTGACGGTTGCTTTGGCAGTCGGACCTCAGAATCGCCGTGGAGTTTTGGCGACGGATTTTATGTCGGGAAGGATAAACGAAAATGGGGATCGGAAGGGGGCGGTGGTAGGGAGGGAAAGGAAGGGCCCGGTGTAAATAGGGTTTCGAATTTGAAACATCTACGAGGGAGGAGTCGCAGCACAGAGTCTAAGGAGAGAAAGAAAGGCAAAGTACGCGGACAGGAAAGTACGCCGAGGAAAGAGGGAGAATCTGTGGACGGGACAGTGAGAGTGAAAGTTAGGTATGTTTCGACGGTCCGCGTGGAAAAGAAACAATACCGAGACTAATAAGGAGAAGTGACCTACTTTCGAAAGGCGCTAAGAGGAAATGGATGTTTTGAATTTTCTTTGGGAACCAGCCCCCGGGTTCAGAGAGAGAAGACACCGGAGTAGGAGACCGAAAATGGAGGGTGGTGATGGATAAGTCGGACCGTCCGATGTCAGGTACTCCAGTGTTCTCAACCTGTACTGAATTACGTTTTGGTGGTGGTGATGGATAAGTCCCCGAAGGGTCCACCACGTCACCATTTTTTAGCTGGAGTCACGTCCCCTGCGTCCTCTACACCCAAACTAGGTACCCAGTCCTTCTAGGGGACCTTCTTCTTTACCGTTGGACTAGATCATAAGGACGGACCTTTTAAGGTACCTGTCTCCTCGGACCACCCGATGTCAGGTACCCCAGCGTCTCAGTCTGTGTCGACTCACTCGTGTCTTCGTGACAAATGAGTCGAAGGGTTAATGTTTCTAGAACTGACAAAAGGTGTCTGTAAAGTGTTTGAGGGTAGAGTCACCGAAAGAGTTCGAGTACACAGAAGGATTTTATAAGAGGGGGATGTTAATGACATTTTTACATACATAGGAAGTTTTAAGGGCACTTTAACGGTAAGGAAGGAGTTTGGGCTTTTGATCACAGTAAAGGTAGAGAAAGAAAGAGGGGATTCAATGAATCTACAAAATGAAATTTAAACGTTAATAAATAGTCGTCCGAGGTTTGGTCTTTCATTCGAGGATTCTGACCCTGATCTAGAATAAACAAAGACTTAAGAGACCTCCTAAATTATGTAACGGAATTTCCGAGAGTAATTTTCATTTAACTTAACTTGACTTGACTTTATGACTATTTCTCCAGACTACTGTCACAGGAAATAAGGAGTAGAGGTCTCATTTTGTAGGACTCTTGATGAAGAACTCTTGTCAGACACTCGATGTCTCGTCAATTTTGTAAATTTGAACTTGAACCTACCGGTAGGGGATATAGATCTCTTTTGACTGAAGTTCCTGAAGACCTTCATCGAAAAAAGGAAATTTTTAGACTCTACTGTACTACCTTCGTCCACTGAGTCGTCCAAAGACCTCGACGTGTAGTTAACAGGACTTAAGAACAAATAAGAACGTACACGTCAGTGTAAATACCTGACTGTAAAATGACTACGAGAAGCCCTCCATTTCTCAATTACTTATATGTCAATTCCGAAAGTTCAAATTCTAGGACTACTTTGAGATCCTCTTCCCAGGTACAGTAACAAACAAAAATGGTTCCATAAGTGTCCCGGACCTTTTGTAGTCACACATTATGTAAAAATAGTTTATTTAAACTACCCCTCTACTATGGACTGGTTTCTCGATTAGTTTAATTTTAGGTTCCATCGTTTTCTAATGTGTTTTTGTGTTCTATCATTTCAATGACGTAACATAGTTAGGAACTTAAGGAGTGGGGTGAGAGTAGGGTAGATCACGGATCTTATTGGGTCTCCCCGTATAATCTCGACCTTATTGGAGTCTACAGTACCTATGTTTGAAGGTGGGTCACGTTCTGGTCGAGAGTCCGCAGGAACTGTTTTAGGGAAGGCCGAAGATGAAATTAAGGGAGTTCTTATCATTCGAACGACTGTAGATGTAACAACCTGTCAAGAGACACAATTTTTCCGTGAAGGGTATAACTCGGTGTTCAACCGAAGAATATTTAAGGTGGGTGACCAGGATTAAGACGGAGGTTTCATTGTGTCACTTATAGATAAAAAGAGAAGGTACACTACCGGAAGGGTACAGAATTCTGTGCAGAGGTGGTACACTTGATAAGAGGCAAGGGACGGGGGTAACGGAGTTGGTAAGAAGTACACTGGACCAAAGTTTCGATAAGAAGTGTTAGTAATGGGTGGAGATTTATACGTCGTTTGTACGATGGGTGACTAGGAGATTTTACACTAAGGATCTGGACTTGTTTTATGGAATAAATACGAGATCGAGTTGACAATGGAAGATGTTAGACTCAAGGTAGGTAGAGAACTTCTTCGGATACTCATGTAGTTTAAAACACTTCGAACCATTAATAAACGAATGTGATTCACATCTTAAAACAAATTTTAAGTACGGGTAAAATCTATTTGAGTGGAGGGGGTTCGGAGAGTAGGAGACTAAAAAGTCAATAGTATCCTGAACTGGTACCGGCTTTTCTTATAATTCGTCCATAAGGTAAAATACGTCCCTGACCATCCTCATGTACCATCCATTCCTTTCCTCGAGAGACGATTGATCGATCCTCTGGTATACGTTTGGTGAAAGGTAAGGTGGACGATTTGCCGTGTAATTATATACCGAGTTTATTCTTTCAATCTGCACTTTCCCTAAACTTTTTAGCTTGACTTCTGACTTTTCCTTTATAATTATACTAAATCAGAGGTCATTTAGGGGTCACGGGAAGTTGATAGAGGACCATCGACGGTGACATTAGAGGTCCGGAGAGAGAATACGACCACTACCCTAATTGGAACGAGTTACCAGATCACGGGTCCTTTCTTGTTCTGGTGGGAATTGTGGACGCACTAGTGCCGTTGGGTGAATTGGGATACCTTTAACAGTTATAGGAGGTCGGTTTCTGGTGGTCCGAGCGTAGACATCAACTCGTGCAACCCCAATAATGAGAAAGTTAGTTCCCTCCTACGTGTAGTACCGTTTCACGTAGAGTCCTTTTCCCATGACCTTTCTTGGCAGACATCGTAGAGTCGGAACCCACCCACTAAACTCTGTCCCAGGTTCCTTTACTTCTAGACGAGGTATAACCCACGACAGTCTTTCACCCCCTTTCAGATACTAACCCATAGAGTTATTTAGAGTACATATCACTCTTAATGACCATTTCTTCATCTACAGTGAGTAAGATTCACCCAAAAGCCATAAACACCCACCGTACCACCGGAACAAAAACAATACAAATCTACTTTAATATTTCATGGGAACGAAACAGAGTAAAATAGTATCAGAGTCTTATTGGAACAGACTCCAATCACAAGACGTGCTAACAAATATAGGTAGTCCTCTTATTGTACTGGATCGACACTCCCGGTCCGGTCGAAAGTCTACAGTCCCGGAAGAGAAAAAAAGAAAGAGTTTCAATTAAATTGACAAACAATTGGAGGAACGTATAGTTAATGGAGTAGATTTTTTGTCTTTATTATTGAGAATGGTGACACCAGTCCCTAGTGTACACACCTTTACGAAACAGTTGAGATACCAACGAAAGATTGATTCCCCGACGGAACGAGTCGAGACCCGAGGAGCTAGATACTGGACGTTTGTAAGAACTCAAAATGACCCGGGACAATCTGGTAGTGGGGACTCTTCTCTTTAGAATGGACATCGAAATATCAACTCGGGAGCCACCTTCGACGAGAACTTGAGAAGACTATTTGGAGGGCGGTGTCTACTTCCGTCGGTCAAAGACATGAATGACCCGTCACTTAATAGAGGAGATGGTCGACCTCGACTAGAGAGACCACCTCGTCTTAGTTCGTCCGGACTCTAGTAGAATAGTGTATCACGTCAACCTATCGCTTCAAACCATATATAAACCAATTATTTATTAATGTAAGAATATTAGTTTTGTAGTAGTCTCTGTATAAGAACTGGTTCGGAGAAATATCAATTCCTAGTCCATTACTTCCTGGAGGACTCAAATCAAAAGACACTAGAGAACTAACCCCAGCAGATTTTGATACACTCGGTGTTTCTGTGTCCCGACCCAGATTAGATAAAGGAAACGAAAATCTAGGAATAGACTTGGTTACTCCTAAAGTTGTGATCGCAGTTATAAAATAAAAAAGAAGACGTCACACAGAGCCCGTATTGAAAAATCCCTAGATTATTATACCTGATATTTAAGAAATTCCACGTCTGACCTGGCTCTGTTTTTGACACTAAAATTGAGTTGAGTACATTGTCAACACGTATTATGACCACGAGTCACGACCCCTATATCTCTTCTTAATTTACGTTCGAGATGGAAGTTTTTCGAACATGAAAATTCCTTTTCTATCATGTACCACCTTACATAACTCATCATGTTACCCACAGTTCTTCTCACCCCAAAGTAAGATGGACTTCCCTATTCCCTTCTGAAGAACGTTTTTTTTTTTAAAAAAAAAACGATCTCAATTAGATATACCGAACCAAAAGTTTTGTGGATCGATGATATAATGTAGAGGGTATAAGAGGTGTTGTGATCGGTGACACAATGATCGATGATCATCAAGGTAAGAGGATCGCCGATATAATACAGAGAGGTTGGGTAAAAAGGATGGACCTCTGATTCACTAATGGATGGAACGTAATAACCTTCCTTGGTATAAGGGAATACCAAACCTCAAATTCAGTCCACACTAATCAGGGACTTTATGTTCATAAAATCTAGTTTAGAGAAACTTTTTTGAATCCTTTCAAGATCCGTGAACCATTTCGAGTTTAAGTCTTTTACTTCTAGTACCGTAGACCAGGGTAGTGAAGTACCCTTTATCTACCCCTTTGTCACAGTCTGAAATAAAACCCCCCGAGGTTTTAGTGACGTCTAACACTGACGTCGGTACTATAATTTTCTACGAATGAGGAACCTTCTTTTCAATACTGGTTGGATCTGTCGTATAAGTTTTCGTCTCNTACCCTTTATCTACCCCTTTGTCACCTTTGTCACAGTCTGAAATAAAACCCCCCGAGGTTTTAGTGACGTCTACCACTGACGTCGGTACTATAATTTTCTGCGAATGAGGAACCTTCTTTTCAATACTGGTCTAAGTTTTCGTCTCTCTAATGAAACGGCTGATTCCAGGCAGATCAGTTCCGATACCAAAAAGGACACCAGTACATACCTACACTCTCAACCTGACACTTCTTTCGACTCATGGTTTCTTGACTACGAAAACTTGACACCACAACCTCTTCTGAGAACTCTCAGGGAACCTGACGTTCCTCTAGGTTGGTCAGGTAAGATTTCTAGTCAGGACTCACAAGAAACCTTCCTGACTACGACTTCGACTTTGAGGTTATGAAACCGGTGGAGTACGCTTCTCAACTGAGTAACCTTTTCTGAGACTACGACCCTCCCTAACCCCCGTCCTCCTCTCTGTCCCCTGTCTCCTACTCTACCGACTTACCGTAGTGACTGAGCTACCTGCACTCAGACCCACTTGAGACCCCCAACCACTACCTGTCCCTCCGGACCGTACGACGCTAAGTACCCCAGCGTTTTTCAGCCTGTACTGACTCGTTGACTTGACTTGACTTGACTCCGTGAACCATCCGTGAAGAGTTTCTGAAGATTAACTAATTTATTGTGGTTATAAAAGTCTGCAAGGAAAAATTTAATTACACCAAGAAAACTTTTCCTGACGATCTATAGTCACAAAAAAAAAAAAAACTTCCGGTACTTTCAGAACGTATTATAAACCATTTCCTTCTCGAATCAAATCTTGACGTTCTTGGAAATTTGATCACCACCGTTCGTCAAAATCAGAGTTTTTTCTTGAGATAAACCAGTTATTACCGACAAAGTTTACGATACAACTTTTCCTAAGATTAAGTCATCCTTTCTACTAGATAATCGTAATGCACGATATCCGTACTTGACGGATCGAGGCAAACACGATATGTGAACGGAAGGGACTCCATAAGGTTACAGAAATAAACTGTCTTCTCGTTTAACGTTTGATCTCTCCCTTTCACTGAACGGGTTCTTTTGATCCTGATTCTGGGTCCAGAGGCCTAAGGTTCAAATAACGAAAAGGGTATTACGGTACGACGAGGGTCTTCGGAGACCCTCCAGATCACGTCTGACAGACACCTTTTATCTTCTTTGATCAAACAGTATATAATTTTGTTGAGTCGAGGTCACGTTTTGTGTCACTGGTGTGTCTTCGATAAAGTCAGTTACTACTAAGTTTTGAAGTAGGTCGAGTACCTTAGGGTCTCCGACTCTCCACTTTACTCGAATCGTCAGTAGGTTATTTTTCGATGTGTCGGTCACGTCCTCGGAAAAGATATCAAAGGGAACACCGGGATTTGTTTTGACCAGACCCGTTCTAAACGTAAACAAGGTAAGTGTGAAGAGAACGGAAGAGATGAAGGGGGGTCAGAGGACCCTCAACCGGAGGTCCTCAAGTCTGGGCGTACTACAAGAACTAGGTTAAATCTGGAAGTTAGGTTCGAATTAGAATAGGGTTCAACAGGGTATTAAGTTTGGCAGATTTAGCGATAGGAACGACCTCGACTCTTCCTGTTAGACTTTTTATAAGAACCCACCAACGGGATCCGAGACGAAAGGACCCGAATAAAAGAGGTGAAGTCCCGAGTAGAGAAGAGACGTTGGGGTTCCCCGTAGAATGTCACTCCACTCCCTCTTCCCACTTACTCAAATTAGACTCTAAGAAAACGTCCCACTTAAACTTCTGTTCCTGGTTGTAGTTCCCATTTAGGGGTCTTTTACTTGTTTAAATCTCTCTGAAAGACCCAACTCATCTCCACCTTTTCTTACCATCGGTTCTGTACGATCGTATCCGTAATGTATCTTTCCATCTCTGACCTACGTTTAATGTAAACAAACTTTTGCTCTTCCGACTCTGGGTTTCGGAAACGAAAAGGAGAATTTAGTGACCCGGAACTGGTCACGTGTTCTCTCCTCAGTCTAGAACTTCCTCGGAGCATCTGGAAGGGACGACTGACTCTGTATGAACTGGGATGGAGGTCCTCCACTAAAGAGGAAGTTATGCTTTTCGTCACACCTGGGAAGGTCCTGGTCGGACCCTTAAGTCCTTGTTTGAACGAGAGATCTCCCGAAACACCGAGATCCTAAAGATACGAGGAGTCATACCTTAGTCGGTTGTACGAAGTGTTTCCTTTATAGGAGGTGAGAGTACCTCGACGGTTTCTACGAGGTTTCAGTGGGGGTTGGATGGAACCGGACACAGACTCATTTACCTACCTAAATCCTAGCTGAGAATCCGTGACGACGGGAGACGACCCACCATACCTGGCTTAACGGGGGTGCTCCACGAGACAGATGGGGCGTCGACGGGTCGGTAAACGGGATGTCAACTGGACGGAACGTCGAGTACAAGTTCACCTTTTCGTGTTCCTTTGACTCCTGGAACCTCCCACACACATGAACACACCCACGACCCCGCTCTAACTGGAGACCCTAAGTTGGGTTTACCGGTGAATAGGAGTTAATTTCCACTTTCGAGGCAATACTAAACTCATTCTGGAAGTGACACCAGAGTGAGTCGACTTTTTGGTGTATGGTGGTACTACCGTGGAAGTTCGTTTCTACTGGTTGTTCGAAACGGACGGAAAACACTGACCACTCGATTTCGTGTTTTCGTTTTACCCTTATTAACCTACCGTCCTCTTGTAGTCCTATAACAGTAACAAGAGGAATCTCTACTTTCCCTTTCGTCTTTTTGTAGACGTGAGACTTTAGACGAGACTTCATGATGCACCCGGTTCTTTTGGACGTTGGTGTTTCACCCCGATTAAATGACGAGATTAGTGGTCGGTGGTTCGACTTCGGTCTGTTATAGAATTTCATGTGTGGTCTACGTCCACTACGTGTCGTTTACAAACTAATCGCGATGGTTTAAGGGACGTTGAACTATTACAAAGACTCTCGTGTCCTCGGGTCCCGACCCGTGGTCACCTTGACTCGACACAGACCGAGGTGTGGTTCGACAGACGGACACCAGTGTTGGAAGGAATCTTTAGGTCGGTCCGGGAGAAGGGTCCCACGACTCTACGTCTCTACGACTCAAATTTGTCCGGTTTTTTTTTTTCCTTGAGTCGTTCTCCTTCCTCTCCACCTAAATTTAAATCACCTACTCCTTTTTCGTTCAAGGAAGGTTACTCTGAACTTTCACATTATCTTCCTCCCTCCTCCCAATTTTTTAGGGTCTTATAGGTTGGACACAGTGCACGGTTTATAAAACATATAGTAGGCAGGAGTGTATCTTGTACCAACGGTAGTGATAGAAGAGTAAAACGTTTACACTCTTGACTCTACTGGTAAGTTCACTAAGGGGGTTCTATGAAATCGATCTCTTAATACTTCGACATTGGGTCTGGGTACTGACTGAATTTACGGAAGTTTGAGTTACCGGGATTTCGTTGTCCCCAAGTTTACTCGACTAAGTCTACAATGTCACAAAATGTCCAATGTGTCTTTTCATTCTTCTTATACCGTCAGGTACCCTAGTCTTTCCTACCTTTGTTTACGGGAACCCCGTCGACTCCGGAAATGACTCGTGAACGTATAGGGGTCCTGACATATTTCAAGACACTCACTTTGTCTTCAGCACCTCGGACGGGAGTTCCTCGAATCCCAGACAAACTCCCTCTCCTCTAACAGCTGGTTCTTTACTCTCCACAACATCTCAAGACTTAACTCTCTACGTAGGAATTGGTTCTTCCTACTGAGCTCAGTCGTCTCTTTTTTTCGTATTCGGTTTAACACCTCCACTTTAACTACCACCACTCAATAAGACCCCATATACTTCTCCGGGGCTTCTCTTCAATGTAGACAGATCGACCTCAACTAAGTTTTTAACGTCGACCTTTAATGACGACCGACCGAAAATTTTGGGTCTGACTTCCCAGTTTACAGAGTAGCTTTAAAGTACAGGTTTTAGACATCTACTCTACCCTCTACCAGTATTTTCATTTCCCTTCTGGTCCCATCTCACTCCCAGCCACTGTTATTTAAGTCAAAAGTTCTGTGGACCTCAGTCTCGACAAAGGACGTCACAGAAGATCTTCAACTTCTGAAGTCCTCCCAGAACCTTTTGTTTCCGGTTGGCGTTGGAACATCAGACTTCCGTGTGTCGCGGGGGATTACCCGGGTGCGAGACGAAGACGTGGACCGAAGAGGGGTAGTGTTGAGTGGAGGGACCGAGGGTAGGACCTTTCCGAGTGAAGGACGTGTCATCGTCACGACGTCACCGTAATTGTCTATTTGACTCAGAACGATTATTGTGTGTTGAGATCTAAGGAGGGGTGGGGGCCTAAGTCGTTGGTGATTCTACGGAGGAAACTCTTCGTCTTGTCGGGACACCAACTCTCGTCCCAGGAAACCGCCAGTCCGACCCTAGACTCAGAGACGTCACTCTGGTCGACCGACACCCTGGAGTTCGTTAAATGTTCTGGGTGGTCTCGGAGCCGAAGGAGTTGGTGTCTTGATCCTACCTCCATCATGGATGGAGGTCCCTGTAGTTCTTCCAGTCAAGTTATTACTTGGGTTTGGTGAATCGTGTATTGGTCCGTGTACCTCTTACACGTCCTATTTCCCGTCGAACAATAATCATCACATTTAACACTACGTTAGACTTAACAAGAGATACTTGTAAGATACTTACAAACGAGAGGGACATCTGGACCCGAGTTTGTCAAAGACCTTCCGACAAAAGACTTAACGACAAAAAGAGATTTGACAAGGATCGGGTGAAGAAAGGAACCCGAAGGTGACTCTCAGATGTGTAAGTCTGTAGAGAGGACATTCTTAAGACGACAGAAGGAATCTTGAAAGAAGGAACAGAATGTCAGTGAATACGAGTGTAAAACAAGGACAGAATGTTCCTATTCGAAGGACATAGTTAGTTTCCTCCGCTCCGGTACGACGTGGTAGTTACTGGGGGTTCCAAAAGCTGTCCTTTCCGAAAACAGAAGGAACACAGAAGTAAAACTGAAGGTAGTAACTACCCAAGTCGATTACCGTCAGTGAGTCCCCGGTCCAATTACCTCGTCGATGGTGGAGTGTGAGACGAACAGTGGTCCGTATTTCTCCCAGAGTGTAATCGTACATTCACGAGGTTGGACGTTCATTGTGTGTCATGAAGAACAGTGTTGAGTAATTGTTTAAGCAGTGTACGGGACGGGGGTTGTGTTCCTTCGTCGTCTACGTTGGGTGGGATGGTACACGGGGGGTGGGGTGGGGGTTCCACTTCTCTTGGTCTATAACCACTCTTACTCTCTACTGTTGGTGTGAGGACCTAACACTTCCGTTATCTCAGTGAAACGTAGTGTAGGGTGCGGTGGGTCGTCACACATACGGAGCATGTTCTTCACGTGTCATCTTTAGAAACTCATTAATTGACTTACTTATACAGTTCAAGTGTTAATACAGGAAAGAGGGTCATTTCTAGTTACGGAATCCAGTCTTTAGAGAATTACTGATGACCATCTTTAAAGTTCATAGGATCCCCGTTCAGTCTGCCTACCATAAACATATCTCCTGTGTTGAAAGACAGGAGGAATAAGTGTAGTAAAATTTGTATTTCAACATACTTAATAATACTGTTAGTCATTGATTCTTCCTAATAAACGGGAGTTCTAATAAACTGAGTATATGTTTTATCGTAGATGTGGACTCCATCGACCTTCTATTAGATGTCGATGAACGTCTTTTACGCACGTCGTAACCTCCCTGACGCTTTATCTACCTAAGGGTACCCCAGTCAATATACCCTTCCTCCAGTAGGAACTGGACTAAGAATTTTTGTTACACGTCAAACCCTTCTGAGTCTCCTTCTTCTTCTTCAGGACCTAGAAGATTTCCAGTGGAACAAGTTTAAAATTTCTTTGATACTTGGACTTTACTCTGAAATAGAATAGTGTCTACCTCTTGTTTAAGCGAGAAAATCTAGAACTGTTCTCGACAACTCTCGAAGAAGGTAAGGAAGGACAATCGACCCCGGTAAGACCGGTCCAGACAAGATACGGGGTTCCGACCTTCATGGTTCCCACCTGTTAAAACATATAACTCTATGTCTTAGAGACTCGGAAGTAAAGGTAGTAAAGAGCAATATGAGGGGTTCTCTTGTACTTTTTCTTTTTTTCTTAAGGTGGGTACAAAGAGTAAGGCTTACGATCAATCTTCCTTCTCGTAGGACCGTAAACGTACCTCTTCCCTACTTTTAGTATTTGAGGAGGTGACACTAGATACTTACACTTCCCGAATTTCAAGTTACGACGTGTGTTTATACATAAACTCATACTACCCTGATATCTCGGTTCCCTAGGAAGATATAGGAATATGTAGGTTTACACCCAATCTAGGAAGTTTCTTCCGTGTAACTACACGATCCTCGTAGATTATTTCTAAAATTTTATAGTTTATTTATTAATTCTCTTCTGTCTTCATTTTATAAGTACATATAATTTTACACGTATATTTATCTGTGTCATTGGGCCGTACCTACTCTCGTTCTCTATTGGGAAACTCTCCATTTTGGAAAACTAAAGTTTAGTAAAACCACCTCTAGAAAGATTTTATGGACTGTGTTTACACTCGGGACCAGACATCTCCTTTGACTCGTAGGACTTCGATTTACAACCACTACTCCCACCTGAAGACCTAGTTAGCAACTGACCGACCTCTTCGACCATCGAACTCATCACCCGACCTTACCAGTGTCTGAGGTTCCGTTCGAACGTCGAACAAAGGAACTAAATTAAAAATATGTCCAAACTAGGAAATATTAAAAAAACAAGAGGATTTAGACCTGATGTCTACGGGAGAAGTAGTAAAGAATTTGGTACCTCATATCAAGACAAAAGGGTCTTAAATACCAGTTGGGTCACCGATGTGATTCGAAAAGGTTTTCCTATCAGAACAAGAAGCAGTTTAATATGATAACGAGTAGAAACTCCTGACTGGTAAAGACAAGAATATCAACGAGAGTCGTAGGGTTTGTTGTGGTTGATCTCAAGATAGAAGGAACCTAATTCAATTGTCATTTGTAACGTTTTATCACTGGACAATCCCAAAAGGAAACCTCTTCCTTTACCGTTGGGTGAGGTCACAAGAACGGACCTCTTAGGGCCCCTGTCCCCTCGGACCACCCGACAGCAGAGACCCCAGTGTGTCTCAACCTGTGTTGACTTCGCTGAATCGTCGTCGTCGTCGTCGTCGTCCCAAAACGATGTTTTCCAAAGAGTTTGAAGACAAGAACTTGATGTCTTGATTTTCCACGAAATGTGAACTCCGATAAACGAATGTCCACGGGTTCCCGTACTATCCGGACACCGTTTTGTTTTTTCAACTGGTCCAAACCGTACGAAACGGGTTACCAAGAGAGAAGAACGAGGAAAAAAGTCCTCGGAGTGAGGGCAAAGTTTTCTAGAAACTTAATCTAAGGTGTCAATGAAGTTTCTCATTTTTACTACAGGGACGATTTATAGAAACGTAAAAATGTCTATGGGTTTGTAATTTGATTTTCTAATAACTTCGCATGTTTTCGGGGTAACCGTAACCTCTCTCTTGAACTCTCCTCTATGCCGGAACGGCATCCGGGACCTTGACATCTTATGTACATCAGGAAACGACATATGTGGTCCGACATCGGACCTGTTCATACTGGACACACTACCCTCTTTGGGTCTACGCCCCGTCCGTGACTGTACGGACCACTACGACTTCTCTCTGGAGGTGGACAGACCGAAGGGGACAAGGGTCGACAGAGACTCTTACCCTGTTAATCCCACCTAATTCCCTAGAACGGTAGGGGATTCGAAGTACCGTCCTTAACGCGAGGTAACAGACGGAGTGTAGTCGGTTAAGTAAAAAAGTAATAATTTGTTCACAAGGAACTCGTGGATGATTCACGAACCACGACAAGATCCTCACTTGTCTCTCCTCAAATGTAAAATGATAGACTCTCTCTAGTGACACTTTCTTTGCGTTTATTTTATTCCAGCTATTTCTTACAGGTCCTTCCTCCAATCCTCCACTGGAACTCACCTCCCCACACTTAAGTCGACCCCGCCAGTCCAGACTTTCCGGATTACCTTCACTGTTGTAACGACGGACAGTACTCACCGGTGTCCACGGTCCGTGACTTGACTCGTGAAAAGGGAGTCGAGTAAATTACGAGTGCTATGGGTCAGTCTGTTCGTTATGACGACACGGGTGAAATGTCTACTCCTTTCGTTGTAAGTCCCTCTTATTTATGTATCAGGGTCCAGTGTGTTTTACCTCACTATCGTCCGAGGTTTAGGGTCTTAGGACGGGTCGACGTAGTGGAGGACCCTTACCCGGTTCACCGGGTTATCGGTTCTATGGGTTCCGGGTAAACTGGGGTACCTCTGGGAGTCCAGTACGAGAATGGTTGTTGAGGGGTGGGGACGGGTTACGTGTGTACGTAAAGTGCATATAATCGACTAAGAGAAGAAAAGGAGATTCCCAAATTAAAACAACCTCGACATACTTAAGAACAAAGATTTACAAATCTTCCTCCTCTTAACTTTTTTGTCAGCTCATGATGGACCGGATCCATCATGAACTTGGTCACTTTTAGAGTCTCGTGTCGTACCATCAGTTACAAGTATGACGATCACATCTCAAGTGGTGCTTTACGATCCTATGTACATTATCGAGACACATTCTACCTGGTGGTGGTGGTGGTGTTGTACCTGACCTCATCTTGTTATATAAAAATTTTCTAAAAGGTGGTTTCACCATCCACATGTGCCATAAATGAAGTTGACCGTATATGGTACGAATGTATTTCTTAAGTGAATAAAGATTCACAACTTGATTCCATAGTAGACTTGAAAACTTGTATACATATGTACGACGACGACGACGACGACGACGATTCAGCGATATCAGCACAGGTTGAGACACGTTGAGGTACCTGTCGTCGGGTGGTCCGAGGAGGTAGGTTCCCTAAGAGATCCGTTCTTATGACCTCACCCAACGGTAAAGGAAGAGACTATACATATGTATAAATATACGTTTATACAAACATATACCGAAAAGATAAAGTGAAACTTTCTTTCTATGTATCTATTAATTTTTCAAGTTGGAAACGAATTTAACAACCCTAATTTGAAAAAAAATTCTCGTGTAAACGAAAGATTATTATACTTAGTTGAATAAAAGAAACAAGTTCCTTCGTCATTTAAGAATCATTTACTTCTTTCTTATACTTTCTAAAAAAGGAAATATTCAAGGGGATCGTAAGAAAGATGTTTTAGAGAACTGATCTAAAGAGGAGAGAATTGTAGATAACAAATGTTTGTCAAAACATACAACTATGAAAAAATCCCGATAAAATATACGTATACTAGAGTTAGATATAAATATCATTGACTTTTCATAGGTCCTTCTGGATCCGAAGATTTATACGGAACGGGAAAAGACGGTTGTGTACGGACCCGTAGAGATAAGGAGAATTAATTAAAATAGATTAGATCATCACACGGTCTCTTGTTCTCGTTTTTAGTGCGAGGAATTTTAACACACGTTTAGTTTTCATTTCTCTGTTACTTAGTTCAGGAATCCGAAGTGATGTTTATTTTATATATATTCTAAACATTGTAGAAAACGTTGAGTCACAAAACCCAATAAAATTTAAATCCTAGTATCTGACAGTTTCATCTTTAATGAAAATTCAGGAATAGATAAAAAAACTGTTACCGGTAGGATTGTCCATATTTCACTATAGAGTAACACCAAAACTATATGCAAAGTAATTTTCAACCACTACAACTCGTATAAAAGTGTACGAACCACCGATGACATTTAGGTAAAACCTATTTACGTTTAAATACGTTTAGTAAATAGGTAAAAAAATTGACGTATAAAACTATAAAACAAGAACTCAACTCTAAGTAATACATAAATCCTATAATTGAGGAATAGTCTACATATTCCTCAATAGTCTATAGTTTATAATTATAGTCTATAATTTATAAATGGAGTACAGTATCTAACGGAAAAACGAGATAACTAACAAAGGAAACTACTTTAACCTTGGGAGTACTTGACAACTACCTTTTCATTTTACCATGGTGGTAACCCCTCTGTTCATATCTCAAAAGGGGTTTTTTATTTTTTATCTCGGTAATATGTTAGGTCGTCAGGGTAAAGATTTATAAATGAGTCTCCTTAATTTTAGTCCTAGAGTTTCTCAAGTAACGTGAGGGTGCAAGTAACGTCGTAATAAGTGTTATCAGTTCCCTAGCGTCGTTGGATTCACAGGTAGTGAATCCTACTGACCTATTTCTTTTACACCAGATCGTACGTTACCTTATAATAAGTAGGAATTTTTCCTTTCTTTAAGACTGTTCCGTGTAACACGTACTGGGAAACCCTGTAATACCACTCACCTTATCTCGGTCAGTGTCTCCCTGTTTTTGACATTTTTGGTTTGTTTGTTTTTTTTTTGTGGAACGTAACCTCCTCCCCCTTTTGTCTTTACGTGAAGTTACTCGTATCTTAAAGTCAGTACGTGTTACTGCTCAAGACCTGTGGACGACATGTGTACTCGTATAGTAATTGTGATGACACTCACTCACTCACTTCAGCGAGGTAGAACAGGCTGAGACGCTGGGGTACCTGACATCGGGTGGTGCGAGGAGACGGGTACCCTAAAAGGTCCGTTCTCATGACCTCACCCCACGGTAAAGGAAGAGGTCTCCTAGAAGGGGTGGGTCCCTAGTTATGAAAATACCTGTGAATCTTCCATCTAAAGTACAATGTACAAAAAGTGGCGTTAATTTTTCTCTCCCTTCCTTTCTCTAATAGATTAGGTCGAAGAAAATGTCTACTTTTCTAACTTCAAACGTTTCTCATTCATCGAGAGAGTTTAGTGTTCGGTGGTCTGGACTTGGGTGTGAGTCTCTAGGAAGGAGGCATACGGTCCTGACGGTGGAGGGAAGTGGGAGGAGTGACACGTCCCGGGGGTTTCTCTTCGGGTTCTCGAATGTCAGTAACGTAGACCTCAACCTTTCCCGTAAATTGGTGTCAGTAATTCAGATTGGGTAACGGACTGTCTTGTTACAGTGGATTTTGTAGAGATTACCGATCGGGTGGTTGGAGAGGTGTTTATCTTTCTATTCGACGAACCGTGACCCTTCGGTGAATAAGGTGACAACTTTACACTAGTAAA
The DNA here is from genome assembly GCA_006410555.1 of Capra ibex. NCBI lineage: Eukaryota > Metazoa > Chordata > Mammalia > Artiodactyla > Bovidae > Capra > Capra ibex. The sequence continues at coordinate 43,393,629 of SJYO01013871.1, forward strand.
AATCCTTTATTAAAGTATATATTTTAACGTTAGACTGAGATTAGAAGGTAAAGAAACAAGACCAGAATGTAATACCTAATCGTTCTTTCTTTAATGAGAAAAGAAAGCTATACAATCGAAGAGTTTATAAACCTCTGTTAACAAAAGATAAAGATATACAGAAGAGGGGTTCAACCCGACACAACTAGTTGGTTGTCCATTCCACACTACAACAAAGGTCTAGAGGAGAGTAATATTCGTAAGACCAGTAGGAGAAGGTGTATTTACGATGAAACAACGAGTCTGGGAAGAAGTCCATTATGAGGGTCGTGATTTGTATACAATATCTACACTAGTTTGGTTACTTTACTAGAGGTAAAACAGACCTAGGACGAGGAGATTAACATCACGGTTTCCCTTGTAATCTACAAACCGTTCGAGTAGGGTGTTGACCTCGTACTTCGCAAAGACCGGTTTATTTAGTAAGAATTAGAAAAAAGTAAATTGAAGACCGTTGAGTCAAGTAGATGTAGGGTAAACACGTAAAAAATTTGGAATCGAGTCTAGAAATATAAATAGGAATAATTTTACATACAATAAATAGGACGTAAATAAAGTATATATCTTAGGAAAAACAGTAGGTCATTGACCGGAAGGGTCTAGGTACACTAAAGTATTAGGAAGAAAAACACTGAAAGTATGTTCAGTAACTATTTATTTTGACGATTAGTAAAGTTCCCACCACAAGATACCTTGAGATGATCTCTGAAAGAAAGACAGAAATATTATTAGATAATTGGTTATGGGAACTCCAATAAAAAAGTATAAGTAGGTTGATATGATAGTAGTTACAATGAGGGGGTCGAACAAGTGTGTGTGAGTGTTTTACAGTCTTAAGGAAGCGAAAGAATATGAAAGACAATAAAACTCGAGATCCAAAGAAGTAAATGGGTAAATCGATCATAAACATCCCTGTCACCTTACACTTCCAAATGTCGGAACCTCTACTGGGCGAATTGAGATCAGAGGTAGCGAATGATCGACACCCTGGAACTCGTTTAATTACTTAAGGAGATTCGGTGTTAAAGGTGTAGATTTAATCTCTATTGTTACCCTGAGTAGAGAAGTTACTCTGTGAATTTCTTCAGAGTAAATTTCTTCATGTAATTGGATACATTTTTTGTGATCAAAGTCACGGACCGGGTGACATCCGAGAGTCCTTAATCGTTATTGTTACTAATACAACTGTAACTGTCTTTATTTAGTGGGTTGACGGTCAAATGTAATGTCAACTGTATTTATAATCGTCCCCTCATCTTTCATTGTAAATGACTCCCGGATGTATATTACGGTCCTCAAATGTATGTAATATATTGGACTGAATTAAAAGTATACCTTTTTCTTCACTTATAAGATACGTATATTAAACAAAAGATATATCCTTTTGACTCCAAGTATCTCTAATTTATTTGTTCTGTTCCGGGTACATTTAAATTCTATTTCACAATCAATAAGTTAACACAGGCTAAGAAACACTGGGGTACCTGACATCGGGTGGTCCGGGAGACAGGTACCCTAAGAGGTCCGTTCTTGTGATCTTACCCAACGGTAAAGGGAGAGGTCCCCTAGAAGGACTGAGTCCCTAACTTGGACCCAGAGGACGTAACGTCCGTCTAAGAAATGGTGTACTCAGTGGTTCCTTCGGGGGTTTAAATTCTATTGTCCGGTCTTAAGATTTCCTTAAGAAAAACTTGGGTTTCAGGAAGGGGGAAGAGGAGGGAGAGGGGGGAGGGGGTTAAGAGAGAGGAAGGACCAAGAGACGTAACTCACAAACCGACTTTCGTCCAACCTACAATTAAAGACTGGTTTTAGTTTACTACTTCCGGCTCTAAAGACTCCCAAAATTTATTCTACAAACCATAGTGAAGACCCGACAGAACTCGTAGTCTCATATAAGAATGGTATTTCGTCGTCCCTGATCTATTCGTCTTTAAGTCGTATTTTGTCATTGTATGAGTTTTATTAACTTTTGTCCCTGAGTTTATCTATGAACCTATGGTTATAAGTGTCGTCGTACTAACTGTTACCACTTTTCCATCTTTGTTGGGTGTACAAGCAGTTGTCTACTTGCCCATTTGTGCGTTATCTTATAATGAGTCGTACTTTTTCCTTACTTTAAGATTATGTACGTTGTTGTACCCACTGGGAACTGTTGTACCACACACTTTACTCGGTCAGTGTTTTCCTGTTTTATAACGCGTTAGACTGAATATATTCCATGGACCTCATACGTCTAAGTATCTGTGTCATCGTCTTATCCCTTCCTCTCCGCCCCTCAATAACAATTTACTCAAGTTACGAAGTCAACACTTGTGACTTTTGTGACGTTACCTGTCTTTCCAACTTGTTATATTTACGAATTACGGTGACTAGACGTGTAAAAATTTACCACCACAGTACATATAAAATGGTATTATTTTTCGTGTGCATCTGTCGGTCTCTTTATCACGTTACTGTGAATAATGCACGATTCAGAGTAGAGTAAACCCCGAAAGGGTCACGGAGTCTCTATTTCTTAGACGAACGTTACGTCCTCTGGGTCCAAACTAGGGACCCAACCTTTCTAGGGGACCTCCTCCCGTACCACTGGGTGAGATCATAAGAACGGACCTATTAGGACACCTGTCTTCTCGGACCGTCTGATGTCAGGTATCCCAACCTTTCTCAGTCTGTACTGACTTCGCGGACCCGTGTGTGTGTGTGAGTGCAGTAAATTAGGATGTCGTTAAAGTTCTTCATCTCGAATAATGACGAGAGTTAAAACTCTACTCCTGTGACTCCGTCTTCAAAGAGACCGACAGATTCACATAAAAAATAATACCATTCTATATGTACTATGTTTTAAATTGACAAATTTTTACATGTCTAGTCACCGTAATTCGTGAATGTACTAAGATGGTAGACAGGTAGAGGTCTTAAAAAAGTTGTAAGTGTTGACTTTGAAACGCGAGTATTCTTTACCTGAGTATGAGCGTATCGACCACTCCTGACCTCAGTCCTAAACTCGGGTAAGTCAGACTCGTAGGGACCTGACCTCGGCTCCAGAGGGTCCTCCTTCCGTAACAGGAGGACTCGGGTGTGTCAGGAACTTCAGTGGTGTAAAGAGACTCTCCGTCCCAAACCTCAAAGAGAGATCAAGACTTACGGAAGGGTCTCGGAGTATTTATTGGATCTGCACCCTCTGGGTCGACCCCAGGCAGCAGTCCTCCCGGCACACCCACTTTACGGCGAAGGAACCGAGGCCGACCCAAAACCGTGTCTCGAACTCTCCAAAGGACTACCACCGACTGAAAACAAAAATCAAAAGGAAAGTAAATAAGACAAACTACATCAACAAACCCTCCCTTCCTTCTTATATACAATACTATCCTGTAAACGTAGATAAAAAAAAGATAAAAAAAGGCTAGAAAGAAGATAAACGACGGTGGGTGTGTGAGGGTTGGTACGTCCTTCTGTTGACCACTCTAATACAAATCTCAATTTCCCGAGACTAATACGATGATGAGTACGTCTCCTTAAACGTCTACCCTCGACTACTGTTCTTTGTTTACCGTTTCGGTGAGGTAGTCGTGGGAGAAGGAAGGAAAGAAAGAGGAGTAGGAGTAGTCTCAACCGACAAGGGAGTTGTCAGGACCTCTGGACTCCGGTAACTGAGAGAACAGTGAGAAGGACCGACATAGTGTCAGTCAACGTTAAACACAACGTTCCTCGAACAGTGAGTGATATCACCTTCATACCCTCAAAACCCAGAAGTTAAAAAAATTACATTATAATAAACGTTGTTCAAGTTTGAATGGTTTTTTTACAACGTTCTTATCATGTTCCTCTAAAGTTTATCACTAAAATAGGTCTTGGAGGGGTTAGTTCAATGTGGTTTCAGAGGTTACTACAGGAAATGTCGTTTTCTCTGAGTAGGCCTATAACCCACGGTGGGTCAACAGTGTACAGAGATAAAAGGGAGTCAGACCTCGTCAGGAAGTCAGAAAGGAACTTAGAGTACAAAAACTAGAAAAATTTCTAATATTCCGTCAGTAAAACATCTTTAAGGGAATTCACCGTAACCAGACTAGGAAGGAGTACAAATCTGGATTCAATTGGTAAACCCCGTCCTTTGGGGACTTAATTATGAAACAAGAAGAGTAACCGTAAGAGGATCAACCGCACGTTACAGTCAAACAGGGCAAGTACAACTACAGTACTAGTGAACTAATTATACTACGAAAGGTCAAAAGAAGTGACAACAACAAACCAACGATTTAACACAGGTTAAGAAGACACTAAGGTCCCTGATATCGGACGGTCCGAGGAGACAGGTACCTTAAAAGATCCGTTCTTATGATCTCACCCAAGGGTGAAGGAAGAGGTGTACTAGAAGGACTGGGTCTCTATCTTCGACACAGAGGACGTAACCGTCTGTCTATCTAAGAAATGGTGACTCGGGGTACCCTTCTGGTTAACAATTGGTCTTACTGGAAGTTTATCGTGAAAGGATTAAGGTAGTACGGATGTAAATAATCAACCGTAAGAGGACATTCTTAAAACAGAAAAGGGGTACAAAAACAAGTAAACAAATAAATATAGTTACAACTGAGTACCCGGAGAGAAAATAAGTTACCCAGTACTAAGTAAGGATAATAATAAATAAAAGAGGATCTCAACCGGGAAAGTTCTACTAGGGAGACAGAAAAAGTGGATTTTATATTAAGGAACTAGACTGAAGTATACTTTGCATTTAGGAAACTGAAGTAAACTTAACATGAGAGGGACGGGGTCAGGACCCCAGTCGGTGAAGAAAAAACACCTCGTACTGGAAATTTTCAATCCTACACCTACACTTCACGCGAGTGTGGATTCCACGATGACGAGACTTCCGGGAAGTCAACTATCTTGAGTGAGCCGTGGAGGAGCCAGAGGAGACTCTATAGTAGAAATTCCCGTAGGACAGGTGGGATAAATTTTTAGTGTTGGGGGCTGTGGTTGGGATCGGTACCGGGTAAGGAGACTACGAAATTACAAAGGAAGAGTGCACAGTAGTCTTTTGTGACATTCATAAAATATACAAACGACATAATACGAGAGATGTGGGATTGAAGGGGGAGGTGTTTTACTTTATTTTGTAACCGAGATACTTCCATTTGTGATACGAGCACTGGTTTCGTCTGCTTTTGGGAACGGGAGTAATTACTTGAACTTCTACATATGTTTAATGGGTCCTTTATTACACCTCCGGTCCACACCTGTCACCGGGATTATCGAATCCTTTCAGTGTCGGTCCGTCCCTTACAGTCCGACCATCGTCTCATCCCTTCCTTCCCATTCACTCTCGTCTCGTCGGGTGACTCGGACATGGTCGGTCCCGACACGTCAAGTCGTCCTCCTAAACCAGGAACGGGAGTCTTCCCGTTGTCCTTCAGGGACCTCTTAAAATTTATATCCTTACTACTAGATTACATCGAATATAAAAAGTTTCTAGGGCCACTAATGAAGTACCTTCTTATTAACATACCCTCGTTCCATAAAGTGTCTTTATAAATGTATTCTAACAGAGTCGCTGGGTTCTCCCTCTGATAATCACCGGGATTCGATAATCCCGGTGACAGGTGTGGGCCGGAGGTGTAATAAAGGACCCATTAAACATATGTAGAAGTTCAAGTAATTACTCCCGTTCCCAAAGGCAGACGAAATCGGATCCCACCACCGTCATCTCATTATCGTCTAAATCCCTTATAAGACCTCCGACTTAGGGATTCTGGTGTCCACTACCTGATCTACATTCCACCTCCTTTTGCACAGTCATTACTAGGGGTGCATCTTCCAAGTTCTTATCTCTCAACGTAGACATGGACATACCGAAATTTCGGAGAGTACCATTGTCGAAACTGTAGGGGTTACCGGTCTCTACCTCCGATTACGAAAAGTCCACTCATAAACCTAGTTCAGAACAAAATATTTTAGACAGGTGTCGAGGGGTGGATGGTCACTCGGTATGGGGAGATTAACTTCTTCGTTCCTACATCCGGGAGTTGTGGATTCTGTCTCCGGATGGTAGGGAAACGTCCCGAGTCGTCTCTCGACTCGTTTCCTTGGGGACTCTTTTGGGTCTTTGTTCGATAGTGCAAGATAAGCAGAGTGAGTTGTGGGAGGCAAGAAAACGAGGACGTTTTTATAAAGAGAAACATTAACAGATATTTTCTAATAACAGACGTAAAATAAATTAATAAGGTATACTTCATTAATACTCTCTTATTAGTCGGTCAAGCGGTTATTATCTGCAAAGTATTTTCTTGTGTTTTCTGTGATTATTTCCGTCTCGGTCGGGCGTAGCGACAGTAGCAATCAAAGAGGTGTAGAAATTAAAAGTGTGTAACAATAACAAACGGACTTTAATTAACGGGTAAAGAAAGGGGTTAGTCCAAATAACGTTCACCCGGTGAAGATCTATCAATGTGCTAACCACACAAAGAGACTGTTTACAGGGTTATCTAGAACAGTTATAACTTTATAGAGAGATCCTCAGATCTTCCCTTTCTTAGTACTTGAGGGACACAGAACTATCGGATTCCCTGGACTATTCTTACATCGGAATGGTTCGTAGGGTAAGGACGGGGGGTTGAAGTAAAATGTGAACGCTTTAGACTTAGTAACTCTCCTCAACCGTGTCGACAACCACCGTCGGGACTCTGGTCTTGGACGTAGAGAACTTACCTAGATCTTACCACTCCGATATTGTCCTAAGCAGGTCGGAGGCCACTTTGACTCGAAAGATAGGATCCATACTTGGTAAAGTCTCCTACCGCAGATCCCGAAGGGAATGGGGACACGTGTGACAATCCCTCCAAGAAGGAAGTTGAGGACCAAGGATTTTATAAGAACAATACTTATTCTGCAAAGTCACAGTGGATTGTTCTACATAATCAGACGAATAAAAGTAGTGTTCCAGGATGTCTCATCCCCCGAATTTGTTTTCTGTAAAAGAGTGTCAAGGCCTCCGATCTTCGGGTTCTAGTCTCGTGGTCGTCCAACCCAAAGACACTCCAGAGCGAGGAGTCGAACGTCTGTTAGTGGAGAGAGACCCAGTAGTGTACCGGAAAGAAGATACACTTCCCTGTCTCTCTCTCTGTTTCGTTCGTACACACAAGGTGAAAACGACAGACAAGGAGAAGAAGATCCCTGTGACTAGGACATCCTAATTCCGGGGTAGGAATACCGGAATAACGGAATTAATGGAGGAACTTCCGGGGATAGAGATTTATGTGAGTACCCCCTAATCCCTAAGTCGTATACTTAAAACTGACCCCATCCTCACACACAAACCAACGAGTAAGTACAGACTGAGAAATGCTGGGGTACTTGACATCGGGTGGTCCGAGGAGACAGGTACCTTAAAAGGTCCGTTCTTATGACCTTACTAAACGGTAAAGGAAGAGGTCCTCTAGAAGGGTTGGGTTCCTAGTTTGGGTACAGAGGATGGAGAGAACGTAACCGTCCGTTTAAGCAAATGGTGACCCGGTGGACCTTTCGGGGTCCCATCCCCCACCCTCCTGTGTTAAGTCACGGATTGTGTCCTATTATTAAATTAGGATAGTGTCTTAGAGAAAAAAAATTTAATTCGATCATTACTATTATTAACGAACCTTCGTTGTTACCTCGAGGTGTCGGTCCCGGTACCTGTACATCACAAAGAGTCTGGAAACTTCACCGGTGGGGACTCGAGGGACCCGAGAAGGAATGGGGAGGAGTTCACTCGAAGGACCTTCCGGACCTTACTCCACTTTTGACACACACCTCTGTCCGTCTCGATCGGCCTGTGAGGTGGTGGAACGCGCACCGGAGTCGGAGTAAGTAAGGTGAGACCCGTCCCCGACACGAAACATATAGGGGGAAACTTGGTGGTCTCAGTCTTAGTCTAAGACCGTGTCTCATTGGGGAGTCAGTCTTTACTCACTCACCTACTTACTCCCGTGTGAGACACAGTCAGTCTAAACTGGTGGTGTGAGATGAATTTTATGAGTCACTGAGGGTCGTGGCCCTCCCGTTTCCGGTCACTCCGGAAGGTACCACGTGGTAGGGGGTCGGAGGTCGGAGTCGTGAAGCACGAACGTGACTGGAGAAAGAGGGACATAGAGACAGGTGTGATTCAGAGAACGTAAGAAAGTCTTACAGATACAGAAACAGATATGACAAGGACGACAGACCTTCTTGGGGAGAAGTAGACCGACCGGCTGAAACGGTAGTCTTTAGGGAGTGGAGGAAGGTCAAACTCTCCAAGAGGGTAAAAGACCCGAGGGTGACGAAAGATAAACTTGGGTACACGTACACACACACACACACACACACACACACAATCAACGAGTCAGTACAGACTGAGAAACACTAGGGTACCTGACATCGGTCTATGCGAGGAGACCGGTACACTAAGAGGTCCGTTCTTATGACCTCACCCAACGGTATTGGAAGAGGTTAACTTGGGAGTGAGGTCACATTAAATACAGGTAATTGAACAGACAGAGAGAGGATATCCATACTCCATTAAGAAAAAAAGACACATGAGAACGACAGATTGTTTTACGGACTATGTGGTCCGTAATTAATCAGATTACTTAACATAATTAAGAACGTATTACATTATTACTGATCTAAAGATTAGGTAATTGGTTTCGGTTATGTCATGTCTGTACGCATTCTTTACAATTATAACCGTCAAGTCCCTTAAACCGACTAGGGACTAAAGGGAAGTAAGGAAGGAAGGAGGGAAGGAGAAAGGGGAAGGAAGAAGGGTCGTCACCCCTCCATGGAGGGAATACCACGAAGTGTGGATGACCTAACCCTTCAAACTTCCTGTCACGCGGATTCCGTCATTAGGGGTTTGGACGATCTTAGAAGATCCTTTGAATGTTAATATGTAGGGGTCCGGTGTTCGGGGGTAACTCAGAACGGAGAGTGAGGGCTCTGAGAAGAATATTTGCGACTCAGAGGTGCTATGGAGCCGCTGACGTATGTTTCGTCTCGTGAGTGGGAGTGACTTCTGTTGTCGCTGGCAATGAACTGACCGGAGTCGAAAATTTCGGGACCGAAGAAAGTCGACGACTCTCTGTGTCTAGGATGAGGTACCGTAGTGAGGGGTACCTACAGAGTCACACTGGATCACCGGAAACTTTCCTCGTTTACGTTCGAGATTCGATACCGGGACGCATCTCTTTGACGGTGTCTTTGTTTAGAATGGTAAATCAAGTGTATTATTCGTTAACGTTAATACTTGGAGGGGTGCAACGAACAAATTAATAATGGATCCAGTCCAACTTTATGTAAGCCACCTTTAACTCGACGGAAAGAAACTCGACTCTGTGTTTGCGAAATTCAGAAGTGACAATTATAGTAACGACCCCTTTAGTTCGACCGTATACAAAAGTCATTGGTGGTGACTCTAGTAAAGAGAGAGAGAGACCCCATTAAGACTCTTTCTTTTCGTAAGTTTTATAAGATAAACGGTAGGGGATCTTGTAAGTACAGTACATCGCGGATGTTAATTACTCACCATGAACACTCCTATACTCAGTAATGTCGTTTCGTAAATTAAGGTAAGAAGAGGTTGCGTGACTAAATTAGGTGGGACTCAATTTGGCCTCGACATAGCGTGGAAGGGACTTGTCTCGAGGTACTCTATCGTACCCCACAGACTTGCTGTCATTAAAGTGTATACATGTATCGTCGAAGTTCCGATCCTAGAGGTTCTCAACGAAGTGGGTGTCATTAACTACCGTGGAGATTCGCAATGTAATTTGTAAATTAACTTGTCAATTTACACCTAATTACTCCGGTAATTAATTATGTCACCCCTTCAGACGTTAAGAATAGACACCGGGTGTCTCTCCTAAAGGGGTATGGTATATAAACTTTAAGGTAGTACTTCTAAGTCTGAACACTTTGACAACCCTCACCCAGACCACCCCTCTGAATGTCATCTTGACCTTTATTATACCGACCGTCCTTTTCCTCGGTCTTATATCTCTGTACTCAAGTTTAGGTCCATGATGATGATTATCGACATACTGAAACATATTTAGTGAAGTACAGAGACCTTGAGTCAAATGACTATACTTTTTACGTCCGACATGCTGTAATAGGGGAATCTAAATAAATTAGTTATGGGACTCAGACACTTAAATTGGTTTATATAAGACTCACCGGTCAACGAACCGATAAATGTATAGATGATGAAGACGAGTACTTTACGAACCGAGTCTCAAGGTCGGGAAGATCAAGTTCGGGGAATGTCGAGTGGTTCGCCTCCGTCTCCTGAGACCTGAACCTAGGTGTCAGGGTAGGTACGAGGTAGACGTCGATCTCCTCTCTAAAGTCTTCAGTTGTCGATGTAGGTCGAGAAGGAAGGAGTAAAAATTTTATAATTATCCTACCAGACCAACAATACTCCTAATTCTATAAAATGGGCTCATGGTTCTTCGTTCTACATATACACGCTATGACAAAAATCAAAATAATAGTAGTTGGTCCCAGTGACTGCCAACCAAGACCCTCAGTACAGTCCCGGACACCGACGGAGGAGTAGAGATGAGAGAAAGAGAAGGGGGATAGAATTAGTAAGAACTCAAAGATCAAAAGATTTATATTTAGTTTGACAATAACTCAGAATACTATGGGTATTAAGAAGTGAGTTGTCAGTTAATAATTTTGGGTACCCGTCTCCTCGGTCCACTCGCTGTCAGGTACCCGAGTGTTTTCTCAGTCTGTGCTGAATCGTTGATACCATCACTTTTACTTTGTCTTTCTTTGAGGATTTAAATGTCTACCACCGCAACGGAGAAGGGTTCAATAGGGTCGGTGATTCGAAGTTTCGCTCGGAAGAAAGGTAGGGAAGTAAAGGTCACCTTATAAAAGTCCTAGGAAGAATCTACTTTTGCTTCTTTATTTTTCTAGTTTCCTTCTTAACGAATACGAAAAAGAGGGGTTTAGGAGTAATCGTTATATAAGACCTCTTTAATAAATTGAAGTTCACTTATCGTATTTGAAAGTACCGGTAAACCCTACCGGACATACATTTAGTTACTCCGTGTATTAGTTTTCTAATTTAATACAAGTACGTTCACACGCATGATTCAACGAAATTAACACAGGCTGAGAAACTCTGGGGTACCTGACATGTACGGTCCGAAGAGACAGGTACCTTATAAAGTCCGTTCTTATGACCTCACCCAACGGTACGACAGAAAGTCCTCTAGGAGGGTTGGGTCCCTAGCTTGGGTACAGAGGACACCAAAGACGTAACGTTCACCAAAGAAATGGTGACTCTGTGGTCCCTTCGGAATTTATTACAAGCCATCGTAAAATAATGATTTATACGTAATAAAATAATGGAGTATACTGTGTACCTAAGAAAAAATTGGTTTTAGGAAATACAGATGATGTAACTTATTGTTTATAATAATTAAATAAATAAGTTTTTTATAAAGAGACTATGAATGATCTACGTTCCAGGATACGACTTCTTATATTAATGTATGTATCTATATAAAGATACATAATGTATATAGTACGTAAACTAGGTATAAACGATTAAGTGAATGATCGATTTTAAATAAACATTGGAGTTTTAGTTATAAGTAGGGCGAAAGTGTCAGTAGGTTCCTGTACACGTCTAACGCAACGGCCCGAGCGTACAAGGGTCAACTCGACCTTGTTTCACTACGAGACAGAAGAATAAAATCGAGAATATGATGTCTTTCACAGGAAATAAACACTATACAGCACGACACGGTACGATTCAGCTAAGTCAGTGCAGACTGAGACGCTGAGTTACTCGACATCGGAGGATCCGAGGAGACAAGTACCCTGTCTCCTTCTTATGAGGTCCGTTCTTACACCTCACCCAATGGTACGGAAGGAGGTCCCTTAGAAGGTTTAGGTCCCTAGCTTGGGTGCAGAGGATGTTGAGGGTGTGACATCCACCTAAGAAAGGACCACTCGGTGGTCCCTTCGGGAAAAACACTATATAAATCACGGTTTATAAAAAATGTAAGACACGAAAGGGAACCACTAAAACGATAAAATTTATCAGGGGTTGTGTCGTCACTTCACGACAGATCACGAAGATTCACGTCATGTTGACACTACACGGATTGTCCATTTGATGTCTAAACGATTCGAAACAAGTCAGTACTCACTATATGACGATAACTGGGACTCAAGTTACAATTACTTAATTATACATAATATATAATAGAAATTTATCTTTTTGTGTGTTGTTCTAATATATAACTAATCAATTGTTTTTACACCGGTCTCTGAGAGTCCTTGGACTAAGATATAACTGGGATCTTCGTTACCGAGTCATAAGTGCTCCAGTCACAAACGTCGTCAACATGTCTTGTATTGAGGGTGTTTACAACTCTTAACTAACAGATATACACATACATATTAATCCATGACACGTACGATTCAACGAAGTCAGTATAGGTTGAGACGCTACGACACCTGTCAGCGGGTGGTCCGAGGAGACATGTACCCTAAGAGGTCCGTTCTTATGACCTCGTCCAACGGTATGGGAGGAACCCGTAGAAGGACTGGGTACCTAGTTTGGGAGTAGAGATTGTAGGGAACGGAACCGTACTCCCAAGAAATCGTGATCACGATGGACAACAACGACAAATCAGTGAGTCAACGCAGGTTGAGAAACGCTGGGGTACCTGAGGTTGTGCTGGGGTACCTGAGGTTGTGCGGTCCGAAGGGACAAGTAGTGGTTGAGGGTCTCGAACGAGTTTGAGTACAGGCAGTTCGACCATTACGGTAGGTCGGTAGAGGAGGAGACAGCAGGGGAAGAAGAGGAGGGAAGTTAGAAAGGGTCGTAGTCTCAGAAAAGTTTACTCAGTCAAGAAGTGTAGTCCACCGGTTTCATGACCTCAAAGTCGAAGTCGTAGTCAGGAAGGTTACTTATAAGTCCTGACTAAAGTTACTATGATGGGTCAGTAGAGTAGGAGACAGTAGGGGAAACGGAGGACGGAAGTCAGAAAGAGTCCTAGTCCCAGAAAAGGTTACTCATCCGAGAAGCGTAGTCCACTGGTTTATAACCTCGAAGTCAAACTCCTAGTCAGATATGAACTTTCGAGTCCCAACTAAAGGGAATCCTAACTGACCAAACTAGAGGAACTTCAGATTTCTTGAGAGTTCTCAGAAGAGATCGTAGTGTTAAACTTTCATAGTCACGAAGTCTTAAGTCGGAAGAAATACCGGGTTGAGTGTGTAGGTATGCACTGATGACCGTTTTGATATCGAAACTGACCTACATAGAAACAATCGTTTTACTACAGAGACGAAAAATTATACGACAGATCCAAACAGTATCGAAAAGAAGGTTCCTCGTTTACGGAAAATGAAAGTACCGACGTCAGTGGTAGACGTCACTAAACCCTCGGGATCTTTTATTTCAAACAGTGACAAAGGTAACAAAGAGGTAGATAAACGGTACTCTGCTACCCTGGCCTATGGTACTAGAAGCAAAAAAAAAATTACAATTCAAAATTCGGTCGAAAAAGTGAGAGGAGAAAACGAAAGTAGTTCTCCGAGAAATCAAGGAGAAGTGAAAGACGGTAATCCCACCACAGTAGACGCATAGACTCCAATAATTATAAAGAGGGTCGTTAGAACTAAGGTCGAACTCGAAGTAGGTCGGGTCGTAAAGTGTACTACATGAGACGTCTAATTTATTCGTCTCACTGCTATATATCGGAACCGGACCTTTCGGGGATTAATTCATGATATGTGACTGACATGTCCTTAAATAACAACAAGTCGGTCATTCATTACAGACTGAGAAACGTTGGTCCTCTGTCTAGATAAAGAGTCCTCTGTCTATTACACTAGACCATAAGGGTAGAGAAATTCTTAAAAAGTCAAACAACACTAGGACCAGGTACCCTCCAAGTCACCACCTAAAGAACGGACGGTGTGTCCTCCGGAACCAAACTAAAGACCGAGTACGTCGGTATCGCAGGGGAAATAACTCGAAGGGACCACCGGGTCTGTCATTTCTTAGACGGACGTTACGTCCTCTGGGTCCAAACTATTGTCCCAGCCCTTCTAGGGGACCTTTTCCCTTACGGATGGGTGAGGTCAAAAGAACGGACTCTTAAGGTACATATCTTTTCGGACCACCTGATGTCAGGTACCCCGACGTTTTTCAGTCTGTGTCAGTTTCCGAAATCGTATCAGTCACTTCGTCTTCATCCACCAAAAGACCTTAAGGGAACGAAAAAGATACTAGGTTGTCTACAACCGTTAAGTCAAAGAGACGGAAAAAGTTAAGGTCTAGATGTAGACTTTAAAAAATCAAGTACATGACGACTTCAGATCGAACTTCCTAAAACTCGTAATGGAACGATCACTCACTTTACTCTCGTTAACATCTCGTTTTCAAACTCGTAAGAAACCGTAACGGAAAGATACCTTAACCTTACTTTTGACTGAAAAGGGTCAGGACACCGGTGACGACTCAAAAGGTTTAAACAACTGTATAACTCACGTCGTGAAAGTGTCGTAGTAGAAAATCGTAAAATTTGTCGAGTCAACCTTAAGGTAGTGGGCGTGATCGAAAGATCATTACGAAGGATTCCGGGTGAACTGAAGCGTGAGGTCCTACAGACAGGGATCCACTCACTGGTGTGGTAACACCAAAAAACCCAGGGATTCTGTAAAAAAAGCCTCTTCCGTTACCGTGGGGTGAGGTCACAAGAACGGACCTCTTAGGGTCCCTACCACCTCGGACTACCCGACGGCAGATACCCCAGCGTGTCTCATCCTGTGCTGACTTCACTGAATCGTCGTCGTTCTGGAAAAGACATATGAAGACACATAAGAACGGTGGAGAAGAATTAGACAAGACGAAGAGAATACAGAACGACAAAGACAGGAAATAACACGGGTAGAACCGTAGTTTACAGGAGAACTGTAGAGGTCAAAAGAACTTCTCTAGAGATCAGAAAAGGTAAGACAATAGAAGGAGATAAAGGAACGTGACAAGTGAATTCCGAAAGAATAGAGAGAGACGAGAAGAGACCTTGAGACTTAAGTCTACCCATATAGAGAGGGTAAGAGGAAACGGAAAGCTAAGAGAAGAAAAGAGTTGAGAAACATTGTGGAGGAGTCTTTTGGTGAAACAAAAGATCGTAAAGGAAAGGAAACCCTACCAAAACCAGTAACGGAGGACGTGTTACGATGTCTGGAGACAGGTATCAAAAGTCTGTGAAACAGATGGTCTAGAAACGGAACTCAAATAAGTAGTGGAGGTGACATATTAGTATTCTCTAAACTAAATCCAGTATGGACTTACCAGACCACCAAAAGGGATGAAAGAAGTTAAATTCGGACTTAAAACGTTATTCCTCGAGTACTTGACTCGGTGTCAGTCGAGGTCCAGAACAAAAACGACTCACATATCTTACAGAAGTAGAAACCGAGGTTTCTTATATTAGTTATACTAAAACAATAACTGGTACCACTACTAGGTACACATCAAAGTAGAGAACACGACAACTTTCTGGTCACACAAGAGAACCGTTTTGAGACAATCGGAAACGGGACGAAGTAAAACATGAGGTTTCGGTTTAGACGGACAATTGAGGTCCATAGAGAACTGAAAGATGAAAACGTAAGGTTAGAGAACACTACTTTTCCTGTAGAAAAAAACCACAATCAAGAACTTCCAGAACCTCCAGAAGTATCTTGGTAAGTTGAAGTCGAAGAAACCGAAATCAACAACCCTGTGTTTGAACCTAATGACACCAAACTTACCAAACGGAACCTTTATTTGACTCTAGTAATACAGTAAAAACTCTGACGTGAGTTTATGACGTAAAGTGTGAGAAAACAACTGATACACTCCAGATGAAGTAAAAAAGATTCCCTAAGAACGGGTGTCATCATCTATATTACCAGTAGACTTAATTTAAGTGGGTAAGGATAGGTAAAATCAAGTGACTAAGGAGTTTAGTTACAAGATTTCTTTGTTCGAGAATTTAAGTTACAAGTGAGAACGGTAGAGGACGAATTGGTGTAGGTTAAATGAAACTAAGAACCTTAATTGTAAGATCCAAGGACCCGTTATAACAAGAATGTCGTAACCTGAAATGAAAGTGGGGGTCTGTGTAGGTGTTGACTCGTGGTAGAGACTAAACCGGGTCGGAGAAGTAAGAAAGACCTCGATAAAGAGACGAGACGAGGACATCCCATGACCTGTGACCCCCTCGAATAGAAGACCACAGTATAGAAAAAAACGGAAAAGTATGACAAGTACCCCAAGAGCTCCGTTCTTATGACCTCGCCAAACGGTAAGGAAAGGGGTCCCCTGGAGTAAAACAGTCTTGAGAGGTGGTACTGGGCAGGTAGAATCAACCGGGACGTATCGTACCGACTATTGAAGTGACTCAATGAGTTCGAACACTGGGTACGTTAGCAAACAAATCGAAAGACACTAACACCAAAAGTAAGACCTTCGACACCCTACCATTAAGAACAAAGAAGACAGACGGAAGACTACCTACTCCTACTTAGATTACGTTCGAAGGACTACCCTCCCTGACCGACACCCCCTTTGATCCAGAACGAGAACACCCGTCCCGGTACGAATCATTTAGACACTAGGTCAACAGACGACTACTCACCCCGACACAAGGGAAGAACAATCAAATACACCGGACTCCGTTGGGTCAGGACATCAGATGTCCAAGATACTATCCCGATTATAGTATCCTTAAGGAGGTTCTCCTTAATTCGGTTGTCTGTGGAGGGTCCTGGGAACGACAGTCACGGGTGCCGTCCGGTGACGGTTGTGTATGGAGGAATCCTCTGGGAGTTTGAGAGTTTCCGTTCAGACCAGTCAGAGGACACCCCAGTGACGAGGAAAGGCAACCCAAGACCACGTGTGTTCTATAAGAAACACGGGGGGGGGTGGTTCTCAGAGACAAAGGGAGTCAGGACACCTTCAAGACGCTAGTTTAAGACGACAGGAAGTTTCAGTCTAAAGGTGAGGTGTCGTGTGTAAGTGGGTCCTACATAATCCAGTGTCATTGTCTCTACTGTTCAGAAGTAGCGTACTAATACAATGTCACGACACCCACCTACCCCTTACGTCCTTCTGGTGGTTTCTCTAGAGTCGGATCCTACCTCCTACTTACAGTCATTTCCGATGGGTTTCCTATCCTACGAAATACACTCTTTACTCCTGGTTAATCGAACCTCTGAACCCACCTTTGTGACCACGTTCCCAGGTGTCGTGAATAAAACACGTTCCAGGACTTTGTCCGTAGTGTCCACTGTGTTTCTAATAACTCAAACATAGGACTCCAGTCAAAGAGTTCTTTTGAAAAGAACCTGTGTAGGAAGGGAAGTCTGTGTGTATGTGAGGGTTTGTTCTGATCTAGACCTGGGAGAGTATCTCGAGGAAAGGGGAAGTAGTGTGTAATAACTGATCGTAGACCGAGGGATTTACCTAATACACGGGGACTTTCGTCCCCTGTCCATAAAAACAATGACAACAGTAACAAAAAGTAACAACGAAGAGGGTGACGGAATTTGGAGTGTACCGTGTTTGATAACTTACTGACTTAATTTTAACGTCTCATACCAGTTCCAGAATGTAGATCCTACCGTTGAAACGTTCCTTCAAACCGTTCCAGTGTCATATCCTTCCCGGAAAAGGGGTATACCTTGTTATAAAATAGTACCCCTTAGGGACATATGGGTAACCATAAAAATAAGTAGTACGAAATTCGAAAATCAACGAACTTATAAACTGGACTTATACTCATTTGATCGTTATTGATCTCCACTTTTCACTCTTTTGTTTTTTCAAAAGTCCAGGAGATTAAATATTAAGATTTACGTTCGAAACTATGATCCTAGAACCGGGAACGAGAGTCGAGTCGACCCGTTCCCTGAGTTCACGGACGAAAATATTAGAAAAAGAAGATATAAACTCGACTTCCAGGTAGGGGTCTCCTTAAAAAAGGAAAAGAGTATGGGGAATTTAAAGGAACGGTACTTCTGACAAGAAACACTCATATTCTTCGTGTAGACTCACCCTACCCTCAGTGTCGTAGTTAGTGTTCACTACTAGTCTCAGTCCTACCGGTCCTACCGGTTGGGACTCCACCGTCTTGTTACGAAACTCTGAAGATTCTGTCCTCAAGAACGGGAAGACAAAGAGTAGAGAAACCACATCCTAAGAATTTGAGTTTGTAAGTACACCATCCCATTCGTGGACCTCAACCGGTTCACCTTGGTACGGTTCGGGACAGATTTCGCCATCGACGATGACTCGACGTACAGTCTTAAAATCCCGGTCATAACGGTTTGAAAGAAGTTTTCTTTCGTCTTTAGACCGAAAGGTAGGAGTCGAATAGTTCAACACAACACAAGTAATGATAGAAAGACTTCATAGAAAACGGCTAGTAATTCGTTTACTATTTCTATTTATCTCGTCACACAGGTAGACTTCCTCGAATTCCAGGTCCCGCTCTCCATTTTGAGTACGTGACAGACCAGTGCTACGTGTGACCAAAGATAACAGGTTACAACAGATGTCTCCTTCACACAATCCGTCAAAGTAATCCGTTAAACCAACTTCTCTTAGGGATGTTATCTCATTGTTGTTTGAGTTGACAAATACGGGGGTCCTTTCCTTTGAAAGACGGGTATCCCGAAGAAACGACTCGAACATCTCAACAACTTATTGGACATTTTAATACAACGTTATGCAATTCTTCCATTTACGTCCCCGACGGACTAAATTTGGTATAAGTCTGTTGTCATGAGACGATCGTAAGAAGACGAAGGGAAGGGAAAAGAAAAAGGAGTAGACCTGAGTCTACGTTCAGAGACTGAAGGTCATTCTGGAAGAAAGGAGAGGAACGAACATTTCCTAGTTAGTATTAAAATTCCATTGTAAAAACTAGTTTTAGGGTCATGAAAATGTTTTGGACTGTCAAAAAAGGTTACAATAGTAAACCGTTTCACTAGTCTCTAAGTGACAAAGACGATTAAAACTCGATGTCATCAATTGACACCCTAAAACCTCCTCGTCAAGACCTCGGTACAGGGGGATTGAAGAGTATGAACGACACACTGAACCCGTTCTACGAATTGAACCAGGGATTCGGTGTCAAAAGAGTAGATACTTATTATATTATTATTACGGATGAAGACACAAAACACTTCTAGTTTACTCTAGTATATAATTGATATAACTACTTTTTGGAAACAATAGGATTGTCTCATACTAATTATTTCTAATACGGATACACTTAGTATTCTTCCCGAGTCCATTTCTGTCAATTATAATAATAATAGTTTATCCCGGTACTCATGAAGGACTGACATCTCGAAACACTCTTATACTCTGTAAAAGTTTAGTGTTTACAGTCGAAAAAATTAATTTTTTAAATTAAATTCATATTAACGAGATGTTACATAATAAAAGACAACATGTTTTTTCACTTAGTCGGTATAGGGGAGGGAAAACTTGGAGGGAGGCCGGAGGGAGTAGGGTGGGGAGATCCAGTAGTGTCTTGTAGCTCGACTCGAGAGACACTTTCCACTGTCGAAAAATTTTCCTCTACCACACAGAATTTGGTTTTTCTAAAACCAAATTCATTACCTTAAAATCTCTAAGAAATTTTATACCCACCTTGTCTAAAAATATTTAGTCAATACATGGACGACTCAGACTTGACTTGGTCGGTACACCGATGGTTTATGCAGAACCAGTCTTAGGAGTACGAGTCCCAAGACATAATCAAATATTCAAGGGATAGAACAACCAGGGGTAGTAGTGTCTGATGACCCCTTTGAAATCAAACTGAGTCTTAACTCCGGGTCTTCGTCCACACAAAGATAGTAGTACGAGATGTTAAAATATGTTGACTCGTGAAGGCAACAACGGGTTCGGTTACACATCAAAGAAGATGTGATACTTCTCGGGACTATCCACACGTATTAGACTCTGGACTAGTGTATGACTTAAAAGGGTAGTTTCGAGAAATCAACTCGGTAAAGGTGATAATCTACCGTATTTAGTTTAAAATCAGAATAAAATTTGATCTGGTACTTGTCTAATCTGAAAAGACAGGAAGATCTATCGAAGTCTCAGTTACCGAGAGTGTAAAGGTTCACAGTTTCTTAACGGTGAAGTTTCCCAAGTTGAGAAAGGGTTAAAAATAAATCTTTTGACTATTACCAACTTTATTCGGTGTCCCCCAGTTTCTCGGTCCACCGGTCCCTCGAATATGGGCTCTACTCTTTACGGAACGACGGACGACCAAATTATCCGACGGGAATAAAGATTACCCCGAACTCACCTTGACTTTAGCTCCGGCTCTTTGGTATAGTCTCGCTAGAATTGTAGCTTGGTGGACTGTAACCCAGACACCCCCTATAAAGTAGTAACAGACGAACTGGAAACCGGAGAATCTGAATGTCGGGTAGTAAAGACTCTACGTCTTTGATTTTTTCGGTAAACAAGGGGTAGCTTACATGGACAAGGCTACGCGACAGTTGTCGACAAACGAAACGATTGACACGGTTCCCTTTTGTTAACTACGGTCGTTTGAGCTTAAAGATTGGTGGAGAAAATAAAGACAGTGAGGACCACAATTACTACTGGATATAAGAGATGGTATTACTAATAGAATTTTCAGAAAAACCGAAACTTCTCTCGCAAACTCAGGATTCACGGACGTAACACTTTCTTATATTATACCTCTCCAGATAATAGAATCTTAAGTAAACGGGTAAAAAAAGAAAAAAACTCCGTCGTGACATTTAATTTGGCGAACTCAACCGAAACATCCAAAGAAAGAGAAAGGGGGGGAAAAAAAAAAAAACGTATGTGTCGTTCCTATTGATGTGGAGTCTAAATACTCGTAACACTTGTCCAAAGGTATCGTTGGTGAGACCGACGAGATGTGGTTTATTGGAACAGTACACTCGCAAATAGTGTCCTTGTAGTTCCTGACCTAACGTGACATGCGAGAAACCGATTTGTCGTCCTAAAAAGACTTATTATTAACCAGCACCGGAAAATAAGGTGGTCAGTCTCAATTAGTAGGGGCCTTAGACTTTAATTGGTATTACGTAAGTTTCGAGTCTCACGTCGGTAAGTTTTTAAGGAGAAACCTCCTTCTTTTGAAAGGTTACTAGAAACGAGAAACAACATATACTGGTAACAACAATGACAATAATAGTAATAATGATAACCCTCCCGAATTGTTCTCTTCCTACTCTTGAATCCTTACAGTACATCTTAAACAATGGTACGACATTCATTTTATCCGTAAAATTGATCGGACAATAAATACTCTATATGTTCTATAAAATTCGACGGTAGTTTTGGTCATCAATAAAAAAGGAGAGTTTAATGTTCTGTAAACTAGTAAACTTACCTAAAATGATCCAATTAAATAAAAGGTGTCTAAGTACAAACTGATGTGTGAGCCTTTAAGGTGCACACGAAGTCTACATAGCATAATCATCCCTTTACTTACCCCACCTTTCCTAGTTACTCGACAGAGACACGGATGTGTCGTGCACACACGTACATGCGTGTCCGAGAACACACGTGCTTGGGTGTTCTTCCTGGGTCTTTCTTTTATTAATGTAGTGTCCCTATCTCGACCGAGAGACAGTATCCGTTAATATAATCTCGACTCCCACCCACCCGAATTTTTTTTTTTACAGTCCTAACACCAATAAGTAGTCGTCTCTCTAAAAGACTAGGTACTTCTCAACGGTACATTTTAAGACGATCCCTATCCTGGTTTGAAGTCGTTTAAGAGGTTTTACATCAAACGTCTCAGAAAAATTGTGAGTAGTAAAAATGACTGGAGAGAGAGAATGGGGAAGAAAACGTGAAGGGACCAGGGTCTCAGAAGAAAGAATGTCCAGGATGTAGTAACAATAACATCAATTATTAGTAGTGTAGTATCCACATCGGAGAAGGATTTCGGTGGTCCCACCGATTCAACCATTTTTTAGACGGACGTTACACCCTCTGCACCCAAGTTAGGGACCCAATCTTTCTAAGGGACCTCCTCCCGTACCGTTGGGTGAGGTCATAAAACGGACCTCTTAGGGGCACCTGTCTTCTCGGACCTCCTGACGTCAGGTCCCCCAGTGTTTCTTGACCTGTGTTGACTCGTTGATTCGTGGGGATGTCTATCAATGTATCTTTTGATTTATACCCGAGAGTTGTCCTTTTTAAATTCTTTAGTTACTTCATGCCGAAAAACTTCTTACCTAATCTCTTCCTTCCTGTAAAATTTTCAAGAATAGTGTCATATGGAAGGTCCATCGGTGTCTGAAGCAGTAGATTCTGAGGGAAAATATTCTTTCTGGACGTCAGTCACGTTAGTTTACTTCAATTACTAACCTAAACCTCTACTTTTAATGGATCCACCCGTCTAAACGCTACGTCCCTTTACCGTGATGGGTAGGGTACAGTATAGAGACAAGAACAGAAAAACGTTAAGAGGGAAACTTTATTTACATAAGTACCCCGTCCGTTATCTGACTCAAAATCTTTTCGTTTTTGTATCTCAACATCAACCTTGTGTCATTAAGTAAATGAGTAGTTTCTATATAATTCAAGGAACATTTACGGTTCCTGTAACGATCGACGACACACCCTTTGTTGTTACTCGCTTTGGACTAAGGGTGGGAGACCCGTGAAGGGTCAAACCTCCCCTCTATTTTATACTTGTCTTGGACCCGTCGACGACGTGATGACTTACTCTTCGGTTAGAGAACGCTCACTCACTGTATTTTTAGACCTCCACTGTCGTCAATGACCGAAACAGCACCCTCGTCCCGGGGGTCACACACATTGACGAACTGAGGTTCCTACACACCTTCCGACCCCTGACACTAGTTTATTCCGACTACTGACCTCTCTTCTCCCGTTCTCACTTTCGTTCTCCGAGTCTCACAGCACACACAAGACTCTTCTCAGTCGAACACGACCCCGAGGCCTAAGTACAGGGATTCAACACTCATCTCCATTGGACTCTTCATGGAAGTCCGATCTAAACTCCGTAACAATGGTTCCAATGACTTCACAGTCGGTTTCTACGAACCTGTAAATAAACCTACTATAATCTCTCAGTAAACTCCAAGAATTTGTCTTGTGACTAAACTAGTTTCGATATCCTCTTAAATTTACACCGGCCATTCCTCCTTCCCTCTGTAAATAGAAAACTTTCCTATCTAAATGAAGTTCAGAGACAAGTTGATTGGAAAATCAGAAGAAAATGAAGACCCCCTTTTCTTCTCCACTAAAGCAAAACTACCACCGTAACTCCATGACATAATCTCCACCCGTCTCCAAGGACGCCACGTGCGAAGCATAGGTACCGAATCGTTAATCCATCCTCTTGTCACTCGTTTACGTAGTTTCTGTGTCGGTCTCAGAATAGTAAACTACAGAGTTCAAAATTATCCTCAAAACGCTTCTCCTTTCTTCACTGATTATAACAACTGGTCACGGATTATTCGAGACTGGTCAGACAGTTTCTCGTAATGACGACAATCTGGGGTCTCACGTTATCGATCTATGGTCACTCTCCTTGTACGGTACACCTCCTTTTTAGAAGTGTCTGAGCACAGATGTTGGGCCTAAGTACTTCGTGTGGGACTGGACCTACTAGGGACCCTAAGACGTGTCGGGAGAAACTGAGACAACCCCCTATATTACACAACAGTAACTTCAAATTTCATATTTTTCTTCCCATTTGGTGGGAGAGAGTACAGGGAAGTGAGACAGAACGAGAACTGGTAGATTGATAACTAGTGTAAACCAAAGACTTCACCAAGACAGGATATTCGACAAGTTTTACTTGGAAAAATTAGAAAAGAGGAAAAATTAAAATCTTCTGGGTGCTCCTGTGCACGTCATCCAGGTAACACGAGAGTCATCTCACCCACAGGACCGATAGGCACAAGTCGTAATCCGAGAAAGACCAATCTTCATTGTCAAGACGAACCCGTTGACACACAAAAGATTTCGACATATCGTTTAGAGAGGTTTTATATTACCGAGTTTTGTTTTTATTATTATTCGCTTGTAGATAGTCAAAGACTCCCAGGATTTAAACCGTCGTCGACTCGATCTATCAAGACCGAATCCAAAGAGTACTTTAAAGTCAGATTACTGTCGGTCCTGATGACAATAGACTTCTCCCCCGATCCCGATCTTCTATGTGAAGACTCCACTGAGTGGGTACACCGTACGTTTGACCACGACCGATAACAGTTCTCAGGAGTCAAGAAGTCAGTATCCCAGGGAGGTGTTCCGACGAACTCACAGGAACGTTGTCCCGTCAACCGAAGGGGGTCACAGTCATTCATGATTTTCATATTCTATAGTTCGAGTTTAGGGTTACCGGGTCCGAACCTTCAGTGTGTGGTGGTGGAGATATATAAGATAACCAGAGTGTTCCGTCGGATGAAACTACTCCGTCCTTTAATATATATTCCACGTCTGAGGTCTTCCATTTCTAGGAACTTTCAAAGGAACCTCCGATGACGGGTGATTTCCCGATAAAAAACGTGGAGTGTTCACCTACACATTCGAAGATCGTAAGTCTTCTCCTTGACAGGAAAAACGAATTTTGAGACCCTTTTAAAAAATGGACACGACTCCAACTTGTCACGAATAAAATAGATTGTGTCAGACCTTATTACAAACTACTACTCAGTTTAATAAAATTTGTATGCAATTTTTGTCATTTGAACAAAAAATCAAATATAAACATTTACACGTAAGTAAATGGTTATAAAAGTACTTCCCGGTTACTAAAAAGAAACTCATTTCAGGAAGATTGATTTCAAGACGTAGTAGAAAAGGGAGGTTGGTAAGGGTCTTTCATATTAAATTTATTAGATCAAAACCAAAGAAATTTCATTTCGGTCTTGGATTTTATATAAAAGGTTTATTACTCTTAAATCTGAAGTTGTTCTGGAAATACTAAACTTGGTCGGAGAATCTCTACAGAGTGGGTATATTCAAGAAAAAAAAAAATTAGTTTAAGAGTAAATAACTGAAAAGGTTTCGTTAGGTAAACCAAAAATACTTTCTTTGTTGTGAGAAACGTAAGAATAAAGTGTCAAAACGTATTACGAATTTATTTAATGCGTGAATATTGATGTTGGTCGTATTTTTTCAAACCCCTTGTTTGTACTGACTAAACACCTTAGTGTGTCATACTAGTCATCCTCATCTCACGTGACCCCGGGATCTCTTTTCATACGATCCGGTTGTCCAAGGTGTCTTACAGGACTTCAAGTCTACCCATCGTAACCAAGTCACCAAGACACAGTTCCGTTACAAATACCAGTTATAACAATGAATGAACGTAAAGGAATTTTATAAGTGACTTTGGTGATTATAAACACGAGGGAAGAGTTTTTAGTTTAGACACATTTATTAACTCGACCGGCACATCGGCTAGTCTATGTATGTCTATGAGTATCTGATAGTTACTTGAGTTTTACGAGAGGTACGGTTCTTTCATCTTTTCAGGATTTCTTTCCCCTTCTACTTTCGAATTCTCAATTGTACAAACCGAGGTATGGAATCCGACTAGTGTACCTAGTCGAAGATTAGGTTTCAACTTATAGTTATGGGTCCGTCATGTAAGTAGTCGGGGTCAGAGTCATCAGTTCTTCCGAAGGATCTCCTTCTCCGGAACCGAAACCGGAACTTATCCGATGCTTTGTACGTGATCTTCATCCTTACTCACCCTTATGATTCTTACACCTCCTTACCGTCTGATCGTTTCTCTTGTCCCTTTTCTCTCCGACTTTGATACTAGTCTCTTCCCTCCCGGTTTCTCCAGGAGGTCCCTCCAGGTCCGTAAAACTAGTCGAAAATCTTTGTCCTTCGGTATCGTCTAAAGATTCGTCTCCTTATTCATACTGATCATTCTACGAAGTCCTAATAGTCTGACCGTTTTACTGTGACCCATCTAAGTTCATCCTTCTTCCACCTCGATCCTGGTCACACGTCCCCGACAATCTCATCATGCCCTTATTACACACTCTTCTAGGAGTGTGCGCATCTCAAACATCTATATCTCTAAAGTCAAATTTTTACATCGACTTAGGTCCTTGGTATTCTGTCCCCTCCACTTATCTTCTTTAATTTCGAACTCAGATCTCTCTATCCTCTTTAACAACCACGGGACGGTGTCCCATTTTTAACCCTTTCCCTCGTACTCTCTCATTCCCTTCCTACTCACCTCTGAGGTGACCCAACCGTCAACCACCCCCCCCGACGACGCCACTATTTCTCCCGACCGTCTTCCGATCTCTGTGTCCCCTGACCTGGGGTGTCCCCTTTCCCCTACCTTGGGTCCCCATCTAAATCCTTGGTAGGTGTCACGTCAGAGATACAACGCATATCTTCGGGGTCTTCACCCGTCCCACTTGGAGACTCCCTCCAGGGCTTCTGGTTCCCTTTCCCTCCTTTCCCATTGTAGTTCCGACCCTGAACCGGATTTGGGGACGAGGGAGGTGACCGTGTCTCGAAGAGCACTGAGTCTTGTCCCCGAGTTCCCTGACCAGAGGTTCGTGAGTGTCGNTCAACCACCCCCCCCGACGACGCCACTATTTCTCCCGACCGTCTTCCGATCTCTGTGTCCCCTGACCTGGGGTGTCCCCTTTCCCCTACCTTGGGTCCCCATCTAAATCCTTGGTAGGTGTCACGTCAGAGATACAACGCATATCTTCGGGGTCTTCACCCGTCCCACTTGGAGACTCCCTCCAGGGCTTCTGGTTCCCTTTCCCTCCTTTCCCATTGTAGTTCGGACCCTGAACCGGATTTGGGGACGAGGGAGGTGACCGCGTCTCGAAGAGCACTGAGTCTTGTCCCCGAGTTCCCTGACCAGAGGTTCGTGAGTGTCGGATTAGAAAATTAAAGGGGTAAGTGGGGAAGACCCCTCAGAGTGGAGACAGAAAGGAAAGACCCAGAGGTAAATCTGTTATCCGTAGTCTGCAACACGTTTGTACCAGAATCAAAGTCAGACTAAAAATAAAATGACGATACACATCTGAGTCGGACCGAGGGGTTCTGAGAGTAAAGAAGAAAAAGAAACGAGAGGGGAGGTTCGAAAGGATGCGTAAGGTAATGGATTTTGCAGAGGGAACAATTCGTACCCTTCGGGAGGTAATCCTGGGTGTGAAGTGACAGTGTGTAGCAAATTTATAGAAATAGTGAAAGGGTGACCCTTTTTGTCATTAACTACCATAAAGGTAAATAGAAGTGAAAGAGACGAGGTAAACCCCTTTTCTACTGTCGAAGTGTATCGAGTGATAAATAAAAGGTGAGTACGAGCTCAACCTAAGGTTGTAACAGGAATGTCCCTGGGTTTAAAGGATGTTAGGGTATTACAAAATACTCGTCAAAATGTTAGGTCTGTGACATAATAGTACAGGAAGACTTTCTACCATTACACTTGACAGTCGTGTGTCTTTGACCCTGTCCCATTGGATGGAGGTAAACTCTAAATCGAGTAGTAAACGGGACTTGTCTCGGGAAAAGAACCCCCGAGAACACACTTCGTCGGTGACAACATCCACCCACTGGTGTTTACAAATTTTCCGGAGGACAAGTTACTGTCACTCGTGTCCGACTCCCTGACGTGACCTTGTAGTAGTCTTCTATTGCTCGTAGATCCAATGGGGTGGGTAAAGTGTCTACTTCTCTGACTTCGAGTCTGTACCCTACACTAGTTGATCCCTGTGTTTCTGTTTTTACTGTAGTCCTAACCTCTGGTTTGAAAGACTGTGAGCCTTTTTTCAGAATTTTTTAACGAACCGATCTATGAATATATACTTTAGGTTGTACAGTTAAGGTGACAGGATTTCTCTTTGTTTGGGTGTATACTACAGTACGTCATTAAGGTTAAACTACAAACAAAGTACAACTCTTTTGTTTCACCCGACGCGGGAGAAGAGGGGGTCGTGGGTACGAGTTCACGAGTAAAAACCAAATGGAAGAGTCTGACGTGGTAGACTGAGTTTCGAATACCTCCACTCCATCTCAAAAAGGTAGGGAATAAAGAAAAGAAAACGACGTGCCCTCTCTTTATTGACCCCGTCTCACCTCCTCGTCCGACCGCGGTACGAGTGGTCACGGTGAGTCCGTCCGAAGGTCCCTCTGAGAACTCTACCAATCTCTCTCTAAATAGCTAAAGTGCATTGTCGTAATCAATACTTAGGGTCGACTTGGGACCCGTCTACCCTAAAAGACATTATTTTAGGGTAACGTAACCCTTCATGTTACAAATTTTCCGGACTCCACTGTACATCATTTTTCTTGTGATCCGAACCTGGGTCCGAGACCAAGATTAGAAACGGTGACGCGTCGGCACACTGGAAAGACTCGGAAGTACAAGAGTACATATTCTATTCCCCCAACCAAAGTATCTGAGTCTCTGGGACAGGTCGACCTTGCAAGACCCTAAGATACCTCTGGAACGTAGACCCTCTACCACTCGTTACTACGATTCTTGTGTCAGGCCTTCCCCTTGCGTGTCCTTCCCGATTACCCTTTGTGTACCACGTCTACTGTTCGCCGTCCTTCTTTCCCCGAGGGACATTTCCGACGTGAAGAGGTCCCCGTTTGACAAAGGTTTTAACGTTGACTCGTTCCGTACTTCTCGACCTGTGGGCATTGAAAAAGTATCGAGTAGTCTCTTTTCGTTGAACATTAGTAGAACCACCTGTAAGTTTTGTGGGACACTTCATTTGTCCGAGATAATAGCACATAAATGTATACTCTATCGACTCCAGGTCCTTCCGTGTTCTGAAGGGCTCTAAATAACAAATATCCTTCTCAATCTGGTCTGGGTTTCAAAGGACGTAAGATGAGTGTGCGGAAAGGGTTGAGTCAAACGATATCGTTGGCAAACATAAAGATGTCTTGAAAAATGAAAATTTCACAAAACTTTTTGGTAATGGAGTAAAAATAGGGTGTCTCTGGGACCCCTACGATTCCCGATAAAGAGGACGAAATCTCTACTCCTTTGAATTCGGGTCCATTTGATTTACAAAAAGGGACTCAAAAGATAAGTGAACTGTTTGTGGGTGACTTGTGGGTATTAGGTTATTCACGCATGGTCGGTACCGACAAATTACCGTTCCAGTTGACACTACAGTGTCACAGAACTGGTATGTGAGTCACGAGAAATCGTCGACGTTTACTTTTAAGAGTCTTCTTCGAAGGGTTATGTCGTTCCTGTTTTAACGACACGTTACCATTACAGGATAGGTTTACGACCATGAGGTGACGGGTGAGAATAAAATCCTACCAGAAGGTCAGAGTATCAATTACTGAATTCTCTTTGTATTATTGATTATCTCTGTATTTGCCGTTGTTATTGTCAACTACTCCTACGGTTCGGGTCCAAAGGTGAAACTAAACGTTGACCGTTTCGGTTCATAGCCAAGTAAAGATGGAGGGTCATGATAAAGGAGAGACGGAAGAGTCGTGGTCCTAAGGTACCGTAGGAGACGGGATCTTTACATGGGAACCAAGTCGGGGAGACGATTAGGGGTGACTACCTACGACCACATAGTCACCTTATTCGTCAGGGTTCTTATCTCCAACCTACCGGTCGGGAATCTCTACGAATCCTTTTCTACCGATGAGACCTTCTCCTGTCTCTGATAGACGGAAATTCTTGTATACTTTATACCAGTGACCTTCATGACATTGATGAAGGATTTCTGTTCCAGAGAGGATCTTAAACCAGGAAGTCAGTACGCACGTTTATATAATCATTCTCTAGGTTGTGAAAGATCACTAATTGTAACATAGTTGAAAGGTGTCTAGGAGTTTCGTTAGGATTAAAGGCGTAAAGGACAGTTATAAAAAGACATGAACCCATTGTGTCAAGACCATATAAGAAGGAATTTCGACGTCCCTTCCCTACCTAAAATAAACAGACCTTCGACCCACGATAGGGAGGTAAAACGTGGGTAGGAGTGGGTTCTACGAGGAACTTGGAGACCTCTACCTCCGCTGAAAGAGGCCTCTATAGGTGTAGAGGAGTACAGTAGGAGACACTAATTCTCTTTCTTTCACGGACCCGTGTTTTACAGACAGAGTCCCCTTCACTCAGTTGGGTCGAGAGGACAGGGGAGAGTGGAGGGGACAAGGGAGGTGCAGGTCACGAGGAATGGAAACCGTAGTGAAGGGAAGACTGAGAGGATAGGTCGTCGTAAACTCGTCAGTTCTGGGTCTAGTTCAGGGTGGGGAGGAGCCTACGGAACGTCTGGTAGGACAGGGGGAACCTGACGAGGGAAAGGACCCGATGGTGTCGGTTTGAAGGCAACAAGTTACTCACAGAAAGTAGCAATGATAGGAACTTAAGGAGTGACTGAACAGTTCACACGGTAGTACTGAAAATTTGACCTCACATCCGAGGGGTTTCCGTCCTCTCTATGAAGGAAGTGGGGACAGGGAGTGACACCAAATGTAATCTAGCAGTGTAGCTTATTAAATCGACAAAATAAATTTTTGACTGAAGGTACACCCCATGGAGGAGTGAACTCGGGGCTGTTGTGTTTCGTCTCTATTTTGTATGTATATAGTTATATTTTATATAGATATGGATGTCACCTTGTAGCCGGGAACTTGTTCTAACCCGAAAAAGATTCCCTTCGTCGTCGCGCCAGGGTCCCAGGACCGAGACCGGGTCCCTCGATCGTAACCAGTGTGTACGGACACACTCGTTCGGGGAAGAAACGACTAAGACCCGGTGGGTAGTGTTGTCGTCCTTTAGATAGGTAGACAATAGGAGGGAACCCCTCACTGACGTAACGTTGGTAGAGGAAGGTGGAGAATACTCCGGTTTAAATAAGTAAGAAAGAAGTCATGTCTCAACCCCTTTATAATCATAACCGCCTCAATTCTGAGACCCAATAAAATGGGTCAATTGTCACCTGTCTCAGTAAGATTTTATGGACTCTCTGCATTCATCGGACCTTTACCTGTGAGATGGGGGAAGGTGACCTTCTAACACCCTTATTAAGAAATATAAACAGTACCCCCTTTGGTCTGGGGACCAGACTGTAGGTGAATTAAAAAGAAGTACCATTTTCGAAAACTGAAGAGGACAATCACCTTAATCCTTTTTGTCGGGACCGGACCTTTAGTCTTCCGGACCGAAGAGTGGGACCGACGTACGGGTTCTGGACCAAGAAAGGCACCCTGGTGTGGTGAACGTGTGGACGAACAGTGAATGATGGTCCTCTACCCAAGTAAACCCACCGTACAAAAGAAACTTCCGGTGGGTCTTCAAGGCCGACTCCGAGTACGAAAGAAGAATCTTTTATAACCGTCGTCCCTCTGGATGGAGACTTTACGTACCACATACACATCTTTCCACAGTTTTACCTCACACCTCCCGGATCCCCGACTCACAAGAGGGTGGAGTAGGCGTACACCGGTCCTTCCGGGGTATTCAAGGACACAAAGAGACAGGTATTTTACCTTTATTATTACGTCTATTGGGAATAGGTTCCTAAAGATGGTCCCGAGAAGACTCTTAATGTACCCTAATCTTTATACTGACATAAAATCTTCGTTTTACTGAACCTCTTTGTCTACCAACAGTCTTGTAGATACACACACAACGGTTCTCTTGTCAGGTCCGTCCCTTTGACCATAGACTAAGATCTAATAGGTGATAGGTACCTTAGAATCCCTTCAGGGTTCTAGAGAGACCCGGAGTAAAAGGAGTAGACAGTTTACCCCTAAATTTATTAACGGGATCGAAAGTGTATGTTAACGTCACTTCTAGACCTTATACTTGCTTACTCGTGACTGTTCATATGTTGTCGTATGAGGTCTTTTTCAAGTGGCAAAAATCGTTCAGATAAACTTAACTTCAGGTAAGTCAGGTAACTTCTTTGGGTGGGAGGATTCTCCATGAGGTCCTTCCTCCCTAATATACATTTAGTGAGTCAATGCCATAGACGTGATGGAGATCTTCTACACAGTTAAATTGTGTTCTTTGTGATCTGACTCTTAATTTCAACCTTCCACCTGTAAACGTTCCTTTTGAATGTGTGTCGGTCAAGGAACCTTATCGTACATAATATAGGTTAAGTTTATTTTGTTGTGAAAAGTTCCCGTGTCACAGTGAAGAAGCCTAACAACCTATCTTTACTAGGTACAAATTCTTCGATATTTTGTCGTTGGTATATGGTATTGAGATTTTATTTTTTGGTCGAAACGTCTTAACAATCTTTAACATGTGATGTAACCTTCACACCTCTTTTCTATCACGATTGTACTAATATTTCGTCTTTTATCGTGATTGACATCCGCGGTGTAAGAGGGTCCTTTCCTTTTAGGGACTCCCGACCTCTCCCTCGAAAGGGATATCCCACCTCCAATACCCACAGGGTCCCGTGGATGGTGGATTCGACCAGGACTTGGTACTTATATTAAAATTTTCGTCTCCAAAAGGTTCTACTGTACCACTCAAACCCATCCCTCCACTCGTCTTCCCTTGTCGTCTAAACTACTGTTTTACTTGGTTAGGGACTCGAACGTAAATGTTTTCTGAATGACGGGATTCTGGTTTCTTCTTTTCCATTCGTTTTGAGGGTGAACCCAATATAAATTATTTATTCTGTATGTCTTTAAGTCGAAGAGACTTAAGTAAGTCCTACTATTGACCACCAAGGACTACTTATGACCAAGTAGTTGCTGGTACTTGGTCACTACTCACCACCAGGAACTACTCGAAGGGGTTAAACAGAGACTGACAACCAAGAACTAAACCCCCCTTTCTACCTGTAGACAACGAAAGGACCCTCCTTAGATGCGAGAAAAGGGTATTCGTGACTACGATGGGAGAGTGTCCACGACCTACTCTCTACCTACGTAGTGACTTGTCCCTGTTCTCTTTTTCAGGTCGCTGGTTTCCGTTTTAAATGAGAAAACGTGCGCACCTCTTTGTAACCGGGAGGTTTACATTACCTCCTGTTCCTTTTGTTCCCGTTTCTACAATCTCAAGAGTCAAAAAACTGCACTTTCCTACAAGTGTTATATAGTAATTTTTAATAGAATATTTTGTTTCTACATACAGAGGTAAAAAACGTTTTTTCTTTTTACGAATACCCTACTTATTTATTTCAATGTAAGATTTCTTATTTAGGTAGTCTAGTCCTCAGACGCCCTTCGGGTGTGAGAATAATTCTCGGACGGATACTACTGTTCGATCGGTCCCGGTCCGTAACGTTCGGTGACACGTCACACCGAACGCTCCGTACCTGGATCGACTCGTCTTCGTACGACCTCCTGAACGTCTCCTGGTACATCGTGACCCTTTCGGACCTCCCCTCCTTCCTTTGGATCGGTGGTGCGAGAAGGGAGAACCGTTTAACGACACTATACTCGTCGGTCCTCGAGCGCTTATACCAGAGCTCGACTACCAGACGGTGCCAGTGGGTGGGGAGTCACGGGTCCTGTCCCGAAACGTTCCTCGGACCTATTAGTCACACTCCACTGTTGAATGAGTTATTCCACTTCCTTTATCCTTCATACTACGACCCCTTTCCTTCTTTGTTTGACGGAACCCTCCCGAGAACCGGGACCCCCAAGAACAGAGAGGTTATCTTAGAGAAAACAATCCAGTGAACTGGCACCTTCTATTATGTTACGACCGTTTACTCGGGCATATTGGGGACCAAATGCGACAGAAATTTCTCCCTTTACCTCTGACGCGTGTCGCTGCGACGACTTATAGTAAGAGGGTCGTTCTGTTACGGAGCAAACTCATAAACAAGAATCAGTGATAAACAAAAGTAAGACTCGTCAGTAATTGGAGGATGATACAGAGGTAGAAAATATTATTTTTATCGTCACAATTTTCCCTATTGTTATGAGGGGAGGGACGCGGGAGGGGTACGTCACAAGACGTTCCGTTCTCTCCTTATTTTTACTGTCTACGAGGACACGGTTTACTATTTCGGTGTCCCCGTCCGCCCTGGGCCACTACCAAATTTTCTTCGAAGACCTCATCGAAAGACCTTTAGTAATTATGCTTTGGGAGGAGGTCTCTTTCTCCATCTTCTTACTTCCCACTAATCGATAGTTCACCGGGATTTATCAGTCGGGGACTAATCTGGGAGTGAGTTCCATGTGTCTGAAAACGTTGGGTCCCTCAGTCGACCCCTGTACCTAGGAGTGGGGTTCCAGACTGAGACACGACCTTTTATCGGGCACACTGGGTCCCCTTCGTCTCGGACCCCCCTAGTGGTCGAGATCAAAGAGACGGCACGGGGGTTGTGGGTGCGGACTGTAAACTAGGGTCTAAACAGAAACACTTAGTTGAAGTTACACTAGGTGGGCGACAAGGGACGTTTCCGGACCTAACGTAAAGGGGCCGTAAAATTAGAAGGGTCCTGTCCCAGGACACCTGGGGTCCCTCTCGGATCATCTTCCACAGACACCCTAGACTACCGTATTTTTGTTCCGCAGACAGTGGTTTACAGGTGACGTAAGTGGAACTTGGTGGTTTAGGTTGTAGTCCCCGTGCTCAAACAGACCCTAAGACTCAGGGAATGTAACCGGTCAGTCAGGGAAGGTGCGGGAGGGGTCTCCGAGAGTAAACAGTGGCGCCGACTAAAAGATTCGGTAGAAGAGGGAGAGGAGACCTCCACACGAGGTAGTGGAAAAGAGTAAATGGAGAAGTTTTATTTAGAAATGGAGGGGGCTTGATATAGGAAGAGTTATGCCTGCTCCATTTGTAACCGAACTCAGGACTGAAGTTGTGAATCGCCGATTCCCCGACGTCTGTCCTAGGAATTGGATGAGTTCGGCACCAAACAAAGGGGTACACAAGTCACTGGGGAGTGTTCGGCTGCACAATCTCAATTCGCTCTCGTACGTTATCTATCATACAATATTACTTATTTTAACATAATAACTATATCAATCGGTCTTTCCTACTAAACGACGGAAAGGAACTTACATTTTCGGGTTGGCACATACAGGTACGGAAACAGAGGTGATAGGGGAAGAGTATCCGGAAGAAGATACTACTTATATTTTTGGAGTCAGTAAAAATTCACAGTAGAGATCACGTATATTGAACGAGACTAAGAGGTATGTCTGTGCGGACGGAGGCTCGTCCTGTGAGGGATGACAAGAACACCCCGACTGTGAAGAAAGAGATGGAACGTGGACGAGGACCACTTTTCTTAAACCTTCGGACCCTTATACATCACAGGTCGGGACTATACAAAAGAACTCAACGGAATAGAATTTCAAAAGACTATAACCGTAAACCCCAACTTTTCTCCAAATGAAACTAGACTACGTTTGGTTCTCCTATACGCACCCCAAATTCCAGTGTCCAGTAAGTTTGAGACCCTTTAATACTTTGGTTCCAATACCTTTCCCGTGCCTGGAGGACTCACCCCCCACCTACTCCTGGTATCACATTTTTCTTTTCGTACCGAAAAGGAGGAGACTGTCTCCTTCTACCTACCCTGTCCACAGTTAGACCGGTTGGAGAGTGACGGAAGACAAGTGGGGTAGGAGTAAGGAGTTGTGGTCTACCAGGGGAGGTGGATTGTTTAAGAGTAGAGGTAGAGACTCCCTGGAAGGACCCAGGACCCTTTGTAAGGAAGTGAGGGAATGAGGAAAGTAGAAGTTGAGTGTCAAACTTGGAGGGGGGAATTAAAGACTCCGACAGAGCACCTCAAGAGAGAGACTTCACACTCGGGAGACCTTGTCGGTGGAACGGAAACGGAGAAAGTGAACCGAAGACCGGTCGGCTCCCATCTAGAAATCCGTCACAAATAAGGTTGTGACTACGTGACTCTCGGGGAGAATGTTTTCCTCCAAAACGAGTTTTACCTCTCTGAAAAGTTAGATTGCTCTCAGACTCTTCAATTGTCACTTGTTCAATTCCTTTTCAACATTCTAGATAAAATAGTTAAATAAAGTACCTGATTTTTCCGAATCTCAAATTCAGTAAATTTAGGTTTTTAAAAACAACAAATATTTTAAAATTTATTCAAATTAGGAAACTTGACAGAGTATGCATCATCGTTATCACCTTTAGACCATAAAGAACCTATTCCAATCCTCGTTCCTTTTGGGTGTTCGGTCCCACCTGGATGTTTAACGACGTACCAATCACCCAAACGATTGACCGTCGGACCTCCGTTAGATAAAATAATTCTCTAACTTTTTATCAAATTTTTTGGTCGTACACTTCTAAAGTTAGTCTTTATCTACCCGTGAAAAATTTGGCGTTAACCAAAGATTTCTTACCCGTTCTATTCTTAACTATCTCCACTTATCGATAGTTTTACATCCCACCTTTTTTTTCCTCGTTTAACGGTGGATGAACTTCACTTATCGAGAACATTACATTACCCAAAATTTGAAATTTTAACAAAACATGATACTGTATGTATTGTCACTTTCAGACCTAACTCTCACAAATAACCAAAAAAAGGTTACCTTCTAACGGACAAACCATAAACTTATTATTAGAGGTATATTTTTATACCATTACATTAATACGATTGATCATAAAAGATATTAAGTTCTGACAAATATTATTATATAGTATAAAACGTCAGTCCATCCTTAGGTAAACAGGGGAGGTGGACCCGGGTCTCTATCCTTCTCCTTGCAATTATATATCTAGAGACGTTAGACCAGGAGAGACCTCAATCGCAAAGGACCTTCCACTATGTTATTTAGAATGGTCTTTATGGAAGTAAATGGTGTACGGCGGTTCGTCTCTACTTCGACTAAGAAACTTTAAAAAGTCTATTTGAACGAAACTGGTTTGTGTGTCTACCTTTGTTCGATCACACTCCTATAATCGGTTCGAGTTTTTGTTTCCTTCATTCCCTCACAAAATTTAATGAAACCTCTTTTGTTTATCTTATCTAGTTAATGTAGACAATAATGTGTCACGTAATAACTCTTTAAATATACGCTTTTTACTCATACAGTTGTCGAACATAATAGTAAAGTGGGTGTATTCTTTTTTTGTTTGACACTTCATAAACTCAGACATGAGCTACCTCAGGAGAAAATCCGACCACAAAATGATTCTGTTAAAACTGTTTTGATCAGGTAACAAGAATAGAGAAAAATAACTCTCACACTCACGAGTCAACGTAGACTGAGAAACACTGTGATACCTGACATCGGACGGTCCGAGGAGACAGGTACCCTGACAGGTCCGTTTTTATGACCTCATTATTGGCAAAGGAGGAGGTCTCCCCTAGAAGGACTAGTTCCCTGACTTGGGTCCAGAGGACGTAGCGGCCACCTAAGAAATGGTGGCACGGAGGACCCTTCGGAAGAAATATGACTAATATCTTCTTTATGACCTCGGGGTCCTGATAGAACTCACTCTTAAACGGAAACTGACCCTCTCACTTGGGACGTTTATGGTCAAGTACCTCATCATCGTTAGGTAACCCACCACGGATCACCGAACGGGATTATAAGATATAGTTGAGACGAGTCTAGTTGTCGGAATTATTGATCCTACTCCTACGTCTCTCGATGTCAAATTCACTTTCACCATTTATATAACTCTCCACACAACGGTAGGGTTGACCAGAGGTACTGATCATGTCACCCGGTCTAAATGGATAATTTTAAATTTTCCGATTTATATTTAATGAGATATATCCATGGAGTTTTTGAGTGTTGGTTTTTTCGTGTAGTTTCCCTTTTATGGTCGTAAACTACGTGGTTTCTTCGAATCTTTCGCAAGTCGAGTCAAGTCGAGTCAGCGAGTCAACACAGGCTGAGAAACGTTGGGGTACTTGACGTCGTGTGGTCCGGAGGGACAGGTAGTGGTTGAGGACCTCAAGTGGATTTAAGTACAGGTAACTCAGTCACTACGGTAGGTTGGTAGAGTAGGAGACAGTAGGGGAAGAGGAGGACGGGAGTCAGAAAGGGTCGTAGTTCCAGAAAAGTTTACTTAGTCAAGAAGCGTAGTCCACCGGTTTCATAACCTCAAACTCGAAGTTGTAGTCAGAAAGGTTACTTGTGGGTCCTGACTAGAGGAAATCCTACCCGACCAACCTAGAGGAACGTCAGGTTCCCTGAGAGTTCTCAGAAGAGGTTGTGGTGTCAAGTTTTCGTAGTTAAGCAGACGTGAATCGAAAGAAATATCAGGTTGAGAGTGTAGGTATGTTCTGATGACCTTTTTGATATCGGAACTGATCTGCCTTGAAACAACTGTTTCATTACAGAGACGAAAAATTATACGACAGATCCAACCAGTATTGAAAGGAAGGTTCCTCATTCGTAGAAAATTAAAGTACCGACGTTAGTGGTAGACGTCACTAAAAACCTCGGGTTTTCTTATCAGTCGGTGACAAAGGTGACAAAGGGGTGGATAAACGGTACTTCACTACCTGACCTACGGTACTAGAATCAAAAGACTTACAACTCGACATTCGGGTGAAAAAGTGAGAGGAGAAAGTGAAAGTAGTTCTCCGAGAAATCAAGAAGAAGTGAAAGACGGTATTCCCACCACAGTAGACGTATAGACTCCAATAATTATAAAGAGGGTCGTTAGAACTAAGGTCGAACACGAAGAAGGTCGGGTCATAATGAGTACTATATGAGACGTATTTGTTCAATTTATTCGTCCCACTGTCATATGTCGGAACTGTTTGAGGAAAAGGATAAACCGTAACTCCGAGATAATTATCTTTATGGTACGGGTCTCTTTCCCTCCACTAACGGGGAGACTTGTATTATGTGAATCTCAAAACACAATGTCAGATCTCGTGTTAGAAAATTATTTCTTAAATTATTCAACTTTAGTTTACGGCTCTTATCACTTCCTCTTTAACAACTTTCTTTCTTCCCACAATTAAAACCTTTTTTCGTCGAACAAACTCGTTAGTCTATTTACTCATTTACCTGAATAAAGTCCACAGAGGTCTCTCATCCGTCCTGAAGGGACCACTGACTCTACTATTTTTTAGACGGACGTTACGTCCTCTTGACTCAAGTTAGGGACCCAGTCCTTCTAGGGGATCTCCTCCTTTACCGTTGGGTAAGGTCGTAAGAACGGACCTCTTAGGGTACCTATCTCCTCGAACCGTCCGATGTCAGGTACCCCAGCGATTCTCAGTCTGTACTGACTCCCTGACTGTGAAAGTGAAGGTCTCTCATCTATATCAAGGATGTCGTCGCACCTAGACGGATCCGGTCGAAGAGACAGTAGATTACTGGGAGGTCGGGAAACATAGGTCAACATGACCAGGACTGTTATACAGATATCTCCTTTATCGTTCCCTGTCGTTGGTACCACTCGCTACCCTTTCTCCCCTTAACCCCCCCTTTAGTTTATTACCATATCCAGTTAGAAATATCCTTAGCTCTGTTTTGAAAAGGTGTGTAAGAAGTGTGGGAAAGGGAGGTAGTGAGAAGAGAAGAGAGAGGAGAAGAATCTCAAAGGAAGATGTTTAAAATTAAATACATATCACTTCAGCGAGTCAGCACAGACTGAGAAACGCTGGGTACCTGACATCGGGTGGTTCGAGGAGGCAGGTACCCTAAGAGGTCCGTTCTTATGACCTCACCCAACGGTTCGGAGTTTATATTGTTTGACTCGTCTTCATACAACTAAGTTTGGAGAACGTCGTAGGACCAATGGAAAGATCAGTTAGTGTCACTGTCCACTAAACTCCATTACTATTTAGGTACGTAAATTTCGGAACTAACGGACTTATTTATCCAACCTATCGAAGTTATTAACCTATTAATTTCGTTTTTACCTCTACGGTTACCCCGGTCTTCGACTCTTTTACTCTCACCGACCTCTAAAGTAAAACCGTTTCAGCTCTGGGTTTCGATATTATCTTCCCGTCCATTTTAGTTTTCCGTATAAGTAAGTGTCTTTCTTTCTTTTTTTTTTTCTACGTTCTCTCCTCCCCGAACTATATTTGGTCTTTACGTTTACCATGCCTTTCTATGTGAACTTGAAGAAACGTATAAAAGAGGGTTTCTTTCAACTAGGGAAAGAGTCCCCGAGTTCTAAGGTCTCACTCGGTCCTTCCTCTGGTGTTTCCCACCTCAGGAGAACTTATTCACGAAGGGTGATAGTCCGGTGAGGACGGGAGAGACACAAACCCGAGTGTGTTCGAGTGTGTACGTACGCGTGTGTGTACGTGTGGGTGGAGAAGAAACGGGTGACAACAGAAGAAAAGGTAAAGGTGTGTAAGAATGACGGGAAATTCATGCCAGAAACTCTCGATATCGATCTGAGGTCAGACATTTTTTTTTTTTCGGTGGTCTCTCCCGTGGGTGATTCTGTTTCGACTATGGTAGTCTGAGATTTCCTCGTCTTTCCTTTCGTTCCCGTATCCCAACCGAAGCACAACAAAGGTCCGTCACTTTTGGACAGCGTGTCCCTGTCTGAACAAGTAGGTCCTGGGGTCCTGGTCCGTCCTTTCCATCCACCAAAGGAGAACGACTCTCAGTCCACACGAACGGGTTCCTCGGTCCTTTCGGGAGGGAGTGGGTGGTCTTACGACTCGCCCAGGGGTGGGGTACGTTACGAGAGACCCTCGACAGCGGAGACGAGGTCGGGAATCGGTGGGGTAGAGTACACCGGGGACAGACAGAGAAGGGACCCGTGTGGTCGAACGTGATCATCATCATAATCAACGAGTCAATTCAGGCTGAGAAACACTGGGGGACCTGACATCGGGTGGTCCGAGGAGGTAGGCACCCTAAGAGGTCCGTTTTTATGACCTCACCTAACGGTAAGGGAAGTGGTCTCCTAGAAGGGCTGGGTCCTTAGTTTGGGCCCAGAGGACGTAACGTTCGTCTAAGAAATGACAGACGCGATGACGTCCACTGGTTTACGAGTGGTGGGACGGTAGAAACGGTCGACGTCGGAACCCCAACGGATACACACGGTTCACGAGCGACAAGTGGTAGCACGACAGGATTCGTGTAGTAGTTATCCAGTCGGGAGTTTTAGTGGCCAACAAAGGGTAACATAACTACTCCTCAAACTCTGAACTATTCCTATTAATTGGAGAATGGTCTGTTCCTTAAGAAGGTCTTCCTCTTAAGTGGGAGTACGAAAATTACATACATAAGAGATGACGGACGGTCACCGGACCCTTAGAGTCCAATATTTATGGAAGTGTGAAAACTGGAGAATATCGAGAAGATAAAAGTCAGTATGTAGGTTGTTTCGTAAATCATCCGAGAATGATATATATACTCTCTGAGACGACCCGTGACTTTGATGTCTTCACTTGTCACAGGAGTCCTGTACCACTCTATTTTTATTTCTGATTCATACGTACACATGACTTAACGAAGTCAGTACGGACTGAGACATGGGGATACCTGACATCGGGAGGTCCGGGGAGACAGGTACCCCAAGAGGTCCGTTCTTATGACCTCACCCAACGGTAAAGGAGGAGGTCCCCTAGAAGGGCTGGGTCCCTAACTTGGGGGTAAGAATGTGGAGGACGTAACCGTCCACCCAAGAAATGGTGATCGTGGTGAACCCTTTGGACTTTCTCATTCAAATTGTATCTCATTCGGGAGACGGACCCCATCTAAGAACTACGTATAAACTAATTTATCTTAGGGAACTTAATTTGGAGGTTTTAGTAAGGAGACTCTCGTCCGTCGTTTAGTCGTAAAGAGACCTACTGACTGCTCCGTCCAGTTCCTCTCACCCCCGGCACTCATCCCACCCGACCCCAGAAGATAATGATGATAATAAGATGACGATGATGAAGATAATGATGACAATGAAGATAGTGGCGTTCTGTTTCTTTATAAGAACTGGGGCGTCGGTTCTCTTACATGAAGGACGATAGACATAGATGCGTCTTTTTGATCGAACTGGTTCAAGTCAGCGTTCAGATTCCTTTCCGAGGCATACATACACGTACACACAAGTACGCACACACACACGACTCTATTTCTCAAACCATATTCTGGATCGACCAAATTCTACTAAGTATTATCAGTTTCGTTGACAAATTTCGTTTGGGTGGGACGACCTCCGATTTGTTATGGTAAAGGTGAGTTTGTTCGATAACTACCCTAGGGAGTCTAATCTTTGATTCTCATTTTTATGGAATCACTAGATCGGTCTTTCAATTTGATTTCCAAGTATAGACAGTATACTATCTTTTATGCCGTCCTTCTGTTCGAAGACTACGGATCTTCCGTTAGATCTCGGTGGTCAATGGACCGACTCTTAAACCGTGTCTTAACACTCCCTGTGTATACGACAAATAATAATAATAATAATAATGGGTATGTGGCGTGACCCGTGAAAGATATGTTGTAGTGGGAATTAAAAGGGTTACTGGGACACATTGGGGTTACGACCCACCCGGGAGATCGTAGAGTTCTAGGTCCCTTCTGTAACTCCTGGACCGAACTTTACCGTTTCCACGGGTCAATGGAACTGGTCAAGGTGGTACAGTAATTGAACCTAACCTTATTCCCTAACCTACAAATCGTTTTACAAGTCATTTCTTTGACTTTACTTCTTTGATACTTAAAAAGTACGATAGACATAAAAGACATTAAACATCCCCCTCCCTAAGATAAACTATTTTACAGTCACTCGTTGCGAAGGACCTTGTAGATATCACATGAAGTATGGTACGACCCTACGTCACTACTTGTATCAGTTGGACCAAGACTTAGGAGACTACGAATCTTTTTCTCTGTGATTACTTTAGTGAGGTGTCTTAGTCGATTTAGTAATATCCCACCAGAGTTGAGGAGTTACGATTCCTCTTTGTGTCTTTTCTCAACAAAGACGAGAACCACATCTCAGAATTTCTTCTACCGTCATATAGGTGTGATCGTTCACAGACCCACCCACTCCGTGCCCCTTAGCGTCCTACGCCCTGTGACTCTCTCGTCTCGGGTGAGGTCGTTCTCGTCACCGTCGACGAGCGGAGCTGGACTGGTCAGAGGGGGTCCGAGACGGCCCACGTCTCTTCCGGAACCTCTGAGACGCGAAACAAGAGGTTTCGGTCTGTCGAGGGAATGTTCCCTCATTAAGTCGTAACGTTCCGATCGAAGTCACGGGTCGTTGACCAAATTGACTTACAAAGGGAAGAGTTACTTAACGAAACCGTAATAAATTCGGGTCAGTATTATAACACCAAGTGTCCTTCGATTTTTCACTGGAAACATTCAACTAGTTTAGTATTTTGATTACTTTTACCTACCGACCCCGAAGGTTTCCCCGGACGTCTGTCCGGAGGAGATCCGCCGAGACGGGTTCGAGGAAAAGTCCGTTTGTGACGAAAAATTTTTACACACAAAAGAATTCACAAAGAAAAGGAGGACAGTCGGTAATTAAGTACGGTCGGACCTGATTTAGGTCTCCACAACGAGACATCGAAAACAACTGTGATGCATATGACTCAGGGCATACCCGCAAACAAGGGATTGCAAGACGGGTGGTCGAGGGAGGGTACAGACCGGTTCAGTCAGTCACTCGTGAGTGAGTTTCTGGTATTGTCGGTTCTTCGACCCGAAGGAAAGTGAGGAGTGGTCGTATTAACGAGGTCGAATAACCTTTATTTTACTCAAGAGACCCACGGTCTGATGTACCAGTGTAATTGTTAATTCACCTTCCATTTGGATATTTACCGTTGGGTGAGGTCATAAGAACGGACTTTTTAGGGTACCGGCCTCCTCGGACCATCCGATGCCAGGTACCCCAGCGTTTCTCAGCCTCTACTGACTCACTGAAGGGAAGTGATTGGGATGTGTTATAACATCCGTCCTTTCTAACTTCCTCCCTCCTCTTCCCCTTCTGTCTC
This sequence comes from Capra ibex, assembly GCA_006410555.1. Classification (NCBI taxonomy): domain Eukaryota; kingdom Metazoa; phylum Chordata; class Mammalia; order Artiodactyla; family Bovidae; genus Capra; species Capra ibex. Next base: position 43,437,567 of record SJYO01013871.1, read on the forward strand.
CTACTCTACCTACCTACCGTAGTGACTGAACTACCTGTACTCAAATTCATTTGAGTCCCTCAATCACTACCTGTCCCTCCGGACCGTCCAACGTCAGGTACCCCAGCGTTTCTCAGTCTCTTCCGACTCTCTGACCTGACTCGACTTTGGATGTTCTACTTTCCCAGACCTCTGGTGTCGGAACTTTCACGGAGGGTCACATCCTCCGTCTTCCGATACTTACAAGAAAGTCACAGACCGTGATATAGTGAAGGATCGACACGTTGTTACCCGTTCCCTCGGTGACCTATGGAGGTACAACTGTAAACATTTATTCCTTTCATTACCACCGATGGGGTTTCCACTTCGGGAACCTAGAGAGGTCCTGTGGCTCCGTAGCACACGTCACTTTCTGTCGTCACAACAGTAACGACGAATCTCAGGATCTCCCCTTAGACGGTGTTCCGTTCGTGTTACCTGTGCAACTCAGGAATCCAGAGTCCGACCGGACCGGGACCCTGAGTCTACAACGAAGGACGAGGTAGACCCTCCTTTTTCGTGAAGGACAACCTCCTTGTAGTTCCGGTGGACCATTCCGCGATGTGACAAAACTAGACCAAACCTGAATTGGGGACAAAGACCAGAGGACGCAACGGGTCGGTGTTTCGACTTGAGAACCTAACATTGGTGGACGGGACGAGGGTGGACGAGACTCCGGTAGGAAGACTACCTGTTGTCACGGGAGATGAGAAGGTAAGACAGCTGGAAGTAATACAGTTACACGATTGGACGACCCAACCTTTTTATTGACCGGGGAAATAAGTTTATATCGAAATATATTAAAGAGTCGAACCCTTTACGAAAAGGAACGTCTCTAAAGTTCCTATTCAGACGTTCATCGAAGGACGACTCTCCCCGTGTTCTAAGTTTACTAAGTCTGTACCTTAGTTTAAGTTCGACCGTCGGCAAAGTAACGGGACCCGAGGGGGTCAGTTTTGGGACTTTGTCCCTACGATACTCCACTCTGGTGGTACCTGGAACCGAGGTCCTGTCTCCCACCTCTTCCGAAGACTTCCACCCTGGACGACCTCCGGACCATTCTACTCCTCGGAGACCTCCTTGGACCAGACAAACCGAAATCATTTTCTCGGTTCAAGTTGAAAGTCTACACACATACACACATACTTTCGACGTGCCTCCCTATGGTCCTTCGCTCGCCCGGGAGACTGGTGTCTCTGGTCCTTACTTGCTAGTAAAATTAAAATTTGAACTGAAAGAAAGGGTTAGGACTACTTAAAACCTTAAGTAAGAGAGTCTTTGTCATACTTTCGCATATGACATAAAGTCCCGAAGTGTACGTAGGGTCCCGATTTATTTTTATTTTATTTTACTCTTCCAACTTCACTCTTTTAAATGAAAAGATTACGGTCGGGATCCGTGAACTAAACCCCCAAGACGATTTACGACTTTCTTCTCGTTACACCTTTTTATTCCCTTTGTGGAGTCTCGAGACTCACTTACTGCTCCCACACCCGACCCTCCCGGTCGACGGGACAGGGTCCGGCTCTCTTTTCCGGGTGGTGTCGACCGAACGGTACCGGAAAAGATAGAAAGTAGTCGTGTCTGAGTGTTTATTTCCGTCGTCTCGTACATCCCGATTCGAATTTAGGACCGAGACAGGGAGTGGTTGACACACCAGAATCCGTTCAATAAAGTGGAGAGACTCGGAGTCAAAAGAACAGGTATTTTATTTCTTTTATCACGAGTTTCCAGACACAATCAAACGATCCAGACGGTATTGTTTCACAGTATCTGTTCCTCCGAATTTGTCTATTAACTAATAGAATCTTATTTGGTCTCCGATCTTCAGACTCTTGTTCTCCAGTCTTCCGAACCAAGGAAGACTCACTTCTCCTGAGACACGGTCCGGAGAGGGGACCGAGGACCCCCACTCGACCGTCGAACCCGTCTGGAAACGTGCATCTTCGTAACAGATGTACAGAAACACACCGTACTAGGGATAGACATACAGAGGGACAGGTTTAAAGGAGAAACTATTCTTGTTATCTGTGTAACCTGATCCCCAGGTAGGATAAAGTGACACTAGACTAGAATTGATTGAAGTAGATGTTTCTGGGACAAAGGTTTATTTAGTGAAAGACTCCATAGGCCCAACCTGAAATCGGATACTTAAACTCCCCTTTTGTAATTTTGGTATTGTCCGAACAACATTCTTAATTCTTCAATCTAGACGTAATTTTCATGAATTGTATTAGAGGTAATTTTCATTTACAAGGTCAAACGTAAGGGTAGTTGTCACATTCTCCAAAGGGAAAAGAGGTGTGGGAGAGGTCGTAAATAACAAACATTTGAAAACCTACTACCGGTAAGACTGGTCGCACTCTACTATGGAGCAACGCCAAAATTAAACATAAAGAGATTATTACTCACTACAACTCGTAGAAAAGTACACAAATAATCGGTAGACATACAGAAGAAACTCTTTACAGACAAATCCAGAAAACGGGTGACAAACTAACCCAACAAGTACAAAGACCATAACTCGACGTACTCAACGAACTTATAAAACCTCCAATTAATAAACAGTCAACAAAGTAAACGATAATAAAAGAGGGTAAGACTCCTGACAGAAAAGTGGAACGAATATCAAATGAAACACACGTTTTCGAAAATTCAAATTAGTCCAGGGTGAACAAATAAAAACAAAAATAAAGGTAATGAGACCCTACACCCAGTATCTCCTAAAACGACACTAAATACAGTCTCTCACAAGACGGATACAAAAGGAGTCTATTGACACACCTCTAAAGAATTTTTTGACCCTTATCTTGGTGGTATACTGGGTTGTTAGGGTGTACCACCTGTATATGGGACTTCTTTGGTCTTAACTTTCTCTGTGTACTTGGGGTTACAAATGACGTCGTGATAAATGTTATCAATCCTGTGCCTTCGTTGGATCTACAGGTAGTCGTCCATTTGACTATTCCTTCAACGTCATGTATATGTGTATCCTTATAATGAGTCGATATTTTTCCTTGCGTAAACTCAATCAAAATTATTCCACCTACTGGGACCTCGGATAATGTCTCCCTTCATTTAGTCTTTCTCTTTTTGTTTATGACATATAATTACGTATATAAACCCTAAATGTTTGTCCCATGGTCACTAGGATGAATGTCCCGTCGTTTCCTCTGTGTCTACGTCTCTTGTCTGAAAGTCTGAGTCGCCCTCTTCCGTTCCCACCCTCCTAAGCTCTCTTATCGTAACTGTGCACATGTAATGGTATACATTTTGTCTACCGGCCACGTTCGAACTACGTACTTCGTCCCGTGGGTTTCGACTACGAGACCCTGTTGGGTCTCCCTATCTCACCCCTCCCTCGAAGTTCCTCCCCAAGTTCTAACCCCCCCTGTGTACATATGGACATCGCTTAAGTACAACTACATACCGTTTTTGGTAGTGTTATAACATTTCATTAATAGGAGGTTAATTTTGTTTATCGAAAAAATTTTCGTTCACAAGTTATTTTCTTCAATAACGATAAAGATAGAAACCGATTTGGAAGTAAATGAATTCTAAACAGAAATCGACCCGGTCTACGGACCTTTTTATAGTCGAAGGTATAAATAGCTGATACAGTAGATTAAATGGGTCCTGTACACACACGTGTCCTCTCCCCCACGACCCGAACACCGCTAAAGATGCGATTCAGATGTGTTACAGGTCTGTACCCGGTCAGGATACCGTTTCCATACCAATGCATACACATACAACGCTTTTGATGTGTCCTTTTAGGGAAACGAGGTTTTAGCTTGGGGGTACTTTTAATTGACGTTCTCTGTGAGTCCTAATCGACGGTCAGTGGGTCTCGAGTAAAATGAAATTTGTGTCCTGTTCCCTTCCTCCTTCTTCTGAAGTAAGGTCCCGGACTCGGGACACGTCCCTTTCGTCCGAACCAATCGTCGTGTATTGAGGACCCGTGTACGGACTCTCACCCAGTGAACCTTTCCGTTTCTCTGTGTCTCGCTCCTTTACTACCGTGTTATCTCACTGACAGTGGTCGAGGCGGTATTTGGACCTCCTGACCCGAGGGCACACGTTGGTAGTCCGTAGTTGGGATTCCGTCCACACACGAGGACTCCGGACAGGACCCAGGAGGTACGGGAGGTCGGAGGACCGGTATTCTTCTCCACTCTCAGGTCCTGACCCTTAGGTTCGCCGTCCGACTCTACGACGGTGGACGAGACGTCGTCGGAACGACACACTGGGATCTGTTCTAAGAGAGGGAGAGACCCGGATCCACCGGAACAGATATTTTACTCGCCCACCCGATGGAAGAGCGGTGTCTCAGGTAGCAGGAAACTACAAGACTAAGACCGAGTCCGGGTCGGGGACTCAGTCAATCTTTCTTTGGACGACTTCATCCTCGTAGCACTCCCTATTCCGGTAGGAGTCGGATCCGACGTAAGACCGACCTGACGACGACACGACTCCGACCCGGAGACCTAGTCCGAAACCTTCCTTCCTTTTTCTTCCTCGCTAGTAGACGGACGTAATTTTTTCTTTCTCGTTTCACGGTAGACTACTTTTCGCCGAGGCCGAGCGGGTACGGGTAGAAACTTCGCACCTTTCCGTGAAAGGGACTTATCACACTCACTTACACTACTTACTCCGATAAACTAATTCGTCCTACTTTGACCACTCGGTCCGAGAGACACAAAATAAAACGGATTACCGAACATTAGTCTTTAGTGCGGCAGTAGAAAAGGATTCACCCTCGGTCGCCGCTCCGAATGTTCGTCAAGACGAAGACGTCGAGAAAACTTCTGATGTGAAGAGAGGACCTCGGTTGCCCTCTAATACTTGCACCTCCCCAGAGACTACTTCAGAGATGGTTGTGGTCCCATTAACCTAGTGAAACAGTTAAGGCAATTGTCAGGTAACCAAGTTAAAGGAAAACATTTAGATCTAAGCTATCGGCTATGGATCATGCCACCGACCACAGTTCAATGCGCGAAGTTTTTATAAATAATTTACTTAATTAGTCACTCCCTTACCTTGTTGCTCCCTTACGTACTTATTACCTACCTTTGGAGCATCCATTCCCCTTTTATCCATGCTTACTCAACAATCGTGAAACACAGTTTATCTCCACCAAAAACCATCCTGTACTCTCTGTAAACACTACATCCTAGGTTGTCAAATAGGGAATCACATTTGTGTTTTTACGGATGAGAAAGGGAGCGAAGGACACATTTGACTCCTGTCAACAAGCCGGATAAACATGAAGTCAAAAAAGTAGAGATGTTACTCCTATTATTATTATAGATGGATCGAGTTTTCTGCCTCTTCCTCTACCGTGGGGTGAGGTCATGAGAACGGACCTTTTAGGGTGCCTGCCTCCTCGGACCACCCGACGTCAGGCACCCCAGCGTTTCTCAGCCTGTACTGACTCGTTGAAGTGAAAATGAAAAGCGAAAGTACGTAACCTCTTCCTTTACCGTTGGGTGAGGTCACGAGAACGAACCTCTTAGGGTCCCTGCCCCTCGGACCATCCGACGGCAGATACCCCAGTGTGTCTCAGCCTGTGTTGACTTCGCTGAATCGTCGTCGTCGTCGAGTTTTCTTTCCACCCTTCTACCTTACTGTCCCATATAGACTCACGACTAGCGTGACACACCGGGTCACCCGAGACCTAATCTACCCCTCTCTTCTTGACCGGGGTCCGGACTCGACGTCTACGTGTTCCGTCGACGGAAATATTGACTAAAATTTCCTGTCTATTTCGGGAAGAGAGGGTGTATCGTAGGGTGACTGGATAGCAAACGAATTTTAAGGATGAGAATCTTAAGAGAAACCGGATTTCGTTCCAGGTCTCTTCAATGTACTCTTCCAGTTGGGGGGTTTAATGAAAAGTTTGAACTTAGACGGAAGTTTTCTGTCCCGCGACACGTGTCAGTCGTTTCGGAACCGAACCCTCCGTAAGATAAGTTTAGGTCCGACACAATAAATGATCGACGCACTGGAACCCGTTTAATGAATCGAAGAGACTTAGAGTCTAAAGAGTCAACATTTACCGATTACTGTAAATGAAGAGCCATAATGGTACCTCTATTATACTCTAATACATGTAGTTTGAGAGGTAGATAGTGAGTATGAGTCAATTTCCCCTCACTGATGTTATGTTAAAAAGAGAGGAATTTTTACAGGTATTCTTGTGATAATACCTGCCTTATGAAACAGTGACTTTTAAAATATGTTACTTGGGGTCACACGACCATTATTCTCCACCCCAGTGACCCTCCATTAATCCACGTCTGCTCCAGTGATACCAATCCGGGGGTTTCACCCCAATAGGAGTGTATTCCTTTTCTCTGGTCTTAAGAGAGAAAGAGGTAGTACACTCCGACATCATTCTTCCACCGGCAGATGTTCGGGTCCTTCTCTTAGGAGTGGTTTTTGGGTTGACACGATCGTGGACCTAGAGTCTAAAACTAGGAGGTCTCGACATACTTTGTTTCCAGACAACAAGTTCGGTGGGTCAGACGCCGTTAAACAAAGTCGTCGGGTTCAACTGATTATGGTTGTCCTTTCCCTTAAGAGTTTCTAAAGGTTGTTATGAACCTCGTTACCGTCGTTCAACGTCGAAGGTTTCACTGATGAAACTTTCTGTAAGGAGTAGAAGTATATTAGGGACGATCTTGTGTGTCTCCTAGTCCCTTTCGGGTAACTTTCTCCATTAGACCTTTACCCCCAGTCCCTCTACTTATGTCACCCATCCCCTTACCCCTCTCTCTTCCAGCAACGACGAAGGACCACCGAGAGTGGTGAGAGTACTCGGGGGCCGAAGGACAAAAGGGACGGAGAGGGAGGGATACGACGCGGGTAGGGAGTGAGGGTAGAAGACGGTTTCCCTCGGTTCCTGTTTCTCAAGAGGAGGAGGAAGTCTTTGACGACACAAGTCAAGTAAGTAAATGGGGGTATAAAGCATTGAGTCCTACGACCCTCGGGCGAGGGACGATCTCTTAGATTCCCGTTTACTTAGGATCAGAAAACGACTAAAAGATTTAGTCGAAAGACTTGGAATGGAATAGAGACGGGGTCCTGTCTTGACTCCTGGGGGTGTTCCAGACGGGTGGGTCTATAAAGCGGAAGCGAAAAGGTCCCCTACCACCCTCAGATCCCCCATCACTTCTTTCTCTCTGTGTGTTTTGTTAATGTACGTCCCGGTATAAACCCGACGTCGTCTCTGTTCCCGATTCACCTCTAAAAGAAGAGTGTAGAATAACTCTAGTGAAATACGGAGGTTAGAGCTCCCTTCGTTCGTCAAACGTGTAAACGGCAAAGGATAGTCAGCTGGTAGGCATCCGGGGTGGAAAGTGTTTCTCGAATATGCAATTGACCAGTGAAATAGTGACTTTATATAAACCTTTTAGTTTTAGGTCGACAATATTTCGGTATTTGACCTCTGAAATAATGTATAACAAATAGTAATACAATCATAAACCTCTAAGTATTACGTCCCTGAAACTCTAGATAGACATAACGGTTTCTCCGGTTTCAAATAAAGGGATTATTATACGTTTATCTCGGAAATATGGTCTATTACTTATTAGTGAAATCTAATTTCCGACTTAAAAGAAAATGACCATGTCCGTCACGTCGGAAAACGTACGTCAATTATTAATTAAATTTCTTAATGGTGAAGTCACTCGGGACGAATGTAATAAATAATTCACATTAATTTCATAAATAATCAGTTCATTATTTACTCCCTGTTGGGAATCGTGGAGTTGTCACAACATTTTATTAGTGGTTGACACAAATAGACGTTGCGTTATGACTCATTCCGAGTTCACACAACCATCTACCAAGCGCTAGTAAGCCACGGAGTTACCACCCACGTCCGGACCTTGCGGGTGAACGAAGAACCGAACCAAGTCAGGTATTCTTGACTCACGGAACCGAAAAAGATAACGACTAGACACAAACAACTAAATTTTGGTTTTATTTCCCCTAAAGAACCAAATTCGATCGTGAGACTCCGATGGTTCGACGAATTTCGAATTTTACCGATAAGGTTGTAACGGTAGAACCTTAAAGAACTTCCTGCCGACTTTAGTAACGGACATTAATTCTATTGATATGTTAAGTAACAGGTCTGGTCCTGTTGAAAGAAGTTTTTACTTTCTCCGATAATAACTATTGTATATTTTACTCTCGTAAGATCTCTTTCGACTTACCTCGGAGGTTTTTAATTGTACTGAAAATGGGTAAGTCGATTCAATGAGGATGGTCTAACATTTGTACTCTTAGTCAAAGATGAGTATTGATGGTGAGAGGTATGCTTCAAAATATATTTTGGGACCTCCGGGTGGAAGAGAGTTAAAATCCGTTTAACCCCGATAGGAACCAGAGGAAATCCTTTGAAAAGGACCAGAGAGTTGGTCTTTACGGGTGTGGGAGGAGATTGAGGGTGATATGACGAATGTGGAGACGTACTTAGGTGACCGACCGTTATAGAAGTAAATACATAAATAAAATTTTAGAAAAGGTACTTCTCTGACGTTTGAGAAAATCCTTTTTCTGTCTGACATAAACATTTTATATCAAGAAAGTTGTAAGAAGGGAACCACGGAGTGATTTGCACCTGTACGTCATTTGTAAATGATTTGTCCAAAATATCAGACCTTCGGGGTTCAGAATAAAAGGATTCGTCTTCTCTCCCACTTTAAAGTGAGGTCCTAGTGACTCATCTTAGACATTGATTTGTTTATCCGGACACCTCACCTGTATCCGTCCCTTTACCCACCGGTCGTCCTAGTGGTCCCGGCAAGTCCAGACGGTGTCTTTAGTGGACTTCCACCCTGACATGTGTCCAGTTGTTTCAGGGTTCTGGGTGAGGTCAATTGATCGTGGAGGAACCATTGTACGAGTTGGAAACAAGAGACTCAGGGAATAAACCCTACAAGGGGTAGGACACGACTGCCTTTTTGTTCTCATTTTAGATAACCTCACATATGTCCAATTCTCTACAGGGACTCGAACGGGTCTACTAACCCCGTAGAGAGGTTTAGGATGGAGGAGTGGATACACTAGGGTGGATGGAGGGCAAGATGGAGGATAGACTTCTGAAAAAGACTGGCGGAGAGGTCGGTAAATTTTGAAACGTAACACGTAAGGAGAATAAAGTTGTGAAACGTAGGTACTCAACGTATTTGGAGGCGAGAGGTCGTTTCCTACGAGGGAAGAGTAAAAGGATGTAAAGGGGTGCACGACCCGCGTGTCCTCTAAGAGTCCTCACTTCTTTCCCCTGGGTCTGGAATGGGTCGAGAAGGACTTGGGGTGGGAGAAGACGAAGGACGGAGGTGGGAGTGCGTGAAGGGTCCTAGGGTGCACAGTGAATAGTTTTTCACTATTCAGTGAGTAGTTTTCTGCACTGGATAATTTTTCGTTTCCTTCACTACACTCCAGCTTCAATTTCCCCGACCGTCCGTAAACTCTTCCGTTTGAGCTCTTAGTTCGAAGTACGAATTATTATCTGTTGTGATGACCCGGGTTTGAACACTCGAATATTTAACTAAACAGAAACCCGCGAAATGTCTCGACAAAGATCCGCTGGCTGTCCAGCCGACATATAGTACACACGAATCCGGGGCACGACACCGTCGGACGAGGACTGGAGAATTAGTTCCGCTCACGACCCGTGACTCTCCTCTATACACTAGTGAATGCCTTTGCGGGTCGACCGCAGCGAGGGTGTTTGGTAGACGGACAGAGCTTGCCAGTCTGACCGACAGACGATTACGGGGGAAGAGGATACTCGGTAAATATATAAAGGAGTCGGAAAAAAAAAAATTCACCTTTTGTTTATCGTAATGACCTACACGAGCCGAACCGACGTCGACACTTAGCGTTTCAACCTTTAGTCAGGTTCTATCTCAGTCTGTGGTGTAAGAAACGAACCAACCCCTCTCCCGGTTTGACGACTAGATCGGGGTAAACCAGAGACTAGAAAATAAATAGATATTTAGACTGTACCGGGACAATCCTTTGTAGAACGGTAACACGTAAAGGGGTAAGAAAAACAAAGGTTTCCCTTCCTCGAAAACGAAATCAACATTGGTTCCCAGTTCTAAAGAAGAACCGGAACAGTCCTCCATTAGTCACATTTCCGTTATGTTACACTCTTAATATACGTCGACCATCGTCGTCCCTAGCCTCTCCCCGTTATCTCCAAACTGTATTAAGGGGAACCGAGAAACGATCAATGGTTTCAGTCATTATCTAGAGTCTATGTCTTATCACCTGTCTTGATCTACTTGGACCCACTCTGGGAACGGGTAGTAGTAGCAAGACAAGTTGATCCTAGTTTACTCGGGGTAAGTCCTCCTACCGGAGTACGGGGGGACTCATCTCTTGTGGGTTAGGGATACAAACACTCCATCGTAAGACTGTCAATTAGTCGGTTAGTTGTGCGGTTATAACTGATATAGGAAACACGAACATAATCAAAGAGTCTTCGTCTGGACTCCGTTACGACACGCACGTTTGACAAATCGTCCCGTTTATTATACTCCCCCCTGTCTGTCACTTATTACCTTTATGGGAAATAAATCCCCGGTGACGACACGTAGGGACCTCAGGTTGAGCTCCTTTGAGACCCTTTGCATATTTTGTGTACTGACTCTTGACAAAGTTCATCACTCACATACCCCCATAAATACGTGGTCTAGGGTTCTCAGCAACTAGACTCCCGATAAAGATCTCCCCTATTGAGAAACTTTGAGACCGGACGGTATATGAATGTTTCGTTTGAAAGGAGGTGACTCCGACTTCCTTCCTCTCGGAAGTCCGTTTCTTCACGTTTTTATTCGTCAACATTCGATCGACGACGACGACGGCGACGACGCGGAGAAGTCAGCACAGACTGAGATACGCTGGGGTATCTGCCGTCGGTTGGTCCGAGGAGACAGGGACCCTAAGAGGTCCGTTCTTGTGACCTCACCCAACATTCGATCGACCTTGGGTGGTTTCCTAGGTTCCTTGTACCCACTTCGGGACTTTGGTCGACGATGTTTCAGTTAGGGATCTACTCTCTGAAATTTCTCCTCGTTATTCAACTTCTATGTGAAAGATACAAGTAGAATGTTAGTTAAACCTCCCTATTTTGGTACTCTTTCGTTAGGTTGTTAGTTCGTGATTCACGGTATTACTTCTGACTCAGTTTTTCGTCGAGTCCCTTTTCTCTTTATTGATTGGTAATCCGTTCAAGGGCCTCTTCCGCTACCGTGGGGTGAGGTCATGAGAACGGACCTTTTAGGGTACCTGTCTCCTCGGACCACCCGACGTCAGGTACCCCAGCGCTTCTCAGTCTGAGCTGCCTCGCTGAAGGGAAAGTGAATAGTGAAAGTACGTAACCTCTTCCTTTACCGTTGGATGAGGTCACAAGAACGGACCTCTTAGGGTCCCTGTCCCCTCGGACCACCCGACGGCAGGTACCCCAGCATGTCTCAGTCTGTACTGACTTCGTTGAATTGTCGTCGTCGTCTTCGTCCTTTCAAGGTACTTTTTTTTTACATACTAATTAAATCCTAAATTTCTTAACCATCCAAACCCTAATACCTTTCCTCCCCTTCTTTCTAACCCTATTTTAATAAAGACTTTAATCCAACTTTTCAGTTTAACTTTTTATTTGTTCACTTTCCGTTACTTGAGAAGGGAAGATAAGTAAAGTGTACTAGTAGAATCTCTATAAAAGTGATATAGGCACTAATATGAGGTTATTTGGTAAAAACAAATTCAAAGAACCTTAGAGTTAAGTTATCAGTTTCTCTAAACCTAATCGAATGAAGATTTAGGAAAGAATAGTTTTAAATTCTTAGTACCCAGTAGTTATTTGGTTACTATTAGATAAAACTTTATAGTAAAAGGACCAAGGTACTTTTTAATGGAGGACTACATAGACAACCGGGTAAGACGTTCAGTATAGAGTCAATTGGTCCTGACAATTGTTAAAATCTTATCCCTCAACGAGTATATTTTTCTACTCTTTTACAAACCAGTGTACAGATAAACTGTGTCCTGACCTGTGCGCACATTCTCTATCGGAACCTCCGACCAAACTGACAACTGTCCTTCGTGTTGTCACGACCCCAAATCGACTCTCGGACCCGAGTCTCTTCGGACTCAAACTTAGGGTCCAGACGATAAATAGTTGAAGCCCTGAGACCGTCAAACTGGGCACGTCCGAAGTGAAACGAGTAGAGATTTTACCCCCATTATAGGTGACAGTCTCAACACCTCTCCTAATTTGAATTTTCCCTGTCTCGGACGTTTCGTACGTCAGGTCTCAGACTTTGTGATTATATGTCACTACTGTTAGGTTATATTACTTTTACCCCCCCTTAACGTTATCTTTTGGGGTGTTCAAGTAATAGATATGAGTTGTTTTTACGTACGGGAAGGTTAGAGTCGTAAGGAATAGTGACCTAAAATGTATGATGTATGATTCAGGTAACATGAACAAATATGGTGTGCACTTACTCTACCCTTAAACCGTAAAGACTGACCCTTGGAGCGAAAAACCAGGTTTATACGTAAAGTTCAAGTCGTGTTTGTTACGTTGTCTTCTTATCAAATCCAAATATGACTTCCTTATTACCCAAAATTTTAATAGTACTTACACTACATCGTTAATAAAAAGAATAGTAGACACAAAAAGATAGGTTGTGGCACCTAATCCTCTAGCCGAAGAGACACTCACAACTCAGTTCCTTTCGAAGAGACACCATAACCGTCGTCCGGTGTTCAGTTCCGGTACTTCCCGATTCTCAGTCAGACCGTTCTGTTTCCGTTCCACTCTGGTTACCTTTTACCGATGTCCCGTTCCCCATTCTCGAGACTTCGTGTCGATCCTAGACTCTACACAGACTCCTTTAGAAGGTTGTCGTAGTCTGTAGTAGTCTCTAGTCTACCGTAGTCTTTAGTAGCCTCTAGTCTATCGTAGGAGTTCATCTCCCGCCGTAGAAAGAGAAAACACTACCAGTCCTCTCCGGGTGATGTCGCTAACGAACCTGTCGTCGGACTGGGTCCCACTGGTGTGTAAATACCGGGTTGGGGTCTGTGAAATCCCTCGTCTTTCTCCTTAATGAGTAGTGAGGAGACTCTGTTGACCACGTTGGTCCTGACAGGGTCCGTTTGACCCTGGGTGTCGGAGGGTCGGACCCCCAGTAGAAGGAAACGCGAACCTTTGTCTGGGTAGAGGAGTCGGGGTACGATGGATTTTTCAGGTCAGGAGTTTAGGATTGGAGGGCTTTCGAACAAGAACGGGGCAAAGAGAAAGAATCACTACCTACACTCCTCGGAGAGAGACGGGGATCTGTACAGGTGACGAGACGTCGTCGTTATAGAGTCCCGACCTGGGTCCCACTGTTCTCCCTCTGTATTTCGGCGAATTCGTCCACGAATCCTCCACACCTTTTCGAACCATTAGTTCTGTTTAGTATAGAGCTACGATACGAAAACTTTTAGTTTTAAGTACGTTTTTTAGATATTACTCGTTCTACAGTTTTTAAAATTTGTTTCTGTCCTACTCACCGTCGTCACTCGGGTCTGTGTGACCTTGGACTCCGTTTTCCTGTTCGGTCCGTATGGCTGGGCAGAATTCTAGAACTACAAAGTAAGTGACATCTAAAAAAGTAACTAAAAATAAAAAACTTATAACACAATTTTATAACGAATAGAACTACTCTAAAAACCGTGGAGGAAGTTAAAACACGGATTTAGATCACGGAGTGAACGTACGTACGATTCAGCGAAGTCAACACAGGCTGAGACACACTGGTGTACCTGAAATCGGGTGGTCCGAGGAGACAGGTGGCCTAAGAGGTCCGTTCTTATGACCTCACCCAACGGTAAAGGAAGAGGTTCAGATTAAGATACATTCATAGTTATCGACGGTGATCGTGACGAACCACCCGAGTACCGGAACCCGATACCCGAAACGAACAACTTAAGTAGGTGTCAGACGTTGTCCATCCCTGAGTACTTAGGTTATTTAGGCCGGGAGAACTAGTAGGTTTTAAGAGTGAAAGAATGTCTTATTGTTCAAATTACGACTTTCCCGGTAATTTTGTAAGATTAGGAGTCGACAGAAATAAGTGTACTCTTGGGAATACGGACAATCTCTCCAATTCACTGACCGGGTCCTAGTGTGTCGACGAAGTCTAAACAACAAGTCAACGATTCGGTACAGGCCGAGAAACGTTGGGGTACCTGTCGTCACGTGGTCCGAGGAGACAGGAAATGATAGAGGGTCTTAAACGAGTTTAAGTACAGGTGACTCCGTCACTACGGTAGATTGGTAGAGTAGAAACCGGCGGGAGAAGAGGAAGACGGAAGTTAGAAAGGGTCGTAGTCCTAGAAAGGGTTACTCAACCGAAAAGGGTAGTACACCGGTTTCATAACCTCGAAGTCATAGTCAGGAAGGTTACTTATAAGTCCCAACCAAAGGAAATATTAATTGACCAAACTAGAGGAACGTCAGGTTCCCTGAGAGTTCTCAGAAGAGGTCGTGGTGTTAATTATTCAAGTTAAGAAGTCGTGAGTTGAAAGAAATATCAGGTTGAGTCGTAGACGAGTAAGTGGGTTCTTTACAAATGACTCGTAGATGATACAGGACATAATATCTGTGACCTTTGTCTTACTGTAGGGACGAGAGTACCTCGAATATAAGATTACACCCTTCCGTTAATTATTTGTTGGTATCTATGTTTATATATATTAGTCTGTTCCTATTCTCGATACCTTTTTACTTCGTCCCATTGACCCTTTCCTCACTACCTTACTCTATAATACCTTCTACTAGGATTTCCGGACCGACACTCGTTTGTAGATTTATTTCCTTTATCCTTCGGTACACTCAATCTACCCCACCACTCTCGATCAAGGTTCCGTCCCAAAGGGGTGAAACCGTAATAACTGTAAACTCCTACCTATTAAGTAACCTTCCTGACTACCACTTTGACTTTTGAGGTTATGAAACCGGTTGAGTACGTTTCTCATCTAAGTGACCTTTTCTGAGACTACGACCCTCCCTAACCCCCGTCCTTCGCTTCCCCTGCTGTCACCTACTCTACCGACCTACCGTAGTGACTGAACTACCTGTACTCAAACCCATTTGAGGTCCTCAACCACTACCTGTCCCTCCGGACCACACGACATTAAGTACCTCAGTGTTTCTCAGCCTGTGTTGACTCGTTGACTCGAATTGACTTAACTTAACTTAAGAAATAACACCCCTGACTGATCACGGAACATCCTACAAATAGTCGTAAGGAGCGAAGATGAATGAGCTAGGTTCATCGTTGAGGGAGGGTCAAAATTACTGGTTTTTACCGGAGTCTTTGACGTTTACAGGGTGCCACCCATTTTGACAGGGGTCACTCTTGGTACCCAGATCCGTGTTTCCGTTCACGTTTCCGAGACTGATTCAGACCGAAGGGAGTGGAGTCGTGACGTCCAGTCAGGGTCGGGACTATGGGTGGTGGACGTCAGTCGTGGAGGTCTGTGCGTCGAGTGGAGACTGAGTAAAGTACGACGACCGACGACCGAAGGAAAGTAGGGGTTCTCACTTTCGAGGGACCCCCGTCCTCAGGTCGGAAGTGAGGAGATATAGGGTACCTCCGGAGCCGAGACACATGTCACTGACGCGATGTGTGAGGAGAGACGGGCGAGACACGGCTTCCGTGACAGGCTTCCGAGTCCCGAGTCCGGTCGAGACCTCCTGTCACAGGCGGCCGCGGATTCTGTGAGAGGCTTCCGAGTCCCGAGTCCGGTCGAGATCTCCTGTCGCAGGCGGCCGGCGGTCGGTCGGGCGCGAGAAGACACTTAACGGAAGACGTGCATGAATTCCGACACGTCGAAAGTGTTTTCCCTGCCGTACGCTACTTTCAAGTGGAAGGTGAGTTAATTGGAACTCTCTCTTCCGAAAAAAAAAAAGGAAAAGAGGGGATTCTCTGAAAAAAATACTGGAAAAACTTCGTAGAATAAAAGACCCGTTTTTCGGTTTACTATGTAAGAGAAGGGTCGACGTCCTGACAACGTCTAAAAGTTTCGACTCCATTTCTGTCAGAAACCTTATTTACGTTTCACCTGTCACTCCAACCCTTTGCACTCTTTTACGGAATAATAAGGTCGACTCAACACGGACCTCCCTTCCGCGGAAGTACCTCGTGTTCGGGAGTCCTGGGTGCTCTACGTCCCTGGACCTTTGAAGTCCCGACGGTCCGTGAGGGGGGTTAATCCCTCGTGTGTACTTATGTTTAAAATTTTTTAGTTAAGGAGAAACCCACTTTCAACTTATAATTATTCGGTATTGTTTCGTATAGAATGTATCATGAAACGGTATGGGTTTCTCAAAAGAAAAGGGTGCATAAAGTAGAGAAACTCAGAGTGTAAGTCGATCGTTTATTTTAACTTAGAATAAGTTCTGACTTAGTCGTCTCATCTTATTTGTCGTTATCGAGAAAAGGTTCCCTACACTCCCTGTTACCAAGGGCCTTCCAGGGAATGGACTAGGGTCCACACACCGAGGGACCACTACCCAAACCTCTCCTTTCGTGTACGGAGGGGCGGGGGTGGGAGTGACCCTGGAGGTTCAAGTCGATACATATGTACGTCTTCCCTTTTATTTTCTTTAGGGGGTTTGGTCGTGGGAAAGGAGTACCGGAGTAGAAACTGTCGAGACTACCGTTTCCCTCAAAGGACTTTCACCGGTGCAAACGAAACCCAGTGTCAAAATGGGGTAGAGAGACCCCGGGTCTCCGTCAACCCTCTGAAGATCTTAGGATCTTCGTAACAAACTTTCGTTGTCCAATCTTTCAGTTGACCATCACCAAACAAAGTACCTCTTCTCCTTCAACACCAACCCTCAGTCCTTCCAAATTATTCCAATTTTTTATTTTTCCGTCTTCTCAGAGTGCCAGTTCTCGTGTCGGAGCCCTCAACCCGACGGACCCAAGATTAAGACCGAGACTGTAAGAGGTAGGTTGAACTGGAACCGGTTCAGTGAAATGGAGTACCACGGAGATAGAAAGGTAGACATTTTTACCTTTATTTTTCTCATTGAAGGAGGACCCCACCCCCCTCTTCTCTAAAGGACCTTAGGTTACGAAAGACTACCTCTGTATTCATAATTCTTAGTCTTCAGCGACCACCCTCTCCCCCTTCGTCCTTCGACTCCTGTATCTGGTGGCTCGAGAGGCACCTTTCGGGATAAGTCTCCTCTCGGTTCCCCTGTCCCCGGTGTAATCCCCCAACCGAAACCTGTATTCCCCCGACCTTTCTCGGACGTGACCCCTAAAGTTCCACTGTCCACTACTCCTTTACGGACGGTCCCTCTCTGTGACGACAGACGGAAGGATGTCGGGGTCGGTTCTTGACTCGTCGTGTTTCCCCGAAGGACCTTATTCAAACGTTGGTGCCCGTGATTACATTTCCGTAGAGACTTCAGGTTCAAGGACAGTAATCAGAGGCAAACGACAGTGTGTTATTTACTGATCACTGAACACAAGGTACTTTTACGAGAAGGGTCTTGTAATCCCTTCCCTTTATCCGTAAAGTCGTTTCGGGTCTCACTGGGGTGTCGAAGACCCGTCCTTGGGGGGTTAGACCCCCACTGTGGGTCTTTCTCTTGGGAAGGGAAACCCGATATCCCCGGGGTGTGGAGTTATAAAATTGAGGGGGTGGGGGTTTTTTCGGAGGAAAAGGAGGATTGTAGTCTGAACTTTACTAGTTGGTCGACACACGACTAAAGTTATGATAGAAACGACCAGGTAGTCGGTAGAGGTGGAGGCACTCAATTCAATCTTTACCTTCTTTCGAACCTTAGAAAGATTGAGTTGGAAGAAAAAGACGTTTTCACGTGCGACCCTGGGTCTCTCTAAAGGTTGAACGGGTTCTCGTGTGCTCGTCGTCGTCCTCGTGTGCGAGTCAGTACACTGTCGAGGACTCAGGGTCACAGGAGTATCCAAGTACCTGGACACTGGCCCATACTCCCAGACCCCTCTCTCAGTACAGTGAGGTCAAAACCTACCACACTCTTCACTGGGACTGAGCACTGGAAAGTGTCAAGACCATTTCAATCTTTCGGATGTTTCAAAACCACGGTCTGTTATAGGACTATATGTCTTTGGATATAGTACCCGTGTTACCGTCACTTTATCCTGTTAATAGGACTCCACGAGAGACATATTATTTCACCCTATTGGTACACATCGACAACCAAGACCCGGTCCCGACCTAACACCTCTGAAGAGTCAAACAGTAGTGTCGTATAGACGACTCACTCACTAAGACATTCTCATGAACAGTTTAGGTTTGAAGGAGGTCGTCGTTTGGTTCGAGGTCCGGTCCCTCCTCTTCGTTTGCAGAGGGGGAGACGAGAGTCGGTTTGGGGTTCGATTCTCACGGGAACCACCCCTGTCTCTCCTACCAGACACACGATACAGCGAAGTCAGTACAGACTGACAAACTCTCTTACCACATCAGTCGGGGTTTCCCACCACGGTACCTTTGACTCGTAAGAGACTCGAGACCGGTGTGGGAGAGTCCTGGAGTCACACAAACTGGAGGTCTACGAGAACGCGTCCTATTTGTGTCAAGGGGGGCAGGAGTGGAGAAACGAAGACTATCTGAAATAAACGGACTACTTCCCGAAAGGGTGAACGGTGTTACCCCTGGTAGGAACACTACGACGTGTTTACGGGACACGTAACGGACCTTGTTAGACGCACTGGAACTCACCTAGTGGAGGGTCGACTCGGAGTTCAGGGAGGCGACACTTTCCTTCCTTCACTCGTCGACCTGATCTTCGTGTACCTCCCGGTCCTATCGTTGAACGTCGGAAGATCAGGGTCCGGAATGGGTCCTGCACCACGTGTTTGTCCGAGTCTTTTGTAAGTCCTTAGACCCCTTTTACGTCGGGGTAGGTCATGACTGTAAACTCCTGATCTAAACCTTCGATCTTCAAGACTACGATACTGGTAAGAGAAGTCACCCACCAAAACTCGTACTGAAACTCCCTGCCCGAGGTAAAATCCTCTTGTATATTTATTTAACGTTTCCGGTACTACTGAGTTGGAGTTCTGTTCTTTAACTCGAACTCCGTGAAGTGTCTCTGGACCTCCACCGACGTACGTCGGGTACAGAAGGTGGAGGTAAAATGACGCAGAGGAAGGAGAGTGGGAACCAGTAAAGGGTGACCCGTGTTTCACGGAGGTGGGTTCGGGTAGGAGAAACCAATCACGTGATATAAGCCCTGAGAAGGTCGAAGAACCGACAGAGAGTCTGTCTCGGTAACCCAAGGGTCCCTAATTCTCCGGTAAAAGTGCCACTACACGAACTAGATCGTAGAAGAGTTCACATAGAAGAAGACCATCTTTTATTACGACGGAAGTTGGTCATCACCAAGTTGTACCACGGTAACACCCATCTCTCTTCCGTCTGCGAATCCTGGAGTGACTGCCATGAGACTGAAAAGTTGACAGGAGGGGTGTGACGGAGACACGACATGGGAGAATGACTTCAGAAAGGTAGCACCAGGGTAGGGTGGACATGTGTGGTCCAAGGTGTGAGGTGGGACCCCATGCCGGTCGGGTCTTAGACACTAAGTTCCCTTAAAGGACATTCGGGAAGAGTTATCTGAAAAGGAAACACTTTTAAGGTTGAATGTCCTTTTATCCCAACTCTCCACACCCGATATTTTTTCGACTCTTTCGAGATTGTTTCAAATCAGTTTGTTTGTTGTTTCTAATACGTGATTTATTTCTTTTATAGGTATTATAAAGTGTAGAATTTAATCATTATTACCCATGATTACTCAAGACACGATAATTAGGGTAAATGGTAGAGAGGGAGGGACCTTTAAAACGTCAGAGGGAGGGGACGTCGAAATTACTCTATGAACATTTAAGTAAAACGAAACGACGTCTTTTATAAGTGGATTCTTCGTAAACCTTACACACCCGGACCAGGAACCCACAGATTCTAAAATGACCGAGGACGGAGGACTCAGAGTGACACACTAAACCTTCGACCTCTCTCTTTTCCGAAACCGAGTGAGAATAAATTAAATTAACCTTCGGTTCACATATAAAGAGTTTAGAAAAGGATTACGGATCACGGGACTCGGGTCGGCAAGGGAGGTCTAAAGTGGAGGGAGGAGGAAGTGTTTCCGATAGGTTCCGGTTGTAATAAAAGAGGTCAATAGAAATACCAGGGGGCTTTCGACCAAGGAGTGAAGACGGGTGAAATGGGGGTAAAAAAAAATAAAGGACGAGGTGGGAAAGGTTCAGGAAGAAAAAGAATAAAAAGGACTGTGACTGTTGAACGGTTAGGGTCCAACCGACGACTCATTTGTACGACTCCATTTAGTTTCAAACGATCTTCAAGAACAACGTAACCCCCTACAACTCGTCCTTCTCGTAACGACACCGGGGAAAGTCTCTACGAGGAAACGTAAGTCCCTGTGACCTCTCATACTCCTACTTAGACTCCCTGGCCCAGTAGAGGATCTCAGCGGATCGAACCCACTTTAACTCTCGGACTAATTGCTCTTAACGTAAAGAGAACTAAAGAAGAGACGATCCTCGTCGTAAGACTCCCTTCGTAGTCTGAGTAGAAAAATATCCTAGATGAGACTAAATAAAAACCGGGACTCTGGATGGGGAGTTGAGTCCTTCGAAGTGTGTCTATAAACTCTAGTTTCGTACGTCTTATTAAAACCGAGACATCTCTCCACCAAGACTTCGCTTTAGGGACAAACATCAGTCTCGGTCGGAGTACAAGCCCGTCTTGAGTGGTAACGAATACGCTACCTTGTACTTCCCGTCACTTTTCTTGAAATTTAAGGCGACCTTACATAAAGAGAGTATTCACGGATTTTTAACGTAGTCAACTCTCATTCTCATATGAACCTACTCCATCGTACTGAATAGAAGTCGAAAAAATTCTGTTTTTAGGTTTTCCTTAAAAAGTATTAACGACACCTAATTACAATCCAACAAAAGGAAGGTCCCTTTCAGACTCCACTTTACCTGTGACCCTAGTTACGTCCCGCCCTCTAATTTTACCTTTGCACCCACCCCAATTCTATATATGTACCGATATCTTTTTTATCGATTGGTTGTTCCAGGATGACATATCGTGTCCCTGGATATGGGTCATATAACATTATTAAATATTACCCTTTTTTAGACTTTTTTATCTATATACATACAATTGACTTGGTGAAGCGACATATGGACTTCGTTTGTGTTGTAACATTTAGTTGATATTAAGTTAATTTTTTTACTAAGTTATTCTTTTTTTTTCCTTGTACCTCGTCCTCCCTATGTTCCCCCACCTCCTCTTTTACATTCTTCGTTTGTACGTAAAAGGGTCCGCGGTCAGAATGGACGTTCTTTGAGCCAGGAGAGTTTAGTGGGTTTTGTAGTTCGATAGTAATTTTCGCACTGTTTGGGGTTCGTTTTGTTTAGTTACAAAGACAAAAGTATTTAAGTCTCTTTCACTATAAAGAAAAAGGGAGAAGTCGTCAGAGTTTGTGTCCCGTTTATAAAAGGATGATGAGGTATTTAGACCTCAGACGACTTGACATCCCTTAAAAGAGAAGTTGGCATGAGGTATTGTCGTAGCTTTCTCTTTTATTTTGGAGGCATGGTTTCCGTATCTTAAAATCTCGGTCGACTGACCGACCTCGGTCGGGACCAAAGGTCACTCAGAGTCGGTCGTAGGAGGTAAGGCTCGTCCGCTCCCGGACCATCCGACAGATCGTCCGAGGCATTTAGGGAGCCAAAATCCCGGGGAGCACTTCGACGGTCCGTCCATATATAACAGGCACCTCGGACTCCCGAGACTCTACATGCTAGACTTCGCCTCTGGTCCTTCTCATGTATCAGTCCCTCTAAAAAGACGGAGTCACTGACAAGGTCCATTAACTTTACATGGGGAAATTCCTGCTCCCGGCAAGACTTCAAAATTAATAAATTATCCTTTCGAAAGATTTACCATCACACACGGAGGAACTCTCGTCACACCACCTTTTGAAACCTTCGTCCGTCGAACTGTAAACTTAGGGTCGGGATGTGAATTTCCCCGAGTCTCCATTTCTTAGACGGACGGTTACTTCCTCTGCGCCCAAACTAGAGAACTAGTCCTTCTAGGGGACCTCCTCCTTCACCGTTGGGTGACGTCACAAGAACGGACCCTTCAGGGTACTTGTCTCCTCGGACCACCCGATGTCAGGTGCCCCAGCTCTTCTCAGTCTGTGTCGACTCGTGCGTGGACTCGCGGATGTGAATGCTTCACTTATTTAGACGTCTCCAAAAACACCCCGTAAAAAAACAAAAATTGTAGTGACCTGAACTTAAAGGAGTGAAAGTTTTACCCTATTACGGATTAAGTGTCTAAAAACACTTTATGCCTACTCCGTCTATCGGTCGACAGGGGATGCACGAGTCATGTGCTAGAGACGATAACAACTGTAGAAACACTAATAGGGAGGGGGAGATTTTGTTTTGTACGACTTGTACGTAATTGAAGGGTGCAGGGAGCACCACTAATACAGACTATTCACGGGTGAAAATACTACACGACATTATGTCTTACGGGAACCCTTGACCCTTCAAGGGTGTAGAGGTTTATTTGTCGGGTAGACGAGACGAACGTGCCACCGAGTCGGCAGAAGAGGAAGGGCACTCGGTGTCTAGTGCTTAAGTGACGTCACTTCGACCCAAGAGAGAGTGGACCCAAGGGACATTTACCCCGTGGGATCCCTCGTCATCCCATCTCCCCACTCCGTGGGAAAGTCTTTCTGACTTGAGGTGTGAACCGAGGGAGTCGGTCGTCAGTCCACCGGTGTCGGAGTCCCTTCGTCTGGTGCTACTACCGGGGTTGGAGCGTCCCCACTACCACTCTTAATTCCCTCTGTTAAGTCTACTTCGGAGACTGTCTCACAAACCACGTAACATCTCTGAGTCATTTGCTGTCGAAAATAATAATTGCTTTCCTGTGTCCCCTTGTTGGTTCCAGCAAGTTGTGCGGCGAACTGTGAGCTGGGTTTTCACTCGGTGTTTGACCAGTATCGACCCAAACACACAGAGTCCACCATTTCTTAGACGGACATCACGTCCGTTGGGCCCCAAGTAAGGGACCCAGCCCTTCTAGGGGACCTCTTCGGGTACCGATGGGTGAGGTCATAAGATAAGACCTGACTTTTCAAGACACCTGTCTCCTCGGACCGTCCGACGTCAGGTACCCTAGCGATTCTCATCCTGTGCTGCACTGCTGCTTGTGAAAGTGAAAGATAACGGGAAGTCAGTAGAAAAACCACATGAAGACAGAGGAGACCCCGGAAGGTGGACGACTCACTCTGTCGTGGTGTCTCGCACATCCATTGGGGGGCGACACTCCACCTCAGACCACCGCCCACTCGGTGATTGGGGGTACGTGGTTCCAGGGTTACTCTATTACGGCGTGACCCAGGTGTCGCCCCGCCCTCCACGGACGGAACGGCACTCGAGCACTGTGTGCGGTCGGGAGTCGCTTTCCGAGTAACTTGTCTCATTCGAGAGATACTGTCCTGAAACGAAATCTAAACTACTTTCCATATAGACACGGGTCTTGGTCGACTCGACTCGTCTCAACTCGTCCGAGTTCGTCGGGTTCCATGCTCGAGACGGACCGGAAACGAGTTATCGAGACTATTGACCCTACGAAGTATTCCAATAGACTGACCAACCCTCTTGCATAAAAATTTATTTACTCTTATGGTCTTCTGTAATCTTAAGCTTGTGGATTATTGACTCACTGGACCCGTCTTAGTAAACAGAAAGACCTCCCATTCAAGGGAGTAATTTCCCGTTGTTCATGGTTCCGAGGGGTCGTCCTTGTACCCCACTTTTCATTGTACCCCGGAATAGATCTCGGTCTTTTGGACTTAAGGATAGACCGGAAAAGAGGGATGATCGACCGACTGAAACCCATAGAAGGAGTCAGAGTGGTTTGAGTTTAAAGGGTCGAGGTTTTACTCCCTGAACCGGATTTCTAGGAGGGGTCAGGAACAGTTGAGACTTTAGGGTGACCGAAGAGTCTCCCTTTGCCCCCAGTAGGGGCACTATCTCAAATGCCTTGAGGTGCCGTAGGATAGTGACGTTCCGGTGAGGGTCGGACCCCCATGGTTTGTGACAGTCGAAGGTCACTCCAGTACACCCACTTAATCGATGTCATAAAGTTTGGTCCGTCTAATTTTAAGATGAAAAATTTTTTTCTTTGTTTCTTTAATTTTTGAACTAGCATGTAATTCCACATCCCGACACACAGACACACACACACGTGCGTGCACCACCTCCATGAGACACGTTGAATGTTAAAGATAAAGTCGACGAGTAAAGAGTGGTCACACTTTCCGACCTTTCAGACCTCCCTGTAAACGTTTAGACGGGTTACAGTTAAGGGGAGCATCTCGCCAGGTAGAAGAAACCTCACACACACACTGGAAACGTCCAACAGTGTAGGACCCGTGCCGTGGTTCGTCAGGAGGTTCCCCCGACCTCACCTCCTCGTCCAGGACTCGGCACCCCGCCACGCGCCGTCAAAGGCCCGGGACACGGTTGGAGGTCTATTAACGGTCGTCGCCCTCTCTCCATCAGCTCCAACCGTCTTGGATAGAGACTGTCTAGCTACCCGTGGAAGAGTGGTGACGTCGTAACACCGTCCCTCCTCTCGACCTTTCGACTCTACGTACACCCCTCCGTCCGCCTTCTCAGTCCTACTCCCTCTACCCGTCTTTGTCTGTTACTTCCCTCTCGCTCTCTTGGTTGTCTTTTCGTTCTCGATCCTAGTGTCTGTATACTCGATCTCTCGTTTTTTTTTTTATGTCTAAGCATCTCATTCTGTCCACCCCCTCTCTGTTTCTGGCTCTCTCTTGGAGTCTGTGTTTTTCTTTTCTTCTCTCGCTCTAGACAGAGTCTCGTGGTAGTGTAGTAATCGGAACCCTTAACAAACCCCAAATCACTCTCGTCACCTCCGGGGTCTCGGTTGACATATATACACTCCTCCCCTTTTATCCTCTTTCGGGGGTTTGGACGACGTGAAGGAGGAACCCGGAATGACAACCGTCGAGCACTTTCCTTAAATTACGTTCAGCGGTCGAACGAAACGTAAGACCAAAACAGGGTAGAGAGGGTCCGGGTCCGTCCCCTTCACTGACCATCTCGAAGGTACCACCTGGAGTAAACGGGAACGGGAAACGTGAAGGAGACCGGGTCTTTCACTTTCTTGGTTCTGTTCCCCACCTGAGGGTGTCCCCTCTTCGACCCACGAACCGATTCACTCTTCGTCGGAAAGTCTCCCGTGGGAGCTTCGTACATCTACACACCCTTCCGTCCTTC
Source organism: Capra ibex (assembly GCA_006410555.1). Classification (NCBI taxonomy): domain Eukaryota; kingdom Metazoa; phylum Chordata; class Mammalia; order Artiodactyla; family Bovidae; genus Capra; species Capra ibex. The sequence continues at coordinate 43,463,018 of SJYO01013871.1, forward strand.
ACCTTTAATTACAGTCTAACATCTATAGTCTCTGGAGCTAACCTATCCTTTACCCTTCTTCTCGTAAGAGGATCGAAAGATCTATGGACTCTAGATAGTCGTTCTCCTTACTGATCGTGAATGACTCGGGAAGTAGTACTCGGTCTTGAAGTGTAATCGACACGTACAACAGTCGGTACGGTACTATTTTAGACAGCAAAAAATCGGGATAAAACATGTACTCGGGACGTCGGACTAAAGTGCACGAACAAGGTCCTTCCGGTCTCGAATGACCAAACGTGGTTCCACGTGTCTGAATGAATACATACTGTTATAAGTGACCGGAGGTAAAAACGGACTCTGACACGATCTTGAAGTCAGTCAAGTCAAGTCAAGTCAGCGAGTCAGCACAGACTGAGAAACACTGGGGTACTTAACGTCGTGTGGTCCGGAGGGACAGGTAGTGGTTGAGGGCCTCAAGTGGGTTTCAGTACAGGTAGTTCAGCCACTACGGTAGGTCGGTAGAGTAGGAGACAGTAGGGGAAGAGGAGGACGGGGGTTAGGGAGGGTCGTAGTCCCAGAAAAGGTTACTCAGTCAAGAAGTGTAGTCCACCGGTTTCATAACCTCAAGGTCGAAGTCGTAGTCAGGAAGGTTACTTGTGGGTCCTGACTAGAGGAAATCCTACCTGACCAACCTGGAGGAACGTCAGGTTCCTTGAGAGTTCTCAGAAGAGGTCGTGGTGTCAAGTTTTCGTAGTTAAGAAACCACGAGTCGAAAGAAGTGGCAGGTTAGGAGTGTAGGTACGCTCTTGAATCAATTATCCTTTCACCCCACCACCAACCCCTACTTCTCCCCTGTCTTTTTTTTCTACAACCTGTTACTGTTTCCCTCTGTCGTCTCGACGTGAGTCCCCAGACCATAGATGACGCCCCTCCTACCACACAAGTAGTCACCGAGAATAATTATACTCAACAGCCCCTACTTCCGACTTTCTACGTGACTCCGTAGGGGTCTCGTACGGTGAAAGACTTACCCGTACTGTCCGGACGGTGCACCGTCCTCAAGATAGACTCGGTCCGGAACTCCGTACTCAAGGTTTGTACTCTAACACTTCAGTTTCTCTTCCACTGGAGGTCTCCCTACCTTAACGGGTCCGTTTCCGTGTCTCCGACGTCTTTGTCCGACTCTAACCTCATTGAATCGAGGATAAAACTCGTTCGACCCCTCATATTCTCTACTTTGATCTACCCACCTAACTCCGAAGTGACTCCTCTCCCAATTTAAGTCTACGTCGCCCGTCACTACCTTCTACAGACCCTTCTTTCTCACCGTCGGGTCGGGAGACACACTAGGACACTTGGTTACGTGCCGGTGTAAGGGACCAAGAAAGTCAGTTGTTTGTAGGTAGCTCGTATGGTGACGTACGGATTGGGACACCTCTGTCTACCCGTGTGGTCGCTTGTTTCCTCCGTCTTAAGGGACGGAGCACCTCGAGAGTAAGAACGTTCCCGTGTGCGTAAAATACGGAATAGATGGTTATTACCCTATAACCGGTACGTCCGTCCTGAAAAAGCTAAGTATTCGGTTGTCCTTAGTTGGGGGATCCTCTGACGTCACGACGAAACACTTCTGTGGACCAGAACCCGTCGACTCGTTGGTTCGTTTCCGTAGACCCTGGATACTACTCTGTTCAATGTCTGTCTTCCCCAATATAATCGTCCTGAGAGAACTAACGTTAATTGTTTAATTTGACCGAACTCATTTTCAACTAAATGTCCGAGTACATCGGTTGAGGTCTTTTTTGTGGCCACCCTCGACCGAAGTACTTATTGCTCCAAGATAGAGACAAATGTGAAGAGACGACCACAATACAGTAAAGGAGTTTCGCCGATAACAACTCCTAAACCGTAGTCGGGGATGTCGAAGTATAGGACTGCCAAGTTATCGGTCCGCCCTTTTAACCGAAGGAGACAGGTCGAGACGAACCTTTAAGGATCCCTTCCCAAGACCGACCGGATCAAACCCAGTGTACCCGTAGAGAACCCGGTTAGACTATCGGTTCCTCTATTCCAAGGTGCTACGTCGGTTCGATCAATGGCCAAGGGGAAATACCGACTATCTCTATCTTCTCCCTTCTCTTTATTATCTATAGACGGTGATCCTAACACTGTTGAATTTTGGGTGGATAAAAAAATTACCCGTCAATACAACTCCCTACTGGGGTCGTAGAGAGTTTATGTATTATTTCCCAGTGAAGATGAGTTAATCAGATCCCGTAATAATGACGAGAGAGGTGAGGTGGGAGTGTTTACTATTTCACTGTGGCAACTTGTTAAATCTTTTTCATTTTTACGTTAAACTTATTTGAGATCCTTTTTCTATTTCACCTCTTAAAGTTTCTATGTCACCCTCCCGCCCACTCTCACCCTACCCTCTCACCCCAGTAAGTCTTGGTTTGGTCCATGGATGTTCAAGGTCCCGAGTGTCTCGACGTCCGCGTCTCGGAGGACGGACGTTAGGGTCTCATAGTTCCGTCCTGACCACGACTGAGAGTATGGTCGGTGGTGGGGGTGGAGGGTCGTCCTAACCCTTTCAACCAGTCCCTGTCACGGAAGTCGATCTCTGAGAAGTAATCGACTCTTCCGGTCGGGACGTCCTTTAGGGTTCGACTCCTTGTTCTTGTTAAACTTTTCTACGTCCTCCGGAATTCGGTCTTACCAAGAGGTCCCCCACCGTCCCGATTCACCTTTGAGTCCGTTTCTTTTGGTTTCCCCTACCTCACTCCGGTAGTAAGTCCTCTCTTTTTCTTACACATGGTAGCCCCCCCTCCCGCCATAGGAGTGTTCCGTCCCCTTTAGTTTTCGTTTTATTCTTCTGTAAAATTGTTTTTAGTTACAAAATTTTTATGTAAGAATCTGAAGGTCTCTCTTCAGGATCTTTGAACTCCATCTCTGTGTCGAAAGAGATATATTTCTTATAGTGTGACCTTTGTTTTTGGTCTTCGGATCGGGGCGAACGTGGTCACTACATAGTTGAAATAAAGGAACAAACGTGCACTCGACTGTCAGAGGTAGAACGTATGTCGTAGTACACCCCCCAGGTCACTCTACTACCGATCCCTTCTTCAAGAATTTTATAATTTGTTGAGATAACATTAATTAATCCGATCCACTTATTAATCCTTTACTGTCAATCTTTAACCCAGTGGTATTAGGACGTTCTCTCCCCCTGTCACTTCCTCTGACAAATTTCGAGTCCACTCGACCGTAGAAGTCTACGATATAAAAAATTTTTCACATATACGAACGACTCATGGATAATATAAGAACCAGGGAACTTTCTACGGTTCCTGTACATTTTCTTCGGGTTCTATCGTAAGGACTCCGAATGACAGATAGCATACTCTATTTGAACAGGTTTATTTACGTTAAGCATCGTACTTAATACTATTTCGGTTCGACCCACAACCACTATTTCTAGTCTCATCTCTAGTGCCCGATCACGTGGTCTCTCTCGACGGGAATGTCAACGAGACCTTCGACCTAAACCTATTTATTCGCCTCTTTCCCCTTTCTTTCTTGTACTCCTTCTGCTAATTCTACGTACACTCGTTCCGGTACCACTATCGTACACATGCACCGTTCAACCCTCCGCAAAAACCACTGATTTTGTTACGTACTCTGCCCTCACTACCTGTCGTCACGACCCTTTCTACAGTACAGGTCAGAGTCTTTTCAGAACTGTAGTCAACTCCCTTAGTCAGCATTTCCTCTCCTTTAGATAACCTCTGGAACCTCGTTTCGCCGACCTAACTGGGTCACTACGAAATCCTTCTATCCACGTCCGCGGTTTACGACTTAATTGTCCTCCTCACCCGACCGCCGTTTTATGAGTCTCTTCTCTCCGAGTCCTCCCGTTCTCCACTACCGACCCACGATGTGTCTCCCTTACCTTTTATTCTTTCTCTATCGTCCTGAATTATTGATCCACGTATACTTCTTACTCCCTACTATACCCCATTTCTATGGAGTCAACGGAGTTACGACTTCTTTGACCTAATCACTGTCATTCCATATCCGACACACGATACAGGACGCAGACCGTCCCAAACTTCCGCTTCTTACGAAGGGCCTTTTCGTCGTACTAATGCTTCACAATTTCAAATGGAGACAGACGTGGTCTATCTCATTTCTCGTAAGTCTCTCTCCTTTGTCATGCCCGACTTTATTTCCGTCCGTCAGTCAGTCAGTCAAGTCAGCGAGTCAGTACGGGCTGAGCCGCTGGGGTACCTGACGTCGTGTGGTCCGGAGGGACAGGTAGTAGTTGTGGGTCTCGAGTGAGTTTGAGTACAGGTAACTCAGCCACTACGGTAGGTCGGTAGAGTAGGAGACAGGAGTGGAGGAGGTCGGAAGTTAGAAAGGGTCGTAGTCCGAGAAAAGTTTCCTCAGTCGAGAAGTGGAGTCCACCGGTTTCATAACCTCAAAGTCGAAGCCGTAGTCAGACTACGACGTCTACGACAACGACTTTGTTTTCGTTCCTCCATACTTTTTCTCTTGAGGGTCAACGTCCTACAGAGACTTATACCCTTCTCACCCTCTTCCGACCTCTGGATCCGTCCCAGGTCTCGTGTCTCCTTGAACTGGAAATACGTCACACAATACCCCTTGTCCTGTCTGTGGGACGGTCCAAATAAAACGTCGATAAACATGTTTATATTCCTCAACCTTTCCTATCTATCAGGGTTCTACACTGAGTTTCGTAAGAGGTTTACTTCAGACAGGATCACCGACGGCCCGTAGGGTGCCTATTGACGGACGTGTGCGCGGGGTCGGACTCAGCTCGTCTGTGAGTGGGGAGAGTGAGACACAGTGCCGTGTCGAGTCTTACACCCCGTCGGTTTCTCTTCTGAACCGGTCCCCGTGTCTCCGCTGGATCAGGATCCTGGCTCGGGCTGACGCCACCGCCATCGGTAGCCCACGAACGAATCCGTCACGAAACCTTCGTCGGGCCTTGGGACCCTCGGCAAGGAGTTGGTGCTAAGTGCGTCTGCCATATCTAAAAGTCCCATTAGTCGCGCGCTTAGCACTACGGAGAGATGTTGTCCCGCACCCGTCGTCTCCGGCCCCTGTCAAATAGGCGGCACTCCCTGTCACCCCTGAACGTGGACTCCGAGGGTTCCGACGGAGACTCGTATCGCACTCTTTGTTGACACCCGTGGAGGCGTCCTGCGTGTGGCCTCTTCGAACCGGGAGGCCGACGCCGACTGTGTGCGCCTCTCGGACGGACTCGGGGACTCGAAGTCGCGAGGAAGTGAGACCCAGGTCCCAGGACCAGGGCTCTCTCCCCTTTTGTCCTTGAAGTCCTTTGTTTCGGTCGAGCCCTAGTCTGGGGTGGGGACCATCCCATCATTACCGGTGACTCGCCTCCTCTTTGGGACGGAGTGAGGTCCGAGGTCGAGGTCAGGGAGGTAGAGGTCAGCGTGGCCGGGGGTGGTTTCATTGTCGACGGTCAAGAGGGACTCCCTTCCATAGTGAACGCAGCACATTTTAGGTCGGGAGGGTGGTTTCCGTGACCCGTGTGTGTCAGACATCTCCCCACAAGTTGGTAAGTTCTGGTGTTACCCATTGTCAAAGTGGACTTAAGTATCTCCGTCTCTCTCAATTTCGTTTAACTTTTCCCTCTCTTTGAGGGGAGTCAACTTTCTCGTTCTCTTTGGGGGGGTTTATTTATTATTTTGTCTTTATTTGTTAAATGGTGTATTTCTTGAGTTTCGTAATCTTAAAAAAATTTTTTACAATTGGTTTAACACCTTTTATTATCTACTTTTACAAAAAAAAATTTTTTTCCACATTATTCTTCGAATTTTTATAATTTTTTTTTCTGGGTTAGTCTTTACTTTTTAAGTCACTCACTTTAATTTTTTTTTTGTGATCGTCCTTACTTATCGTTGATTGACTGTGACTCCTTCCTTATTCACTAGACCTTCTATCTTATTACCTTTGATGGGTTACTCTTGTTATTATTCTCACTTTAAATTTTTTACCTTTGTTATGTTCTAGAGACCTTATTCTAATTCGTACGTTTGTAAGTGTGATATGCCCGGGGTCTTTCTTCTCTCCCTAGTTTTTACATAAACTCCTTTAATACTGACTTTTGAAGGGTTTGGACTTCTTCCTTTGTCTATAGGTCCATGTCCTTCGTATCTCCCAGGGTTTATTCTTCTTCTAGTTTGTCTGAGTGTTGTTCTGTGTAGTATTAACTTTACACAATTTCTTTTTCTCTCTTAAGACTTTCGTAGTTCCTTTTTTTTATTATTTCTCAATGTATGTTCCTTTAAGTGTATTCTGATAGTCGACTAAAGAGACGTCTTTGTAGCGTCCGGTCTTCCCTCACCATCTTATATAAGTTATAACCGTTAAACTAAAGACCCAGGAGACCGAAAATTTTTAGGTCGAACTTGTAGACCTTCAAGAACCAAGTGTATGACAACTTCGGATCGAACCTCTTAAAACTCATAATGAAATGATCGTACACTTTACTCACGTAAGTACGTCATCAAACTTGTAAGAAACCGTTACGGGAATAAACACTGACCTTACTTCTGACTCAAAAGGTCAGGACACCAGTGACGACTCAAAAGGTTTAAACGACCGTATAACTCACGTCGTGAAATTGTCGTAGTAGAAACTTTGTCGAGTCGACCTTAAGTAGTGAAGGTGATCGAAACAAGTATCACTACGAAGGATTCCGGGTGAACTGAAGAGTCAGGTCGTACAGACCGAGATCCAATCACTAGTGTGGTAGTACCAATAGACCCAGTACTTCCAGAAAAAAACATATTAAGAAGACACATAAGAACGGTGAAAATCATAGCAGACGAAGAAAATCCTGGTATGGTAAAGACAGGAAATAACGCGGGTAGAAACGTACTTTACAAGGGAACCACAGAGATTAAAAGAACTTCTCTAGCGATCAGAAGGGTAAGATAACAAAAAGAGAAAAAGAAACGTAACAAGTGAATCCTTCGGAAAGAATAGAGAGGAACAATGAGAAACCTTAAGACGTAAGTCTACCCACATAGAAAGGAAACGAGAAAACGGAAAGCGAAAAGAAGAAAGAGTCGATAAACATTTCGGAGGAGTCTGTTGGTGAAACGGAAAAACGTAAAGAAAAAGAACCCCTACCAAACCAGTGGCGGAGGACATGTTACAATGTTTGGAGGTAGGTATCAAGCAGTCCGTGAGAACAGATAGTATAGATTAGGGAACTTAGATAAAACAGTGAAAGTGATATATTAATATTCCCTAAACTAAATTCTGTATGACCAAAAGGGATGAAAGAAGTTGTATTCTGACTTAAACCGTTATTCCTCAAGTACTAGGCTCGGTGTCAGACAAGGGTCACAACAAAAACGACTGACATATCTCGAAGAAGTAGAAGTCGACGTTTCTTATATTAGGTAGACTAAAACCACAACTAGTAGACCACTACAAGTACACATCTCAGTAGAGAACAACAACCTTCACCCACAAACGATACTGGTCACGAAAGAGAACTGTTTTGAGACAATCGGAAACGGGACGAAGCAAAACATGAAGTTCCGGTTTGAACGGACAATGAGGTCCATAGACAACTGAAGGATGAAAACGTAAGGGCAGGGGATACCACTTTTCCTGTAGAAAAGCCCCACAATCAAGAACTTCCAGAACATCCAGAGGTATCTCGGTAAATTGAAGTCGAAGAAGTTGTCCTCTATATCGTTTTCGTCAAGATTGTATCTATAAGTATCACTATTTCCGGAAGGAGTTCTTCTTCTTTTAGAGTTTATTTGTTGGATTGGACGGTGGACTCCTTTAATGTTTTTTTTTTTTTTCGTTTCGGGTTTCAGTCGTCTTCTTTCCTTTATTATTAGTCTCTCCTTTATCTCTTTTTTTTTGTCTTTTCTAGTTACTCTGGACCCGATTATTCTATTTTAATTAATTTTTTTTTTTTGAAATCGGTCGAAGAGATTCTTCTTTTCTCTCTCCTTTTCCTGGGTTTATTTATTTTATTCTTTACTGTCATCTCTATTTTGTTATTTTTTGTAGTATTCTCTTATGATGTTTATCAAGATACGGTTGTTTCACCTGTTACCTCTTTTTTACCTGTCTGAAGATCTTTGTATGTCAGACGGTTCTGACTTGGCTCTTCATTCTCTGTTAAAATTGTCTGTTTAGTCACCGTCACTTTAAGTCAAATATTAAAAAAATTTTTAGAGTCGTTTGTTTTCAGGTTATGGTCGACCGAGGTGTCTCCTTAAGATGGTGTGTATATTTCTTCTCAATTATGGATAAAAAGGAGTTTGATAAGGTTTTTTTAACTTCTCCTACCTTGTGAGGGTTTAAATAAGATACTCCGATAGTAGTGGAACTATAGTTCGGTCTGTTTTTGTTATGGTTTTTTTAGATGTTTAGTTATAAAACAACTTATATCTAAGTTTTTAGGAGTCGTTTTATAATTGTTTGACTTAGGTTGTTATATATTTTTCCTAGTATGTAGTACTAGTTCGACCTAAATATGGTCCCTACTGTCCTATCAAGTTATAAGTGTTTAGTTACACTATGTGGTGTAACTGTTTTTCTTCCTATTTTTAGTGTACTAGTAGAGTTATCTGTTTTTCATAAACTGTTTTAAGTTGTAGACAAGTACTATTTTTAAGAGCAGTCATACCATATACCGTTGTATGGAGTCGTATTATTTCCGGTAAATGTTGTTTGGGTATCGATTGTAGTATGTATGTTAAAAGAAAAACGAAACGTTAAATTCAATTCTTAGATAAAGAAACCTGACTATGTAAAAATGAAAATATAAAAAAATAAACTATCCTCCGAACCTGAATCAACATTGTAATATACGAAAGACGAAAATAGAAGGACATAGTAGACACAAAACGAAACAAAAATTTAAACTAAATATACATCCAAATATCAATATCGTCTTTCAGAACTATAAAAAGTAATAAATTCACTAATAGAAATATTAGGAACCAAAGGGAACACCGAGTCGACCAGTTCTTAGTTACGCCCTCTGGACCCAAGCTAGGGACCCAACCCTTCTAGGGGACCTCTTCCCTTTCCAATGGGTGAGGTCATAAGACCGGACCTCTTAAGGTACCTGACATATCAGGTACCCCAACATTCCTCAACCTGTGTTGACTCACTGAAAGTGAAATATTATGATTTATATTATAGGAATTAGTATATATAAGAAGTATCGACAATAGACAGTGCAGACGTTCTACTACTTTGAATGTATAAAGAGGGTGAAGAGTAAAAAGATAAGATGGGTTAAAATCAACTACTACCATTACTACTACAACTACGACAATCAGGACGACTAGATATAGAGCATTAAAATTTATGTCCAAAAATGAACTAAGTAATCGGGATTCACCATTGAAAATCGGGACTCAATGGAGGGTTGAACAGTGAGGGGAGTGGAAGACTTAAAACAATCAAAGGCACCAAAAGTACAATCATCTCAAGTAATTTTAAACGTACTAAAATACATTAGTATTAACGGTGTCCTAAAAAAGAATTAGGAATTAACAATTTTTGATACCGTGTTCCTGACATCAAAAAAGGTAATAAGGTGATGATAAACCAATTTCAAGTAGAATTTCAAATGAGGTCTGTTCTAGGACCATTGGTGTAAAAGACCCAATAATCTACAAACCACGTCGTAAATATAAACTCCTTTTCAAACTGGTATCTAAAAAAAGTACAAAAAATAAATTAAGAATTACTCCAATATCATTCGTACAAGGTGACAGAGATCGTACTGCACAACGACACTTTGGTTGAATTAAAGGGGAAGAATCCTCTCTTTAGAACCAAACCCAAAACGAGACAAAACAACCAAAATCAAGAAACAAACCTACCACTTTCTCGGAAAAGGAAAATACGATAATAAAAATATAGTTGAAAAGGACTCTATCAAATACAAACCCCAAAACAAACCGAACAAATCAAACCGAACCAAACCAAAACTAACACACATCTAAATTTATAGAATAAAGGACTTTTACAAAACACTAAGATAAAGAGATTTATGTAAAAGATAAGATGCAAATAAAGTAAGTCTACTAGTGAATATATTTGTTCATTCCAAAACAGGTAAATACGTATGATTATCCAGATAATAGAGAAAGTAGAAGGTATCGATAGTCTAAGGAAAGACTAGGAAAAATTGATACGTAAAGGTAAAACAAAACGATTGAAACAGTTAGTACAAGAATTCGGATGAAGACATAAAACTCACCACAGATAAATGAAAAACGACCGAGGGATTAAAAACACTACTGAAATACAAAGAGAAAGTGAAGAAAGGACTCGAGAAAATCGAGTAAAAAACAGGACGTTAACAGAACTGTGAAGAAGGAACTCGAGAATAAAATATATTCACTGTAAAAAGTAACTCCTAAAAAAACTTTTTAACAAAACAAACGAATACGAGTAAACAGTGTTAAAGGAAATCGAGATACCGTTGTGTTAAAACATACAAAAGAAACAGATAAACAAAAGAGATTAACAATGGAAGAAAAGAATGTCATAGAAACATCTCGGGAAGACTAACCAAAGAAAAGATAAGACTGAGTGTAAACTGACTCTACTCGAGAAAGAATTGGTCGACAAACGTATTTCAAATACCCCGTCCCGGATCCGATACCATGGTAGATCGTTTCTCAGAGAAAGAAAAAAAAAAAAAAATTCTCAGAGAAAGTAAATATTCCTACGTGGAATACTATGTCTTCCAACACATATACGTATATGCGTACACAACTGAATCGGAAATGAAGAAGGGTCTTCTTGATTGTCTAACTGTCGACGTTCTGACTATTAATAACTCGGAGAGAAGATGTTATACGAAAAGGTTGTCGGACAAAACATGTCTCTACGGTATGGATCCATAAAAGAATAAATATTGAGAAGGGAACGAAGAGTCACCTCGGTGTGTCCCAGGTCCCTACGAGAACATCTTTCGGATGAGTGACATCTGCTCAACGAGGAGTTTTCTACTGCAACCAAGACGGGACGACCTACTTTAAAATGAGACGATTGGGGAAATTAATTCCAGAAACCATTGTCTGTAGAAAGTTGTAGGTGAACGGGGTCGAACCTTAAAATAAACCGTCGAGAAGGAGTTGTTTCACTTTAAACGTAAAGATAAAAAGGAAGAAGAAAACAAAACCTTACTTAAGTCTTACTTCACCCGTCCCTACGGAATTGTGACGACAGAAGTCTCATTTTAGGGATATTCTAATATGTAGGCTCAGAATAAGAGGAACTAAGAAGTCGTGGGTTATGACATGCACCCCTTTTCTTCTATGAGGTATTTCGGAACAATTCACTTTACTTGTTTATTTTCTTACTTATCAAAGTTTACATTAACAACTCTGTACTGACGTAAATTCCAGAGAGAAACTTTCTTGAAGTTGCTGATTAAGAGGACCAAACAAGAACTTTGTCGTATTGTTCCGTGTAGAGGGTCCCACAAAGAGTACCAAGTCTTGAGAGGACGAGTAAAAGTAGGTAGAAAATAATATAGAAGAATCGTAGGACAAGAGTGATGATTCGTTTCGGTCTCATGGATCGTGTTAATTTGTTACTTAAAATGTCCTGTGAAATATATCACCAAAAGAAAGAAAGATCAGACTATTGATCGGAGTCAATAATACCTATGTAAAACTTAAACAAAGAGGTACCGAATGAAGACTTTAATCTTTTTGCGGTATAGAGAAAAAAAAATGGTATATAATAGTCTTTTGATTTCCATATTACTAAGGTAAACCATTTCTTACCCCCTATTAGTAGTGTAAAGGGTGTAGTCACCCGTGAACTGAGGATGTTACCAGACTAGAGGTAGACCTATTTCGGTCCCTCCTTCCTCAGAAACTCTTTACTTTATGGTACCCTATACTGGTGAGTAAGTCGGGACCACTTAAGGTACCGTCAGAAGTCGTAACCACTCTAAACTCTTTTCCGGTCTGACCAAATAACGAATCTCGAGAGGCTCAGGTCCAAAAAGAGACCAAAAGGAAGGTCTTTTCTCCTCTACAACTGATACTTCCTTAGATGAAGGATTCAGGGGAAACTTACTTTTCCAGACAAAATCTGACAAGATTACAGAAGAACAAACCTTATATAATCTGTAAACTCTTTATATACACAATTAAAAGAAAAATTAAAAACGAAAGATAACCTTATATCGACTAATTAACATAAGTTCACGACACAATCAAAGTCTACATTTCACTAAGTCAATACGTATATGTACATAGATAGGGAAAAGTCTAAGAAAAGGGGTGAATCCAATAATGTCTTATAACTCAGCTCAGGGGACACGAGATGTCATACGGGAACAACCAATAGATAAAATTTATTTCGTCACACATGTACAATTAAGGTTCGAGGGGTAGATTAAAGACTAAAAGGAACCCAGATGTCCATTTTGGGGTTTGACAGAATGAAAGAGTTTTATGAAGTCACAAAACAGGGACTGTTGTTCGGAGGAAGGAAAGCCTCTAGAAGTAACCTACGAAGGGAAAGAAAAGTAAGATACAACGCAGTAAGTTTGAGGAGGTTGAACGAGTACGAGACGTGGGAAGGGTGACGATTCGACTGACGTCAACAACTCGATATCTCAGTTGTCAGTACGGTTGACGGATACCTCACAGGTACCGTCGGACGTCCTACTTCTACTCATCCGTCGACCTCTGTCTCCTAGACTTTCTCCGCATGGGTGTCAGATATTATCATAAGGATTGTCTTTGTGTTACTGGTCGGTAGAGAAGGGTGTCGGTTCACATAGTTGCGAGAAAAAAGTTCTCCAGGTAACTATGATGGGAATGTTAGGCGTAGTGGTTTCGTCTTGAGGGAAAATAGACGGACTTTTGGATGGATAGGACAGGTGGGGGTGTGATGGGAACCCCGTACAACAGTGACGTTCGGGGCTCGTAGGACCAAACAGACCTTGTCAGGATCAAATACCGACCATAGGACAGGTTGATTCGTAAACGCAGTCTTTTCACTAAAGACACACTATTTGACATACAAGAGGAACCAAATTAAATTACGAATTAATAGTTTTCCGTCGTACTCAGTCTTCCGGAGGTTCATGTTCCTTTCGAGAAGAGAAGAAGGGTGGAAACATCTTACTCCGTCCGTCCCTGGACTTCAGATCCGTGTGTTTGTTAGACCCCGTCTATTGACCCCCTTTCTACTGTGATCGTCCAGACGGTATGTCCGAGTCTCTTCAAGACACACTCCGACTTCCTTCTTGTATACGGCCTCCATCCTCCCTTTCTCTCCTGAGGTCCAAATCCCCTCTACGAAACCCTATTACGTTTGGGGTCCAGTCTGAAGTCCCGTACATACCTTCTGTCGTAAAACACATCACGAGAGAGAAAGGAGAAACATGAACGTGTGAAGGTAGTTTTTACGTGGTCACCAAAGGGAGACAATAAAGTAAATACCGTTATTGAAATCCAGAACACAAACCAGTATTACCACTAGATACGTACGGTAGATGTCACCCGTACCTATTACTTAGGATAAAATAAAGAATTAATTCTTAAACTTTCATGGCGTTTAATGGCGTTAATTGTACCTAAAAGAAGGAGTAAATAAATGAATAAATCTACGGACTTTAACGTGGGAATTGAATTTGGTTGGTGTCCCAAGTCTCGGAGAATTTTATATATCGTAAGTAATTTTATAAATAAGAGGGGGTTGTCACTTCAACGTTAAACCTTTGTCACCACGATATATACGTACGTTTGCGAAGGTTTTTTATACGGAAAACTTAAGTCAAGTAGAGCACACCATTGAATTTTTCAACTCAAATGACTGTTGGGAAACACACTGACTTTATTCGACTCTGAAAGTTTCATCGGGTAGCAATGTAACTGAAGTCGGTCATACCAAAGATAGAGTTTCAAGAACCCTTCTACTCGTAATAATGTAAAAGTCTTGAAGTCTCGAGTGACTTTTTATTATGATTGATAAACTCCTACCAACTTAAATAGACTCACTAAAGTTTAGTTACTATGAAACTTATTTGACAAATCCTAGTTTAATAGATCGACAAAGCTTATAAGTTAGAATCAGAAGTAAGAAGCCAAAAACATGAACCAAACCCAAAACAAAGGTCGACCAAGGGCATCTCTGTATCGAGTTCTGTATCACCAACTTTAATTGATTTTTATACGAAGTCTTTACATTTAGGAAACCATACTCGGTCGTCGGTGAAGTTCGACGTCGGTTGTCCTCGTATTTACCCATGTTAGGATGGTCGTTCGTTAACCCTTATTGTAGAATTTTCGAAATTTTCTACGTTTAGGAAACTTTAGGTCGATAAGGTGAAGTTCCTTGAATAGGAGTCCCTTCTTACCATATATGGTTTTAAATCGAGGTTACTGTGAGTAACTTCTAAGTAAATATTATCGTTTTATTTATTTTATTTTATTGGTTTACACGACGTTATTTCTAATTCATTTGAAATGTGATCTTATGATTTGTTGGTGATTTTTGATACACCAAACATAATCAATAGATACCAACATAATGGGGTTGTGAATTGTTGACATTTGTCGTTTGTATAAGAGAGTGTCAACACCCAGTCCTCAGACACTTACGACTTGACCCAGGAGACTGAGTCCCGGAGAGGATTCTGATGCCAGTTTCACAAACTTATTGGAGTTCCGAAGTAGACCTCTCCTAGGTGAACCTCCGAGTGAGGTCACCCACAGCCGTCCTTGGTCAAAGGGACCCTTACACCTGACTCCCAGTGGGGGTCAAGGAGTGAGGTCAACGTGACAGGAGGAACGACGTCCCTCCCAGTGTCGTAGTGTCTACGAAAGGAGTGTCATTTGTTCAGTCGCTCGTCCTCCTTTACACGTCCTGTCGTCGGTCAAAAACATTGGAACAGGTTCTTGACTGTAGGGTAGTGAGTATGGTATTACCAATCTTCAGTCAGTCTACAGATTGGGTGTGAGGTCCCCTCACCTAGTGTGTAGTCACTCTCACGTCTCCCGTCCCTAGTAACCCTTGGGGGAATCCTCGACAGATGGTGTCTCAACTTCAAATTAATAACCGTTTTCTATGAGCAGTATAGAAATTCAGTTGCTTGTTCGTTTTTCACACATGTCATACTGGACAAAATATTGATTTCATAATATTATTGTCTATTTATATATAGGTATATATATATATATTTACAGGTACTTTGATGGATATCCTCGAGATACCCAATTATCGGTAATATAGACTTGTCACCCTAGTGTCTACTTAAAATATAGAATAAAAGATTACACATAATAGATAAAAAAAGGATTTTACTTGTACATAACGAATGTTTATAAAATTTTTCGTTTACATCATTTAACTTTTCGTTTCATTAAACTTAAGAGATCTGAGAAAAAAAGACTGGAGGTGACAGATAGAAATGTCCGGACAAAGAACGTACGACGAACTTCAGTTGATTTATCTTCAAGTGTTGTAAGAGATGTCTTGGGTGACTCGAGTGACACTGGTTCCATTGACACACAAGATCTTGTACAACTGCGTAGATACAGAAGATTTTGTTGACAATGGTGGGTATTACGAGGGTACTTTTTGATTTTAGTAAAAAGTGGAGACTCCAATAATTCCCGGTTACTCTTGACACTGCCTGGGTTCTCTCGACCCAGGACACCTCTAGAGGGGGACTCGGTCACAGAATCGTCGAGTTAAGACCACCGAAGATCTATGTTCAGTCATACTAGCACTCCGCCAGGAGGAGAGACGTTCTAAGGTCTCCCTAGCTAAGATGAATGTACAGTTTTTATCTACTTGTCCAGACTGCGACGACCTGCATAGACGTTCAAACTTTTCCCCCTCCCCGTCGACTCTTCTACAGTAATTATCAGGAGTGTGAAGTAACGGAAAGGAGAGAGTACAGTAGTCCTCCCGACCTCACCCCTACGGTAACCAAGTCCCAACCTTACTACAAGGTCGTTACGTTTACAATAGAATCCCAGTGAATGACTACGAAATCTGAATGACCAACAAACTGTTCGTCTAGTCTACGGGACGTTGACATATATCCTACCGACTATACCATAGGTGTCCCTTCCTTCATCTGCCAATGGTTCTACCGCCTCCTAACCCTGGTCCAGACTCCATGACCACCTGGAGAAAAGTGATCCTATATATCATGTTACCGATTATAATGCCTATTGTGAGTTTAGAACCACGAAATTGTATTATCTACAGAGAGTGTATTCCGGGTTTACTCCCAAACAGTTTCGTCACTAAGTCTTTTGGTCTGTGGAGGATAGAACACCGAAACGACAGTAGATCCCAGAGACTCCAAATGCGACCTAGATGGAACAACTGTTCCTTCTTCTTTCATTCTTACCGTGCGAGTGAAGGATGGGTGGACCTGTGTATAGTGTAGGGTAACCACTCTGGATCGACGTACCCGCAATGGAACTACTTTCTCCGGAACCCAATCAAGGACGCACTGTCAGTGGAGGGACTTTGTAGTGGGATACCACCCTCTTGTTGTACCCGTGACAGTCCTTTTTATCACGATCGTTCAAGAACGACTCCTTCAAGAATCATCTGTGTATACGTAGATAGTATCCCGTCCCTAATCGACTGTATAGTTACTGAGACTTATCACCTAGTAAGACGGAATATACTTCCTTGAAGAGTATGATTGGTATGAAGGAAAGGTACTACTTCCGTTGTTCGGTGACGTGTTCCAGATTCCCCAGTTCCAACGACACGTGACCTTCACAAGCCACACGGACGGTGACGCCCTCTGACGTCTTCGGTGACGTCCGAGTTCTATTGTCTAAATTTTGGTGTCGGTAGAGGGAGAATCAAAGAACAGAAGCAAAGAACAATATATTTCACTGTTATTGTCATAGATGGAGAATCCTAACACCATTTCGGGGTTCCTTAGTCAAGTTCTTTCCAGTGTCATGCGTAAAAGAGACGTGGTCACTGAAGAGGTTGTTCATAGGGGTGTACTACTTATTAGAGTCTTCTCGGAAGGATCGTGACGGTGTCACGGTTGAGAACACTGTGACACCAATGCTAGTCCGATGTGAACGTTACTCTCGTGGTGTCGGTTGTTATTTAAGGATTCTAAAGAGAGGGTACTGTTTGACTATTCTCAATATCCTTTCCTCTGAATTATAATGGTAGGTAACGTACCCGTTCTCTTGACTCGGAGTACCTCCGATTGAGTATTATTGGTTCTAGTATAATGTCGGGTCAGTCTCTGTGGTGAACCGAGAACTTGGGTCTAGAAAATCTAGTTTAATATGATGATATGGTTTACTTTACAGAGACGAAAGGTTATACGTTAGAGGAAGGTTCCTCATTCGCAGAAAATTAAAGTACCGACGTCTGTGGTAGACGTCACTAAAACCTCGGGGGTTTTTCTTTCAGAGTGTGACAAAGGTGACAAAGGGGTAAATAAAGGGTACTTCACTACCCTGGTCTACGGTACTAGAAACAAAAGACTTACAACTCGAAATTCGGTTGAAAAAGTGAGAGGAGAAAGTGAAAGTAGTTCTCCGAAAAATCAAGGAGAAGTGAAAGACGGTATTCCCACCACAGTAGACGTATAGACTCCAGTAACTGTGAAGAGGGCCGTTAGAACTAAGGTCGAACACAAAGAAGGTCGGGTCGCAAAGAGTACTACATGAGACGTATTTTCAATTTATTTGTCCCACTGTTATATGTCGGAACTGCATGAGGAAAAGGACAAACCTTGGTCAGACTACAAGATACAGGTCAAGATTGACAACGAAGGACTGGACGTATATCCAAAGAGTTCTCCGTCCAGTCCACCAGACCATAAGGGTAGAAAGTCTTAAAAGGTGTCAAATAACACTAGGTGTATCAGTTTCCGAAACCGTATCAGTTATTTCGTCTTTATCTACAAAAAGACCTTGAGAGAACGAAAAAGGTACTAGGTCACCTACAACTGTTAAACTAGAGACCAAGGAGACGGAAAAGATTTTGGTCGAACTTGTAGACCTTCAAGTGCCAAGTGTATAACGACTTCAGACCGAACCTCTTAAAACTCGTAATGAAATGATCGCACACTCTACTCACGTTAACACGTCATCAAACTCGTAAGAAACCGTAACGACACCACATCCTCTTCTGAGAACTCTCAGGGAACCTGACGTTCCTCTAGGTTGGTCAGGTAAGATTTCCTCAAGTCGGGACCCACAAGAAACCTTCCTTACTACGATTTCGACTTTGAGGTCATGAAACCGGTGGAGTACGTTTCTCAACTGAGTAACCTTCTGAGACTACGACCCTCCCTAACCCCCGTCCTCCTCTTCCCCTGCTGTCTCCTACTCTACTGAACTACCGTAGTGACGAAGCTACCTACACTCAGACTCACTTGAGGTCCTCTACCACTACCTGTCCCTCCGGACCGTACGACGTTAAGAACCCCAGCGGTTCTCAACCTGTGCTGACTCGTTGACTTGACTTGACTATGGTTTACATTGTACTCTAGAACAACTTTCTTACCTTAGTGACTCCTCTGGATTAGGGTGGGGAGTAACAAGTTTTCTTAACCCCTACGGAAGCCCCCAAAAAGGGAAAACACGGTGACCAGAGGTCAACAGAACAGAGGAAGTTCCAACGACTACGACGACGATTCAGCGAAGTCAACACAGGCTGAGACACGTTGGGGTCTCTGTCGTCGGGTGATCCGAGGAGACAGGGACCCTAAGAGGTCCGTTCTTGTGACCTCACCCAATGGTAAAGGAAGAGGTTACGTACTTTCACCTTTCACTTTTCACTTTCACTTCAGTCAGTCAGCATGGGTTGAGAATCGCTGGGGGTACCTGACGTCGGATGGTCCGAGAAGGTAGTACCCTAAAAGGTCCGTTCTCGTGACCTCACCCCACGGTAACAGAAATCGGTCAGATTAACGTGGACCCGACCCCCTACCCCCATCCTCGTTCATCGTTACCTCAACTACTATAACAAAATATCTCTGGTACCACACGTTCAGAGGACCGGTAACGAGGTTCGGTGGACTCATCTCGGTCCCTACTCCGTCTCTCCCGTGAAACGGAGGTGAGACTCGTGTACTGACCGGTCGTAGTGGTTGGAGGCACTCCGGCCACTGTCTGACCTTAGGTAAAGATCCAAAGAATACCAAAAGCAAAAGTAGGCAAGTTGAGAAACTGGAAAAGGGTCGATTGAAATTTAAAATCATTTAAATAAGAAAGATGACTTTCTTTTCTTTCTTGCCAGAGACCACAGGAATCCAAACGTCATATTCCAGAAACCTCTGTCTCAAACTGGAACGAAACCCACTGGGTTGGCGGACCTTCTCACTCGATATCATCTGAACATAGAGGTACATCCTCCCAGTGAATCTGAGACCTCCTGTTCCCATGGAGTAGACAGGTTAGTTCATCTACTACTGGTGGAAGAGGTTGAGGGGGTGAAAGAATCCTTTTATGACTCTTGAACCCCAAGTTTGTAGATTTATCCTTCACGAAACTTTTTTTGTCACAAGAACTATTTACGAAGGTTCTCAGTAGTAATAGTGACACGATAACGGTAACAATAAAACACCAGTCGAGTCGGAAAGAATTGTGTCTTGTCAATTACTTCACCGTTGACATAACCAAAGAGTCATCCTCCCACTTTCCCGGTTTACGTCGAGATAAAAATAGGGTAAAGACTCAGATAAAAAGGGGGAAGTGTTGTCGACACAGATCACCCAAACATTCATAAAATTAATGTCTCCGTAAAATAATATGAATGAGGATTGTTAGTCCGATTCCTGTAAAAAATTTGAGATTTTGTACCTATCTAAAAGGATTTCCGACTCAATTGTAAGTGGTGTCGATGTTATGACGATGGAAACTAACATGTCCATTAGAACCAAGTCAAGTGAAGTCAGTGAGTCGGTACAGGCTGAGAAACGCTGAGGTACTTAGCGTCGTACGGTTCCGGAGGGACAGGTAGTGGTTGAGGACCTCAAGTGAGTCTGAGTGCAGGTAGCTCAGTCACTACGGTAGGTCGGTAGAGTAGGAGACAGCAGGGGAAGAGGAGGACGGGGGTTAGGGAGGGTCGTAGCCTCAGAAAAGGTTACTCAGTTGAGAAACGTACTCCACCGGTCTCATGACCTCAAAGTCGAAGTCGTAGTCAGGAAGGTTTCTTGTGGGTCCCGACTAGAGGAAATCTTACCTGACCAACCTAGAGGAACGTCAGGTTCCCTGAGAGTTCTCAGAAGAGGTTGTGGTGTGAAGCTTTCGTTGTTAAGAAGTCACGAGTCGGAAGAAGTGTCAGGTTGAGAGTGTAGGTATGTACTGGTGTCTTTTTGGTATCGGAACTGCTCTACCTAGAATCAACCGTTTCATTACAGAGACGAAAACTTATATGATAGATCCAACCAGTATTGAGAAGAAGGTTCCTCATTCGCAAAAAATTAAAGTACCAACGTCAGTGGTAGGTGTCACTAAAACCTCGGGTCTTTTTATTTCAGACTGTGACAAAGGTGACAAAGACGTAGATAAAGGGTACTTCACTACCCTGTCCTACGGTACTAGAAGCAAAAGACTTACAACTCGAAATTCGGTTGGAAAAGTGAGAGGAGAAAGTGAAAGTAGTTCTCCGAAAAATCAAGGAGAAGTGAAAGACAGTATTCCCACCACAGTAGACGTATAGACTCCAATAACTATAAAGAGGGCCGTTAGAACTAAGGTCGAACACAAAGAAGGTCAGGTCGTAAAAAGTACTACATGAGAGGTATATTCAATTTATTCGTCCCACTGTTATATGTCCGAACTGCATGAGGAAAAGGATAAACCTTGGTCAGAAGACAAGATACAGGTTAAGATTGACAACGAAGGACTGGACGTATGTCTAAAGAGTTCTCCGTCCAGTCCACCAGACCATAATGGTAGAGAAAGTCTTAAAAGGTGTCAAATAACACTAGGTGTATCAGTTTCCGAAACCGTATCAGTTATTTCGTTTTTATCTACAAAAAGACCTTGAGAGAACGAAAAAGATACTAGGTCACCTGTAACTGTTAAACTAGAGACCAAGGAGACGGAAAAGATTTTGGTCGAACTTGTAGACCTTCAAGTACCAAGTACATAACGACTTCAGACCGAACCTCTTAAAACTCGTAATGAAATGATCGCACACTCTACTCACGTTAACACACCATCAAACTCGTAAAAGTCGCATTGTTAAAAAAAAAATTAATATGGATATCCAAAAGAAACAACAACAAGTCAGTAAGTCAGCACAGACTAAGAAACGTTGGGATATCTGACGTCGTGTGGTCCGAAGGAATAGTACGTGATAGAGGACCTTAACGAGTTTGAGTACAGATAACTCAGCTACTACGGTAGGTTGGTAGAGTAGGAGACAGTGGGGGAAGAGGAGGACGGGAGTTAGAAAGGGTCGTAGTGCCAGAAAAGGTTACTCAACCGAGAAACGTAGTTCTCTGGTTTCATAACCTTGAAGTTGAAATCGTAACCAGGAAGGTTACTTATATGTCTCAACTAAAGGAAATCCTCACTGACCAAACTAGAAGAACGACAGGTACACAGAAGAGGTTATGGTGTCAAACTTTCGTAATTGGGAAGTCACGAGTCGGAATAAATACCAGGGAGAGAGTGTAGGCATGTACTGGTGACCTTTTTGGTATCGAAACTGATATACCTGGAAACAGTCGTTTCACTACAGTGACGAAAAATTTTGTGACAGATCCAAATAGTGTCGAAAAGAAGGTTCCTCGTTCGATCACCTCTCTTTTTACTGTCTTAAATGACCAGTGTTCTCAAACCAAGTAATTAACAAGTGGTCGACTCTACGGAAAAAGGATAAATACTCCTCAGTACCCTTCTTCTTTAAATCTTCAGTCACATTTCTGTTTGGTCTTATTGGTCTGTCTGTTTCTCTTTCTTTAGAGTCAGGACTGGGTCCACGTATCGACAAGACAACGAAGAACGTCGTAGAGTCTATTCGAACGGAACCATATTAGTAGGTCTTCTATTTGTTTGTTACGGAGTAATCTGCCTTTTCTTTTTGTGACGTTTCATCCCTTAGATCGGAAATCCCGGTATTCTACAGTTCTACCTTCCTCCAAACGTTCGTATACCGGGTTTAATTCGTGAAACACATCTCTTGATTCCGAGTGTGTCTACTTCATGTGTAGTTCCGGTGTGTTCACTCGTTCATCATTGTACTGGGTCTTCCTATATAATCAAAGGATAAGAACATTGTGTCATATGTGTAAATCACTGAATTTCGTTGTGTCTAGACAATAGAACGTCAAAACATCCAGTCTCCAGAATGGGCCTAAAGTGACCTAATTTTGTTCACAGTCACCACAACGGAAGAAAGTGAGACCCCTCCCAAATGAGGGAAAGGGAAAGGTCGGAGATCTTCGATGAACGTAAGGATTCTAACACCTGAGTAGGAGGCAGAAGTTTCGGTTGTCACAAGGTTGAGAGACTAGAAAGAAAAAACAACAGTGTAGAACTGGTATTCGTCCTTTCCAAAGAGACGAAATTCCAGAGTACACTATTCTGACCCAGGTGAACTTAGTAGATCCTATTAGATGGATAGAGTTCCAGTCACTAGAATTAGTGTAAACGTTTCAGAAAAATTTATATCTTCCATTGAGTAAACGTCCAAAAGTCGTCACTCCTACCTGTAGAGACCCACCCCTACCCGTAATATAAAGGATGGTATCTCTCCCACTCAAATGTCTCTTCCTTCTACCACTCAGTTACTTGACCCACTGAGTCGTTCTTTTATTGACACCCGTGGACGACGTCCTAGAGGTCCTTAGTTTGAGCTCTACCTCTGAACGTGTATTCTTCATTCTCACAAGTGTCCTAACCGGGGACGTCCCTTTTTCTTCCTTCGTCTTTACCCGTCTCCCTCCCCGACACCCGAACAGTGTTTCGGAGTTGACTAGAGTACCCCTAGGGATTTTAACTCTCCTGGAAAGTCTCAACAACATTCCCCGGTACGGAAATTTTAGAGAAGACAGACTATCGACACTAATGTAGTTCATCAGTATCCTATACTCGAAGGGGTTCCTCCCCAACACTGGAACTCGTTCAGTCTAGAGAAGCCTGTCTCTTTGAGGGTCATCGATCACCTTAAACAGAAAGGAAGCACTTCCTCTTAGATTCGTATGAAAGTATCGAACATGATCTTGTGGATAAGGATTCAAAATACGGGTGTAAATTTTTTTATTATTATTTGAGTCGACACCAGATAAACTGTCTAAAGTGTTTCACCAGGATCTAAGTCTTGAATGTTTAGTCTTTCTTTTCTCAGTACACGACGTAGATGTCAAATTTCGATTTGTTATATCTCAGACCTTCCTGTCGGATTTGGAACTGTAACGTGTTTGTATCCTCAGTCTTTTCCGTCCTCAATGTCTACTGTCTTCTTCTTCTAAGTTAGTCCTTGGTACCTTCTTTCCTATCCGTCTAGTACTCGAAACCTTTACTCCAGTTTTTGGGACCAGTTTTTCGGTTCTGAGAGGGGTTTATTGGCCCCTTTCCACCTGTAACAGTCGGTGATTACCGTTCCCAACAGTACGACGATATCCGAATCTTCCTAAGACAATTGAAAACCGTCCCTGACCACCACTTTTGTCATCTCAGGTCGTAGTCGGTGCCTTTACCGAATTCTTAGTCATTCATTAAAACGAAGTTTTCTTGACTCTTTTCCCGTTCTTGGGTTAATGGTTCCTTTTCCCGCACGATATAATCTAATTCGTCCACCCAACATCGAAGTACAGTAGACCGGGTACTTACAGTGAACTGGGTTCGAGTTCAGACTAAAACCGTGATCTCGTTTTCTACGAGGTCAGTAGACTCATCGTTCCCAATCTTTCTACGACCCTGTGACGGCATACGAGTGAGGTTCCCTTCAGGAAAGTGTCTCGTAGTTCTGACTGGAATTACAAGTGAAATGCCTCATCATAGACACTTTTCCCGTCCTTCCGATCACACAAGGGTGGGAACTTGGGTCCTCCGAGAGTGAAAGAGTTTAGTCATGACTCGGGTCGTGGACGGAGTCCCGTCGAGACGAACCAACATGTCTGTAACACGTGAGGGTTGGTGCACACGAAGAGACACGTCGGTCCAACGTTTTAGATTTCTCTTACGATGAATTCCTTTTTCGGTGTTACTCCAAGATAAAGTGTGGTCAGTCTTACCGACGCTAGGTTTTCAGATGTTCGTTATTTACGACCTCTCCCACACCTCTTTTCCCTTGGGAGAATGTGACAACCACCCTTACGTTTGATCATGTCGGTGATACCTCTTGTCACACCTCTAAGGAATTTTTGAACCTTTATCTTGACGGATTACTGGGTCGTTAGGGTCACGACCCGTATGTGTGGCTCCTTTGGTCTTGACTTTCTCTGTGCACATGGGGTTACAAGTAACGTCGTGACAAACATTATCGGTCCTGTACCTTCGTCGGATCTACAGGTAGTCGTCTACTTACCTATTCTTTCGAACCATGTATATGTGTTACCTCATAATGAGTCGGTAATTTTTCTTATGTGAACTTAATCAAGATTACTCCACCTACTTTGACCTCGGCTAATATGTCTCACTTCATTCGGTCTTTCGTTTTGTGGTTATATCATATGATTGCGTATATATACCTTAAATCTTTCTACCATTACTATTGGGATATACGCTCTCTCGTTTTCTCTGTGTCTACATATCTTGTCAGAAAACCTGACACCCTCTCCCTCTCCCACCCTACTAAACCCTCCTTTCCGTAACTTTGTACATATTATAGTATATTCTTTACTTAGCGGTCAGATCCAAGCTACGTCCTATGTCCTACGAACCCCGACCACGTGACCCTACTGGGTCTCTCTACTATACCCCTCCCTCCACCCTCCCCCCAAGTCCTAACCCTTGTGCACATGTGGGCACCACCTAAGTACAACTACATACCGTTTTGGTTATGTCATAACATTTCATTTTATTTCATTTTTTTCTTTCTTTTTTTTCTGAAGGACTTAGAAGATCTTCTGACACATCCATGACATAACCCAGTTGGTATGAATTTCCGTTTCACCCAAACTTAAAGGACGGACGGAACTAGGTTCACCATCCTCGTTTCGTGAAGTTGTGTCATTTGTAGTGGCATTCAGGATACAGTGTACAATTATAGTCGTTCTTGTGATTACTATTGGGGAAGACTGAGAATATCAGAAGTGAAGTAAAATGGTCCACGAAAGTAGATGTAATAAAGAAAACTTAAAGTGTTTTGATCGATCGTCTCCCTTAATCTTACGGAAAACATTTCTACTTATTTAACCTAAGTTTCTCAAACTCACTGAACGGAATTCAGAGTGGAAACCTGGGTTCGAAATACTTGGACTCAACGGAGACTAGGTAATAGTACTACAGGTGGGGATTTTTCTTCTGGAGAGACAAGTGTCGGTACTTTCACACTCTCTTTCTTCCCAGTCTCTTCTATTTCTTTCGTCCTTCGACTACCATTTCGGTAGACTGAAAGTAAAACGAACCCAGTCAGGACTCTACTAAAAAAAAAATTAAGAAAAAGTGAAACGGAGTCACTAAAATGGACAAGTTTCGTAAGAGTGTGGCAATAGAGTAAACTAGTCGAGTCGTAGGGGCACTCCATCCGTCTCGTCTAGACTTTCTATTCTTTGATTTTAGGTCTCTCCCATCTACTGAGTGGGTTCTTGTCTACCGGTAGACCACTGTCCTGCCCACGACCTTAGGTCTTGAAGTCTTACCTCTACTCCTTCTCTTTACATGGACGACGGTCTCCATCCTTCCTTCGTAAAGTAATGTTCCAGCTAGTTTTAGTAGGTGTAGAGTACTACATAATTCGGTTTGGTGGTACAACACGTGGAATTTGTATACATCACTACATATTGTTGATATAGAGTCATTTTGATCCCCCTTTTACATTTAGTCCACTTTCGGTTTTTTCCGGTTCTTCTCGGTTTTCTTATTTCAAATGTTTTTTCTTTTCGAATGGAGGGTCTGTAGTTTTGTGTACTATTTTATCACACCACCTTCACTTCTCTATCTCTGACTACCTTATTTGATCTTTCAGGTCTTTCTATAGGTACGTAAACCCCCTTAAACCACGTACTGCCCCACCAATGTTTATTTATCCGTTTCTTGCCTGACGAACTATATGTAACAGTGATGTTTACCGAGTAGGAAAACCTTTTAACAGTAACCTCGAGATACTGTAAATGTTTCATTGTGTTTTATAACGTCTATTCGAGGTCTACCTGAACTCCGATTTTCAATTTTTTTTTTTTTTAATTTGATAATCTTCTTTTAAGTCCTTCTATAAAAATATAGTATAGTCCTTTTCTTAAGAATTCTAAGTTTCTTTCGGGTTTTCTCTTTCCATTTATTTAACCTAATGTAATTTTTAAATTTTTGAGACATACTAGTTTCTGTGACATTCGTTTCGGATTTCTGTTTGTTCTCTCGGAACCTCCTCCTTAAACGTTACATAAACTGGTCGTTTCCCAATTATAGATTTTATACACTCCTTTTGTCATGTTATTCATTTTTTGTCGGTTATCTTTCTGTCTGTTTTATATTTTTACCAAGTGTTTCTACATTTAGTTTTACCGGATATTTCATAATTCTCTTCGAGATGAAGTAAGTATTAATCCTTTTAACGTTAATTTCGTCACTTTATAGTAAAGTGTGAATAGGTTAACAGGTTTCAATTTATCAAGTTGTTGCGGTTCAAAAGTATTCTTTACTCGTCCCAGCAAAACCTCCCTTATACTTAACGAATTTAAGGAACTCTCTCACTAAACCTTGATGGAACGATTTTACTTCTATACACAAAGATACTGTTGATTAAAATGTAGAACCATATAGTTGGATCTTTTTGAGGATACATATTATACTGTAAATTTTCCTACAAATAATGACGTAACAAAAGTTATGACTTTTAGAATTTCGTTACATTTACGAGTGACTGTCCTGTTACCTCTTCCTCGTCTGTACGCATAGACACTCGGAGTGCCAAATCTGTGTGCAATAGTTCCTCCTACGAAAACTCTTTGGGTTCAACTCACTTTTCTTAGTTTAGAAAAATTATATGGTAAATGTGGGTACAAATTTTGTATGTTTCGTTATAACAGACACTAAATGTCCAAATTTGTATGCACTTCGTTTTCGTATTTTTGTCTCGGTATGTTCAAGTCCTCCGGCCAAAGAGTCTCCTTTCCCCTCTTTTTAATCGAATTCCTCTCACGTTTCTCCCAAGTTGAGTTGGATACAACAAAATAAAGAATTATTTTTTTGATTAAGACGACTCTACAATTGTAATATTATAAGACACGACACCTATAACTCCCAAACTACATCATTTGTTAAGTTCTTTCTCTCAATAAGTCGTCGCCGAAGAGAAAGGAGACCACCTTTACTTTTCCGTCACCCCTCCCACTCAGACGTCCTTTCTCTCGACTGTCGAAACTTTTACTAAAACCGAGACCCAAAGACGAGTACGTGTGTGGATCTGTCAAAGTGTGTGCCGTCGTATCCCAGTACGTCCTTCGTGACGGTTCGTTCTGTATGTTTCGTGTGTCCCGGAGGTGGTCGGGTCGAGACGGTTCCACAGATCTTGACGTAAGATATCGATCCTAAGACCGGGTCCCTACTATTACCAAATTTATGTTATCCTCTCATAAAGAGGGTTGAATTTTCTTAAGTCTCCATCCGTCAGGCCTCGATTATACTACCGATACACTATAGGGGTCCTGTGTTCAAGAAAGGTGGAAAGGCGAGACGGTGGGGACCAATGTACTCAAGGTTGAGGTTCCGGTGAAGTACTAGACTCTACTAGGATGTCGGTTTTCGGTAGGGGTTTTCTTCACTCCTACCCTTCCGGTTTTACCAAGAATCACATACAGACATAGGGAGATTTTTAAGAAAGAACTTTTAGGAATTGAAAGTTCCTGTAGTATAACGGATCCGTTATGCATAACGGATTGAAATCCGTACGGAGGGTACAGATTGGGGTTTCCTCCGATCTTTTGTAAAGGAAATTAGGTCAGTCGTCACACGGGTCGATTTTCAAAACGATTCCTTCATAATGACTCCTTCTTTCTTCCTACCGGGTAATCAGTTGTCAGTCGTCGTTGAGTGACACACGGGTACCTGTTTTCAAACAGATGAGACCTGTAACGAAAGGACAAGTACGTTCTTTATCGGACTTGATTTCTTAACAAAGGACTCACCACGGCTAGTAGAAACGGAAGTAACGAAGTGTGAAACCAGTTTGAAGATAAATCCAGTTAATATGGACTTCGGAAACAGAGGGTAAATGAGTAAGTGGAAAGCCAAGAGGTAGGAGGTCTTAGACTTAACTCGGTAATTGGAAGAAGAGAGTGGTATCCAAACAGAGACGTAAATACGAAGTGTGAAGGACCAGAAGTCCTTAACATGGAAGAGAAAGTCAAGATCTTTAACGAAAGGATCGTCAAAGGTTGGTATAAAATTGAAAGGTTGAGTGAGGAAGGTTCCTCGGGATGGACCGAATGAATCCGTAGGAGGAGACTCTGGAGGAGACTCTGGGGTGCCAGAAGGTAGTTACCGTATAGAAAGTGAGTCTCTTAGTTTATGAAAATAATTCCTACTGGGAATCTGGTAGACCGGGTCACTACGTGTTGAGAAAAAAGTCCTAGGAAGTTCGTTTTTGACTATCCTTTAGGGTTCCATTACTACCTATTTTACTTACTTTACTATCTCATCTTACCTCCTCAGGATTCAGAAAAGTCTTGTCCGAGACTTTCCTCTTATAGAACGGGAGTAAGATACTTACTTCTGTAACAACGATTTCTGTCTTAACTTAACAGGGTCGAGTATTCTTGTTGTCATTCTTGACGTTATAAGTGATTGAAAGTGGGAAACAGCCCGTAACCAGACTCATGAATTCGTCTAATAATTCGGGACACTATTAGGGTCGATGAGTCGATCAACTCCTGTTTCGGTTCTAAACACTTGGTCCGTAAGACTGAGGTCCCTGACTCGAACCTGGGTGATAAGATGTCCGTGGTGTCTCGAGTTTATTCTTCAGATCAGAAGGTTGATGATCCAGTTTTAAGAGAATAAACTTAACGAAAGATGATAACAAAACCAATATCGAAGACCCACGTAGAGGAATTGGAGTGACAAGAGACACGGAGTAAAGATGAAAAAAGGACGTGTACAATCCGTAAACCACTTCCAAAAACTATCTTATTGACTCGAATCACTTGTCTTTGGAAGGAACGTACTAGAAAACTACGACTGGATCGGGTTATTCCGGTGACCTATTCTTGATTACCTTTGTAGTTAAGCATCAGAAATAGTAGACTCGCGTTTCGGACAAGGGTGGTTTGATACAGACGTCTTTCCTTTCGGTTCCTCGAGTCTAGATATAAGACACCTGAGAGTACAAACTTCAGTTCAGGACTGTTTCGTCTTTCTTCACATGGAAGAAATACGGTATACGAAGAAAGGGATCTGACCCCGATAGTCTGCCCTGTGGGTCCTTGGTCTTTCTCCCAACCCACTGATGAAAATTGATTTTGAGATGAAGAGGTAGCCCGTCAACTTGAGAGGTCCTCTTTCATGTGTGAGGGTTCAATAGGTTCACGGTGACACGTAAGCACGAGGGTGGGAGCCGAGACAAATAAAAGGAAAGAGTACAGGTGCCAGGGGTAATTTTTGGGTCGGTTTGTGTGGGTGTGACGAGGCACGAGGACGGAGTCAATGTTTGCAGTAGATGGGTAAGCTAGTCCGGTTGGGGGTCCCTGCAGAGTCTGCGGAAGGAGAGGAACGGTGGTAGTGACTGTCTCAGACATTCGGGATAACAAGGGCAAGAGAAGTGTAGAGAGGACAGACAGGTGACGGGAGGACATCAAAGCCGAAATTAAACAAAGGTTCGATTGGGAGAGTCCAGGTGAGAACTGTATTACCTCTGTCTCTAATAAAACCGACACGACCCAGAAAGGACTTTTCAATGTGTCCGAGGAACGACGTCGCACGTCTCAAGAGATCGACACCTGCGTCCGAGGTCTCGTGTGCCCAACTCAGCAACGACACGCGTCCGAATCAACGGGACTCCGTACGTTCCATAATAATTATCAAGGGACTGGTCCCTAACTTGGACGTCGGGGACAAAATCTTCCGTCTAACAACTGGTGACTTGGTAGTCCCTTCAGGGGTGTGGGGGAAAGAATTACGAAGAGATATCTGAACTCCTATTTCAGTTTAAGGATTTGATCTTTCGGTCCAGAAAAGTATAGACCGGTGGTGAAAGGAGGGTTGAAGTAGACAATAGGGCACCCAGGGAAACACGATACGAGTTTACGTATAAACAGTTTCCGACTCATTCAAACCCATGCCCTCTCGTCCTTCTGTGTTCCTACCTGTCCCCTCTCTATTTTTATGTGTCCCTTCACTTTCTTCCTTCTTTACACTCCGATTCATTCTAGAAAGAGAAAAAAAATAAAGTTTCTGTCTCCAGATTCTCGTGACAAAGATTCTGAGACCATCTTCTGAATAAAGATAAATTTAATTTACTTCCCTTTTTTAAAGTGAACTGACTAAGGGTTATTGGTCATAACTTGATTTTTACAGTGAGGGACCACTGGACATCTTTGTCCACTCTCCAACTTCGGAACTTCTCTTCAGTCTCCTTGTCACTAATTTCGGTTCCAAGACAGAACCGACGTTGAGACCCTAAGACGGTGTACATAAAGACGACCCTGTCTCTCGTGGAACGGTAGAATGCCTTCACTCGTTGAAGGTGAAGAGACCAGGAGAGGTGTCGTGTGAGTAATTATTGCACCAAGGTTGAGAACTCCCTAGGGTTAGTAAGTCCGTACTACTAAGTGACCTCTCCAGTTGTTTTAACTCCTGAGTTGAACATCCTGTTGATCATAGACGGTACACCGGTAGGTCTCGGGTTTCTTTTCACACCTTCCCTGTACGTTACGGATACTGGTTCGTGGTGAGAGGGTGAGGACCCTTTCGAAGTCCAGTGTTCAGACTGGTCAAATAACTCTAGAACTTCCGGTGGGAGGTTTATCCTCGTTTCCGGTTTTGGATTCCGAGGTGCACCGTTATGGTCAAAGGACTACCTGTCACAAAGTACGTCATTGCACCACTAGATAGAGGTTTGGTCTATCACCTTCGTCCTTCTACTTACTCGCTCCGGTAAAGGTAAGGGTTCCCG
Organism: Capra ibex; assembly: GCA_006410555.1. NCBI lineage: Eukaryota > Metazoa > Chordata > Mammalia > Artiodactyla > Bovidae > Capra > Capra ibex. The sequence goes on from SJYO01013871.1 coordinate 43,494,302, forward strand.
TTGGAGTAGGGACTGCATCGTGGTCTACACTTTCTTGGGTCAAGAAGTGAACATAGTAAATAAGGCACGAGTGTTGTAAAATACTCTCTTCATAATGGAAACGATATGTTTTCATATGGGAGTCTTTTCAATTTGTAAGGTTTACAGTGGTATAGTCACCCTCTCAGTCTACATTTGGTATGACTAATAGTCGTGTCGAGTGTAGGAGAAGGTGAGAAGAGAAGGAAAGTTTGTCGGTTTCTGACAGTCCCACCATTTCCTGAAATCCCCGACCGACTGGAGAGTCTCCATCTTCCTTCCCCGTACCACTGACTACTGTCTCCGTTTTCTATTCGGACCTAAAGAACCGAGGGTCAAGTCGAAAAAGAAGTGACATGGAGTACCGGAGGGTCTAAGTTCGTTCATACCAAGACTTACGGTGTATGTAAGTGTGTTAATTGTTTACACATAACTCGGGAATATGTCACACTCCGGTCACTCCTATATCGTCCAACTTTCGTCTTTCACAGAACCAAGGGTACCTCGGGAGTAAGGTGATTTTTCTGTTTCCATATGTATTTAATGGGTAGTACTCGACGTACGATTCAGCGAAGTTAGTACAGGTTGAGAAGTGCTGGGGTACCTGACATCGGATGGTCAGAGGAGACAGGTGTCCCTAAGAGGTCCGTTCTTATGACCTCACCCAACGGTAAAGGAGGAGGTCCCGTAGAAGGGTTGCCTCCCTAACTTGGGTACAGAGAATCCAGAGGACGTACCGTCTACGTAAGAAGTGGTGATCGTGGTGGCCACTCCTGTTAAAACAGGATACATCTTACTATTACGTCTTATTCGTCCCGTCTCTCGTTACCCACTCTCTTTCCCTATAATAAAAAATTTCCCTACGAGTCTCTTCCGGAGAGGTGACTGTGGACGGAAACTCGAAGGGTTGTTTTAGGTAAAACTGAATTGGATGTAGAACGAGTATTGGTGTCATACGTTGGTTGCTCGTAAAATCTGCGTGTCTCTCACACGTTCCCCAGGGGTTTCTTCTTCTCCCTAAGTTTTCATTCGAGGTCGAGACTACTTCAGGATGGTACTCTTGCCACCCGCCAGTGGTCGACCGAACCCCTCGTTCTTCCTAAAAATTTTCCATCCGGACAAGGGTCTCTTTTACTGGGTGACTGAGTCCTCGAATTCATTCTACAGGAATCCTAGGCAAAATATATGTCCGAAACTTTCGGAAGGTTCGTAGAGGATAATTTTTCCTTTAGTCTCCACCTATAGTATGAGTTTCTCGAAACCATCCTTCTTTTACACGAAATCCTGGAGTGACTTTTGCAAGAAAGTATGTGAACTCTCCAATACAGAGACCCTTTCTTTGGTTTTTATTTTATTCTTCTTCTGAGACTAACATAAAATCTTTGTTATGCTTTCAGGTAAGGACAGGTTGTGGGTCTTTCTTTCGAAATATGTCTTCAACGGTTTATATTACAAAGTATTGTTATTTCACTATGTAGACATGAAGGTCAAAAGATTTTCCGAATCGTTAGTATATTTAGTTGTTGTTTCTTTTGGTAACGAGTTCATGTAACGACACAAAATGATGACTGCAGTGAGGAATCTCTTAAGTCACTTCGACCCCCGAGTTCCTCTCCGGTGTCCCTTGTCGTCCTCTTCGGGGGTCTGTCCCAGTCACAGACTTCGACCCTCCACCACTCTGAGTCTTGTCCGACCCTTCCCGTCTCTCTCCGACGGTCTACGGGTCTCGGTTCTCCGAACACGGACCTCACTGCCCTTCAGCGGACCGACCTACCGTCTCAAACGACGACGACTTTCACGGTATTCACCACGACGTCTACTTTAACCGTTCTTTGAGTGTTCTTCGATTGTGAAAGGGACATAGAAGTGGAGAGGGAGGGGAGTGGTGACGACGTCGTCCTCTCAGGGTTTAGATTCAATTGGTAGGCAGAGTCGAGTCCTAAGTGAGGGAGGAAGGAGGATTAATCCGAGAGAGAAAGAGTGGACCAGAGAAACTGTTTGTGTAGTAGAGTGTAAAAATCCCCCTTCCCTTTTTTCTCTCTCTCCTGAAAGGAACCGGGACGAAGGGGAGTTCGATCGTAAGGGAACGAGGTAAAAGGAATTAGCCTGAAATTTCTTCATGTAGGTACGAGAGGTCTAAAAGAAGGAGAAGAGGTGGAAGAAATTGTAGACGGTCAGACGAAAGACCAGGGTGTCAAAGTGTCTTTAAAGAGATTGACGGTCTACGAAACGGTCGAACAGGTTCGGAAACCACAGTCGTCGTGAACAGTGACAAATCGGTGACGGATCTGGGGTGTACAATCTTGTAAACGGAGGAAACCGGATACACTGTGACAAGGAACCGAGGAAGACTTTGGAGAAAGGGACAGGACTCGTGGGGGTCGTGGTGCTAGGACTCTACCTATCAGTAGGTAACCACCCCTTCTCTATTCTTAGTAGATTGAATGACTCACAAACCCCTAGTGTGTGAGAAATCTTATAGACTACCTTCAAAATTTCGTAGAGACGTTTTATGCCAAATGTCCATATACGTGCGACGATTCAGTGAAGTCAGCACAGGCTGAGACACGCTAGGGGATCTGCCGTCGGGTGGTGGCAGGGACCCTAAGAGGTCCGTTCTTGTGACCTCACCCAACGGTAAAGGAAGAGGTCACGTATTTTCACTTTTCACTTTCACTTCAGAGAGTCAACACCTGTCGCTGGGGTACCTGACGTCGGACGGTCCAAGGAGGTAGGTACCCTAAACGGTCCGTTCTCATGACCTCACCCAACGGTAACGGAAGAGACTCCATATACGTATACCAATATATATATATATATATATTTTAAAGTCCTCTTTGACTTTATTGACTAAGGGATTATTTAATTCTCGGAGACAGGGTCTTTTATGGGAAAAAATCTTTACGTCGACACTACAGGACACTGGAAAGGTACAACGAAAATTCAGAGTACAAAGAACATTCAAGAACCGAAGGTCGTCACGATTTTACCTCGTTTCGCGAAATAGTCTTCCTCCCCGGGTCTCAGGAGTAGGGGTAAAAGTATGGATTTCCGAACTAGTTAAGTGGAGAGATTTGGTTTTAATGGAGGAGACGTTTTTATACAAAATAAAGATGAGACGATGTTTCTTGACGACGTTTCTAGTTTACTCTAGTTCTTAAAGTTTTGTAAAATGTTTGAAGTTTTGTGATATTTTTACTAATGGTAACTTTAGGACCTAATTATAAGAATCTCCATATGGTCGACCCACAGTTGTACCCAAATTGGACACAGGTAGACGGTCAAACATTTGATCTCTACTACTGTCAAGAAGATCGCTGGAACACCTCGATCACACTCATAGTTTACTTTATCACTTACACCTCCCTGAAACGTCGAGTCGTTCTGACTCCGCGGGTGTCAAAGAGTAGGAAAAAAAAAACGGGGAGAGGTACACGTAATTAACTCGAGGTTCTCGGGTTGTCCTACTCCGACACGAGTGTTCTCAGGGTGGCACGGGTTACTACCTAGCAAGGATACTTTATTGAGACATTAGTTTAATCTGAGGTCACTCAATTAGTACCTATTACACTAATATTCTTCGTCGTTTATTTAACTATTATTAACCGATGAATAATAAAAAATTTTCCTCCGTGCCTCTCTTTCTTATATCACACACTTTTTCTAATAGGCAATATCTTTATTAGAGAAGAAAACCGGTGAACCGGGTATAAACTTGGGTGGGGGTTCCTTGTGATCACAGAGAAACCATAGGACCCATGAGATTTTATATAAGAATGGACCTTAGGATCGAAGTGGTAATAAATATTCAAAAACACGGGAGACCATTCACACGTGTTCAAACGTCGAGTGTTTCTTGCTCGTACAACCGATGTTAGTACCACGGAAGGAACAAGTGTCGGGTAAGCAGGTACGAGATGACACGGGTCACTCCAAGTCTCGCCATCCCGAGTCCCTGTCTCCGTCTGTTTGACCGTCCAAACTGACCCAGGTAGAGACGAAAAAATGGTCCAAGATAACCCAAAATTTTTCTATACTCTAAAGACACCACGACACCCTTTTCACTCTAGTCGATAATTGGCCACTCCTGTTCGGTCCAGTGACACTCTCAGTTTATTGTGTCGTTCATCGTAAAGAGTTGTCAGAAGACATGACCCTCCATACTTTGACCCGGAAGTATAGTTCCGCTCCTCTTTGTTTACTGAACCCGAGGTATGTGTCTCCCATCTCTTATTCCTTTACCCTTCCTTCTACTGGAAATTCCAGCAACAAGTCAGCGAGGCAGGACAGACCGAGAAACACTGGGGCACCTGACGTCGTGTGGTCTGAGAGTAATAAAGTAGGTTAGGTAAGTTGGGACACCATACCGAAACAACGGGGTAAAGTGGTCGTTTCTTGGACTCCTAGCATTTCCGACTTTGAACGGGTCTTAATGTCTGTCTCATTCCTTGTCTTCCTGAGACCCGATAAAGATGAGACCGTCTGACCGAGTGGCTTCTACAGTCTGCCGTAAAGTTCAAGACATGTGGGGCTTTTTCTGTTTCTCACTCAGATGTCTGTCCCTCACAAGACAGACTTCTGCTTTCGTAGTAAAACTTCGAGGGACTTGTCGAGAGTGGTCTCTGTACCCGGTACCTTTTAGAAGAGGTCTCGGGAAACCTTAAGATTCTTCCTTTGTTTTAACTGTATTAATTCACAAATTAATGATAACTAACACCGTTCGTCCGAAGAAAATCCAGTCTAAATACTACTTCCCCGTACTGTCACAAATACTGTGGACTCTCACAACATACAAATATCCTATAACTTTAGGAACAGAACCGGGACCCTAAGAGTGAATCTCCATCAAAGTATCGTAACCCCATGTCAACGTCACCTAAAGTACCGTGTTCACGGTGGCTCCCACCGAGGTATGGGTGTTCCCTTGACACGATCCCAAACGTGACCGACTCCCCACAGGGAAGACGTTACGGTGTAGGGGGGTCGGGTCACGAATTGTCTAGAGGATGACACTGATTGAGTTTAAGACCCAGGAAACTTAGGAGGGAGAAAAAGACAAGGAGGATCAAAACTGACAAAAAGCGATATTGTTACAAAAACAATTATTACAGAGTCACAAAGAGACTGAGTCATCCATAGGGAAGATGATACAGTCCGAGGGATGTTTTACGTAAGAAATATCAACCAAGAGTCCGGAGTGGAGGTGAAAAAAGGGTATACGTTTACAGATACATGAGAAAGAACCGTTGTCGTCAATTTTACGATGTCATGTCTTCGCCCACCTGAGGTAGTCATCATCTAGATGACTCTCCGCTCCAGGAAAAGAAGGAACGGGTGAACACAATTACCAAACTTTTTAAAGAGACTATCGAGTAGACGATTAGACGACGTCCCAGTATGCAGAGTACCTAAGTCTCATCAAAAGAGGTAGTTTTTGGGAAAGAGAGTACTACGAGGGGTATAGTGACCCTTCTAACCCTTCATTCTGTCTTTCCCGGTACAGGTAAAACGTACAAGATTTCGATTCCTAGTTCCTAGTTCGACTGAATGAGTCTTAATCAACCACTGTCCCGGGGAAGTTCTTGTTGGTAAAGTACAGAGGAACAGATTACCAGACATCGGGAATAAAGAGACATTGTGAGAACGGTAGTGAGTCCACACAAGTGTCCCGACCGACCACGAAGGAGTTATCCTACCTCCTCTTCTTCCTCCTTTAGAAACAAAAATAGAGGACCTTACAAGGTTACCAAGGTCGACACCGATGTCAAGTACTGATGTCTCTAAATAAAAAACGAACAAAGAAAAGAAAACTTTCTCAGATAGAACTAAAGTCGTTTGAAAGGTCGTTTCTCATGAAACTCCGTCGACCCATTCCCTCCCGACAAGGAAGGGACAGTATACAGGAATTTTATTGTCTTGTCCCCTCCGTTCGGGACTCCCAGGGGAACTCCATGGTTCCTATTGTATTACTTAACTGATTAGTATTTGGTAAGCGAGGGCTCAAGGTTCACTATACCATTACTTAACGGTTACTCGGTAAGCGGTCTGACGTCGGTATACCACTCCCTACCCTGGGACCGTGTAACATCGGTATGACACCCAAACAGACGTATTAACAAGGGTAGGTCCTGGAAGGGTAGAGATACCGACGATTAATTACAGGAAAGATTCAAAGACAACAGTTTTGATTAGTAAACAAACAAAATACGGTTATCCAGAAAGGGAATCGACCAATCATTATCACTGGTAATTCTGTACTTTTACATAAACTTAAGTGTATTTTTATAAACGTACAGTGTAGAACGTCGTGGCTCACCCATGGTCCTGAATCGTCCTGACCGGAGCCATCGTTGAACTAGGTCCTTGAATAATTTTGGTTGTTTAATAGTAGAAAGGGATGTCTTTGAGTTTACTCCTAAGTCAAGTAATTAAAGAGGTAACAAGAAGAACAGACACCTGTAATGAGATCAACCTAGAAATCGATATTTTACACCTAAAATACTATTATCACTACTATTATTTTTATTAATCCTCTTCCTCTAAGTAAATAGTCTTATTCTGTGGGAAAGGTTGTGTGTGAGGGATGACCAAACTCCTCTGACACTTTAAAACCTTTCTTGGAACAAAGGGAAGACGAAGAGACACGAAAACAAAGGAGCGGAGAAAGGTAACCAAGGGAATCAGGAATGGGTCGACCTCGATCTTTGTCAAACCCCTTTTCGTTTTGTTTCGTTTTGATGGGACCCTTCTGTCCTCCTACTTCTGGATGATGGCCATTTATCGTTTCGGTCAAAATTTCTTATTCAAATAATTCCTAAATCCTCTTGTCGTCGCACCCCTTCCGACACGGTAAATGTACCAGGTCACACACAGGTTACAGAGTCAGGGGGATTGGAAACGGTGATCCCGTGTTTCGTCCATGATTGGAAATGTGTGTGGGAGACTGTCGGAAAAGGGTGATTCTGACGAACAATAAGAGTATTTGACTAAAAGGGAGATATTGGTACAACTTCTTATATTCCTTTACCTCCGTTTTTCCCTTCCTCTACCTCCACTCTTTCGAATGTCCCATTATAAGGGACTCTACAGAGACCCAGGGAACGAAGGACATCCTGAGTCACCCTTGTTAGCGAGACAAAGTGTTGAAAGACGAAAGAGGGACGTAGGTGTGTGGTGTGGGGTCTTTGTCGGTTGCACAATTAACGTTCCAGTCCGGTCACAGAGTGCACCGTAGACCCTGCACCATATTACGTTTGTCTAAAGGTATACACCAGGGAAGGTCATCAGGAGCCGGGGCTCGTGGGTGTGGTGCACTCTTGAGCCGAAGAGCCCTCTGCGACTGTAAAATTAACCCTCGTAGACAACGGAAAAGACAATAAGAACCGGTCCAAACCAAATAAACAAACTCGGCCACACACACATGTCTGGGCGGACGCACAGAGTGTTCTCCGTCCTGCACTTCGGATCGCAACGGAGGAGAGGAAAGGAAGAGTTCATCGGTTACCCCTACGCGCTGTCCCGTGACCGGAAGTGGGGCAGACAAGAGACGAACCAAAGAGAGCCGTCTTAAATCTCACTCCTCCCGGTCCGACTCTTGTCTCTTAGTGGAAGGACCCTTTTATCTACAAACCCCTTCTCTCCGGACCGAGAGGGGTGAGGGTCGTCTTCTTCTAGGTCGTCGTCCCCGGGACCAGTGTCCCTCGGAGAGGGGAGTTCGGGTGCTCCACAACGAGGGGCGAACCGAGTGTGTGACCGACTCCAGTGATAGGGGTTCTCAGAGTGTTCGGAACAAGTCGGGTCGGCGCCTCTGACGTAAAGAGGAGGGGTAGTTTTAGACACCTCGGAAGGACATCGCCCCATTGGTGCCCCCATTGGCCGGAACGGTACGAGTGGTCGGGTGTCCGTCTCACGTGACGCAAGAACGACAAGAGCGCGGATCTCTCCCAACTTGTCACAGGGGTAGGGATTTCTACATGAGCGACCCTTGGAGTCTTACACTAGAGTAAACCTCGTTTCCAGAAACAGTTACATTAATTCCACTCCGAGGACTCTGATTTAGTAGACCTGATCCCACCTAGGATTTAGGGCCTCCACTGTCCTTTCGGTTAGTGTCTCTTCCTATTTCCGGTACACCTCTGTCTCTATGTCTGACTTCAGTCCGCCAGTGTCGATTCCCGCGGTCCTCGGTAGTCTAAGATCTCCTCCGTTCTTGACACAGGGATCTCGGAAGTCTTCCTCGTACTGGGGTGTTGCAGGACTAAAATCTGAAGATGGTAGGTCTTAATACTCTCTTAATTAAAGACAACAAAATTCCGTGGTTCATACATCATTATACGACTTCGTTGGGACCCGATCCCACTGTACCACACATTCTAAGATTCTTACTTCTCCTCAACCTTCAACTGAACCTGAACTTCGATCCCCTACCTGAAAGGAATTGGACTAGACGAGACAGGGGAGTCCCTCCGGTGTATCGGGACCCGGAGTTACAGGATCAGACAGGTAACGTCCTTCACCTACACTGTACAGAAGCTGGGGGGCACCGAGATCATAGACACTCGAGGACACTGAGATCTCAGATGCTGGGGGGTACCGAGACCATAAATATTAGAGAGCACCGAGATCATAATAAAACATAAATTTTTTTTTTCCAATATTGATGTCTCGTACTACTGTAACATTCGGACTCTCGAGTGAAACTTTTCGTCTGATTTTACCCGTAGTGTCTAGTCCTCTCCTCGTCCAAGTTCACGTCATTTCGAGTGATCCCTTCTGGGGTGTCTCCTCCGTCAGAGACTCGAGTCCGTGTCTACCCATTTCCTCTCCTCGTCTCTGTCGTACTTTCTGTTCCCACCCGCACTACCTACGTGTCCCGAACTTACTCGTCACTACGACCTCTTCCACCGACTCTACCTCGTCTCTCCTGGGACCCTTGTGACTGTAGGGCGAGCGGGTCTTTAGTCCGACGTCCCTGAGACGGGGTATAGGGGCGGGTCGTGGTTCTACGCGAGACGAGACACCCTCTCCGACCCGACGGGAAGATGAGTGTACGTGGGTACGTAATTACTTTGAGTAACCTGTGGGTGGTCGTAGATCGTATGACTTCTCAGGCACCACCGGAACCGGAACCTGTCGTCACTTCACGTTAGGCTACCACCCTTGTCTGGTGACTCACACATGGACACAAGTCTCACCCTCCTCAAAATCAGTTCTTACATTGTCTCAGAATGGAATCAAACTCCTCAAACCGTTAGAAGGGTCTCCTTCACTTAAAGTTCGATGGACTCGAGACACGACACGAGTCAACACAGGTTCAGAAACGTCGAGGTACCTAACGTCGGTTGGTCCGAGGAGACAGGTGCCCTAAAGGGACCGTTCTTGTGACCTCACCCAAAAGTAAAGGAGGAGGTCCCATAGAAGAATTGGGTCCCTAGCTTGGGTGTAGAGAACGTAGAGGACGTGGCCGTCCACCTAAGAAATGGTGGCACGGTGGACCCTTCGGGACCCTTATCTTCAACCGACCAACTGCCCTCACCACTCTCGAAGAAGAACCACGAAGGAGTGAACTCACATATATTCTATTCTTTCGTCTTTGTATGTTGTGGTATTTTTTTTATTCTTGTCATCTTTCTCAGTTCTTCTTATTAGTCAATCTTTTTGTGCCGTTAGACACCGGTAGACCGTGTCCCCGTTTGTAGAAACGTGTTTGTTGTCGGAAGGTCCATGGTACGACTTGGATATTATGTTGGAATTTTAACTAAGTCGTATGAGACGAAAAGAGTTTCCATTCTTTCTGACCTTATAAAAAGTCTTTCTGGTAATGGGTCGTAGTAGTTGAGGTATCTTTTGACTAAACGTATCCAGAGTACTCCGAGTTCTCCGACTGGAGAACTCAGAAGGACATAACTGATAACTGTATGACCAGGAGTAGATATAAGTACCAGATTGACAGGGTAGAAAGAGACAGAGAGCCCAAAACCTTCTCCCAGGATAAGGAGTTTCCGTCCCGGAAGTAGAAAGGAAACGAACGGTCGGATTAATATCCATAGATAAGTAGATGTTTCAAAAGGAGATCTTTTTCGGTTACTAATAAACCACTCAGGGTAGGTTGGAAGGGTGTAGGTAGGTAAGTATACCAGGTCTCTTTCGACAGTCCTCTATGTCTGAGTCACTAAGTTGTTCTGACATAATACCCGAGAATTCGAGTTTCGTAATATGAGTATTTTTTTATGGACAGGAATTCTACGAATGTTAAACTAACACTTTTGTTCTGTATTTATATATATATATATATATATACATTTGTCTAAGTGTATTACATCTCATAAACCACTTAGTGTCTACTGGAAACTCAACCAAAGTACCTATCGTTTCGGTCGGAGGAGGTTTAGTAACGGAAGTCCAAGTAAATCTCGTTTTACGACCCTACCTTCTGAGAACCGGGACCGATGTCCTGACGACTACTACGAGGAAGATAGGACCTCGGAGGTTACATCGGTTAGTGGAACTTTAGAGAAACCTTATTCACTCTCCTTTTTACTTCTGAGGTGGTCGTGGAAATACCTTATGAAAACGACCAGAATGAGTTGAGTAGACGTCCCAACCACTAAAGATAGTGTGTATAGAAAGATCTGTCCATGTGTTTTCCTCTACCTGGTGGGAGGGACAGAGTAGAGACAGTAGAGGAGGGATGAGAGGGAGGGAGGGAAGAGAGGGATAGACAGAGATAGACAGAAAGATAGCTCTGTGCGGAGAGAGAGAGAGAGAGGGAGAGCGAACGAGAGTAAAAGGTGTTCAAAGGACAGACACACAGGAAGAGAGTGATAGACAGAGAAGGACAATGTCTGAGAGTTGATGTCAAAAGTCTCTTTGGGTGTTGGGAACAGTGCTATTCGGAGTTAAGATGAAATAATTGTACCTCTCCTAGTTCCAAAAGTTTTTCTATAAGTATCCTTTTGGTTCTATTTCGACACTGACTAAACTCCAGTGACTCCCCTGTCTCTTCCTTTTTATTTAACCTGTCCTACCTTTTCACTTCTAGCTCTTCCGACTCAATCCTGTACAGTCGGCGGACGGTGAGGGTGTCGGTGTTAAGACGTAGGACGCCCGGGAGCGGGGACGGAGTGAACTTAACAAGAGCGACCTCCTCAGTCCCGGGTTTCGGAGTTCTTCAAGACCACTCTATTTAAGACAATCGCCGTCTCAGACTGAGTCCTCGGGTGCACCAACGAAGAGGACCTTGTGTCTCGGAGTACCCAGTGTCCAACCTCTTTAGTTGCTACGAGGAAGCTGAGTCCTGTCCTTACCCTCCTCCCCGAATGTCTCCTAGATTAGATGGGAATTGTCTCTCCTTCTGACTCCGGACTCTCCTCCACGAGTCTTGGGGTCCCGACCCCCGTCCCCCGTCTCCCGTCTCGGTCAGGTGCAGGAGAGAGTCGAAACTACCCTTTCTGTTCTGTGGACTCGGGAGACTCGGAGTCTCGGAATAGAGATGTAAATCCCTTGAGCACCCTCTCGTAAAGACTCCCGAAGAATATCCTTATCACGACACGTGTTAATGAGAGTGTAAATTTGAACTGTGTCGAGACACAAAATATCCTCAGTAATTTTAAGGGTACAATATCCCCTCTTTTTGTTCAGAGACCCTCTAATTCATTTGAGCAATTCCAGGACGTCGAGTATCTCAACCTTAAACTTAGGACTAGGGTCACCAAATAGATCACAAGACGTGGGTGAGGGGGTGATGTGTGTGTGTGTGTGTGTGTGTGTGTGTGTGTGTGTGTGTGGCATGAATCGTATCCGAACCCCCTTTTACTCTTCACACCTTAGACACCGGTTGGAGAGGGTGTGAGAGTCCGGGGAAGTTCGGGGGACGGGGACTGGTAGTGGTAACCGTCCGTCGTGTCCAAGGTACTCCTGTCCTGAGGTCGGACCGGGTGAGAAAAGTATCTTATAGTGTTACAGTGTAAGGAGAAACGGACGACCAGGTTCAGGATGGAGGTCTTTCACCGGTCACGAGGTTGGTCGATGTCTTACTTCTCCGTAAATCGGTACAAGGGGTGTGAGTCTATAAACGAGGTACTCCTGTCTGTAGTTTTACACGTTTCGGTGGGGGGTGGGGGAGTCTTATCGGTCTGGTAGGGGACTTCGGTTTTTTCTTTGAATGAAACTTTCTGCTGTCGAGGGATCGAGGAGGAGTAGGAGGAACTCGTCGAGCCGTCGTAAGAATCGATAGTAGACGTTTCCGACGAGCGGGGAACATTTTAGTCCTGTGAAGAGATGGTCGGTCACGAGTCTAGACCGATAGACCAACCAATCTGAGTGAGTGTGTGAACGTGGTTCACGATAATAAAAAGTGTTGATAAAACAAAAACGGAAGAGAGGATCTTTAGGTTATCTCAGGAGACACTCCGTTTCCAGATTTTCTGTCGGTGAGTGTACTTTACTAAGGTGGATGTAGTCTCTTCAGGGAGAAGGATCGAGTACATAATTGAGGGGAATTAACTAATGACTCAGTGAGAGTTCGGTTGTCTGGGTGAGAAAAGGGGTTGGCAGTGTCCCACGTAATGGACCCGGTCTCTGAAACCGTGAACTACATGGACTATGAAAAGCTATAGGTTCCCCTCGGAACGTAAGAATAGACTGAGAAATAACACACTCCTTGTGAAAAGGAATGGACCCACTATCGAGGATGTATCTCCGACCTTGATATAACCACCGTCACCTCGAGAACTCTATGATTCTAAATACACAGTGATATTTTGAAGAAAAAAATCTAAGGATATGTAGGGAGTATCACCACCTAGGAAAGTTCCATTGAAGGGGGATCTTTTGGGAACAGGGGGTTTAGTTCGGAATGGGAGGAAATTTCGGGTGAAGTTTATAAAAGAAATATGTAGAGACTGGGGTAGATGAAGGACACGAATTCGGGTACCGGGAAATAAATGTGGAAATAGCAATCGTAACGGAGTAGTGTCGCCAAGTATAAATCGACGATTTATGGATCTCAGGAGGTAGGTCTCCAACTCATGTTCCCCCTTGATCCTCGATAATAGCCCCTTTCGAACGTTCTGTTTGACCTTAGAGTCGGAAACACGGACTCCGTCTTCGTTAAACCTTAATCTACCCTTTCCTTCCCCCTTGATTGCGTTCCCAGGGTTATTTTTAAGAGGGTAAACACAGTTTATGACGAGGGTCTCTCTCTAGTAAATATTTTTCGTGACGGAACCTTCTTCTTTATCTAGGATTGTCCGTACTGTCACATTGTGTCCCCAACCCGGAGACAGACATAAGTATCCCAGGTAAAACTACCCGTTTCGTGGTAACACCCTTTACGGGTCTTTCTACCCATCACAAACTTCTGTTTACCCGACACCGTAGTTCTGTGACTGAGTAGTCTCATGAGTACCATCCTAGATCACCCTTTTCTTCCCTCTCTTTGACCGGGAACCGAGAGTCCATCCTACGGGTCGTTTCCGGGTCGGGTCGTCTGGTTTCAGACTCTACGACAAGATTCAGGTCTCCTCTCAAGTCTCCATTCGACTCCGTCCTCAGTCCCACGAATATACCCTCGGGAAAGACCCTTGTCTCTTTATGAACCTCTGACATTTAGTTAAAGATACCTCGTAGGGACCCGTTGTCTAATTAAAATTAGGGAAAGGTTTACTATCTTCACTTCGAGGGTTTCCGTAAAGATAGAAATACTCTACGTCAAGTCCTTAATCCCACTTGACCTGGTCGTACTCTCCTCACCTCATGTCCCCTCGTTTCAGTCTACACTAAAGGACCGGTCTCCCTACTCAGGGAAGAGTGAAATATGGAGGGTGTAGGTCGTTTTACGGACTAAGTATGGTTTTTCTGTTCTCTTTAAAAACCTCTCGCCAAATCTTCACTTTCTCCAAAGGTCTATGGAAAGGTAGTAAAACCGTCCATGGAAGGTCGAAAGGACCGGTCCGGGACGAATGACCTTGGGAAGTAGGTTACGGTGTCTCTTTTACGTTAAGGGGGAGACGTGATGACGAGTAATGGTTCTTTTTACTACTGAACTATCAGAAGGTCGTCCTCTCTTGGTAGATAAAGTAAACCTTCAAACCATTAACTAATCCCGTTATCTAAAAGACGTCCCGTCGGAGAGGCCCTCTCAGACCGAGCCCGTATTCTAAATGTATGTAGTCCGAGTGAGACGGAAGTCTCAAACAGAGTCTCCTACTCTAGTGTTCCGGTAATGACCTCACCCACCACCCGACGGTCCCATCCCTCGTGTTCCTTTAAGGGTCTGTAGTAAAGAGTTGTTACTCCTGGCACAGATCAAGTCTCGTCCAAGTTCATCAAAAGACAGTCGTTAAAATCCATTTAGGTAATGGTTCTCAGACAGATGAGACTCTGCACTAGTCTCGTTCACCAGGAAACTCCCAGAGTCGACTGGTTCTAAGTCCGATCTACCCCGGATCTTTAAATGGTAATCGGACACACCAGGGGTTAGAGTCTCCGTGGTCACTACCGGAGTCGCGTCACTATAGGACGTACACATAGTACCTGGGGGAGTACATCTCCAGTCGCCTCGGTCGAAAATTATTTGTGAACTAGAGATAGTGTTTGAGGTAGATCTCGTGTGGGACTAGAGTACATGTTTAGGAATGAAGATTGAGAGAGGACATTGAGACCTAGTTTCGGAAAGTCACGGTAATAAATGGGGGGTTACGTTTGTACTTAGTAATACAAGAGAAAGGGACTACTTAAAAATAAATTCGGGATAGTGATTTACGTTTCAACTAACACTATAAAAATTAATGTTATTGTCTTCTAACTTAAATCGGGGTTTACGTTTTCAACTTCCCATCTTCACAAATCTAGAATGGATGTATAAACATTTCTTACCTACCCACTGAACCCAGAGATAATCGATAGGGGTCAAAAGACTCGTAAAAGTCATTCTCGACCCATATTTGTCAGTCTTGATACCGGGGATTTTATCATCCCTGTTTTTCCGCATAGAGACCCGACCAGACCTTCTTACTCTATCAGTAGACTGGACGGGGTAAGAGTGACACGGATGAGTCTGGTACCACCTTCTTCACAGAGGGAACTGGTCAGACTCCTGCCTGGGTTAAAGGAACCCCTAGGGTGTCTGATTTTTCTTGTAGAGGTAAGGAAACGGACTTCACCATTCTTCGCTAGTAGAAAGTCCAGAGAGGGACCCGTCCGTAGGAGAAGGAAGATGAGACGTCGATCATCAAAGTAGACCAAGATTAGTCTGTTTACCGTAGTCGATATCTACCTTCTTTCTCAAGGGGCTCCTACTATAGTAAGTCCATCTGTGGATGAGACTATTTTACATTTAGACCGGAACACCTACTTGACCGGAACAATCTTTTCACGACATATATGGAATTCTCTCTCAAGCTCCCATCTGGACTGGTTATGATGAACGACTCGTTTACCACCCTGACTCTTCGTCTGCACAGTTAAACGTGTTAAATAACACGTAGACACTACGTGTCACGTTCTAGAATACTCTATATGTCTCTCCAGGAGTGAGTACGGGAGTTCTAAATACACCTTTGAGTGACTACTTCATTGATAGTGTTCGAAGAGTAACGAGTATCCCGTGACTCCATCGATGACTATATAGGTAATTATAGTTAATTGTACAAGTAATTATATAATTTTTACCTAAATAAGAATGAGTCGTACCGATGGTCGAAAGAAGACAAGGGGTTGAATAGTTTTTATCTTCACTTTCGTGGTCTAAGTCACTAAGAGAACTTTGGGTTATTCTTTTGGTCCTCTTCGTAGAACTGTCGAAAGAAACCCCTTCCAACTCCCCTTGCACAACTTTTCCTAATTGTAAGGTGAGTGTCCACGCAATTTCATCGGACACCACACGTGGTGTCGTCACAGGTCGTGATTCATTAACCAGCTATAAATAAACCAAATTACTTACTTACTAACTTTTATCTTCACAGAAGTACATGAGAAGTATGTCGATGTCTAAGATCCATAATACTAAAATTTTATTGACGGGACAGTATAGAGTCAGTAGTGATTCAAGTTTAGTCAAAATTCCTCACTAATACCTCTCACACCTGTCTCACATTTCAACCATAGGTCTCTGGACCCATCATTCAGACTAATTATGAATGATTCGTCGAACCGGAAATTAGAAAGGTTCGGAACCAAAGAATGCTGTAGCTGACCCCCTACCTCCTGTTCGTCTCAGTTCTCCCCCACTTTGTCTTCCTCCTCTGACTCAGTCTTGTAGGGTTGGTCGAGTGGGAGTCGTAGGAGATTTCGAGTGGCGTGTAACTGACGCCTGTCCGCCCCTGACCCTCCCTTCGGAGTCTTTTCCGTGTTCACCCACCTTACTAATCCCAGTTTTTTTGCCGTGTAGTGTCTTTTGTCCTGGGTCCTCTTCCTAAACTGTCTTACAAGAATCTTCACTGTGTCCCGTACGAGATGATGTGAGGAGAGGAAATTCAATGGGTTCCTACTCGTCGAGATTACGGGAGTGATGGACCATTGACGTCTTTACGGAGTGACATTTTTAAGTCAGGCATTCAATACACTTTAGAAATGACATTATTCATTGACTCAATTAGTAACTATAAAAGGGGATTTAGGGGAAAGACCTCTTACAGAAATGTTTGGAATTGTAAAGCTGAAAGACCTCAAACATCTCCCAAACGATAGGGTTCATGTCTCGATCCCGATCATTCCTCTTGTAATTTAATTTGAGTAGATCTTAATGACTTAAAGGTAAAAAAAAGAAATAAAGGAAAGGGAGACGAGTGCTGAAGGGAGGGAGGGAGGGAAGGAAGGACGGGAGAAAAGAAGAAAGAGACAGAAAGTCGGTTTCCGGGTTGCTATTGTATTTTCCCTTTCCAGTAAGTCTCTTATAAAACCTCTGAAACCAAGAGGAGGGTTTAAACGGTGATTTTATTTACACTTGGACCACTCCCGAGAACAAAGAGAACGGGAGTCGTAGAAGTAAACAATTTACTTCCTAGACTTGTCTAAACTACTATAAAGTCTACGATGGAGTCCCTCGTTTCATCCTCGTCTTTCTAGTGTCTACCCCATAAGTTAGGAGACAAGAGAGGAGTTGCCTCCTTCGCTCAAGGAGTAGACAAAATGTGTCCGTCCCCTCCGCGGTATTATCAACTCAACTTTTCGTTTGGGTTTTACAAGAAAAACGAAAAATTTCTGTTTTATAATCTTTGGGTGACTAGAACTTCCAGGACAACGGGACAAGATGAGGAATAACTTAAAGACAGGACGTCTTCTGGACACGACGTGCGGGGGTTCATATTATGTTTCTTCCCTTGCATTCTGTCAAACGTCAAGGTCCCGTGAGTGTGACGAGACTTTACTTGGTTCCTTCACAACCCTCGTGGTTTCGTATGGAGAGAAGGACTCTTCCTTCTCCGGTCCTCCTGACCACCCCCGTCTCTTTAGAAGTGTCTCCTCACCGTTGACCCAGTCAGGAACTCCTACCCGTCAGGTAGTTCTTCTCTTCTCTCTCACGTAACGTCTCCCCCGGTGACCAGGGAGGCGGTAGGAGTGCGCCCGTAGATTCTCGACCGCGGGTCTGTCCGCCCAGGGACGAGAGTACCCCTAATACCAAACTCCTCTACACCGGTTCAGTGGTTTCCTGTGTCACCCGAGTCCCGGGTCAAGGTGAACGACTCGAATCACTACTGTTGACTCTAAAAGGGTGCTTAAGTAGACTGAGGCCAATCGAACTCCTTCCGGCGGACTCAGTCGTCGTCCCGTCTGTTTTACTGGAGGGGTTCTTTGAAGAGGACTCTGTGCTGCGACCGACCCTAAGGCTCTGTAAGGTTATAGACGTGCTTCCCGTCCGGGTGGGGGTCGGTCTGACTGGAGTCGGAACGGAGAGGGGTGTCTATTAATGCGGAACTCCAGAGGTTTCGTTCGTCGCACCCATTGGGAACCTTCACTGTACAGTAAAAGACTACCCTTAATTCCCGAGACTTCATTGGTTTTCCGAAGAGTCGTCCTCCCGAACAATAAGAAAATTAGCACCGTAATTTGGAGTCCGATCGTAATGGTTCGACACTGGGTTGAACGGTTAATCGACGAAAACTGTCCGAAATAGTACCGGTCCGGTCAAAGTGGGGCTGCACTTTCGTCGTGGTCAAGAACCGATTCTCAACATTTAAGACTTCGGGTTCCTTGAAAGATAGGACTGGACGGAAAGAGTCTCAAAAGAACGGAAACCTGATCACGGACTTTAAGAAGGAAACCCTAAACCCTGTAAGATAACTCCTGAAACTAGGAAGAAAAGGAAGCTTCCCTGATAATAGATCCAAGTGTCTCCACGTTTTTTTATCTTCAAGTGACCAATGTCTCTTGTCTTTTGTTCGTCGAAAAAGTCGTCCCGTTTACGATATTCTGTCCCTAAGGGTTTGAGACCCGGTACCTACCCATGGAGGACAGTCTAATCACTGTCGTAATCTAATCTTTATTTCACATGTCATTTATATTACACGAACTTAGTAGGGGTTTGGTCGGGGGAAGGTACCTTTTTAACATAAGGCGTCTTGACTAGGGACCACGGTTTTTCCAACCCCTGGCGACGACATTCTCATTATACGAAATGACGTTGATAACATCTTCTAGTAACTTACCCTTCTAGGTCTAATTGGGACACAGAATTGAAACTGTAGAATTTCATCTACAGAATTGAGGTTTTATTATTATTGTTACTTATGTTATCGATCTAAGGTAGACGAAAGACGAGGTAGTACATAGTGTTCTCGTTTCTTATTCTACGTATCATAACAGGGTTAACACCAGAGCACGAAATTTTTTTTGGACAATGGATGGTTTCATATCTAGTGTCGAGCCCCAATAGTGGGGTAAGGACTGTGTAGAGGCTCTATGAGGTAAAGTAGGGTGTCGACTATGTTTGACCTAGGGACAAGTGGTACACGATGTGTGAATTCGAAAGGATGAAATAAGTTATGACACTACAAAATTAACTAATATTAGGAAGTTTTTTAAATGTGGGTAGTAACCGGACATGGGTCACAAGTTGAGGTCGTATTAAGGGAGACCCTCTCGTAATCATAAGTCAGTACAGATAAATCGACAGTTCATGTCAAGATCTGTGGTTCTAATGACAACCTTTCTGGGGTCGGGTGAAAATGTCAGACTTCCACTTTACCCGTACAATCATTCATTGTATTGGGGGGTTGGTGACCCTACCTCATTACTGGTTCTCTTAGGTCGTCTTCCCGAGTCCTTTTCGAACTGTCTCTTCACCAAGTCGACTACGAGAGACCTGCGTGGTGACTACCAGTCCCTAATTCTGGATCACTGGATCTTCAGTGGAAGAAAACACAAAAGCGTTTTTCTCCTATCAGATCCTCTAATCTCAACTATAAAAAGATCAGAAAAGGAATGTTTTTTATTCTTGTTCGTCTAGAACCTAAAGATCTGTGGAGAAGCTATTTCATGGTGGAATCGAGAGAGAGGGACCTCTCGTGTCGGCTTCCGTCCGTTCGACCAAACGTGTCCACAGTCCCTTTTACTCTGCCAGGTGGGACGAAGGCCCTCTGACTATCGGGGTCGACCGTCCCCCGGTCGGGCCACCGTACGTTCATTATATTGTGTGTTAGATTTACGTTTGTAAACCCCGGACAAGCCCCTTAGTTAATTGCTATTCGTGTATGTGGGTAAATGTTTTATCGTCAGACGATCTCATATGGTGTAAACATTAACCTTTGATTTTATTATGGTCCTCCTTATTAGTAATTTTTGAGAAGAGGTTTTTCGATTCTTATTATAATTCTTTTATTTTTTACAGCAGGTAGACGTCTCACTATAGGAATCCCTTCGTGACGTCTTGTGTGATTGTTCGTTGACTTAGGTACATATTTACTTGACTTTAGGTGCTTCCGCTCCCTTCCGCTCCACCCAACGCCTGACTTTTTTTAGAGGGAACGTCTAGTCGGTGGGGACTTGGTCCGTGTCAAGGTACACTAGCGAAGAATGTCCTCTGCCTTGCGAGACTCCGACCCGTGGTCGGAGTCCCCTTTAATAGACGGGTAGGTGCCTCGGGAGGCACAAGCAGGACTTGGACCTAGGAGGAGCGGGTGTAGGTGTGGGGGTACTGGTGTACACTCGTGTGTGCACACGTCGGTGAGTGTGTGTGTGTGTGTGTGTGTATATGTGTGTGTGAGAAGTGAACGAGTGGTGGGGAGTCCCCCTTAGGGTCTGTGTATTAAGTAACAATCGACAACGACCACTTTCCTTTGTCTTGTACTGTGGGGTTTTATACAGAGAAACCGTATTCCTAATAGAAATCGACTAATAATTTTTTTTATGTCTGTATCCTCTTCGAGACTTATGACTCATCTTCAACGGGAAAACATTCTTTGTAAATATAAATATGTTCTTCAGAGGTATAGATCCCCACAGAGACGAGGATGGTCCCTCCCTTTCACTAAGATTTAGAGGTCTTTGAGAAATAGTTACCTCTTCTGTCTCTGAATAGAGACGTGGTGTCAGAATGCGAACGAGTGACACGGAAAGGAACCTTTGGAGGGTATTGACCGGAAAGGGAGGGGAGTAGGGTGGGGGTTGTAGAAAACAGAAATCGACTCCTACCGCACATTCCACCACCGGTAAAGTCTCTCAATGAGTGAAAAAGACCCATAGAGAGTATATGTGTCCCCAATGTGTGCAATAACTTGTAACCAAAAGAGGATAATTACAGGAAATGATGTCTCCACAGAGTCAGTTCTTGGGACCTTCACATCTCACTTTTAAGAAAAAGGAGGAAATGTAACCCCTTCTCAGGGACCGTCTCTTGAGTGACCCCATTCCCTACCTCCACTTCTGTTTCCTCTCTCAAATATTCGGTGTTGGACTACCAAACCTCAGTCTTTCTACGGCTTAGTTTGTAGAGGACCGATTTCTGAGATCCTTAAAGTAGATTTCAAAGTCTCTTTCGGGTGGTACGACAACGAGTCCCTGGTGGACCCTAGTCCCCGGATACCAGACTTTCGGAGTGTCGACACTCTTGTGAGACTCACGACGGGATTCCGTTCGTTCCGGTCTCCGTCCACCTCAGGACTCGACCCTTGATTGTGCGACCACGGTGGTCCGTGGACCGTCACCGTAGTTCGATGAGGGCGTCGAGGTTCAATGAGGGGGTCTAGAAACGTATGTACCCGTCTTCGACCGTCGGTGACGGGGGACGTGTGCGACCTTTGGTGTGGACACCGTACGAATCTCGAGAAACCCGGTCACACGTATGACGAACACGTAGACAGGCATACACTCATATGTATATACATACGTACACACATATGTATGTACACACACACGTATGTACATACACACACACGTTCTATATATACATACGTATACCATGCGTATACATACGGTTGCACATATGTATGACGAATCTAATCCGATGATCCACAATCTTTGGTATCAACACTCCAACTACCTCTGATATGCTACGAAATTGGCATTAGAACCTTACTCGGTAAGTTGGGACGATCCGATGTGGTCCGTTAAGAGGACGGTAGTTACACCTATTATCTTTGCATTCATAGGTCTTCTTTTCGGGTAGTAGTTCATCCGTAACCCAGGGATTCTCCACTTTTCGACGTTGACTTTAGAGTTTTTGAGGTAGGTTTTTTACTTGTATGATGTCATTGACAACGGTCTAGTGGACTATCCCTTTATCCCACTGCACACCAAGTCCAGTACTCAGTCGCCTGTAGTAAACTGGGATGGGAACGTACGGTGGACCACGGACGGTATCACGAAAAAGTATCATGATCTGTTCTATGTCAGGGACCCCAGTGTTTTCAGTCTGTGCTGAATCGGTAATTTGTTGTCTCTTCGTTCCTGATACAATTAAGGGAAACTCACTAACTGATTTACATGAATTTTAACATGGAGGAAGATAAGAGAAACTAATATTAAATACCTTATTTGAGAAGTACCCACTTCCACCAGTTTTCCACGTTTGAAGGTTCAACATTTTATTTATTCGGTACTCCTACCTTGTACGACGACGACGACGACGATTCAGAGAAGTCAGTACAGGCTGAGACACGCTGGGGTCTCTGCCATCGGGTGGTCCGAGGAGGTAGGGACCTAAGAGGTCCGTTCTTATGACCTCACCCAACGGTAACGGCAGTGGCCTCCTACCTTGTACGTCGTATCAATTATGATGGTAATTTCTTGGGTGGACGGAGTGTCCTCTGGACCCAAGCTAAGGACACACACCTTCTAGGGAACCTCCTCCTTTACCGTTGGGTAAGGTCCTAAGAACGGACCTCTTAAGCTACCTGTCTCCTCGGACCGCCCGATATCAGGTACCTCAGTGTCTCAGTCTGTGCTGACTCACTGATTGTGTGTGTTCCCTCCCTCAGAATTTTCCAGAGTAGTGTTCTTTTTTAAGACATTAAGATGCACTACTGTTTACAATTGGTATAAACTCTATTAAGACGTTATATATGTTTATAGTCTAGTACTACAGTATATGGATTTTGATTATATTGTAATGACAGTTAATGTGAGGGAGGTGGTTTTTTCTTATAGACGTAGACTTTACTCTCTATAAATACCTTTTTACGAAAGGACCCTCAAATGTAGGATTTCTGTATCCCGACCTCCGTTCTACGATTGATGTACCATAGACCTTCTCTCGTACTCTAAAGTCGTAGTCCTTCGTCCCAAGTTCTGGACCCCGTTAAGTGAATTGGAGACCCTTGTAGGTGAAGGAGCAGAGATTTGGATCTTCATTGTTTAACGGATTTTATATCCACTAACACTTTTCTGCCCCCCTTTCCGAATTATTTACCGTTTCGGGACTCAGTTATGTTTGGGACAATGGTAATGACGACGACCTCCGGACGCCGAAAGAAAACTTACTGTTTCTGCTAAAAGGGGACGGGACGTTATCGTCTCGACGACATAGACTCACCGTCACCACTCACCACACGTGGGGAGGGGGTCGGGTAGAGGAGGCTCGAGCCGACCGTAGACTTGTCGAGTAGGTCCGTTCCCACGACAGACGGTAATTGTCCTGGTGGACACCTGACCTGGGGTGTGAGACGCGGAGAGTGGTGGGGTCAAGACAGTCCACGGGTAGTTGTCAATACAAATCATGCGGACATAAAAAGTCAGGGAAAAAAATTAACTGTATATTGTAATATAATCAAAGTCCACATGTTATATTACTATAATGTATTACTATAAACTATAAAAATATATAACACTTTATTAGTGGTGTCATTCAAATCGATTGTAGACAGTGGTGTATATCAATATTAAAGAATACTACTCTCAAAAATTCTAGATGAGAGAATGGTTGAAAGTTTATAATATATATCATATAATCATATAATCATTGATATGATAACGGACTTTTTAGGGTACCTGTCTCCTCGGACCATCCGATGTCGGGTACCCCAGTGTTTCTCAGCCTGTACTGACTCGCTGAAGTAAGTAAGTAAGTAAGTAAGTGTCAGTGGAGTACTGAATATTGACTTACAAACATGGAAAACTGGGAGAAGTAGGGAAAAGGGGTAGGAACTAAGGGTGGAGACCGACGGTGTTTACATGAGGGACACAGATGCTCTAAGAATAAAAGCAAAAACTAAGGTGTATATTACTCGAAGGGGTCACTGAGTCTGTCATTTCTTAAACGAACGTCACGTCCTCTAGTCCCAAGTTAGGGACCCAGCCCTTATAGGGAACCTCTTCCTTTACCGTTGGGTAAGGTCATAAGACCGGACCTCTTAGGGTACCTGTCTCCTCGGATCACCCGATGTCAGGTACCCCATCATTTTTCAGCCTGTGTTGACTTCGTTGACTCGTGCGTACAACGTATTACTTTAATATGTTATAAACAGAAACAGACTGTAAAGTGAATCGTATAACTGGAGTTCTAGGTAGGTATAACAACGTTCACCGTTCTAAAGATAAAAATACCGACCCATCATAAGGAGACACACACACACACACACGTGCACACACGCACATACTGTAGAGGAACTGTCCAACAAAAACATAAGACTGATAACGTTTATTACAACTGTATTTGTGTCTAACTTCTATGGAAAAACTTAAACGTAAAAATAAAAGAAGACTTTTTATGGGTCTTCACCTTAACGTTCTAGTGTTCCATCAAGATAAAAGTTAACAAACTCCCTGTAAGTATGGAAGTATGCAAAAGGAATCACCGTGCTTTAAATGTAAGGAATCACCATGGTTAAATGTAGGGGTGTTGTCGAGTGTTTTCAAGGGAAAAGAGGTGTAGGAGTAGTTGTAAACGATAAAGATTCTGGGGTATAAAAACTTCCCTCAAAAACCGTAAAATCAGACATGAAATGTGGTCCTCCCAGAGTCGTGGATGAACCACTACCCAAAACGGAGACGTCATTGGTACAGAACTAATAGGTGTGACTACCTAGACCCCTCACCACGATCCGTTTCAGGCTGTCTGAATTCACCGAGTGAGGTTGTCATACCGATTTCGTAGGAAAATCGGAGGTCGTGACACGGTTCCTGAGAAAAACAACAAGTCAGCTATTCAACTAAGACTAAGAAATCTTGAGGCACCTGACGTCGTACGGTTCGAGGGGACAGGAAGTGACAGAGGGTCTCAAACGAGTCTAAGTACAGGTAACTCAGTCACTACGATGGATCGGTAGAGTATGGTACAGGTTAAATTGAACTAAGTACCTGGATTGTAAGGTCCTAGGATACGTTATAATAAGAAATTTCGTAGCCTGATATGAAAGTGGTGGTCTGTGTAGGTGTTGACGCGTAGCAAAGGTGAAACCGGCGAAGTAAGAAAGAGATCGATAATCGTCAACGGGAGACGAGAAGGGGTCATCATATAATCTGTGGAAGTTTGAACCCCCTGAGTAGAAGGTAACAGTACAGAAAAACGGAAACGTGCGACAAGTACTCCAAGATCGCCGTTCTTATAACCGCAACAAACGGTAAGGGAGGAGGTCACCTAGTGCAAAATAGTCTTGAGAAGCGATACTGGACAAGCAGAACTCACCGGAACGTACCGTACCGAGTATCGAAGTGACCCAACATGTTCGGGCAACCGGTACTGTTCCGACACTAGATACTTCCCTAGTTCCTGAGAACCCTTAGTCTTTTGAGTGGGAGTCTTTCATGGGGTCCCAATCCCAATTTTTTTTTTGGGTGTTTCCGTCTGAGCGTCACTGACGTGTCACTGCTTTCACACTATGTCGAGTTCTTATGTCTTATATCTCGTCCCTCCCCGAGTCTCTTCGAACCTTCCAACCCTCTTCGTCCTTTCTTCTCTCTGTCGACTACGTCCTTAGCATGTTAACCTTCGTTGGTGGTTCCTCCTTCGGACAAAGAAAAAAAAAAAAAAAAGGAAAGGAAAAAGAAAATTAAAAAATTTGAATGGAAAGTTCGTTTGGTTAAATTAATCTCTGTTACAGACCAAGTTTTAAGTGACTAAAGGGATTTGATCGTCTAATGTCTACTTGTATGTAGCATTAGTAAACCACTTGCACAGTTTTTACGTCTAAAGATACGTTAGTCAGAGACCACAACCGGTGTTGTAGTCTCAGAGACACCAACCGGGGGATGAACATGGTCTATCGGTCCACTAAGATCCCTACGTCCTCGTCCATTGCTTCCCTTCCTTCGTTGTGGTCTACCTTTGTGGATCACCCCTCGACCGGGCCTCGTAACGTCAGGGAGTAACTCGTCGATAGAGGAAACCCCGGTCGAACATCCCTTCTTTCTTACGACCCGACCCTCAGTCCTCTGTACCCAAGATTAGGACGGAACTGATAAACGGGGACTCATGACAATTTCGTCAGCACACGGTAAAGAATGGAATTCAAACGTGTAGAATAATGTCCTCGATTTGGCGGGAGTTGTGGGACGTTGACTCAATAACACCTAAAGTTTACCCTCGCACTTCCGATTTGATGGAAGGTTTTATATTTCACGGTATTGATCCCGGTAGCACAACGCCCACACTACAAAACACTTTTCTTTCGTAAAGAATGGTAAGTGGAACTATAGGTCTCGTCGATTGGGGATCTTCGTATTTGTGGTATTCGGGGTTCTTTGACAGATCGAACGTCACTGTTTGAGTTCTTCCATCGAGACCGTCCGAGCGGGAATTGTAAAGTCTGGTCCCACTCGAAATTGGGACGGTAAGAGTCGCGTCGTCAAAGGGCCGTCGTAGGAAGTCAGGGACGGGGAGTAAGACGAGACGAGTCGGGGGTCGAGGTCGAGACCCGCCCTTGTCGGGATGTATTGAGTGATGGCCCTTACCTTCCCGGTGCCTCGTGTGAATTAAGACGTGACTGTCAAGGACCCTTTGTCCGGATCGAGAGGTAACAGGAGACTTTCTTCGACTACCAAAACCATTGTCCTGAAAGAAGTCCTTTAAGGTAAGTACATAAGTAAGCAAGATCCAGCGTTTATAAATAACTAAAAAAACCATCCAAAAAATTTTTCAACTACAAACGACGTACTCCTAAAAACAAACGGAACGAACGAACGGAAAGAGCCGGTGAGTAGATTAAAGGGTCAAACGTGACTATACTAACCTTTTAGTATAACGGGTTGTCCGTTGTAGGGTGATGGAACCCCTTACCTTCAGTCCCCTATAAAAATTCCTGTGGAGGAAATTTGTTAGATCTAACGAACCCTAAGGATAGTGACGATCGAAGGTTACGTCTTGTATGGTACCGAAACGTGTACACGTCGGGGACTTTGACCAGCTAAATCTCAAGTTCAGACCTCGTCAAGTTCACAGAATAGTCCTGGGGTACCCAATAAACATTGTCCGACACCAGATGTGGTCGGTGATTTCATTATCCTCGAATCCCCAGAGGTGAAAGGTATGAACCCTCCTAACATAGACTAAGAGTCAAACTTCTTCTCTACTTTGTTTATTTCTCCCTCTTACGGTTCTTTCAACGAGGTCAGAGGTTATGATGTGACCCAGACCTATTGGGTCGGTTCTACGGGACGACCGGACCCTCTGTAGTGTTTCTGTCCAGTGAGCCCCGTCGTGGTCTCAGGAATCGCCGATGGTAGGAAGAGGACGTTTAGGAAGGACGGAAATCTTTGGGCCGGATTTACTACGTAGGACGGACACTGGGAGGGTTCACGTACCAACGGAACGAGACGGTACCGTCCGAAAGAAGTACTACAACAAGGTGAAAAGGACCTGGTAGTCAACAGTTCGAGAAGGAGTTGTGATCCGGGAAGGACACGTAAAATGGTAAATTAGGAGTATGGGTAGGGGACTTCTTGGAAAACGATAGGAGTAAAATGTCTACTCTCCACGCCTCTTCAATTCGTTGAACGGGTCCTGTGTAGTAAACTTTTTCTACTGTAACCTTCAACCGGAATCCTGACTAAGGTTTTGATCTCGAGAAAACTTATATGACACATCGTAGATTATGGACGGAAAGGACCGGAACCTTCCTGACCGTCATAAATTCACGGATCTTGTCTTAGGTCATTAAACGCCAACGAGGTATTTACTGGACACAATGACAACAAGAGTCGGAACCAGACACCCAGATTTAACGAACATCTATAGCGAAGGGAAACTTTAAACTTGTCTCTCACCCAAAAAAAAAAAAATTGACCTTCTATCTCACACAAAATAATCACAGGAGTTGCGGGGGTCACAGACCGACCCCGACAACTTTTGTATTCCTCTGTGCTACGGAACATAAGTGCTCCAGGAACTATTTATGGACAACTTAGTGTGACGTGACTTGAGTTGGTCTGGCATTTCTGGGACGTCCCAAATTTATTCCACCCTTCTTTTCTACTTCTGTCGTTCTCCCTACACGTGAACTGGGTTACACCTGGTCGGGTCGACCTTGGTTTCACTCTATTTTCCAACCTATTCTGGGACTCCTTCGAGTCTCGTCGGACCAGTGGGTGCCGTCTGTACCGTGGGACTGGAGTCAAGAAGCAGGTCGAGTGTGCCCTCCGGTCGTCCATAGTCCACCAGTACTCTGAAACAGGAGGATGAGAAAAAGAACTCAAGTCTCGAGCGAATCTCTCACCGGTCACAAAAACCACCATTTTTGTTTTCCGGGTCCCTTCTTTTATGTGTCCACACCTGGATTGAGACGGGTCAGGAATTTACTGAGACGACGGAAGAGACCGGAGTCAGAAGGGTAGACATTTTACTCTCCATCCGTAGTTCCGGGACGGACAAGGATGTGAGGTACCAAGACACTGCGATTCACTTCAAATTTTGGGTTTCGTGGAAAGGAAAGTCACGAGACGTCTCGTGGTCACTCGTAAGGTAGGTGGTCGTTATTAGTGGAGGTACGGGTGTAGTCACAGTCAGTGACACCTTTTATAGTCTCCTCCTCTTTTACGTAGGGAACACGAGTCTCTCAGATTCGGAGTATACTTTTGGTCTTCTGTCGAGGACTTTGGGGGCCTCTCCTCGGACCGTCACCGTAATTACGTCCGAGGTCCGAGTCGGTAGGGGCTAATGTCGACCTGAGGGAGGATCGGGACCTCCCCGACCCCTCACCGTACCCTACCTACCGTCGGTCCCAGAGTGTCTCCACGAGGGTCCCGGACTGGGTCCAATACTGTCCACTTCCGTCGTCCCGAGTATCCGGCTCCCTCGTTTGGTGAGGGCGACCAAGAGAGACTTCCGTACGCGGGACAAGGGTCATTGAGGAAAGAACCTTTCACGAGTGGGTCGACTGAAGGAACGACTAAGAGACCCTACCGTTTCGGTAATGGAAGGGTCTCAGAAGTTCTTTCGAAAAGAATCGACCACGAAGTTCTTGTTCGTCTCACTCGGAACCGAAGGTGTAAGCCTAGACAGAAGACAGAGTGACTTCACAAGGACTGCTACGAACCCGATCTAAACCACCCTCTATGGACCGAGGTCGAGGGGAAACGAACGAAGGTCGAGGGGGGTGGGGACTGTGAAGGACAGAGAAGACACTATGGCTTAGGAAGGTCAAGAAGTCGAAAGGAGAGACTCTCGGGGGCAGTGTGGATGGTCCACCGGTCTAGGGGGACAAAGGTGAAGTGTCGGGGTCGAAATCGGATCACGGACCAGTGACCACCCTAAACTATTTACAAATTATTCACTTGTCTATTTACTTAGATCTTGTAAGTCTTATCTACCTTGTCTGTTGACTCCGTAAGTCCCTGGCACAGGTCGAACTGGTATTGAGGTCTCTCGGAGCCCAGGAGAGACACAGTAAGGTTAGGGGAGGGTCGGACGAGGTCTGAAGTCTATGAACACAGTTTGTGGTTCTTCAAGGAGCACGTGCCTTATTAAAAAGGTAGGTAGGTTTCTCGACGGTGTTGGTAGGCGTCATGTGTCACTTTTGTCGTGTTCTGAACCCAAGTTAAGACCGAGTGTGAAATATGAAACTTGCTCACTGAAGGGGGGAAACTCAAGTCGAGGAATATACATTTCGTCTCTATTATAAATGAAGAACTTACGATAACAGTTCTAGATTGTCTTCTTTAGTGACTTCACGGATAGGGCTTTTACCTAGGGATGGGGAACGTCCTCATGTTAAGAGGGTCGGGGTAGTGGTGATGGTTAATTGTCTATGTCTCGGTCACTTGTGGGACGGGTTTGTACACCGATTATAGTGTCCTCTTCTTGGACTAGAGTCTAAGATAGACGAATGATGCAGACCAAAGGATCTTTGAGGGTCTCGGTGTAGTGACCGACAGACCGAGCTTCGTCACACTCTATAGTTTCTTCGTCAAAGACTATGTTCTCGACGATGGGTACTCCACATAAACTCGTTTGGTGGACTAAATAAGTAGTTTTAAAGTCTTAGAAGACAAAAATTTGACTGTCGTCATTTGGGTCTGGATCGTATGTCCTACAAAAGCTACTAGATTAATCTTCTATATACACTTTTACAAAACTTTGTATATTTTATGGTCCTCAGACACGTCGTGTCAATTTCAGTGAAGAGGAGGAGGACTTCGACTTTCAGAAACGCGGAGGGGGTCGGGTTGGAACTTTCCACTCTGGAGACGGAAAAAAAGATTGGGACCTTGAACGTCAATTTCCTTTCGAAAGAACTCTTAAGTCACTCCAAAGACCACCCTCTCATTAAGCCTTTCGAATGCCTAAGGTGGGTAGGAGAAGGTTGGTGTGTACCAGTGGTTTCTACCTCATTAGACCTTTAGGATTCTGTCTACTGAAACAGCACGTGTACACACCCTCACACCCCCCTCCCTCTTCTTTTCTCCCACTCCCTTCTCAAAACAACTGTAGTCCACCTTATGGTATTTCATAGGAGGGAAAGTCAGGGACAGGTAGGAAATTTGAGCGGGGGAGGGTACACGGTCCCTTAAGAAATTGTACCGAAGACAGCCGTTGTTTCGTTTGTCATATCGAATGTTGATGAGTTTCTTTATTCGTTTACTTCGCTCCTGAAGAACCCTAGACGGGACCGGAAAACCGAGAGGCAGAGTGAGAGGACCCTTTCCAGACCGCCTAGTTCTACTTAGTTCTACTCTCACTGTGTCCCATGACAGGGGGCGTGCAGAACTTCTTACGGAGAAGGGGGCAATGAAGGTTCGAGGGATCCCCATGTAATGTGTTGAATCTACCATGAACCGAGGCGAAGCGAGATCATGACCAATAATTGAGGAACTGAACATGACTTGTATACGGTTTGGGAACAGGGTCTGTGTTTTTACCAAAAATAATTTTGAATGACTATTTTTATACGAATATAGTGGGTACTATTAAAGTTTTACGAGTGTTACGAATTGACTGGATAAACGACACGTAAGGTTAATCGTAAAACATTTAGACGAGTTGTTAATGAAAGTGTAAAGTCTACTCTGAGAATTCTGGTCCTTTTATAAAGGATTATCGGAGGATCTACTTGGGATTAGGTACTTTTATGGGTTTACGTTGTCGTTGAGGTTTCGAGGGTAACACGTTTAAATTTGACTACTTTCCACACGGTAAAAAGTTAAGTCAACCACCATCGGTAAAACAAAGATCCACAGAGGACTCTGTGTCACCTTAAGTTCCACGTTGACCCTCGGGAAATTACAGTGTTGTCCAGAGTAGTTGTAGTTAGATGATTAAGTTTCCTATAAAAATTCGGTTTTAATTTTGATTTTACCAGTTATTTACGTAGTAAACGAAACAATTTACTCCTTTCCTTCGTATTTCATAGTTCTACAAGAAGAAAGACTCTCCATTGGAGTCTCTTTTACTTATTTACAACGTCGATATTATAACCCCAATATGTCCCTCCCAGAAAGTTACGTCGTATCGAGTCGGACGTGTTCGTAAGAGAAGGGTTGTCACTGGGGAGTACCAAATATCAGGGACCCTAAAGGACAGGTCGACTTCCTTTATTTTTTAGGAGAAACGACCACGTCAGACTCTCTCGATGCACACGGCACCGGTCCTCATTAACAGTCCTGTGGAACTGTGACGTCGTTTTACACTTAAGGATTAAGACTCAGGATTAACCTTCCACCCGAGAAGATCCGATGGTTAGTTATCTGGGTCTGATTGGCACGAGAACCGTGACACCCCTGTGTCTTCTTTCTTAGTGAGATAGACTCAGTTCATCGAACATTAAATGAACCTTTCTATTTCTTTCATTGGTCTTTTAGGTGATTTACTTTTCGTCATCCCGGTTTGATCACGAAGTTTAATCTTCGTTATAACCTCACTTGAACTCTCCAGTCAATTCTCCACGGTCCACATATTAAGATCCCTTGACCCGGTATTCTTCCCCTCCATCCATCTTTTACTGAATCGATATTTCTTTCAAGTGCGTCTCGTCCTTCCCCTTTATGGAACACTCATCCATCTTTACCTTGTTCTGCCATTTCCGGAATAGTCGGTCCGATTCCCTCCATCTAAAATTGAAGGAGTTAGAAAAAAAAACTATTAGACCTCGTCTCTAAGATAACCGTTTCTCCCTCCACGATGTTTTAAGTGGTACTGGGGTATCTCTTACGTTTATTTCTTTTACATTAATGTCCCTCTTCTTTATCTGTCTTTATCTGTGACCTACCTATTGTTACCTTTCGATATTGGTATTTTATAGTCACAATGTTTCTAGAGTCCCTATTTGATGGTTTCACAAAATCAGCAGTCCTTTGATTCCGGGGTTTGCCCGTATAGAACGGGTCGTAGTATGTCGACCATCTACTGTCTCAACTCTAGAAAGGGGTTCTTAGGAGATCCTTTTCTTTCGAACCGAGACACAGGACACCACCGTCTAAAAACCTTCAAAGGAACCCGTTATCCGAGGACTCAGGACTCTACCGTGGGAGTCGATCACTCTGTTCGACCGTTCTAGTTCTGAACTCTACGAATCGTCGGTTCAGTGGAAATACAAGGGTAAAGAGTAAAGTTTTAAGAATTGTTGTGTGGTGGAATCTTAAGAACAAACAACACGTACGTACGATTGAAGGAAGTCAGTACAGGTTAAGAAACTCTGGGATACCTGTCATCGGGTGGTCCCAGAAGACAGGTACCCTAAGAGGTCCGTTCTTATGACCTCATCCAACGGTACGGGAGGAGGCTCCCTAGAAAGACTGGGTTCCTAGTTTGGGTGTAGACAGAGGACGTAACCGACTACCCAAGAAATGGTAGTCACGGTGGACCCTTCGGGGAATAAACACCGTGAATTACAATTAATACAACATCTTCTATCGAATTCTCTTTTTATTCTGATCTCTTCTGAGAACTCACAGGGAACCTGACGTTCCTCTAGTTTGGTCTAAAGGTTTAGGATTACCTTTCGTTGGGACTTATAAGTATTCTTCCTGACTACGACTTTGAGGTTATGAAACCGGTGGACTACGTTTCTCGACTGAGTAACCTTTTCTAGGACTAGGACCTTTTCTAACTCCTGTCCTCCTTTTACCCTGTCGTCTCCTGTTCTACTAACCTACC
Source organism: Capra ibex (assembly GCA_006410555.1). Taxonomy (NCBI): domain Eukaryota; kingdom Metazoa; phylum Chordata; class Mammalia; order Artiodactyla; family Bovidae; genus Capra; species Capra ibex. Next base: position 43,527,279 of record SJYO01013871.1, read on the forward strand.
ATAGTGGTTGAGTTACCTGTACTCAAACTCGTTCGAGGCCCTCTACCACTTCCTCTCCCTTCGGACCACACGACAACCCCAGGTACGTTTCTCAGCCTGTACTGACTCACTGACTTGTTGTTGGGGGATTTTGATTGTTGTCGTTATCTTAATGTATTTAATGGGTTAAGTATAGAATTGGATGAGTTTAAAAAGTATAATTCTTTCTGTTGTAACTTTCTTTTTATATTTAGAGTTAGAAAAGATGTCCGGTCACTATAAGTTTCCTGAACTGTAAACCGTAAGTTTTGGGAGTTAAGTCAAGATTGGACCTGTGAGGATCGTCGCACAGGAGAACCATTTTAGTGTATAAGACAAAGAAGCTGACATTTTACCTCCATCGTAAAAGACCTAGAATCCTAACACTCCTGATTCATGTTAATATAAACTTTGATGACGTTTAACTATATATTTACACTTACTGACGTCGAGTAATAAGAAGAGGTGGTGGATGTTGAAAAGAGGATCTTTCAATTAGAGTACCGTTTTAGTTGTCGAAAAAGGTTCTTCTGTTCGAATTGAATAATTCCATTTAGAACTGTGATGAAGGTTCCTTACGATACGATATTAATTTCGTCTTTTGAGACACACACACACACTCACTCACACATACACACGTGCACACAGGGGGTGTCTTGAGACGATAGGAGTTTCTGAGAGTTCTGTAAGAATAACTTCAACAAAGGGGAAGGAGATCCGTCTACTTCGGCGTGTGACTGAACACGGTGTCTAACCTGAAGTCGGGTGTGAATAAGGGGACCGGTCCACTACAATGGACACACACACACACACACACATAGACACATACCCACATACATGTTCTGTGTAAAGGAGTCAGAGAGATTCAGATACACGTTTATCTAAGATTAAAGTTTTCATAAAGTTCTTAAGGAGGATTTTCCATATAATAATAGACTTTCCGTGTTTTAATAAGATTGAAATTCTTCTTTCCATCGGTAACTTTCGACGGTAATTCGAAAGTTATAGTGGGTATATCAAAGTTTAAACTGAAGTTTTAGGGTACAACGACTTCTTTAGGTGACTATAGGACTGTAGAAACCCAGTATAATCAGTGGAATGTACCCGAGTCTTGGACATCGTAGGTACGAAGGTCCTCGTGAATATTTGTCCCAGTATTTAGTGTATATCAACATAAGGTAAAGTATAGTGAAGTAATTACCTAATTGGTAGGTCGGTTATCCTTGGGAATGAGGGTTAATTTTGAGTGTGTGTGTGTGTGTGTGTGTGTGTGTGTGTGTGAACAAAGATAGTTTTGGACTATCAAGTAAGGCTTAGGTTTGGTACCTTCTATAACCTCTATGTTTTTATTCGTTCGGGACTCGTACCTTCAGTTCCATGAATCTCGGAATTTAGACAAGTTAATTAACCTTTTGTTTGTCTCAGGTAACACACGATCTATCGTAGGTTTCTACCGGTGGTAGGTAAGGAGGAAGGACAAATAAGAAGAGGGAGGAGACCCCGGTGGGACTACTGAAAGAAACTACTTATTTGACTCTACTTGCGTAGGGACACAGTTAAGGTCCGGATCTTGTCTTCGAAAGTAAAAAGACAAAAGACCCCTTCGTCGGTGGTGTGAGACTTCTTCGAACCCGATCTGAAGATTTACTAAACTATGGTGATTGGTGAGAAGGAGAGGACCTCTCTTTCTTCGGTAAACCTCCACTTGGTTCCGTAGTTTGTACGTCCACTTCGAAAGGACGTGGAAGGTTGGGTCGGTAGTCGACTTACAGCGATTCACTCATTGTTTCCCTTGTTTTCGGGACGAGTTTAAGGACTGGGGGTCTCCGTTCTCTTGATAGGATAGAAACTCTAACAAACCGTCGTTGACTGTAAACCTTTTTCTTTCACCACCATTCTCCTCGTGTCAGTTTTGTCAATAATCGGAACACGTCACTTTCTAGAAATTTTTTCTTTTATGGAGTGACACTAGATGAAGAGGAACAAATAAACTGGGGTGTACTTCTACGCTCACTCGACCGTCCTTAGGGTCTTAACCTTCAACACCGAGAATGTTGGAGTGGACCACGAAAGAATTGGAAATCGAACAAAAGATATTCTTTTTCAGACCCAGAAGATAAAGAAACAAGGGAAGGATTCATTTCTGGAGATGTACAACACGACCCGTGTATTTTCTAGTAGTTATTTCTAATTCTTAATAAAAAGATTACAAATTGGGTTTACAGTTAGGGGTCGAATAAGATGGGAGGGGGGTACTTTGGAAATCGGGCCAGTGTAGCATCGGGTTCTGAATTCCAACTTAACCTCAGTGAATCGGTAGTTCTCTTTTCATCAAAACTGAATTGTTTACTTGGGTTCGGTATCCTCCTACCCCACAAGAGTCGTGTACCTAGGACATACCCTGAGGGAGAGCCTTCGAGAAACCACCTCTTAACGGACCCAAATTTTATTTTCTCACAGACCTTACCTGGTTTTAGGGATAACCGAAGTTTAAGAGGGTTGTCCGTATTTTGGACCGGTCCCAGGGTTTCGTCTGGGCTGGTAGTCTCGCTCCGTAAGTCTACCAAGTATACATGATTAACACTCACCAACAGTGACCAGGTCGTGGTAAGAGACTCTTCTTTCTGAGACGGCCGGATCCACCATCGACAAGGTATTTCTAGTGACAACCTATTTAGTAACCTTTTCTAATATAACATGTATGCATTTAACAGGTCCTTAATTTTTTGTGTTGAGAAGTGTTGTAAGGAAGAAAAGTAAGTAAGTAGTTCACAAATAACTCTTAGACGACACACGATGTGTGTGTCACACGACTCCGCGACCCTGTGTCTGTGTCTGGTTTCAAGGACCCGAGTTCACCTAGAGTAATTGTTATTGGAAAAACTTGCTAAAAACAACCGTTAGAAGGACTGTTTCTAACAAATCGGCGATGAAAGAATATTTTGTTTACGACTTTAATTTACATCGGAGAAGATGTGTCACTTTCAATGTCACTATCAACGAGTCAGGACAGACTGAGAAACGGTGGGTACCTGATATCGGGTGGTCCGAGGAGACAGGTATCCTAAAGGATCCGTTCTTATCACCTCACCCAATGGTAAAGGAGGAGGCCCCCTAGAAGGGTTGGGTCCCTTACTTAGGTCGAGAGGACGTAACGACCGTCTAATAAATGGCAGACTGGGTGGGTAACGATTTCTTACGTTTTCAGAGTACCCAGTGACTCAATGTACTTCGACGGACGGGATTATATTTTCACGAGAAATAACGACACGACCCAGATCTGTCAGAAAGAAAAAGTGGGGTGTGTGAGACGAGACAAATTGGGTTAAAGTCAGGAGTAAGAGGTATAGATTGGAAGACATCCGAAACCGTTCGATAGATATTGATTTGTATAACCTTGGTACACAGTTTCTCCTCAGTTCTTTCACGACCCCTTTCTTACCATGTACCCGAAATAACTAACGTTTTTTAGACACCCTTTGATAAAGTCAACAAACCTTCCAAAACCATGAACGTGTACCCCAGGTTCTAGACTCAACGATGATCAGACCGGAAACTTATTTACCCCACGAAAAATGAATCGAATCTGAATCTGAAATAAAATCTGAAATAAAAATGAATCTGAAATAAAAACCACTCTGTTTCGGTAGTCCAATTGACTTCGGTCTTCTCGGGGTACATAAGACTATGTGTCTTCAAAGATGTTTTGACTTTGGTAAAGTTCAAATTTACACAGGAAACTCTTGACCAGCGTCGCTAGTGTAATACACTAGTTAAAGTGTCAGATACACTTAAGTTCACAGACTGCTAATATAGTGGGGACCAGTCCCTCACGAGGAATCTTTAGCGGAAGGAAAGTAAACCTCGGTTCTGAGGTTCCAGTCTCTGATCTTCTCCGGTTTACTACGCCTCACCGTTCGACCTCGTGACTCGATTAGAGTGAATCCCGAAACGTAAACCTGGGGTAGAAAAGATTACTGATTTCGACCGAGTCGTCAAAGTACTTCGGTTTGTATGGTCTGAGTTCTCGGATTTAGTCCTTCTCCTATCTTTTCTTTCTTTGTGGGAACAAATGTCGGGACTCAACAGGACCCGAAACCTGAAGTGTAATCCCATTTTCTCTCACGCCTTAACACTGAAACGAGTCCACCCGAGGAACTCCGACTCCTACGTTTCGACGTTGGGACCCTCTCTGTAATTCCCAATAAAACACACAAAGTAGAGGTACTTAAGGTAGGGACGAGGAGTAGTGACGGCTAATGAAGAAATACTCTGGAGTGACCTCGACCTTCGTTTAAATATCTTCTCACCGTTTACAGTCTTTATTCTTCGATCTTCCCCGGTTTGTGATTGATCAAGTTTATCGATCTACATATCTGTTCCCCCTTCTCAGGTCTCTCTATACGACTGAATGAGTCCTACGTTTCAACCAAGTCTTGAGTCTAAGTTCGGGTCACCAAAAGGGTGGTCTGGGACACAGAATCAAGTCCGACCATATTGTCTTATGGTATCTGACCCACCGAATTTGTTGTTAATAAATAAAGAGTTTCAAGACCTCCGATTTTCAAGTTGTAGTCCTACGGTCGTACCAGTCTAAGAACCACTTCTGGGAGAAGGACAAATGTCCACTGGTAGAAAAGTAACACAGGAGTGCACCGTCTTTCTTTTTAGTAGAGAGAACATAGAGAAAAATATTACTATGACTAAAGAAAGTACCTCCGAGGTAGAAGTACTGGATTAGTGGAGAGTTTCCGGGGTGGAGAATCATGGTAGTGTGACCCCGAATCCTAAAACCGTATATTTAACCGCCTCAGATATTGTAGGTCAGATATTGAAATGTATTTTGTTGAAATACTCGAAGAAGTAGAATAAAATGGTGTGTATCGATTCTACTTCGGGAATATTTACATCATAATAATAATAATAATTTCTTCGAGTGTGAGTCTTGTTATCGTACAGTGTAGAGTTTCCTTGAAATCTCAATAAGACTAGGTCGGGAGTATATAATGTCTAACAAGTTCCAGTTCCTTCCCGGAAGTACCTATTATACCCCGGATCTAAGTTTCCTAAAGTTTCCTAACTTTGACCTCGTCCTTATATATTTTAATGTCTAAACCCTTTGAGTCTCTAGTAATCAGGATGGGACTCCCACTGGGACTCTAATCTGTCCCCTTGATCGATCAAGTCCCAGTCAATTACCATCGCGATCGAGGATTTAGAACCGTGGTAGTAGGAATCACGACAAGTGACGTGGTGTCCCGTAGAAACGTCGGTAACTACCCCTCTTTTTTATGTAGAAAGTCTATAATCGTATAACATTTTAGTGTCAAGTGACTTTAAGAGTCCTTTACTCCGTAAGACCAATTTACTTAATCGACCAATTACTCTGGGCTCCAGACAAGGTACAGACATTAAGAACGAATGAAAAGGTAGACGACACTATAGACTAGGAAGTGTTTCTCCGTTGGTCTTTCGAGAAGGACAAAGACGAGATCAAATACCTTTAGAGAGGTTTTACAGTCTAAGAGTAAAAGAAAAATATGAGTCAGCTTAGATCACTGATAGTGACCCAGAAACAAACGACTACTTCCTAGAACGATCGCGACACATTGTGAACGATCATTACTGTTCCGATCCTATCTAATAAAATGCGTGAAGGTAATAAAGATTGTTGGAAAGGCTGAACTCGACCTATACTGTTTATCTGTTTCTAAAACAACTTTTACATTAAACAAAGATGGAGAAAGATCAGACCTCACTACCCTTACTTTCAATTCTTTAATGTCAAGTAACTCAAGGGTGTCGTGTGTCCGTACCAAGGATTCACTGTAAGAGTGACTTAGGAGAAAGGGTGGGACCCTCTAATCCTAGAAGTACGAGTAAGAAGTCTATTTCTTAGACTCCCAATCTCTCCAATTTATTGAACGGGTTTTAACATGCCTATTTCGCCCTACCCCAACCCCAAATTTGGATCGAGCCCCATCTGCCAGTCGTTGTTGACACGTTTCCTGATCCCCATATAAAGATTCACAAACTGAAATTGGTTTTCAGGGTCTCGATTGTTAGGACACACCACCGTTCTACCTTTGTAAGACATAGAAGACCCCCAGTAAAAAAGAAGGACCCGGAACCAAAGGAATAAATATTTTACCCTTTCCTCTCTTTACGTCGTCCGCGGAAGAATGATTTGTCAGGAATGGGTGGTCGGACTCACAAAAGAGTAAAGGCATAGATCTGAACCTTGATATGTGTCGCTTCCTCTGTGTAGACAAAGAACAACAATCTCAGTAAATTAGTCTCTCTGTTGTACCGTTACTCACTCGTTAAGTTCTTGTTTACCTATTCTACCTGACAGATGTAAAAGAGTTCGGTTCTTTTATGTGTAATTAACACTCATTTTTTTTCGGTATGTAAGGTTTCAAATTGGAAGTTTACGTTCCTACGATCCTCATAACTGAAGGAAGAAGAATTCGACAGGTTTCCCGAAGAACTTCCTCCATTCTAAGAAACATAACACACTCTCTCTTTTGAGAGACTCATCCTAGTTTCTACTATACAAGATCACAAATAATTACGACTTTCTTCCAAACCTCCGTTCGTACTTTATCAGAACTTCTTCTATATCTTACAATCAGACCCCACCCCCGCCCCGCGATGGTATTGTTCGATGGTATTGGTCTATCGAAATGTTTTTGTCTTTAAGTAAGAAAGTGTCAAAACCTTCGATTTTCAGACGTCAGCTCCACAACCGTCCTAACGAAGGAGGAAAAAAAAAAAAAATTCAGCGAGTCAGTACACGGCTGAGAAACGCTGGGGTACCTGATATCGGGTGGTCCGAGGAGACAGGTACCCCTAAAAGGTCCGTTCTTAGGACCTCACCCATCGACAAGGTAAGAGGTCCCCTAGAAGGGTTGGGTTCCTAACTTGGGTCCAAAGGGCGTAACGTCCGTTTAAGAAATGGTAGACTCGGTGGTCCCTTCGGGTTCTTATGACCTTACCCATCGGACAGGGAAGAGGTTCCCCAAAAGGACTGGTTCTTTAACTTGGTCCCAGAGGACGTAACGTCCGTCTAAGAAATGGTTGACTCGATGGTCCCTTCGGGTTCCCAACGAACGAAGACTCCCGAGACTCTTACTTAGGTAAGGTCCGGAGAGAGGACCAAAACCACCAATAGTGGGTAGGAACTGAAAATATACATAGTGAAGTCAGAGCTTTCTCTAAGACTTCTCCAATATACGTAGCGGAGACAGAAGAATGTTGTAAAGAGGGATTTACAGACGTCAAAAAGATGTTTCTGTCAATCAGTGTAACTAAGTCCCGGGTAAGGAGAGATCATACTGGAGGAAAATTGTATTAAGGAAGAAAACAACAAGTCAGTAAGTCAACACAGGCTGAGAAACGTTGGGGTACCTGGTGTCGTGCGGTCCGAAGGGACAGGAAGTGGCAGAGGGTCTCAAACGAGTTTGAGTACAGGTAACTCAGTCACCGGTAGGTTGGTGGAGTAGCAGACAACAGGGGAAGAGGAGGACGGAAGATAGAAAGGGTCGTAGTCCCAGAAAAGGTCACTTAGCCGAGAACCTTAGTCCACCCGTTTCATAACCTCGAAGTCGAAGTCCGAGTCAGAAAGGTTACTTATAAGTGTCAACCAAAGGAAATCCTAACTGACCAAACTAGAAGAAAATCAGGTTCCCTGAGAGTTCTCAAGAGGTTGTGGTGTCAAACTTTCGTAGTTAAGAAGTCGTGAGTCGGAAGGAATGAGAGGTGTTAGGATAAAAGTTTATTACAGTGTAGAATTCTATGACTCTCCAACTTTGAAGTTGTATATAAAAACCTCCTGTGTCGAGTTGAGTAATTTTCCACTTTTTTCGTCTCCTCAACCTACAATTACCGTCGTTTTCGTCTCCCCATCTTTATAAGTCCAAACGTCCTGGTACTCCCGTTACTTTGTCCCTAAGGATCTACCGGTTTCCGTTTATTAGTTCACACAAGGAATTCGGAGTCAAAGTCGTCCCGACAGTGACCGACGACATCCATCCAATAAGAGAGTGTGGAAGGTCAGGTCTTGAATGTTCCTCTCCCCGATGTAGACGATTTGTTAAGTCTGGTGTTGTGTTCGTGAGGGTGTGAGAAAAGAAGGAGGGAGGGACGTGATAGATAGGAAGGGACGAAGGGAGGGAAGGATAGTGGGAAGGAAGGGAAGAAGTTGTTTGTGCATACCTGATGGTAATACACGGTCTTCCTAGTAAGATCCAAGAGACAAGGTCCACGACCTCTATGGTGTTACTTGTTTTGTCTGTTGGTGGTGGGGTTTAGGAACGTTAGTACCTCGAATATGTGATCGTCTCTTACTGTTGTTCGACACTCGTATTTTTCATTTAGTATATTATATCAACTTCCAAAATTCACAAAATATTTACCTCCCGTTTGCCCCCCGTACCTCTCATCTCATTACTTTGTACCCCCAAGTCCCCCAACACGACGTACAAAATTGTCCCAACAGTTCTGTCTATCTGGAGTGTCTCTTCCCCTGTAAACTCACTTCTGAACATCCTCCACTCCCTTACTTAACACGTCTATTGACCCTCTTTCTAAGGTCTGAGTCTCTCCTTAGTCACGGTTGACCTTCACACGGACCGTCATTTTCCGGGTACACCCGGGGACTTATTCCCTCACCCCCTTTCACTACTCTCTACTCCAGCCTCTCCTCATCCACTGTGGAACACCCAATAAATTCCTGAAACCAAGAACAGGACCCCTTCACCATTCCGAAACCGTTCAATTCAGACTTCACAGTACTAGACTGAATGTAAACGGACCGGAGCGACCGACGACGTATCTCGTATCTGACGGCACCGACACCCTCTCCGTCCCTCGTCCATCCTCCGATATCAATCGTAGGTCCATTCTCGACGGTGGTTCGCCCTACCCCTCCCGTCACCTCATTCGTCCGTTTGTCCTACTAGTCCTCACGTCCAACCTTGCTTCACGTCTCTACCTTGTCTCCGTAAACCTATATCCTAAGACCTCGAGTCGTCTCTCCAGACTGAATCTTTATTTATGACCCACAGTAGTTGTACATCTACCACAAACACCATGAATAGATAGTGACACATTATGTAATAAGGTCTCAATCTTTAGATTTTATTGTTAGTAAATGTACATGTCGAAGACGGCAGTCCTTAGACCCTCGTCGGAGGACTCTGACATGAGTCCGACAGTCGGTTCCACGTCAGTAACGTTCCGAGGTACCCCGGCCTCTTGGGTGACGGTCCGAGTACCGGAGTTTCGACAGTCCGGAGCCAAGGACCGACCGACACCCGGCCTCCGAGGTCAAGGGGCTATGCACCCGGAGGCGTGTCCCGACGAGTGCGTTGTACCACCGACCGAAGGGGTCTCGCTCATTAAGCCCTCTCCTCCTCTCTCCTTTGTTCCGTCTTCGACGTCGGAAAAAGTATTGGCTTCGAGTCTTCACTGCATCAGTGTGAGACGACACACCGAAACCGGTGTTCGTGGTCGGGACAATGATACGCCCTGGGCCTAAGGTCCTCCTCCGCCGTCAACCGCCGGTAGAACCTTAGATCAATGGAATACACATTTAGAGTCCTGTCCCCTCTAGTTACTTTCAGGGAGAGGGGAAAGGAAGAAAAGAAGAAAAAAAGGAAGATAGGAAAAGAGGGGGTAAGAAAAGAGGAAGAAATAGGAAGTAGAGAAAGAAGGACGGTGTGTCAGTGGAGGATACACAGTCCGGATACATTCCGGTGACCACAGTCTCTGTTGAATTTGTGTCAGGAACAAGGACTCCTTGTTTATGTGTGGTCGTGGCGTAACTGGGGTTCGACCCGTCTGCACCCTCCTCGTTACCTACACCCCTAAGTTCCTTTGAAGTCTCTTGGATCTCGACGACTTCCCACTGGTACCCCTAGATTCATCTGTCTTCACCATTCTCTCAACCCCTGGTTTTTATTCTCCTGGTAACATGAGTACACCTTCCACTTTGGTTCTGGGGAGGGAGGTGGTGGTGGTGGTGGATTAAAGTTCCCAGTCCGAGACAGAGATTCCGGCACAATAAGGAGTGTTTGGGAGGATGGTCCTGTACCTACGAGTGTCGGCAGTCTCCCGCGGACGGTCCGACTTCCTCAGTACTCCGCCTCTCGAGCCACTCGGAGGTGTGTCCACGCTTGTCGTCACCAGAGTCTCGATTCCTAGTCTAGTGTAGTTCTGGGACGGGGATTGGGGTGCTGTCGGTCCGGACGACCTCGTCCCGGTCCGTCGGGGTATCTAGGGTCTGGTCCGGGTCTCGGAAACTTTATGTCGACGGAGAAGGACCCGGACGAGAGGCGCGGGGGCACCACAGTAAAGGTTTAGGTAATGTAAGGTTACCGAAACCCTAGAAAATTAATGTACACTGCTTCGGAGCGGTAACGACCTTAATCTGCCGGACACAACTGCTAAATATCCGGAGTCGAAAGTGTGTTCGTCCCATTATTTATTGTACTTTACCCGGGAAGTCATAATTTTTGAAGTCTCGATGGGTGATTCGGTACTGTCTTTCTTCCCCCCTTTTTTTACTTTCCCATTTTTTAGTTTTTTTGTCATTACAGACACAAAGTGCAAATTTTATGACATACACTTTGTCCCTTACAGTTTTTATGCCCCACGGCTCGTTATGCGTTGAGTATTTTAAAATAGAGACCATACTCCTAAAGGTTGGTGTACTACTCCTACCAGGATAAAAAAAAAATTAGGACCCATTAAGTTCCGACTACTCCACTGACTCTCCCGTCCAACGGACCATGTGGGTAAATCAAGGGGTCTAAATTACCGTTCCACTCCTGATCTCCCACTTTGTCGGGGGTCCTCCTGAACGGAGGACCGGGGGACTGGTCGGTGCAAGGGAAGAGACCGAGTACGATCAGAGACATCGACCGTACTACAGGGGAGGAAAAGAAGGTCGGCATAAAGACTGTGGGGGATGGGTCACGGGTCTCCGTAGGAGACTGACGTGGTCCATGAGAGGTGGTTGTGCGGTGTAGGTTCCAGTCGGTCTCCGACCGTGTTCCTCAGGGGTTCGGGTCACGATGGGTATCCAGAATGGACACGAGTCTCACCTCTGAAGGGCTCCCGGTCCGGTCCCGAGAACGAAGGGAAGATAAGGGAGAACTGTGGACCGTGTCCCGGCTCGTGTGTCGTCACTGAGGTGTTTCGAAAATTCTAATTCTTCGGTTCTTAGTCCTTAGGTCAACCTAAGGTCAGGTCTCTTCGGTCTTTATCGTACACTCTCTCTTACGTCCCTCTCTTCCCTGTCCTGTCCTCCTCTTCCTCTTTTTGGAATAGAGTCGGAGCACCTACCCCTCCTTGTCCGTAAGTCTACGAAGTTCGAGCCACCCTGGAGGAGTGACACTATCATGTTTACTCTGAGCTTCCTATGACCCTAGGTTTCATAAACCCCTCCGTTCCCATAAAACGCGGGAAGGAACCAGAAGAACGGTCGTACGACGGAGAGGGCACTAGGTCGACACACGAACACAGGAGGAGACGAGGGTAGTGAGTGTCGGACTACTCGCGACAAGACCCTGGTGCCGGGTGATTTCAGTAGAGCGGGCACCTCTGTTTATAGAGTTTGAGTCTCGGGGAGTATCCTGGACCGGTCGGACCTCTCTCCGACCGGGACCTAGTCTACGGGTGGGATCAAGTTAGTCGGTAGACATTCCCGTGGTCAAATCGACGAGTCCCTTTCCTTACCTGTCAGGACACAGGTAGTCCCTCGACTCCTTCCTGTCCTAAAGAACCCCGGAGTTGATGTCTTACCAAACGTTTTCTCTGACTTGAAAACCCCCGGAATTTTCGACCGGGTTCACATTTAAGTCAAGTCAAGTCAAGTCAGTGAGTCAGCACAGGCTGAGACGCTGGGGTACCTGACGTCGTGTGGTCCGAAAAGACAGGTAGTGGTTGAGGGTCTCGACTGTTTTTCACCAGGTGACCCCTTCCCTTACTTACCGTTTGGTGAAGTCATAAGAACGGAACTCTTGGGGTACTTGTCATATTTTTCCGTTCACATTCATCTATCTCCATTGAGATCTGGACTCCCTCAGATTCTTGGTCTAGGTTGGGACAGACTACGGGTACTGTAGGTTCGGAAACCTATTCTCTTCTAGATCTAAAAGTGTAGATTTTCTTTCCTCTTTTGACCGTCTCCGGCGTCTTCGTCCACTCACACTCCGGTGACTCGACAGATGAAATGGACACCAACTCCGAAGAACTACTGCGTATTAGAGGTACCCGTACCCTCAGTGCCCAGGTACAAGTGGCGATCTCCACAAACACACACACACACGTGCACATACACACGTACCAGTCGACACAAGTTGAGAGACTCTGGGGTACCTTAGATCGGGTGGTCCGGGGAGGCAGGTACCTTAAAAGGTCCGTTCTTATGACCTCACCCAACGGTAAAGGATGAGGTCCCCTAGAAGAGTTGGGCCCCTAGGTTAGGTACCGGGACGTAACCGTCCGTCTAAGAAATGGTGACACGGTGGACCCAAGGGTCCCGGATGTGTCTTGTCCGTGAATAAGTACCTCACTTAGTCATCGTAACTTTGTGTCTCCGAAGCAGAACTGTCATCAGAGTGAAGAAACTGTCTGCAATGCTCCACGTAGATAGGATTCCCGAACAATCTACTTTCTCTTTTTCTAGAAAGCCAAAACCCAGGGGACCCGTAGTTGTCAGTCTTTCGGATCGAATTCAAAAGTCGAAAGAACGGACTTTATCGGAGATCCTGATAACGTTTCCATATAAAGAATTATTATTGAAAGATTAGAGACACCCGAGTCTTAAGGGTCTCCCGTACTGACTCTTGACGTCAATCACCGAAACCTTCAGGGTCATGTCGGGTCTTATCTACTAGTCCCGGTTCTATAACAGTGATTCTTGACGAACAGGACGTCCGTTCCCCCTTTTGTCTTAGTCCGACTGAGTCGTTGCGGGTACAGAGTTCTCATTTTCTATGAACGAGTGACATGACGGGTGTCCCCATCTGTACCGGAGACTGAAGACCTAACAATAAGTAAATTATAATAAATCATAAATAGAAATTTAACTGGATGAAAAGTTTTAATCTAAACGTAATTATTATGGATATGACCATCCCGAAATTCTTCTACTATCGATCGATCTATGTACAGATATTATATAATATTTTATAATAGTAATTAAAATATTATTAACGTATAATTTTATTTATATATTTATAATTTTATACTTTATAATAATATCTGTCAGATTTTAGTAACACGTACGGTGATCACTATGTACAAACGGTAAACCTTTTATGATCTGATTTACCGATCGAAAAAGAAAACCGGAAACGAAAAAAAATTTTATATTTAAATAAATAAAACTAACCTCCAATTACTGAAATGTTATAACATAACCAAAACGGTATGTAGTTGTACACTAGGAAAAATTCAAATTCCAAGATACTAAAGACTCTTCAAATCAAAATACTCATAGAAAACTTATAGACCTTATGAAAGGGAAAAAGAGAGGGGAAAGGATTTAGTACCAGGACGAGTTAAAGTGAAGGGGTCACGTCCAAAGAGATGTCTTTTCTCTATTGAATCGTCCGTACTCTAATGGTAGAAATCTTTCTAGATGAACGTTCCAATCGGAAACCCGATCATAGACCCTTGAACTTAAAAGTCTTACAAGGGTGGTACTGATTGACGATTCGTGATTTTACACGCACGTTTGTTACGTTAAATACTGCTTGTGGACGAAGGGAGACCTCCAGATCTTAAAACCATAAACGATCCGTCTCCTACAGATGCACGAGTAGGGGTCACTTCTGGGACTAGAGACGTAGAGACTACTCGAGAGGACCATCTACTGTGAGTGCACACAACAGTGTCAAGGTACGACCTCCTGACTCGTGCGGGGCACACTGACGTGACCCTCTCTTGAGACCTTCGAGCGAGAACTGAAGGAGGTCTGGAACGGATATCCGGAAAAGGGAAACGACGGAAACAAATATAAGAAAAAGATATTATTTAGAATCGGGACTCACGTTGCGACTTTGGACTTAGTGACTTGAACTCACATCAGAACCCCTGGGGTGTATGTCGAAGAAAGGTACTGGTAAGGTGGGAGGTTAAGAGAAGGATAAGACTCGGGTAACTAGTTGAATCTATCTTAATATGTTGAGAGGGGGAACAAAACAGGTAATTATGTCATGTAGTGATCATTATAGACTACAGAGACAGGATTAGTAAATATTTGAGGATATTTTGTTCCCTGACAAAGAATATATTGAAACTAAACATAAACGTAAACACTAATTATCCCAGAATAAGTGTCATTAACAAGATCCAAAGAAAAAATTTTTCTTACGTTTTGTTTTAGTTTATTTTTTAAATCTACGTAAACAATAACATTTTTATTAAAGTTTTTTTATCCCTTTTTTTAAATTTTAGTAGGTACTAAGGGATAGGTATTTATTGGTAAAATTAGAGAACCAATGTATAGGTATTTCTCGAAAAGATTCTTACTATATTAATGAAAGTAATTAGAAAAGAATCATTTATGTAGTACTTATACACAAGAATGTTAATGAACAAACAATTATTATGGTAAAAATTGTCAATGTATAATTGAGTAACACAGGATTATGTATACACAGGGTTTGACCACTGAGAGTTCGTTTAGTGGTAGATGTCTGTACAGAAACAAAACCCGTCGTATCATAACTGAAAACTAGTGATTTAGGATAGGCTGAGAAACACTGGGATACCCGACGTCAAGTGGGATACCCGACGTCAAGTGGTCCGAGAAGACAGGAGGTGATAGAGGATCTTAAACAAGTATAAGTATAGGTAACTTAGTCACTACGATAGATTTGATAAAGTAAGAGACGGTGGGAGAAGAGGAAAACGGAAGTTAGAAAGGGTCGTAGACTCAGGAAAGGTCATCCAGTCTAGAAGTGTAGTCCACCGGTTTCATAAGTTTAAAGTCGAAGTGGAAGTCAGGATGGTTACTTATAGGTTTGGTCAGTCAAGAAATCGTAACTGTCCAACTAGAGGAACATCAGGTTCCCTGGCAGTTCTTAGAAGAGGTCGTGGTGTCAAACTTTCCACGAGACAGAAGAAATATCAGGTTGAGAGTGTAGGTATGTACTGATGACCTTTTTGGTATCGAAACCGATATGTGTGGAACCAGCTTTTTTACTACAGAGACGAAAAAATTGTACGATGCAAACAGTATCAAAAGGAAGGTTCCTCATTCGCATAAAATTAAAGTACAGACATTAGTGGTAGACGTCACTAAAACCTCAGGTCCTTTTATTTTAGACAGTGACGAAATTTGTAAAGGGGGAAGATAAACGGTACTAACGACACTACCCTAACCTACGGTACTAGAAACAAAAGAATTACAACTCAAAGTTCAGTCGAAAAAGGGAGAGGAGAAAGTGGAAGTAGTTCTCCGAGAAATCAAGGAGAAGTGCAAGACGGTATTCTTACCACAGTAGACGCATAAACTCCAATAACTATAAAGAGGGTGGTTAGAACTAAGGTCGAACACTAAGTAGGTCGGGTCGTAAAACACACTACGTGAATTGTATCTTCAATTTATTCGTCCCAATGTTATATGTCGGAACAGTATGAAGAAAAGGTTGAGACTTGGTCAGTCAAGATTGACAACGAAGAACTGGACGTATGTCCAAAGAGACTTCTGTCCTTTCCACCAGACAATGAGATTAGAGAGATTCTTAACAGGTGTCAAACGACACTAGGTGTGTTATTTTCGGAATTTGTATCAGTTACTTTGTCTTCACTCACAAAAGGACCTTAAGGGAACGAAAGAGGTACTAGATGACTTACAACCATTAAACTAGAGACCAAGGAGACGGAAAACATTTAGGTCGAACATGTAGTCTTTCAAGAATCGAGTACATGACAACTTCGGATCTAACTTCCTAAAACTCGTATTAGAACGATCGTACACTTTACTCACGTTAACATACCATCAAACTTGTCGTATAATTTTTCGTCTCCGTTATGAAACGGTCGTTTCCAGGTAGATCAGTTCCGATACCAAAAAGGTCATCAGTACATACCTACACTCTCAACCTGATATTTCTTTCGACTCACGGCTACTTAACTACAAAAACTTGACACCACAACCTCTTCTGAGAACTCTCAGGGAACCTGACGTCCCTCTAGGTTGGTCAGGTAGGATTTTCTCTAGTCAGGACCCACAAGTAACCTTCCTGACTACAACTTCGACTTTGAGGTTATGAAACCGGTGGACTATGTTTCTTGACTGAGTAAACTTTTCTGGGACTACGACCCTTTCTAACTTCCACCCTCCTCTTCCCCTATTGTCCCCTACTCTGCCAACCTACCGTAGTGGCTGAGTTACTCAAACCCGTTTAAGACCCTCGACCACTACCCGTCCCTCCGGACCGCACGACGTCTGGTACCCCAGTTTTTCTTAGTCGGACTTGTGGACTTGACTTGACTTGAACTTGTTAGAAACCGTAATGAGGAGAAACCCTCACTACTTAAAAGGTTTAAACGACTGTATAACGTATGTCGTGAAAGTGTCGTAGTAGAAATCCCGAACTTTATCAAGTCGACCTTAAGACAGTGGAGGTCATATCATTACGAAGGTGAACTGAAGTGTGACTCCTACAGACCGAGATCCACTCACTACCCACCGTCATAGGTTGAACTAAGATTCCAACCTCATTGACTTGTTACGGGTTGTCCACGTATATAGAATACTTATTTATTAATACTAATAAATTGTTATTTTATATTTGTAATAAAAAAGAAAGTTAAAGACACATTATCCTGAATTTGTGATTGAACAGACAAACACGGACGTATGAATTTGAATTGACACTCCGTAAATAAAACCAGATTCCCACGACTTTTTTTTATATAATGACTCTGTTTCGAACCCTTAGAAACCGTATAAGGAACATCTTACCTTCTATTACGTGACAGACGAAAGTGAGGACGGACCGACTAGAGTTCGGTGTACCAGTGATTCAGTGATCTCGGACATTACGGACATAATCGTGTAGTTCACGGACAGTCGATAGGGACTCTGTAAATATAGCGGAAAGTGACAATTATTTGTTTCTCCTCGAAGAAGTATCGATTATAAGGTATGTAAGTCCTAATGCAAGAATCTTATTCGAGGATCTTTTTTTTCTTAAAGACTCATTCTAATCGGGGTCAAAATTCGAAAACTTTTAATAAAGACCTAACTGAGTCGAAGTAAACTCTTAGGGGTTCTGTCTCTTTTGACGTACTATGGGTTCATCGTGACTTCATGGTCCTCGTGTTCCCTTGACTCAACTTGACTTAGCGTTACTTCGTTTAGGTTTAGTTTGACTTAGAGATTTTCGTGTTCCGATACAAAATGAAGGGAAACGGATTTCAAAGGAGGTGGAGACTATGTCCGAGACCGGAGTCGTCAGTTGTCGGAACCTTGTCCTCTCGAGAACGAAGTCTTTTCTTCGAACACCTGTCTATAAAAAGTGTTTTCTTGAACAGACTCGGGACTTTTCGGTTTCTCGAATTGTCAATTCAGACCGGAACTTCGGTCTGTCTAAAATTTAGGGGAACACTGATCACCAACTGAAACCCTTACAATGAATTTGAAGACACTGAGTCAAAGAAGTAGACATATTACCCTTGTTATTATCTTGGATAGAGTACTCCGACACTACTTCTGTTTTTACTGTATCAGATATGTTTACGAAAGATGTCACGGACCGGAAAATTCGAGGGTTACTATCGGTAATTAAAATAAACAAGAGGACCTACGAAGACCCACAAGAGTTTCGTTCTACGTGGACCTAAAGGTAAGAAGGATGTCCGAACGATAACCAACTTTCACACCCCTTCTGTATGGTTAGGTAAGGGTCGAAAGAATTGGGTCCTTGATTAGATAAAGGAGAGTACCAGGGACCTAGGATAACGTGGTTAGATCCGTCCTCCGTGAAAGACTAGTCTTATGACCGGTCCTCCAGGACCCAGAGAACAGGGTCCTCCAGGACCCGTCTCCGTCGATGGTCTCGTTCGTCAAGATGTCATTGTTGTGGTTCTGATAACAGTAGACTCGATTCGTTTTTCTTTCGTTTTTCTTTTCAGTGATAACTAAAACCGAATTCTTCGTCTTACTAAAGAAAGAACAGCAGTAGTACAAATCACTGGGTAACGAAACTCGTAATCTCCGATCTAGGGGTTGACATTGTATGAGAACCCCTTTTAAAAGAGTCCTTGTAAATCTCTGACTGAAACACAGGGACTTTACGGGTGCAGAGATCAGGGGAGGATCAAACAGAGTAGGACGTCATCAAAGAGGGGACTTAGGAACCCCTAGAAGTCTCTCGATACTTTTCTCTTCGTTCTACGAGACCCTATTTGATTTGGTTGGTTACCCTTACCGGTGTTCAGAGATACTCATAAATTTAAAGAGTAGGAACCAACGTGGACTGTCTCGAGAATCGAACCTTTGACCCTCAACGTACTCAGGGACGGGACGGAGAACACCCGGGGGACCACTGTCGAAGCTAGGAGTAAGATAAGTGAAGATTTTATCCCCACTATTATAGACGCTCTACTATTTCACTTCTACTGGACATACTTTCACGAGACAATTTTATATATACATTAATTCTCCCTAAAACTAATTCTTTTTCTCAACTTCGGGTGATATATAAATAACTAGTCCGGACCCTTCTGAAGAACATCTTCTCCTGAAATCTATGGTCTTACCGACGTATTGTCTACCTATTACTCTTTCAGATATTCCCGGTCGTCTGGGACCAACCCTACCTTCTTCTTTTTCTAACTGGACCCCACCTGTCTCCTTTCATTCTGTCTTTCTACCTGTCCCATCCCATCCTTTTATCTAAGCTTACTCTGAAACATTGGGTCTTTAACCTCAGAAAAGACTAATTAGTTAGTAAGTTTTATAATACTGACTCTTTGAAGGTTCCCGAGTCGGACCACGGTCGAACTAATGTCGATAGTCTCTAAAGATATTAGACAAACACCCTTCGCCTTAACAGTTTCAGTTTTGTTGGCCTCTGCTACGTCCTCTCCGTCACCTACGTCTCGGTCCTCAGGGCCCCTCCCGAGTCTTTCCTCCTTCACCCGGACTCCAACGGGAGTAACACCCGAGTCCCGACCTCTGTCCGACTCTCCCACCCCGACACCGGCGGTGATCCTGTGAAACACTGGGGACAATCGAAAAGGGTTATCACTTACTCGTGCTCAAGGAAGTCACTGTTCTGTTCCACGACTCCGTACACTGGTGTCCTTTCTACTAAAAGCTACCCCTTTCTTCTTATCGTCTCCCCTGTTTACTTCCCTAGTGTTTACAATCGCGGATTACCTTAGTTAATTGGGGTTGGGTCCCGAAAGTGACACGTCATCGACCTCGTATTTACCTACGACAGTGAATTGGACCCTCACTTTCCGTCCAGAGGTCGGAGTAGTAAACCACTGGAAACCTGAGGAACTGTTACTGGATCTATCTCGATCCCGGAATCTGGAACCCGATATCCCTGTCCGGATCTACCGTGTGACCCCGTAGACGTCACCCTTGACATTTAAGGATCCGTGGTCTAAGTCCACTTTTCCCTGGGATCCCTCTCCCCTCTCTCGTCGTGAGAACTAGTCACGACATTATCCCGGTCTCGAGACGGAGTAGAAAGAAGGATGTGTCGGTTAAGGGGCACAAAGTATCGGTCATAAGCCCTATACACAACGTCGAACTCAACTTCATTTTGCCCGGTTTCCGACACTTATACTGGTGTTTCCCGAGCACATTACAGGAGATCTAACCTCGTTCATCTCTTTATCCTTGAACCGAAGACTAGGTAAATACGAGACGGGGGTTCCCTATGGATCTCGGTTATTTGAGGTCCCGGAGTTTGCTTCCCGATACTACACAACCCGAACATTACATGCGTTAGTCGACTATAAGTCTACACAGTGACTCAGACACGTCTAAGTCTTTGACACGATGAAACCAGTGGACTACGTTTCTTGACTGAATGACCTTTTCTGGGACTACGACCCTTTCCAACTTCCGTCCTCCTCTGTCCCTACTGTCTCCTACTCCACCAACCTACCGTAGTGACTGAGTTACCAATACTCAAACTCATCCGAGGTCCTCAACCACTACTTGTCCCTTCGGACCGTACGACGACAGGTACCCCAGCGTCTCTCAGTCTGTACTGACCTACTGACTTAACTTGACTCTACACGGTTCTCGTCCCTCCTCGGTCTCAGTCGACTCGACACCGTTCGTAAACTCTTCCGACCCAGTTGACGGGAGGGCTGAGAGTGTGTGGTCGAGGCCCGTCAGGATCGATACCGAAGGAGTCTGTCCTCTGTTAACACAAGGCGTCTGTGAACACTTGTACTTCTCCATCTCCCTCCCTTCGTCTCCCCTTCTCTAGATAAGACGGAGTGTCGAGAGGTAGATATGGGGTCATCTCGCACCCAGTAAACAATACGGATTACTCGATTACGGTGGAATACACCTCCGTTTTTACGTTTACTCTACTACCCCACCCAACGATACCCTCTGGTACCCTGGAGGGACATTAAACATGTCGGATCGTTTCCTTAGAAGTGCTCTCCTTTTGAACCGACAGAGGAAGGTAGTCCCATTATTCAGGAACACAAACGTGATTCAAAATACATAAAGATCTGAAAAAACACAGATAACAATATTAACTCAAAGTATTGGTAGGTTATTTCATCCACCCAGAATCACAATGAAAGGGATAAAAAGTCCACTTTTCTGTCCGAGTCTCCTCAATTTCTTTAATAAGTTTCAGTACTTCCTCCATCTACCTATAGAGAGTCTTCTGGATCAAACGTTTACAAAAAGGTATACACAGAAAAAAAAAAAAAAATTCTTGTGTAGTGGTCCGACCACCATCATTCCCCTCAAACTAGTCAATATTGTTTACGGTATCGTTCTACCTTTCTTTTTGAATTCCACTTAGGTCTCTTCGGGGTTAAGTGTCTCCTGTTCAGTTATCTAGAACAACGGTTTCTCTTTAAATCTATCCATGGACGTGTATAATCCCGAAGGGACCACCGGTCTGCCATTTCACAGACGGGCTTTACGCCCTCTGGACCCAAGCTGAGGACCCGGCCCTTCTAGGGGACCTCTTCCTTTACCGTTGGGCGAGGTCATGAGAACGGACCTTTTAAGGTACCTGTCTCCTCGGAACATTCGATGTCAGGTGCCCTAGCGTTTCTCAGTCCGTGCTGACTCCCTGCAGTGAAGTGAAGACGTGTATAACGTTGACTTTCTTTACTGGTTCCTTTCGACTCCACTCTCAGAGATCGACTTGCGTGAGGAACAGGATCGGAAGGATGGAAAAGTCCGGTTGGAGAGTCGTAACGAGGTCGGTGTGACTTGGTGTCGACGAGGAATTTAGGTATCCTGAGAAGGGTAAAGACACTGAACTTAGGAAAAGGACTTTAAAGTTCAAGATTGAGGAGTTGTAGAATTTGGGGTATTACTCAAGTAACAAGGGAGGAGACTTTAGTGTAATTTTACGACCCTACAGGGGGTAGATCGAGGAGGTGATTGTCACTCGAGAAACTTCCATCCTTGTCACTAAGTTAGTAATAAGTTGGGGGGTCGTGAACGGTTCCCTGGACCGTGAATAATCCTAGGATCGTCTACAAATAATTAACTTACAAAGGTAGTAGTAGTGGTAGAATTAAATTTGATTTTAGTAAATGACTCGTCGAGGGGACTCGACCAGTAATACATCCACTACCCGACACTCTACAATGGAGGTGTGAGATCACGAGTACTTCTGAAAACCGTTTCGTCTTTCTTGTAAACGTGGTATGACTTGAGTTCATTCGATTGACTGTATCCTCAGACTCACACCACTTTTAGACTAGACAAGTTCCATCCTAGACTCCTCGGGACTTCCTTCTTTTCCTTAATACCCTGTAGAATTCTGAAATAACTCCCCCGAAGGTCCCACCCAAGATACTGACGACATTTTAGTTGTACTCCGTTTCGGGTCAACAGTGGTTCTACTCTCCATGTTTCTGTTGCGTCGACATCGTTTTCTTCTTTTACTTCCTGACAACGATTCCTCGACGGGTCAAGACGGTTCCTCAGTAGTCTTCTCACGTTCGATCTCATTAGCCCTTTCGAGGTACCTTCTCCACCGTACTCGACCCAAAACCTAAGATAAATCTATTCCTTCTATCTATCCGTCAGGATCTTATTCCCTGTTGACACTCGACACTTGACTATTAAATAGTTATACCGAGTTTTATTCGTTACGTATCAAGATTTAGATAGAAGATAGTATCCTGTCTAAAGTGACGTCCGTCTTTTCTGTTTCTAAACTTTGGAGATAAGTATACTTTTGTAATTAAAGAAAAAGAGTGTACTTCTTAATTTCTTTTTTTGATTTTGAGGTCTACCTAAAATTTGTGTCACCCCTTAACCCACCGCTCTACCGTCTACCGATAAAGTCGACGTGTGCTCATTTTTATTAAGTTGAAGGGTTATGGGTCCTGAAAGGACTTGAACACTTTTGGAGAAGTCCTTTTCAAGTCTCAGTGTCGTCTGCCTCAGGTTCCGAATCTCAAAGGGTTGTTCTGCTCTGGATGGACACGACCTCGTGATTGGGGGTCTGCTAAGCCCCTCCGAAGAACGAGGGTCTGACGGTCCCGACTGGGAGTTGTAATCGGGTCGGACTACTTTCTTGAGACCGTAAAGAAGGGGATACAACTCTTTCACCCTTCCCTCTACTCAGTTGAACTCTCAATCCACACTACTTCTGTAGTCCTTCGTCTTTGACAGACTTCCCATATCACCACTCACACGGGTGACACCCCTTCCACCGGGGTCTCCTCCCGTCCCACCACTGAATCTTTCAACTATAGAGACCCACAAACTACCGACACGTCAAACGGTCGGACCGAAAGGACCCCGTCCGACCTAAAGGGGTGTAAATGACAGTAGACGTAAAGTGGGATCTCAATCTTGTCCTCGGGATCCACCTTCGAGTGAAACAAGTACACTGAAGATGGACGTCCTTGTGTCTAAAAAAACCAGTGTAGACGACATGTCCGATGTCCTTTCTCGACTGGTGTCCTCAGTCGGTCCGGTGGTCTCGTACTACTTGGCCCACAAGTCCCTAGGTTACGGTCCCTGTTCGCCCATTTTTGGTCCTACCCGTACCCAGATGTCGGGGGTCCTCTAATTTGAGGTCTCCTGAGTACATCTTGTCCTCACCAATTGTCTTCAAGGACTGATCGACCAGAGACGAGGTTCCAGGTCTTCCAGTTTCCATGTCCGTCCTCTGTCGTTCCTCTCGAGACTGGAATTTGCCCCTGTCAGGGAAGACGAGATACATTATTCAGGACTACTAATCCCTGGTGTCAGTAAGTACTACACACGGTACCAAAGGACCTGTTATGCCTAAACCGACCCGTCATACGATCCCCGTGTAATCGGTCTCTTCCTGTGTTCAGTGTCGTATTGTCTTTCCGACCCCTGTATGACACTGTAGTCCCCTTTGACTCAAGATCTTTCCTTAAGAAATGAACACGAGGTAGACACAACCGGAGGGGTGAACATTGTCACCCTCCTACTCCTCCCGTTCTGGTACCCAAGTATCCCTCGTTTCTGAGAGTCACTGGTTATGTTGTCCTTCCAGAGAGGTCACCTAAGTTCCCTGAGGTCTCAGTCCTGGTCGGGGTTCCCCTTCGTTCACTACCCTAGACCGAATCTCAGACCAGATGCCTGACCTGACCCGGAGTCCCGGGTTAAGATCGGGTTCTTTTTACTCTTACACGGAAAGAAGTGTACGGTGTGGTATCTCCTGTTCTATTTGTTTATAATTGTTTCCTATGACGACGAAAGACACAAGTCTTTCTCTGATCTTTCCGAGAAACACAACTACACACTACCCTCCTTCCTCCGCCCCCAAGACCGCACTTCCCAATACAGGTGGTGCGGTTGAGGACTTGTCGGTCCGAGACACAGGTCGAGCAAGAGTAGTTGGCACTCTAGGTCTAGAAGGGAGGAGAACGAGGGTCGTCGGAACACAGTACAGGTTCACCCGACTTACGGGAGTTCTCTCGGGTACACTGTGGGAGACGGGGAACAGTTAGAGTAAAGAAGGAAGAGAGGGGTTCTGTTACGATCTGTTACGGAGAGAGGGACTAAGAGGGTGTCAGTCCCAGTTGGTGGTTGTCCACCGGTACGGAAGACGGGGATTTTCCGTCGATCTGTCCTATGACCCCTGTCACCTCCGGTAGCCCATTCACTTCCATTGCACGGAACAGTCAACCGGCGGGGGACTCCGACTCAGTCCTACCCGTCGAGATTTCGAGAGGGTGCACCCTCAGTTCCTGGGAACTCCCCGATCTCCGCCTCCGAGGGTCAGTCCAAGACGTCCCCTTCGTCGGGGAGTACACCGGACACGTGTTTCCTCCCAGAAGTTGTCCACCCCTTTCACCCCGTGTCAGTGTCTAAACCCTAAAAAGAGTTCCCGGGGACTGTCACGTTATAGTGGCGGCTCTTAAGAATCTTCCAGAACCTCGATTAAACGTAGAGTGTCGGGAAAAGTGTTATTTTAGTTTGTCTACAACTTTAAGAAGATCTGTTTAAGAAAGTTGAACATATAATTTTCCGGGTCTTTTCACTTTATTAAGCAATCACCGTCTAGGTACTGGGTATGACCCTAGGGTCATCGTCCGAAAGTAGGTATATACCGGAAGTAGTCATCGAGTCGGGAACGAACCCGAACTTTCTATGTCGTCCGTCTCCTCTCACTTTACCTGACATCGTGTGAGCCACTCAGACAGTCTGCCCTCTGTGCCCGTCGGAGAGACACGATGTCTGGTACTCCCTGAGGGTCACGAAAATGACGTCTTCCCCTGGTTTGTCCCACCCGAAAGGGTCCGAGGGAGGAGGGACATATACGTGCCAAGGAAAGAGAAGGAAAGAATCAGGGGGTGACAGGACCTCGACCCGGGAGTGAGTCTTACCTGCGTAGTGGACTCATGCGTGCCGAACAGGGAGTGTGTGATGTCTAAGTCGTCGTCTGTGGGGTGTGTTTTCAGGATAAGAGATCCTCGACCATAAGACTACGCCATGCACGCACGATTCGGCGAAGTAAGTACAGACTAAGAAACGTTAGGATACGTGCTATCGGGCGGTCCTAGGAGACAGGTACCTGAAGAGGTCCGTTCCTATGACCTCACCCAACGGTACGGGAGGGGGTCTTCTAAAAGGACTGGGTCCCTAGGTTGGGTGTAGAGATACGGAGAACGTAACCGTCCACCCAAGAAAGGGTGATGGTGGTGAATCCTTCAGGTAAGACTACCCCTCTATACCAGTTTGTGTTTATTTACACTTCAGTCCTCCGCAACCTACGACATCCTTTTCATGTTGACCCTTCTCCCGAGTCCTCACGACCGCCTCCGCCCTCGAGACAATCGACGTCACGTTCCCCTCCGCCGACGTACTCCCAACTGAGGACTCGTCGTTGGACCTCCGCCTCCACAGGCGACTAACCCGTTTACCACGGGTGTAAAGGTTTACTTACAAGTATAACGTCGTCGTGAATCTATGTAAAACTTTCCCGGGATATCCCCACGGACGTTCAACGTAACAAATAATCAGACGTCTGACAAGTTACTCATCCACTAAAGTCTGGAGGAGGGGTGGTGGCAATACCGGGGTTTTATCCCGTGTCTTTGAAGTGGGGGAGTGGAAAGGGTAACACAACCGGGTGGATTCCAGACGAAGGAGTCCGGAGTGACGACTTTCCGAGGTTGTCCGAGTACCCCGGTCCCACCGTTACAGTTACTACTATTGACTCGTCCTTAAGTACTGAACCTTAACTAGGTGTCAACCTTAAGTTTTCTTACTTTTTCTCCGGTTTTAACATCCGTTATATATATACTCACACATGTTAAACTCCAGTCGAAGGTAAGTGAAGATTTATCAGGAAATGATTCTTTTTCTTTCCCCTCCCCATTCTTGGTGTTCCATTTAACCAGTAAGAAGGGTCTATGATATATACAAAATTGTCTCTGAAAGTTACGAATAAGTGCTTTGTACTCATGGTCTGGCCCCACCCGTCTGTAAGACTTCGGTATCGGTCTTTCTAGGTGTGTTAGACATCTATTTCTACATTATAGAGACTAAGGTCTTTCTATTCAAAAGGGAGGATTTCAGTCGGAACTTGATACGGAGATTGTACGAATTATTCTTACACACTCTACTTTTTTACGCTCACAAGGTTAGACTCTTGTCTTTCCGCACTAGTAAGTCTTCCTTGAGTTCATAAACCTCGTTATTTATTTATTTATTAGGTAGGTTTCGGACATGAGATGGAAACCTATTTAATACGAACTAAACTTCCAGTTCTCGCAATGTTATCGGACGAAGTGGTTCCACGTACTTTCGACTTCGAACGCCAAACCGTCTTCTTAAACGTCCCATATTAATACGTGGGGAAGTTGTAGGGGTGACTGAAGGTGCACTACACTTTGTTACACAGTGTCAGGACATGTCAGTTTCGTCATTAAATGTTCTCAGTCGTTAAGGTGTCCCGTCCATCCGGTATAAAGTTTTGCCCTTTCCTCAACCCCCCCCCTACCTCCGTCCCTGGTCACCTAGTTAAATGTTTCTAGGACAAAGAGACGGTGAGACAACTGGAAAGTCCGTTCTGGATTACGGTTAATCGGGGCAATATTTCAGGTATTGAGAACGCTCCTTCCGGCACACATCGTGTACTAGTAAAATGTTACAAACGGGATTAAACGTCGGGGGTTTGAACCTGAGGACCCCGACGTTCCACCCCCACCCCGCCACATAACCGTTCGCTACCCTCGTCGACCTTCCCTAGTGTCGCGTGTTAATGACAGACGCGTACCGGTGTAGACCTTTTGTCGAGGCACGATCGAAATTTTGTCGTAATTACTTCTTACCTTGGAACACGACCCTTCCTACCCCACCCCCACTAGCCTCCTTTATCCCCCTCCCCCGTTGGAAGAGGGGTTACACCACTCCTACTTTTCTGTTGTTTCTTGTGTCGTCCGTCCCATCTTCTGGTTTAGGTTCCTCTTCTCCCACAACTGTTCTTTCCCCTCCGTCCCTCCATGACACTCAAATCCCACGTCAGAGATCAGGAGGAGTAAAAAAAGTTGAAGATTCGACCCATAGGTGTGTCCTGACCGGGGAAGACGTAACTAACTCGTCTGTAAACGGATACCACACTCTAGAATCACCGTAGACCTTTTAAGGTAGTCATGGTTTAGGATGGTGATTTGTAAGTCAGGAAACCAGTTCCCCAGGGGAAAGGACTCTGCCTAAACTTTTACGTCCACATGAAATACGGAAAGTCTAGAGTCCGTGTATCATCAACGAGTTATTTACAACTGATATTGACTTGTTTACCTATTCTGTAAACACTGGTACTGGTGTTTTAAAACACTGATACTGGAAGTCGATATTCCCAATGGGATCTGGTCACTAAAAGGTATACTCCCGTCCTCCTCTCCTGTTTTCCAGAAAGGTTCCCCATGTTGTTTAGGATACCCCTCCCTTCTTCCATCGTAAACACCAACTCTTTTTTTGTAAGTTGACATTTTATATCAAAATAAAAACCTTTTGACTCCTCAGACGAGGATTATGTTCTCTGAAGAAATTATATTAGATGTCCTTATTTTCGAGTTGACTTAGAAGGACCGACCACTCCTAAGTATTTGACTGGAATCTTAAGTTTTACCCGTGAATGGTAGGGTGGTCTTTAGTCTCGTAGAGATCTAGAAGGTCTCTTCCTCCCCCTAAATAAAATGACTCCTAGTTTTTTCCGACTCTTTGAGACTCCTCCCCCTAAACTCCGGGGGTTGAGGGTAGAAGAGGTGACCCGACAACGTGCAAGGAAGTAATTCTGTCTAGTCGACGAGTCCAAGGGTCCTTGATTTCATCCTGTATAACGTCTCTTTTGTCCCTCAGTCCCTCTATATTTGTTTGAAACGGAAGGACTAGAACCACGGACAAAGGGACGGACGAGTCACGACGTAGAAACCGCAACACGTCCGTACACCTTCCCGTACCGGGCTTCGCAGACAAAGTCACAAACGGATTTTTGGGGTCTCCGGTCTGATATCTGGACCTCTCCACTTTCTTTTGGATAAGTAGAGATGGGGATTCAGTCTTTAAGGGGAATAACAGGGATGTCAGTGGGATGTGGAGGACTAGTCTACGGAGGTCGTTGGTGTCGAGTTCACGATGGAGTCGGTAGATGATCGTTTCACTGGAACCGGTTAAATGAATTAGAAAAATACAGAACCAAAGGAAAGGACATTTTACTTCTATTGTCATGGAGGAAGTACCCTAATTACACCCCCAATTTACTCTATTATATACAACAAAAGAGCGATAAACCTTAAAATATAAAGATAAATACGTTGCGTACGTACGATTCCACGAAGTCAGCACAGGGTAAGAAACACTGAGACACCTGACATCTGGTGGTCCGAGGAGACAGGTACCCTAAGAGGGTCCTTCTTATAACCTCATCCCACGGTAAAGGAAGAGATTAAATACGTCATGTTGAATATAAACAAATGTACACTCGAATATACGTGTGACGTACACCGGTGTTAGTCTTACTCTACTTACGTGTGCAGTATCCGTCAATAAAAACGAACTCAGTTGGTGAGTGTAAATCGTGGGTCTCTCCCACTACAAACACAGTGAAAGCGTAAGGAGTTTCGTACGTAAGGATGTACGAAAAACGGTTATAATTCATATTTTTAAAATGCGTATACTCTTAAGAAATTTTATGAACATAGTTTCTTTAGTAAGGGGTATACAAGGTTTATTCGTGGGTTTATTGCAGACCGACGTCTGGACTCCCGTCGGTCAAAAGACGATAGTCTTTATATCGTAGTCCGGGGCACGTATCATTCACGAGACTTTTCTCGTCCGTAAGGACCACGTTCGTCGCGAAAGAGACCTCGAGTCGAGGACACTTTTTGGGTGTAGGAGATTTAACGATCAAGACGGGATCGTCTTCATGATGGGTGTTTTCCACTCGGGGAGTGGCTCTACTGTCAAGTAGTGTATACACTGCCATAGTGTAGTGTAGTGTAGGCACTGTACAGTCTGTACGGCACGGGAGGTGGGGAGAGTGGGAGACGGTAGTATAGGGCCACGGAGGGTAAAGGGAAGGGATTATCGAGGACGGTGGGGCTGGACCTACGAGGGACACGGTCACAGAGAAGTTTTCCCCCACGTGTCAGGCCGTTCGACGACTCGGGACAAATGTGTAGACTCAAACGTAGATGAAAGGACGGTCGGGAGAGTACGGCAGCCAAGGTCATGATTTCGATCCGTGTGGACTCGAAGGATTCCTTGTCCATAAACCTTTATTGGACCTCGTCGACCCAAACTGAGTGTGTGAGGACAGAAGGGTGGTTTTACAAGGGTTGTGTCGAAGAACGTTCCGAAGTTAAGGGTCGAAGATACCCGAACTTAATATCACTACTCTTCAAGAACGGAGACATTCTGTACGGTCTCCGAGGTACATAACCGGACTCCAGACACCCATTCGTAGGGGAGTCACACCGAAGGAGAGGATGAAACCGGGCAAAACAGACCACTCGAAGGAGAGAAACTTCGTGGTTCTCGGATCCGTAGCAAAGAACTGGTGACTTAATGAGAACGGATCTCTGATAAGATCCCGAAGGGATCACCGAGTCTCCCATTTTGCAGACGGACGTGACGCCCTCTGGACCCAAGGTAGGGACCCAGTCCTTCTAGGGGACCTCTTCCTTTACCGTTGTTGGGTGAGGTCATGAGTACTCCTACGGGAGGGATATTGGAAATCAGTCGACATTTTCTCATATAAGTGGAACATGGACTCCTACACCGATAAAGGTTCTCACTGCGGCCGTATTTGGTTAGACTGACAGGGACCGGGTCGGTTCCACCACCCGGTCTTTGTGAAACCCATACCGATGAAGCAGTTATACCTGTTAAGAGTGTGGACCGGGTGTAAGATGGAAAGACGGGGTAGAGAATGACAGGAAAGGTCACTGAAGGAGCCTACCATAATTAGACACTTAGACCAAATGGGGTGGGGTGCAGTCACCTTAACGTCCTTGAGGTCATAGTCTGTGTTGTGTCTCTTCCACCTTTTCTCTTTTCTTGCTACGATTTCTTCAGTCGGAGACCCGCTGGTGGAACCCGGCACTCGAACAAAGAAACCTCGTCTTCCACGAATCTTTAACTCCTCCACTCCTCATCTCTTGGTTGGTGTCACCGTCATAAGGGTGTCGTCCCAGTGTGCACAATACATCCCTGGTCATTACCCAGATCGTCCCTATACCTCCACCCTCGACTTCGGTCTATTACCAGCGGACAAGTACGAACGCGGAACCTCTCTTATTTTTAGGATTAAGGACTGTTCACAGGTAAACCAGTATCTGCGGTTTCCTGTACCCTAATAAACCAGTGATTCCTAAGATAGAAGGGTTGGTCAGTAGTTTAGAAAAACCAAAGAGATACACGGGTCGTGACATGATCCATCTAATTTTCCGTACTTTAATTTGGTTTTATTAGTTACGGAAGTCTCTTGTCTGTTACATTTTCTTTTCCACTCTATGAGTCGGTGCTACGATCTGTTCCTGACGACTCAGTCCACCTCCACTTCCGTCACTCGTA
This sequence comes from Capra ibex, assembly GCA_006410555.1. Taxonomy (NCBI): domain Eukaryota; kingdom Metazoa; phylum Chordata; class Mammalia; order Artiodactyla; family Bovidae; genus Capra; species Capra ibex. The sequence continues at coordinate 43,558,060 of SJYO01013871.1, forward strand.
AGGTTTCCAATCCTTACCCTTTCACTACGTCTCGTTTTCCACGTCCTCTTCTTCTACCCTACGTCCCCACCCCCACCCCCACCCCCCGACTACTACTCTGTCTCGTCCGATCTCTCTTTAATCTGTCGTACAATTTGACCCAACGACACGAATCGAGGTGAGTCGTCTCTCCTCCAGACACGTTCGGTCGGTTTCACCCTCCTTGTGGTCTTTCTAGAAGACCGATCAAACACCTTCCGAAGTCCCAGGGTAGTCCTACAAGTCTAAATTAAAGGGTCTCTTCATCCTTCAACCCGTAGGGTGTTTCTGTTTCGAGATACCATGTTTGCACACACCTGGAATGCAAGAGGTTCATAAAGGTAGGGTCTAAACTGAGTCCCAGAAGGGTTCAATCGAAATACAAAAGAGTACAGAGGGTTTGTTCACTAAAACCACGAGACACACGGTAAACTAGTCTAATGATTGTAGCCTCCCCGACGAGACAAAGGGCACAGGAGTTAGGACCCGAGACTATCCCCACAAACTCGGTAACCACGGATCCATGACGGAGACGGGTGTGCAGGTGTGGGACCCAGAGACCTGGTGGACACTCGGTACGGGGATAGTCAAGTGGGTGAGTAAACAGTAAACGGACAGGTAAGTCTGACCGGGCACAACCAGACCGTAGACAGTACAACGGTGTGACTACCGTGAATAAACATACCGTGAACCCCAACTATTTGTGAAAGTGTATAAAATGAACAAATGTAGAGTCGTCAGTCGTCTCAGCACAGTAGGAAAAATATTTTCATTTCTAAGACTCTGAGTCCTTTCAATTTACGAAACAGGCTTTTTTATTTTACATTTTTTTTTTGTTTTGACTGAACGGTAACGGTGGGGTGTCTACTTCTGGAGTACGGGAAATGGACCTGGAGGAGAGATCGGACCCGAGGGGGTGGGGTGGACGGAAAGGGCCATTTGGAGTCCCGAATGGGGTCAACGGAGAGGAAGGGTCTGTGGCCGAGGGAACGAGGGAGGACCTGTAAGAGGAGAGGATCCTGACCGACTCCTGATCCTACGTCCACAGAGGAGTGGAAGGACCGACGGACACTTTGTTGTGGGAAGGTAAGATACCCTAGACTAGGTTCCAGGGACGTCTCCTCGGTCACAATCCTTTGGGTCCGATCTCCATCGGAACTAGAAGAGACTTTGCGCTCACTTGGAGTCGGAGGTCCAAGTCTCAGGACCGGGGCGACGCACGAAACGAGAGAGAAGGAGTTCAGGACGAACAGGGACGGGGAGAGTCCCTTCCTTGAGAAAATGTGGTTGGGACCTTGAAGACTTGTTGTGCTGTACCCGGGTACTCTGAACGTCTTCTGTGGTCTACTCCGAGACCCTAAGAGCAGAGGAACGAGTCGAGTCTAGGTCAGGTGGCTTCAGGAAGGGACTGTCTCGATATGTTTCTACTCCGTAGGAAGGCCAGTGATTCTGTCTTCGTTGTCGTGTCCCGTCAAACGTCAGTTTCGGTTTGTCCGTCATGCCGATCCTCAAGACCCCTGGTCTGCCCGTTCCCTTCCCCTGTGTACTTAGTGTTCGTCCCGGGCCCGGTCCGTCTTCCGTAAATTCCAAGTCCCACGACATCCCCTGTAGACCTACGTCCCGTCCCGTCCTTACTTACTCCACGTAAAACCCCTGTCACTTCTCCGGTCCGTTCTACTTTGTTTCCCATCTCGTGGACACACCTTCGGGTCGGTCGTTAGTCTCCAGTGTGAGGAGAACGTTCGACGTTTTCTGGGGTCTGACCGAGTCACTAGCAGAAGGGAGGGAGGAGAACAAGGGACGTCGGGTCGTCCCAAACCCCTTCCGGGGACCCCTCTAGTGTCGTTTCAGTTACTGGCCAAACGACGACTGGGTCGGGTCCACAAGGTCCCCGGTCCTGTTCTTCACCACAGACAGCGGCATCGGGTGCACGGGCCCGGTCTGTCTCCAGTACACCGATGTTGAGTAACGGCTCCTCCGACCCTTTGTCCCAGGTCCCGACCCACCCCTACTTCTCGTCGGGTGCCTTCCTTGTAGCAAGGTCAGAGATGGAGTGTCTGTCAGCACATGAGTGGTTCGGTTTAATCGTTCACAATCGTAAAAGAATAAACGAAGTCTAATAGTAGTACTCTTCTTTTTAATGGATCTTCCTTAATTTCTCAGACCCTAGAGTAAGGGGTAAGAGAGGAGAGGGAGAAGTCTCCGTTCGTTACCGTTCTAAACATACATAAAGAAAGAGTAACGATACAAGTGTGTACCTATATAAGTGGACCTAGGTATTTTACGATACATTATAACCAAATACACCGTAACTTAGATATATTCAATATAGAATTGGTTGTATAACAGAATGTCGAACGGACAAAGTGAGTTGTAAAGACAAGACCCTCAGATATGTATAACTAGTAAGTTGAGGTAAAAGTAATTGACGAGAACTCGTACAGTAGTATAAGGTATAAGAATGGGTATGAGGTAATTACTTATAAAACGAATCTAAAAAGATAATAAATAATAATGTAAAAAGTAAAAAAGATAAGTTTGTTCCGACGTAACTTTAGGATAAAGGTCTCCCTGTGTCAAGTAATAAGAGAACATCTCTTTTGCGACTCTGATAAGGTCGGGTTTACACTAATACTTCGGAGACAGGGTGTTTTTTGTGGTTTGATTTATGTTGCGCATTGTGTTTCCTACGTACGTCTGCTCAAGGACGGAACCTCCCCGGATGTCAGACCTTCGTCCCTATTCGGACAATCTCGGACACACAATTTTTGAGATCCTACCCGGGTCTGTCGGGTATATGTTAATTCTCTCTTACACGTCAACTGAGTTATGTCTCCTTGACTTCCGTCACTCTAATTCCCCTTTTAGATGTATCTATACCTAAAAGAGTCCTTTTGAAAGAACTTTCTTGAACTAGTCCCGGAGTTTCTTTTATAGTCTACCTTCAAGAGTCCCCATTTCACGAGTACTTGTCCTCTCCCGTAAGGACCGTTCCCTTGACAGTCTCGTTCACGGGACCCCGTCCTGATTCACACCTTACACTCTACAGACCAGACCGACCTCGCGGACTACCTCTACTCGCCCCTCGGCAAGAAAGTAAAAGTCGCGACTTGAGTCCGGGTGTTCGCTCTACCTCAGGTGCACCGGACAACGGGACCCGTCGGTCGGGCCCACCATAAAAAGGTAATGGGACTCGTCCCTTCTTCAAGTCAGTGAACAACTATCGTTACACTGGTAAGTTCCTCTTTTGTTAATCCCTAAGACTGGAGACCCGGGAGCTCTCCTCCCTCCCTTCCTTTTTTAAGAGGGGCCTCCCTTCCCCGGCCCACCCTTTGTAGGTTTTCCCATTAACCATTTATAATAACAAAGTAAGGTACAAACGGACGAGGCGCGCCCAGGGAGACGTTCACCACGTAAATTTAGTGTGACAGACTGAAACCGTCCAAATTAACTCAGCGGTGACTTTTTCTTTAATAGGGACACGATAATTAAAAATATCAAGGAACCCCGAAAATTTTTCACAAACCTAAAAGATCCAGAAACTTTTACTTTTGTAATTTAAAATAATTTTCCTTTGCGTCCCCCCCGACCGTCCCGGGTCCGTCCGGGACTGCTCTGACAACCTTTCCAAACCCGGGAGTGTCTGCCGTACTGTGGTGAAAACGGGGAAAATCTTAGTCTCAATCCACCAGAGGTTCCTACACACTACAGTCGGTCCGAGTCCAAGGGGCGACCGAGAGTCACCCACGGGACCAGTCTCGGTGGGTCTGAGACGGAGTGTAGGTCTGGAGGACGACCGTCGGTGACCGGATCGTCGTCGACGCTCTCCGTCGAGGATCGGTCCCGGCTCCCCCTGTGTCCTGTCTGGGTCGCTCCACCCCGGTCGTCGCGAATGTTAAACCCCTTGACGAACTCCTTTTTCTTAAATTTTAAGACTTACGGTTAAGACGAACTTTGACTTTAATATAAATATTCCTCTCCGGTAGTGTTGTTTAATTTTTGAACATTTTCGACTGTTTAAGATGTCCGTAGTGTTTTAGATTTTCTCGGCTGGGAGTAGGCATTATATAAAGAACGATGTAAAAAAAATCGCTGTTTGACAAACTAGTAGAGAAATTTACTCGCAGTAAAAAGGTAGAGTAAAAATATCTCCCTTATGTTTCCATTAAGTTAGAGAGGAGATTGCTCAACTAGACTAAAACATAAAATAATAAGTGTCAAATTTTTCCAAAGAAAGGCAGAGTGTTAAACAGTGACCATTACGGTACACTTAAAGATCTTACCAATAGTTGAAACCCCTTTGGCGACAGTTCACAGAAAGTATGTACTCGATACTCTAAAGTCCCGTAAAGTTGAAGAGAAAAAATCGTTGTTTAGATTTTATAAGACACTTAAATACTTTGAATGATTGGTCTAACAGTAGCTACAGGAGTAACATCACCGCGTATTACTCAAAATACAATAGAGGCAGTTACAGTCATAAAGGACAGTTTAGTCGTTCCGTAAATTTGTACTCCTCAGACTATTTAAGGTACAGTCATTAAGGGTAGTTTTTCTTTGTTTTACTCATCACGTAAATACTAACATAATGAAACGTACTAACTTATATTAGGACTGTTTTCTCTCGAAAGTAAGACTCCTCCGCCACTACCCTTCTCTTAGGAGACGAGGGTCTGGACTGTTGACCTCCTCGGGGGTGGGTGGTCGAAGCCCGAAACGTGCTTAGTGTGACTGGATAAGGGGTACGTGACGATCCTGGACCGTGGGATCCCGTGTGAGTGAGCCCACGGGGAGACACCGGGGCGTGTCTCGGACGACGTGTCCGGTCGTCCCACAAGGATCTTCGGAAGAGGACTACCACTGTCGATCGTTGTACACTGAATGTTCTTTTAGCTGATTGGTGGTACATTTATGCAGGGTCATTTGGGTTTGGTTGTGTGGGGGTTCAGTCGACAGGGAATCGATTACAGGTTTCCCCGGTGAGAAAAACGGTGGAGTAAACGGTGGTTTTACTCCTATCATGGCATACTGTCCCCGTTCAGTCTCCACTTTCTTTGTCACTATGATTGTCTAATGTCAGTCGAGATGCTTGTACATACTGGTACACTTGTGTGACACGACTACCTCCCGATCTTCAAATTCGCGATAATCGGGGTGTCTTTAAATGAAGACGTGTGGTACCGTCTAGACCCCTCTCCTGGAACTTAATTGGTACGTAGACCTCTACATTTTTGTCGTGTCCTGAAGTGTGTTGGGTCTGTCCTGTTCCTCTGAATCCCCTGAAACACGTCCCGAGAGTGACTCTCCGTCTGGTCGTTCACCAGTCCCACACCCACACCACCCTCGGGTCCTTCCGTCCTCCACTTTGAATTGGATTCATACTCAGTCTGCGACTTCTCCTCACATGCACACGCACACATGGCGCACACACACACACACACACACACACACGGCACGCACACCCATGGTACACGGAGACACTAGGACATACGAAGCCGAGTACAGCACACGGGTACATCTCGTGCACGTCCCGCCTACCATTCCCTGTTCGCACTTCAGACGTCCCTCTAGCCGGACCACACCACCACCTGGAGGCAGACAGTGTACCCCCCCGGGACTCCGGGTCCTTCCACTCTGTCGGCCCGGGACGGAGACGTCAACCAGTCTCTATCCTGTGTCTCGGTGAAGTCCGGAAATTTTTGGTGTAGGTTCCAGGAAGGGAGGTGTGGTGTGTGGTCGGACCGGGGCGAGGTCCTGACCTGGTCGTATGGGACTGGACGAAGAGGTGCATCTCGTCGGAAGGGGAGTGCCTTTCTACGTCCGCTCTGACGACTGGAGGACGGAAGACACGCCCAGTGCCGACGAGACGGGAGAATGAGACAGAGGTAAGTTTCGGTGTCTGCGACCCACGTCCGCCCCTCCAGTCACGTCCCCTACGCGGAAGACGAAGTCTCCGTCTCATCACCACGAACACGTGGCGAAGGAATTCCTTTGTTTCCTCTACCCCCAGTAAAGACAGAGTCTTCCTTCTTGAGATCCACCAAATACATACCAAAGTCCACTCCTTACTCTTACACCTTATTGAGGTCATAGTCAAGTCCAACTTTTACTCCTTGATTATCATTGAAGTCTAACGGTCGGGACACGATCCGTAAGTCGACAGAGTCAAGATATTACTGTTAAGAGAGTGGTACGGGTAAAGTATCCGTTCCTTTGACTCCGAGTCTCTTACTTCTGTAGACGGGTCCGGTGTGTCCCTCTTCATCGTCCCGGTTCTGACGTTAAGTCTCTCGGACGAAAGTCTCGGACACAGAATTGGTGATACTAGATGATGGATAGTACCTATTCTCACCCTATCACGAGAACATTCGAGTGTTGGAACTGGTTTAGAACATTTTGGACTCTGACATATTTTTGACAGATTTATCTTTAGACTACCGTCGGAAGAGAGACGACAGTAGAAAGAGCGTGTGTGTTGTGTCCAGGTGGAGTGACGGAGGGACTGGACCGGTCTCCAGGAAGGGCACTGACAGGGACGGGGTTGTTAATTCCGAGGTCGGTCAGTCCATGACTGAAGAATGAGAACAAATTAGAGGTGTACTTGGAAGTTATGAACATCGAAAACGTAGTAGTATAAAGTCACATAATTTCCTTTTTAGAGTCCCTGTCCTCTAACATAGAGGTAGTAGTCTATTGACGTCCTGATCCGTCCGACTCTTATGGAGGTCGAAACGTGTCCAGTCCGAATACTCTCCAGGACCTCTCCCGTTTCCTCGTTCCACTTTCCAAAAGTCTTACACACACACACACACACACACACACACACACACACACATGAAAGTTCCATAAAAGTTCACTGTCATTTCAACGTCAGAAACTACCAGCTACCTTCAGACCACTAATCAAACCCCACTTATAAACTGTTCTAGACTCCGGTTGATGTGATAACGAGACAGAGTAAAATGTCGACCGTATACCCGTATGTCACACACACACACACACACACACACACACACACACACACATGTGTTGAGTGTTCCTCTCTTTCTTGGTCTCTTATTCGGACTGTGTCCGACTTCCTATGGTCAAGGTTTGAAAGAAGTATTGAGACAAATGGTAACAAGTGCGGTTCTTCATTTCTGGTTGCGGGGGAGGGTCTGACTTCAGTATTTAGAGTCCGGACACCCTTGTCCCGGGTGGGAAGGGTCGTCTCTATCTGTCTCTTCGACCGGCCCTGTGTGTCTCACACCTTTAAAGGTGACCGGACGTAAACTGGAGGGATGGAGGTTCAAGAACGTAGAATTTCCCTGGGACTGACTGTCTTTCGTTCGACCGAACTCGTGGGTCTAGAGAGACGACCAAAACTCCCCAAAAGGAACTCGTCTCCCGTCGAAGAGACAAAATAAGTTTTGGATCCTACGGACTTTTGAACCCCTCCCCAGTCTCACAGGGAATGTAGGTCTTTGAACTCGACTAAAGGTGAGATAAAAGTTTTTTCGACTCGACAGACCCCAAATCGACCCGTTGACATGTCTGCGTCCCGTACGCTCCTCCGCCCTGGGGACCCGAAGGCGACGGGACGGGACTCGTTCGACGGGTGGAAGACCCGGAGGTGGAAACGGTCAGTAAAGTAACCTCTCAACGACCCAAGATTCAGTTTCACCGGTCAATGAAGTTCCCCTCTAGACAAAAATTTTTTACAATTATTATTTTTTATTTATTTATTTGATCCGTTCACGTTTATTAAGTACTTATTGTTTGTGTACGGTCCCAGAATTCCTTTCTTATCACTCCTGCACGTCTTCCCGTCGACAAAAGAGTCTTGGACGGGGAGTTTTAGTGTCCCGAACTGGGTCTGACCAGGAAGATCATAGAACTACGAGTTAATGGTGTCGACTCGTCGACAGGAATAGGGGAGTCAGTCTGGGAGTCCGTTACGGACCGAGGACGAGGACTTTCCGTCACCACTGGTCTGGAGAGTGTTTCCGTCGTAACCATGACGGAGGTAACGTCCGCCGGAGAAAAGAGACAGAATGACGAAAAAGGAGTGTAGGGGTCCAAGGAAGGGAATGTAGGCGTGAGGGTTGTCCCGGTACGGGGTGGGTAAGGATTACACAGACAGAAGACGTAAAGCACCGGACACCGACACCCTGGCACACCCGCCACTCAAGACACCCACGTCGACCGTATGGTGACAGAGTACGGACCGCGACACCGACGGGGTATGCCGTCTTCGGGTCGTACCGGAACGGAAGTCTCTCGTACGATACACCGACCTCCTTATCCCACCGACAATCTTGACGACCAATTTATAAGTACCAGGACAGGGTAGTTCCACATCCTAATATGAAGGACGAGTGACACCTCCCATCTCGAGGTCGGTGACTCAACACTCGTTTTCACAGTGAAGTGAAGGTTCGGTCTTGTAGATCGGCGACTCCGTGCTACAGTTTTTGTGAGAGTAGAAACCGTACTCCTGGTGGATGAAGTTCTTCAGTCGAGGAAGTTCTGGGACTCAGAGACTTCTTTTGTTACAATTCGTCTCGGGTGGGTGAGTGGGGGGTATCTGGTGTAGTCTGTAAATTGTACTCGTTCTTTGTTCGGACCAACAAAATTAGGGGTCTCTAAACTCCTGGATGGGACTGACCATCTCTCCGTGTACTTCACCTCCAGAACCTGTTCTCCTCTCATTATTTCCCGACCCGTACCAGTATAAGATTTACAATGTCTTTGCCACCATTCACGGTTTACGTCACTTCCTTCTTCATAGGATTAAACCGTACCAGACTCCGTGAAGGTCCTCAAACTCATCCTAAAATTAATCCAACTACTCTCACCCTTCTTTACAAGTAGAGGGGGTCAAGGGTATTTTGAATCCGTGAATAAGATCGGATTTACGTGAAGGTTGTAAAGTAATCAGTCCTCCCGTAGTCCGAAGTTTACGTAGGGAGTACTGGGGGACAGGGGTAAGGCTGACAGAGAGTTGTGTTCGGAAGTCAGAAGATAGAAGTGAGTGAGAATGGAGGACAGGGAGAGGACAGGGAGAGGTCAAGTGGGGGGTCACCAGTTCCCGGGATGAGAGTTACTAGGCGGAAGAGAAGAGGACGCAAATATGGAGGGAGAGGTGAACAAGGAACGGTCATCGGTCGTTTACGAGAGTTTACGGAGAGTCAAACTTTATTTGTAGTGGAGATTCGGAACTTGGTTGGAGACGAGATCAGACGTACTAATTATGTGATTAAAATATGAAGGGGTAAGGAAGTCTTAGGTGACACTCGCAGAAGGAATGTTTTAGTTTAAGTTCTAAATCCTTAGTTTTCGAGATTTTTCGTTGAGTTTCATATAAATAAGGTCTGAAGTATAGAGTAGGGACCGGTCACAATCGGTGTAACGTTATATAGACCCTTTAGTTATAAAATACTTTATCCCTAAAGTTCTCCTTTCAAATGGAACCGACCGATTTACACCCATTAATCCATACACCATTACTGTTATCTGGACTAAATGACACTTTACGAGTACGGTAATACCATTTTATTAAACCGAGTAATTTATTGCAGACGGTTCTCATGACGAGGCTACGTGAATAGGTGAGAGTCACTGTCACCCTCTTTCTCGGGACCTCTCCGTCAGTCCTTGGGACCCAAGGGTCGGGTCGGTGGTCGACTGGTCGACACACTGGAACTCGAAGTACACGGAAGGAGTCCGAAGTCAAACGTCGGGTGGGTGGAGATGGGAATTAGTTCTCTCAACCTGATTTTCGGTACGTAACCGGAAATTTTGACGTTGTGATAACCTAAGAAAGAGTAGAAAGAAAGACACGATTTAGTATCACCATAGTTCTTACTTCTTTCTTAACCTTGAGATAGTTAAACAAGGTCTATGCGTCCTTGTTTTATGAAAAGTCGCATATCGTTCACACACGGTAACTCCCCTTGGTCGAACACTCGCTAACTAGATCCGAGTATACACCAATCGTGGAAAATTATCTCTCCTTCAGATGTATCTCGAGCCGTGAGACGAGAACAGGGTCGTTGTGGAGACAACCGACATACTAGAACTTGAACAGTGAATTAGTGAGACCCGACGGAAAACCGACCTTTTAAGGTACTGTAGAATGTACAAGAACTTTTGCGGTAGACGTTAGAGGGGTCTGAGAGTGAAGTGGGAGTGGAACTTTACTTCGAAAAGAACCTTATACATCAATCGGGAATTGGATTTATCACCTGGGATTTCGTGGTGCCGTCTCCAAGAAGGAGAGCAGAGGATTTGGTCTAGCGGACCCGGTGAAGGATGTGAGTCGGGGTATGGGACAACAACATCCACGAATGAACGGTTCAGTGTAGACTAAGAAAACACTGGGGTACCTGACGTATATCAGACGTACGGTCCGAGAAGACGGGTTCTTATGATCTCACCCAACGGTGCAGAAAAAGGTCTCGAAGGACCGGGTCCCTAGCTTGGACGTAGAGGACGTGACCGTCCGTCTATAAAATTAACTCGGTAGTTCCTTCGGGGTGAGTACGGATGTACAGGGGTTTATGACCCCAGACTCTCAGTGTCCTCTAATTCTCTCGTCAAATCTCTTAAGTATGGAAAGTTTGTGACTTAGACGACAAAAGATCGTGTGTCATGTAATCATTGAACCTTAATATTTTAAGAACATTTTTCATTAGTAGGAAGACTCAAGTAAGGGACCAATTACTTGATCTAGGGTGTACGGTCCGGTTTCTCAAACGGACGACGTTGATTCTGGGCCGTGTAGGTTTATTCATTTATTTGTGAAAATTTTTTATCGGTATAAATGTATCACAACTTCAGACGTTTGTCACACTGATGTAGTAAAATAACCTAGGAGTACTCTGAGAGGACTTTGGAAACCACATAAGGTACCTTCTGATCCCCGGACCCAGAGGATCTCGTGACACACTGGAGTCTATTATGACAAAGGAACAAAGATATAATTTATTTGTGTCTATTTAATTCCTCAAATAGTACACAGAGAGGTGATCTCATCTTTGTTGTCCTCTGGTCCCAGAAAAATAACAACAACGAGAAACGACTCAGGATTCACGGTACGTATCTCATCCACGAGTTATTTTAAAACTACTTACTTACTTCCGTGAAACATATACTGTAAAATTCGATTTTGAACTCTGAAACCCCTTTACCACAGTAATTTCTGTGTCGTTGACTGTTTGTTGATTAGAGTTTTTATATGTTCGTTGAGGACGCCGAGTTAAGGTCTTTTTATTTACTGGGTTAGTTTTTTACCCGGTTTCTTGATTTATCTGTAAAGAGATTTCTTCTGTATATCTACCGATTGTTTGTGTACTTTTCTACAAGTTGTAGTGAGTAATAGTCTCTTTACGTTTAGTTTTGGTGTTACTCCATGGTAAAGTGTGGTCAGTCTTACCGACGATAGGTTTTCAGATGTTCGTTATTTACGCCCTCTCCCACACCTCTTTTCCCTTGGGAGAATGTGACAACCACCCTTACGTTTGATAATGTCGGTGATACCTCTTGCCACACCTCTAAGGAAATTTTTGACCTTTATCTTGACGAAATACTGGGTAGTGAGGGTTACGACCCGTATGTGTGGCTCCTTTGGTCTTAACTTTCTCCGTACACATGGGGTCACAAGTGGCGTCGTGACAAATATCATCGGTCCTGTACCTTCGTTGGATCTACAGGTAGTCGTCTACTTACCTATTCTTTCGACACCATGTGTTTGTGTTACCTCATAATGAGTCGGTAAATTTTCTTATATAAACTTAGTCAAGATTACTCCATCTACTTTGACCTCGGCTAATATGTCTCACTTCATTCGGTCTTTCTTTTTGTGGTTATGTCATATAATTGTGCGTATATATACCTTAAATCTTTCTACCATTGCTATTGGGATATACGTTCTGTCGTTTTCTCTGTGTCTACATGTCTTGTCAAAAAACCTGAGACACCCTCTCCCTCTCCTCTCCCACCCTATTAAACCCTCTTACCGTAACTTTGTACATATTATAGTGTATTCTTTACTTAGCGGTCAGATCCAAGCTACGTCCTATGTCCTACGAACCCCAACCACGTGACCCTACTGGGTCTCCCTACCATTCCCTTCCCTTCCCCCTTCCCCCAAGTCCTACCCCTTGTGCACATGTGGGCACCTCCTAAGTACAACTACATGCCGTTTTGGTTATGTTATAACATTTCATTAATCGGAGGTCAATTTTATTTATTTAAATTTAATTTTTTCTTCTGTGTCGTGGAATTCGAGGTTGGGATTTGAGGAACTTCAAGCAATCAAGTAAACGGGACTTCTGACCTATAATCCTATACTAGATGGGGGAGAAATGTCTCCTCCTTCGTCTCGAGGTACTTGCTTTTAGTACGAGTTCCTATCTGTCAGGTCTTCCTTGTCTTCGGTCCTGATCTTGTGGATAGTTGAACTGTCAGTAAATGAATTATTTAAGACACACGACTCTTAACTCATACAACGTGAAAATTTGTGTTCCTTCGGTGTTCCCTGAAGACAAGGGTCGACCGAAAGAAGGACCGTCGGGACAAGAAAAAAGAAAATTGTCAACAGTTATAGGTCCGGACCCGACCTCCAAGGAAGGAAGTTCTACAATACAGTGTTTCAGAGGGTAAAAAGGAATGTTCAGGATTTTTGTCCGAACGGTAGGTAAAAGTTAAGGTTTCTAAATGACCATCAAAGATACCCTGATGTCTCTCCTCCTGTTTGTTCATTTGTACACTCTCTATATTTCAGACTCTTTAATCTGTTGCGAAAATGTTAATGCCAAGACTAGACATCGAAGACTGAGGAACAACCTGTAATACGCCTCCAGCAGTCTACGGATATCGTGATACGGACATGGTCGTCAGGAGAGGTGACGAGGTGACGTGGAAGACAAAAGAAAGGACCCAGGTATAAAAAATTGTACGGTCGGTTCTAGTGAGTATAGACGGTGTGAGGAGTCGGACGGTTCTGGTACCGTTAGACGAGGTAATAAACTTTTCGGTGGTTTTGAGTCTCTGTTGACTACAGACTTTGTTGTCTTTGTGAAGGAACAACTCGTCTTATATAGTGTTTAACAACCCAACCAACTTATGATAGACATTATCTTGGTGAACCCCTCGAAAATCTTGTATTGTCACGTACCCGGGTTCGACCTGTTCAATTGAGTTTTAGAGACCCCATCTTAGGTACACGACAAAAAGCCGACACGGTGTACCGAACACCCTAGAGTCAAGGGGTTGGTCTGGTTTCGTTACTTTTGGGTCTTAGTTTTGGTTATCCGATAGTCCCTTGAGGGGACCATATACCAGACATATACCTAAAAAAATTTCGGGGGTACACTAAGGTGATACATCGGTTCTAACTCTTGGTGACGACACTACTTGAACGAGGGCAAGGAGACCCCATAGACTTTGACACCAATCCGATCAGAAATTTTGATAACCCTTAATTAATTGCACATAAATCGGTTAAGGTACCTCGATCGGTTCCGTCAAGGGTTCTGTTCGAAGTTCCCAAGTCAGGAGTCTGAGACAGAAGAAGGGACTTTCATACACTATTCTACAGGGGTTGTATAGTGGTTGGTTTATAGGGTGACTAGGATCTTTTTAGATATTATACTGGTCACTGGATAAGACGGTCAAAAGAGTGAGTCTCAAAGGTCTAAGGAAAGGGTAGTAGTTCTGGGAGTTATGAACCGGGGTTGTAGGGAAAGTTTGAAAAAAAGTGTTGTAGGGAGTTGTAGCGGGGTTAGTGACCATCTACTGGGATAGAGGTAGGGGGTAAAATCGAACGTATAAATTAGGACCGTAAGTACATGGTCTGATTAGTTTTCACGGGAAGAGGTGATAGACAGAGAGGTGTCGAATAAAAATTCTGGGTTGAGTTTTGGGTGTAAAATATACGTCGTAAGACACACTGGTACGGTTGAAAGTCTTCGACGAAGGAGAAGATTCGAATAACAGGTTGTATACATGGTAAATAAGGTTGTGGAGTTTATGTGATATGTCGGTTCACTCACACGTGAGGGGTTACCCGACATTGTGGATGTATACCATCTTTGGTGCCAAGGTACTAACACGTTAGGTCACATCTTATAACTCTTAGACCCAAGGGAACTCTTAAGACCCCTAAAATCTTTCTTAGGACGTTCTCACACGTACGTTACTTGATAAACTAGAAATTTTTAGGACACTTCATTTATAGTAACAATAAAAGTGGTACAACGGTCATGTTTTTTTGATTTTACTCTTATCCGATAGAAATAGGGGTTTCTGTGATTCTGTCTGTCTTTTCGACCGTACTCCTTTAATTCTGAATCTCACTCAGTGTGTCCGAAAATTATTTTCTCCGTCTCGGTTTTAAGTCTCAGAGGTGACGGTCGAGTCACAAAAAAAAAGTTGATTATCAACAAGTCAGCGGTTCAACACAGGTTGAGAAACGCTGGGGTACCTGACGTCGTGTAATCCGGAGGGATAGGGAGTGGTAGAGAGTCTCAAACGGTTCAAGTACGGGTGACTTAACCACTACGGTAAGTCGGTAGAGTAGGAAACAGTGGGAGAAAAGGAAGACGGAAGTTAGGAAGGGTCGTAGTCCCAAAAAAGGTCACTCAACCGACAAGTGTAGTTCACCGGTTTTATAACCTCGAAGTCGAAATCGTAGTCAGGAAGGTTACTCATAAGTCCTAACTAAAGGAAATTCTAGTTGACCAAGTTAGAGGGACGACAAGTTCCCTAAGAGTTTTCAGAAGAGGTCGTGGTGTAAAACTTACGTAGTCAAGAAATCGTAAGACGGAAGAAATGCCAGGTCGAGAGTATAGACATGTACTGATGACCTTTTCGGTACCGAAACTGAGCTGTCTGAACCAGTCGTTTCACTACAGAGACGAAAAGTTATGTGACGGATCTAAACAGTATCGAAGGAAGGTTCTTCGTTAGCAGAAGATTAAAGTACCGACGTCAGTGGTAGACGTCGTTAAAATCTCGGGTGTTTCTCCTTTATACAGTAACGAAGGTTGAAAAGGGGGAGATAATCGGTACTACACTACCCTGGTCTACGGTACTAAAATCAAAAAATTATGACTCAAAATTCGGACGAAAAAGTGAAAGAAGAAAGGGGGAACAGTTCTCCGATAATCAAGGAGAAACGAAAGACGGTAATCTCACCATAGGTAAAGAAGATTCCCTAAGAACGGGTGTCATCATATATATTACTAGTAGACTTAATTTAAGTGGAAATCAAGTAACTAAGGATTCTACAACTACAAATGAGAACGGTAGAGGACGAACTGGTTCAGGTTAAATGGAACTAAATACCTGGACTGTAAGGTCCAAGGATACGTTTAAGAAAATGTCGTTAAGAAATGTCGTAACCTAAAATGAAAGTAGTGGTCTATATAGGTGTCGACTCACAACAAAGGTGAAACCGGACCGGTGAAGTAAGAAAGACCTCAATGATCATTAAAAGGAGGTGAGAAGGAGACACCGTATGACCTGTGGAAGACTGGACCCCCACCTCCCTCGAGGAAAAAGTCACACTATAGAAAAACGGAAAAATATGTCAAGTACCCCAAGAGTACCCTTCTTATAACCTATCGGTAAAGGAGGAGGTGACCTGGTGTAAAATAGTCTTGAGAGGTGATGCTGGGTAGGTAGAACCCACCGTGACCTGGTGTAAAACAGTCTTGAGAGGTGATGCTGGGTAGGTAGAACCCACCGGGATGGTCCGTACCGGGTATCGAAGTGACTCAATGCGTTTAGGGAAATGGTACTGTTCCTTCACTAGGTACTTCCCCAGTTGATTATTGCACCAAGAGTTTGAAATCGTATGTATTTTTAGTGGACTTCCCGAATGAGTTTATCATCTAGTTCCACTACAACTACCATGACCGGGTCCCCAGTGGGAAAGTTCTTGTTGACAAGAATATATTGTATAAAAGATTTTCTTTTTTTTTCTATCTTTATCCCTAAGACAATCTTTAGATTTGGTTTCAGTACACCTTTATTATTCTTTATTATTAAATGACTCGGATAAATAAAGTTGTATACGAACAGATACTCTCATTAAACAATATTTAACGTTTATTTTTGAGTTTAAACATTATTTCTTTAGTAAGAGTAATTCTGAAGTTCAGTTTTATAGTTATGCAAATTTTTCCAACTTTATTTAGGGTCGTACTATCTATGTATTACCTTATCTTTATTTGATCACCTTACTATTTTTTACCGTTCCTCTCTTACCTTCGGTCTGATAGGTTCGAGAAACGTTTAAAGAAATACACCCTCCCTCCAAACACCGATTGGTTGACTAACGAGGTAGTTAGACGAATAATGAATTAGTTATCTAGAAACGGCGTATAGTTGAGAAATAGTAATAGGAGACGACTGGTTACTCACCTTACACTTTCACTGGCTTGTCTCTCAAGGGTGAGTACTCTTTATACGGTACGTCGGAGTCTATGTTTTAGATATTGATTCTTTGAAACTTCTCGAATATCTTTACGGTCTCAAAATGACTACTCAGTAAGTTACTTCCTTAATTACCTATTTGTTTCAAATTCTTCAAGTTGAATTTGATCTAGAAATTTTTACCCATCCTAAACTTAGTCTCTTCCGTTACCATGGGGTGAGGTCATGAGAACGGACCTCTTAGGGTACTTACCTCCTCGGACCATCCGACGTCAGGTACTCCAGTACTTCTCAGCCTGTGTTGACTCGTTGAAGTGAAAGTGAAAAGGGAAAGTACTTAACCTCTTCCTTTACCGTTGGGTGAGGTCACAAGAACGGATCTCTTAAGGTCCTTACCCCCTTGGACCATCCGACGGCAGATACCCCAACGTGTCTAAGCCTGTGTTGACTTCACTGAATCGTCGTCGTCGTCGTCGTCGTCCTAAACTTACCCACTTCTTGTTCTCCTTACCATAAACACTTTCTTCCACAACACTCATTTGACTCTCGTTCCTTGTACAAGTGGGCACACACACACACACCATCTCCTCCCATCCCTCTTCAGCACTTCAAAAATGATCGTGTGTCTTCCAGGTACCTCCGTTTTTCCTGTCAACATCTTCCATCCAAATTCTGTCGTCTGATTTAGGTCTTACAAGGTGTCTAGAAGTCCCGAGAAGGACACTTCCTCTCCTCGGTACCGACTGAGAACTCGACTCTTCTGTACACTCTCTATAATTTCAACTTTCGTTATGGTAGTGTGTTTATAGTAGGATGGGAGTTCCCTCTTCCGATCAGTTTCCGGTTCGAGTGACACCAGTTGTGTTGTCTGGTTTCAGTGTGAGACAGAGACGGGAAACGAGTACGGGAGAGGATTGTAAACGTCCCACCCCGTTCTCACGTGTACTTCCGGGTATATATATACGGTATACCGATGTATCCGTTCTCACTCTTTAGTTATATTGTTTACGTTTAATTTATACAGGAGAGGAGGAGGTAGGTTTATATATAAATATAGTTGGACCTTTTGGTTCAAACTTAAATCTTATGAGTCAAAAGACATGGTCTCGGACCCTTCCATATTCCAGACCCCAGATCGGTTATGGTGAAAGAAGAAAGGTGGGAACCGAAACAGGTGTAAAATTCCAGGAACACGTGCACGTACACTTGTACGGTCTGGTACACAGGGTAGAGGGGGAGGATAATTATCGGTGGTGGTCAGGTTGGGAGTTCAGAACCCCATGTGTGTCGTGGACCAGACAAAAGTCTACTTACTTGGTTTCTCCTTCGGGTACGTCGGGGACCCTCACCCGAACCTTGGTAAATCAGTCCTTTAGTGTCTGGGGTCTATGGGTCCCACTTCGGATCTGTCAGTCGATGACACTCGTACAGAAACACCAGGGTATCCAAAGAACGGGTCCACCTTCCACCGACCCTCTCCCCGTCTCATCCCTCGGACCTAGTTTCGGAGGAGAACGGACCCAGATTTCCACTAAGTCCGAGACTCGATTACACCCAAACTAAAGATGACAATGTACGGTGTCGGTTAGGTAGAGGAGGAGGGAAGTGTGAGGACAGTAAGAGAGACACGATCTTCAAAGAGGGAAGGTCGATTACTTCCTTCCCAGTGGTTTAGTATTACGGTCGGACCCGAGAGTCTCGGTGAGAAACTACCTCTCGAGTCAGATGCCCCTCGGTTCGGTTTGTTTCGTAGGACGTCCCCAGAGTGGACGTCGCTAACATCGGGTAGTGAGTATTCGGGGGGAGGGATGTCAGGTCTGCAGGCGTCTAGTTCCCAAAGTCTTCGGGTAGAGTAGTGAAGGAAAAATTAGAGGTGCAATCGTGAACACGGGAGGAAGTTCACGAGGTTCCATTAAAATTTCTTATAGAGTAAAACGAAAGTAAAACGAAGCCGAACCGGAAGGGTATTTAGTCCCGACCCCGTCTTGAACTCTCCTGATCCGATTAGTTCTGAAGTTAGAACTCTTTACAAATTTATATTTAGTTTTCTGAACTTCCGAAAGGTCTAGGAGTCAAAAGAAACTTTCGGACCAAACAGAGCAAAAATAAAAGAGGGGACAAGAAAAAAAGACTAACCGGTACGACTCGAGACATAAAGTAGGACCATGGGGATCTTTATAAAGATTTATCAAAATCTACAAAAGAAATTCCGTAACGTGGTTCGCTATGTTCTCCCGATAATGATTGACGGGACCCCACCGTCCATCCCAGTCAGATGTCTTAGAACGATCTTGATCTCCGTAAAGTTTGAAGTCCTTAATTTACTAGGATTTTCCGTACTTGTCACTAAGTTGTCGGTCTCCCTTGTCTTTACTTTAGTTGTCTTGGTACTGAAACCAGTAGGGAGGACAAAGTCTATGGAAACTGACATTGTTCGGTAGGTTTGAAGCACTATGTTTCATTATTCAGTAAGTAATATTAATAGAGTGTCAAGACCCCTAAGTGACCGTTAAGAACGGTCCACAGAAGGTACTCCAACGTTAGTCTTCTACCGACCTCGTCCCCAGAAGAGTTTCCTAGGGAGTGTATAGGTCGTGAACCCAATTTTTCCGAGGTTGTAGTGGACCCCGAGGAACTCGTCGAGGAAGGAGGAGACACAGTAGAGATGTACACCAGGGAGGACATACCACCGAAGTCATATGGGTCAGAAGAATGTACCAGAAAAGTTTAGATCCAAAATATCAATAATTCCATATCACTCTAGTCCTCTGTAAAAGGTGACTTTTCTGTCAAATCATTTAAGTGTCTAAGGTCCTCTTCCTCCGTATGACGTGGTGTCTCTCGGTGTTCCCCTTCGTGGTCCCAGTCAATCCCCCACCCCATCCCACCTTACATCCACTCTTGGAAATAACGTAAAGACACCCTCCTTTACCGCCTCGTCTCCTTCGTCCGAATTCTGACCGATCAAATTTATTAGAGTAGTCCGAGTGCCCGTACATTCGATAGGGATCAACAGACCATAGACCGGGACTCTACTAGTCTCGTCTACTTATTACCGGGTCTTACACTTTCGGGTTATATCCTCCCCTGACCCCTGTACCTGAGATAGACATAGTCGATCAAACGCATTCTTCCTACACGAGGGTCCACTCAAGGAACGACAGAGATCCTTAATCGATTAAAACCTCCCTTGCAGGGAAACCCCAATCGTTTCGTAATTTTATCGTTTCGTTATTCTATGTCTTTTATCTTTTATCCCAACTATGTGTACCACCGAGTCCCGAGGTTTACACGTTCAGGTTTCGATGTCTCTCGATCCGTCTTCGATATGACGGAAAAGACTCGATCGAAGTTTTCAATTCGTCAGACAAATCAAGAAACCGGGTAAAAAACTAACCCAACATTAAATTTAAAAAAATTTTTTATTTTTACTTTTTTTTTTCAGTTCGTCATAGTGAACAGTAAAAGATACATATTCTTCGTTCAATGTTTGCGATCGGGTATTAGTTCTCCTTCTCTTATTCGAAACGGTAAGAATTTTAAATAAAAAATAACTTCATATCAAACAAACGTTACAACACAATTAAAGACCTCATATATGTACACATATATATAGACTTAGTGAAACAAAAGAAAGGGTAACACCACACAATGTCCGATGACTTATGTCAAAGGACACGATATGTCATCCTGGAGCAACAAATAAGTGAGATACACATTACCGAACGGAGACGATTAGAGTGCAAGGGTTAGGTCAGGAGGAGGTGGAGGGGAGGGGAACCGTTGGTGTTCAGACAAGAAATAAAGACACTCAGACAAGGACAAAGTATTTATTCAAGTAGACATAATGTCAAATCTAAGGTGTATACTTACCATAATTTACCATAAGTAGAAAGAGAAAAAATGAAAAAAGTGAAACATATTATAAGAGACCCGAGTAAGTACAGCGACGTTTACCGGAATAAGTAAGGAAAAATACCGACTCATTATAAGTATACACATATCTGTACCGTGTACATACACACATACATATGTATGTGTGTGTATATACATATACGTGTAAATGTATATGACACAGAGGAAATGGGCGGGTAGACAGTTACCTGTAAATCCAACGAAGGTGCAGAACGGGTAACATTTGTTACGAATTACTGGTTTCTGAGTCTACAGTCCGTACTGTGGTATTTTAAGGATCTTCTCTTTCAACCGTTCTGTCAGAGACTGCATTTAGTATGGTTACAAAAGAATCCAGTCAAAGGGTTCCGTTATCCTATTTTCGTTTTTATTTGTTTACTCTGAATTAGTTTGAATTTCCGAAAACGTATCGTTTCCTTTGGTATTTATTTTGTTTTTCTGTTGGATGTCTGACCTTCTTTTATAAACGTTTGTTCTCGATGGAAAACTACCTTCCTAACGGTTTCTTGACCACTTGTACAAATTTTGATCGTATAAAGGGCATTGTCAGAGGTATCGTAATTACCGATTGTCCGGGAAAAGGGGTAAGGTACGTTAGGTCTTCAGTCTTGGAATTTTCGATACTTTAGGCTAAAAGGGAGAGACAATCGTAGTGTGAAGGGGTTGGTGTCTCGATCCGGTTGCCGACACTAATCTTATTAGAAGTCCTGAAGGAATTCGTCCTCAGGTCCTCTCCTTGACACGAGGGTTACGACGCTCAATATCCTTGGACTGTGGCACTTCAAGTAGTCCGCGAGTCACATGTTCATAGTTGAGAGGGTCATCTGTCAGTTGGCATTCCTACTGTAGTTCTTTTCTCCTTCGGTCGAGACGGGAAGTCCTTGTACGTGAGCTCTCATCCTCTTTTTAGTACTTTATGAATAACGTCCTATCCTTCAAGTCTATATTCTATTTGATCAGAAACTTCCAAAGTACCTTCTGTACCCAGAATTTCCTGAAGAGACTGTGACAGGGTGAAGGTACCAATTGAACGAGGGAAGGTTCCGTCGGGGAGATTGGGAAGGTTGTCGGGGGAAATTGAGACATTTGGTTTGGAGGACTGGGCAGGGTGTTTTTTATTAAGAGGAAGGGAGGGACCTCGATGTAGTAAAAGGAGGGATTTTTCCGAGAAAGAGAGGAAGTGAGTAATTGTAGAATAGGACGAGAAGTTAGGTGGAAAAGGTACTGGGGACAAGACTTATGGGAGTCAGTTGGTGATGGTATCGATGGCGTGAGACTCCTAGGTCTTGCAGATGGTGTTTCGAGTTGTACACGTTCAGTGATAAAATTATGACAAGTAGTAGTAAAGTCCAAACTAGACAAAAAGAGGGTGATCTAACTCCAATAACGGTTGGTATTTGGTGTATAAGACGAACGGGACTTACGGTGGTTGACAGAGTTTCGGTTCAAATTCATAGACTATATATGTGACCTGGTATTACATTTATTTGTCATATAAATCCCGGGACCTGGTCGAAGTTATCTTTCTCACAAGATAACTGATCAAAAGGTATAACCCTGAGGTATGTTAAAATGAACTTCCTTCCTGAGACACTAGTTCGTTAATAACTTTTGGTAACACCTTTGTCGTGACTTAATCCTTGACCTCAAAACCTAGTAGTTCGGAGGAGTGGATATTGACGGTAAGGACAGGATGAAGAGAGTGTCCCTCACAATAGTTAATCGATCACGATGTATTATTTGGTGGGGTTTGAATATCCGTATTTTTTTGTCAAGTCGAGTGTTTGACTTCTGACGGAACCCAGATCCTACCGGGACGAGTACCCAGACGATCGTACACCTTTCAACCGAAATCACCCGAACAAGTACACCGTCTCCAGAAGTGATCCTACTTAGTCCACCGAGTCAAGACGAAGTACGCTGGAGAATTAGAGATCTTTTGGTCGGATGTGAATAGGGTACTTTCAGTGCTCTTAGGTTGTCTCGCTCTTCTTCGACGTTCCGTAAACCACCGGATTTGAGTATACATCGTACTACAGTGAAGGTTTTCAGGATGACCGGTTTCGTTCAGTACTCCGGTTGTGTCTAGGGTCCCTATTCCTTCACCTCAGACGGTGACATCCTTCTCGACGTTTCCGAGAAATATCTCCCGTGTACAGGTCTCTCTCTACCTTTTAATCTCGGTAAAAACGTTAGTTGGAGTACCTCCAATACTTCTAGTTCACTCTAGCGTGTATACCTCCAGAAACTTTTTTTATATGTTGAAATACATTTCCTATTTGTATAAGTACCCTCAAAGGAAAAAGAATGGTTACCCAACCGTACCATCACTACTAGATTCTGTGTAAGTCCACAAGTGTAACTGTTCCTACAAATGTGTCATCCCTTTAATGAAGGGGGAGGTATGTACCAAAAGATTCAATACCAATAAAAGTTTACAAAATTTTAATACAGAGGAAGTTTTTCTTTCCCCCTTTTGGTCGAAATTACCAACATCAAAACGACAACGAGTCATATACAGTAACGGTACGGACGGCGAAGGTGCAGTCGTCGCACCTTCGTTCCCTGAATGGGTAAGTAAGTGATCCGTACCCGGTCCGTGGTTGAGACGTGGTCCGGACGGTGTCCGAGATCTCGATGTTCCTGTTTATTCTGAGTGGGGACGGGAGTTCCACGAATACCTAATCACCCCCTTTGTGACACGTTTCATGGTCTTTATATTTGACTTCGAACATCCTTTATATTTTTCCTCGTTGATTAAAACGAACCCCCCTTGGTCCTTTTAGAAACATCGCTTTCCTTTGACCTACGGTCTCTCTCTTGTACACCTGGTGCTCCTCCCGACTACCTCCCTCCCCGTACATGTCTTCATACCTCGACACTTTTCTCTACCACTCGAACGTCTCGGGACTCCACACAGGGCTTTGGTCTCACACACTACACATTCTGTCGTACAACCCTATAATTACGACCCCTTGTCTAACACCACCTCATACTTCTCCAGTGTTATGGAGTTAGAAATCCGTCTCGGTACTCTAGTCTTGACCTTCTGCAGACGACCGTTGCCCCTCCACAAGTCAGTACATCCTTTGGTCTGTTGTACTCGGTCTCAGTGTCGCCTCGGTCCTCTCCTATTTCACAAGTACTTCCCAGTAGGAAGACGGGACCCGTCCCTCCCATCTCGACCCACACCGCCCCCACCCCCACCGCTACTTTTCTAGTCGCTGACAAACTTACCCGTGAAACCGTTATTCCTTCCCTCGACTTTTCTCTCCCGTCCTCCCGATCCCCGGGTCTCCCAGTCGGTGGACTATCTGTACCCGGTACTCACACGGTTGTAGGGGTTTCTCGGGACTTGGCGTTCCGTCCGGACGTCCCGACTTCCTGTCCGTACCCGACTGTCCCCTCGTTCCCCAGGTCCCAGGAGTTCCCTCTGTGGGACCCTACTCGGTCGAATCCTAGGTTCGATTTATCTCTCCGGTATCGCGTCTCGGGGCCCGTCGTCCCAGATTCTCTCCCTCGACTCTTCGTCGTGAACATTCCCCGTCCGAAGTGTTCTCCTTCCTCTCGGTCCCTGACTTCCTCTCCTCTCTTAATTGTGCGGTGAGTACCGAATCGACCATTTCTTAGGCGGATGTTACGTCCTCTGGACCCAACCCTTCTAGGGGACCCCTTCCCTTTCCGATGGGTGAGGTCATTAGACCGGATCTCTTAAGGTGCCTGACTTGTCCGATACCCCAGTGTTTCTTAGCCTGTGCTGCCTCGCTGAAAGTGTAAGTGAAAGGACCACCACCGGTCTTCGGTGTGGTCGTGGACGAGACTCAGTCTCTCTGGTTCAAACTTGAGACCGAGACGGCGTGCGGAAAAAGAGAATCTGAGTCAAGGCGATTGTCTCACCACCTCTTCCCGAGCCGTGGTTTCGTCAGTCACACCCGGAGACGTGGGGCGGGATCGGAGGACTCTGGAATAGGTCAGATTCCAGGTTCATCGTGTTTCTCTTGGAGGACAGGAGGTCTCTTCGACGTTAGTAAAAGTGTAGACAGACGTCTTATTCGTTGGGAAAACGTTCGTGGAGACTCCCCAGGAGACCGTGGGTGTCGGGTCCTGGTTACCCTGTCGAGATGAATCTTTGAAGGAAGGAGGGACTCTAGAGACGGGCGAAGACGCACAGACGTCTGAGGAGGGTGGAAGGTTGAGGTAATTCGGCCGTAGATGGTAGTCTGTCGGGGACTGTACAAACTTTTGTCGAAGACACTGACGGTGGTGGGACTCAGAAGGGAAGAAAAAATTGATTAGTACGAGCCAAGGTCTGTCTGGCTACAGGTTCAAAAGGACAACCATACAAATAGTGTCTTTATCGAAATCCCTTTGTAGTGACCTTGATAACAGTACTGTGAATTAGCTAGGTAGTGACTCCCAAGGCTCTAGTTCCGGACCCTCCCCGTGGAGTCAAGATGGATGAAGGACCAGGAAGTTTAGGACAAAAGATAACAGGTAAAACTAAGAGGTTTTTTCAGAGACACTTCCTCCTGTCCCTTATAATAAGGGTAGAATGTCTGTTTCGTCCATTCCACGGTTGCTCGACCTTTGAACAGGACCGCAAATAAACGGTCGGTCGTCCGTAGAGGAGGACGGGGGAGAGAGATGTTCCAGGTGTATGAGGGTCTGGATGACACACGAAACCTCCCGTTCTACGTCTGGACTTCCTCGTCCGTTCCTGGGTGTCGGTTACAGATGTCCACTAATCGCCCCGTCACCCCGCCCCGCGCCGCCCCGACCCCCTCCCCCTATGTCCGAGTTCTGATCCCTCGAAAGTGTCTCTCCTGAACTTCCTTAACTCAGTCTCTCCTTTGTCTCCACAGAGACCTCGACCCCCAACCCCGTTCACTAGTACGTAGTCCTACTCCTCCTCCTTCCGAGAACCCTCGGTAGACTGTCTACCGATCTCCTCTCGGTACGACTTTCTTGCCTCGGAGGGAGTAGGTCACCTCGGGCCAGGAGACTGAGGGGTTCCCAGGTGACTATTGAGATCTCGTCTCTCTTTTGTTCGCTCTGTTTAGGCAGTGCTTCCCCGTGGAAGACTATCTTCACCCGTCTCAGTTCTACTCACTCGATGTCTACGGTATTTCTTTACCAGTCTGTCTTGTGCGTAGTGGGGTAGGTCAAGTCTTTTGGAAACGAGACCCGGGTGACCAAAGACTTCAAAGTGTTTGGGAGTCAGTGCCTCTCTACTACTTTTCTTCCCGAGTGGGACCCGTGGACCAGATCCCTCGGCTTAGAGACGGAGATCGTAGATTTATAAGGGACTAGATTCTTGTCTGACTCTGTTCGGGACCGTTCGCTCCTTCCTTTGCTATAACCTGATCTTTACTCTTTCGAAAAAAAGGAATACGTGATGACTGGTTTTGGTGTATTTATTTTTTATTTAATCCCAAATGAATACCCTTTATCTTTTATAAGAATTTTGAGTACTTCTTCTTTGTATTTTATTAGTTGTTGATACTATTTACAACTTTGTGTCTTAGCTTATACTGAATTTGTAAAATCTCTACTCTCTTAACTCCAGTTTTACTCCCCTACTAAAAGGATGATGTTTGTAGTTCGGAGACGGTGTGAGAAAAGTCGTGGGAAACGACATTTTAGTGAGACGGTGACCGTGGTTATCCGTCGTTTGAATAAAGTACAAGTAAGAAGTAGAGTCACTGTGTGGGAAACTAAGGTTTCTGTGGGTGGAGGAATCCTTGTGAGGTTTATTACTTTACCTCGTGGGGTTTGAGGTGTGTGTCTCAGAGACTCAGGTGACGGGATACTCCCCAGGTCAGACTAGAGGAGTAGTGAGGTGGGTCTCGAACCGTACTTTTCGGAATAGAGGAAGTACATTAGGGACTGGGGACCCTCTTCCCCGGATTTTCCTATTTACGAGATGTAAGGTTAAAGGGTAATAATCTTTCTCTGTAACCCCTTCCCCTCGTCCTTCCTTTTCTCTTTTAGACAGACTCCAAAAAACGTACAAAGTGTTGCCGAAGAAGAAACACAAGGTTTTAAGAGAAGGTCAGAGTAGATTGTAGTGAGGAGACAAGACAAAGGGTACGACAGCACTAGGGTGCGACCTTACTAGAAAGGGTCTCAGAGAGGACTGTTTGAGGATAAGTAGGAACTTCTGGGACGAGTTTATTGGAAAGGAGAGACTTCGAAAAGGACGGGGACACAGAGTGGGAACAGGTACGAGACGTCCAACAGGATAAGTAAACTGGAGTGGAAGTGGTGCCGACTTTAGGATACCTGCCTCCTCGGACTACCCGATGTCAGGTACTCCAGTCTTTTCTCAGTCTGTCCTGAATCGTTGATTTGTCGTGGTGGTGACGGTATCGTGAAACGGGGTTGAAGAGAAGAGTAAGGGTGATCTAGGACTCACGAGGACCTCGTCCTGACACTGAATAAGTAGTATTTAGACATACCAGATTTTGTCATGGAATACGTGTCACGAATAAGTTACTAACACCTACTTACTTATTTATTTATTTTTGTTCTTATATTCGTGATCCCTTTTTTCTGTCTCCTTTCGTGTGTTTTGAGGGTGGGCGTTGGACGTATGGGTCTTTCCTGTAGAATTCTTTGTTTTGTGGAGCTTGTCTTGATTGTCCCTTTATATTACATTCATCACACAACTATTTGGTCGAGAATTTTTTTTTTTTAGGACTAAAGATCGTGAACGGTTAAAATCACAATTTTTAGGGTGGTTATGATTAAAGTTCTGCGATTGGACTGGAGTGATTTGTGTCTCAACCCTCCTTTCCGTGTGACAACTAAGAGGCCTCGCCCGTACTCGGTCAAGGTCCCTGACGACTTACGTTCGGTGTATACAGTAAAATTTAAAAGATCATCAGGGTAATTTTAACAATTCTTCTTTGTCGGTTTTAATTGGAATTATAAAAATTGAGTTATATAGGTTTTATACTGAAGTTGTAGGTTAGGAATATTTTCTAATAACGGTTCTATAAAACGGAAGACCCAAAGCGTGTCTCAGACGTCTTGCGGTCACACGCAAAATATGACGTCCTGTGGAGGGGAGCCTAGAACGTGCACTGGCCGGTGGTGGCCACGACTGTCGCGGGCAGAGTTTAGCCTCAGCTTCGCTGTGTCTCTGTCCCACTGCCCCTGTAGGACGGTAAAATCCTAAAACAGCTACCCCTACTAAAAATTTTACCGCAACAGAAAAATGTTGAGCCCGTCTTTGCTACGAACAGGGCGCCCGACCTAATTAAAGTCTCCCCCGGTCTAGACAACGTGGAATTGTCCTGGAGTGACGGAGGAGAGTGGGTGTCCTGACGAGGGAACCCTCGGGCTCACGAATAATTAATGGCGTGTAAGGAGGGTCGAAAGTTACGCGCTCTGACTTCCGTTGATTACTTGAGTCGACGTGGGAGGAGGCAAGGCGGGCCCGGTTAAATCGTAGTCTTTACCGGGAGGGGGGTGTTTGGGGAGGTGGAGGAAGAGAGGGGTGGGGGGGTGGGGGCGGGGCCAGGCCCGACGAAGATGACCTCTCACGCCTAGGACCCCCTCCCCCGACCTAAAGAGTCTTCGGTCTACTCTTACCTTCACGAGTCTTTACGTGGACAGCTAATCGTTCCCCCGCCGCCCAATGGCGCCACGCCCCATCCCCCTACGCCCCTGTTGCTGTTACGGTCGGGAGGAAGAAACTTTCCGTTCAAGACGTCGAGACTTCGGGACCGGCCGTCTGCGACACCCGGGACCCAAGGTCGGGGTCGAGGGACACTGAAAGTCTTTTAGGGAAGTAGAGACTTCAAGCGAAATACGAAGACATTCGACTGTGACTCTTAGACCGTCGTCCAAAGACGTATATCCTGTTTTATCACAAACACCCTTTACGAGACCTTTTGCAATTTACGACTTTATAAGTCTAGTTTTAGTCGTCCGGAATTATTCTCTACGTGTCCGACCTCTGACCTACCGAACTCGAGAAGAGAACCCAGGGAGTCTTTGTGCGACACCTGATCAGGAAAATGAAGAGAGCTGGAAAGGTAGTCGTGATCTTACTTTCCCGAGTAGATCCACTGGTCACTACGTTTGTTCCGTTTCAAGGGAAGGGAGAACACTGTCTTTCTCTGTTATCTGTCTATACTACTAGCATGTGATAATCCATCATTATTATGATATCCTTTTTCACCACACTCAATCCCTCTCTTACCTTCCCTTACGACGGGATCTACGTCACTAGTCCCTGCGGAGGGAACATTTCTGGAACTCTTTTGTTCCCTCGCTCAGTGAATAGACCCTTGTCGGACACGTTTCCGGGACTCCGTCCTTACACGGACCGACAACATCCGTCCTAGATCTTACGATACACCAATTCCTCACCTCGTGTTTTCCTCTCCGCCGCCCTTCAATCCGTCCTTCCTATCACCCTTCGACTAAGAGTATTTGGACTCTCCGGAGTCGAACCCAATCCTATAGCAAGGGTCATGAAACCTTTCACTAACTTTCTAGGTCTCGTCTCTTCGTCGTACTAGATTAAACAAAAGTTTACAAAGAAGACCGACGGCGTACCTCGTATAAGACTCTCCCTTGTTCTCACCTTCGTTTTACCGTTATCAGGTTTCCGTGCTACCCCCGAACCTGGTCCGGGACCGACCGACGTGAGGGGTGGGGAAGGGGTCGGACCACGTTCGAAACTCAGGTAGGAAACTCCTAAACGAGAAAGAAGTCTGGGTGTCCAGAGAAGGGAGACAGGAAGTTAGTACACAGTCACCAATCGTCCGTAACCGATGGTACGGGATATTTTATTTACCCCGAGGGTGTCTGGTGTCTAAAGATCCATTCCCCACCCCGGGGGTCCGTCCCTAACCACCCCGTCCCAAGTCCGATACCTTTCGTCATCTCTAATTTACGATCGATATTAACACGGGGAAATAGATGACGAAATTCTCGGACAGTATCTAACACGTACTGACTCTTATTACCATATCTTTTTATAAGAATAAGACGAAATAAAAATTAATATGTGAGTGTTTGTGTCAGGGAATTGACAATGACTTTTGTAGACCGGACGTCGTATGGTGGTGTGTTGGTCAACGAAAATGGTAACACAGTCGTGACCCTTACTCTTGGGGGAAGGTCCTATGAGAAAGACCGTGGGTGGACCTATATTCTACAGAATGGGACAGGAGACCAAGACAGGAGACACATAGAGAATAGAGTACTTGGTCTTCCATCCAAGGGTCGTCTGTTCTCGGTATAGAAGAAATTGAACCAAACTTCACTTCAACGAGTGAGCACAGGTTGAGAAACGATGGGGCACCTGACATCGGACGGTCCGAGGAGACAGGTACCCTAAGAAGTCCGTTCTTATGACCTCACCCAATGGTAAAGGAAGAGTCCCCTCTAGAAGGGCTGGGTCCCTAGCTTGGGCCCAGAGGACGTAACCTCCGTCTGCGAAATTGGAGACTCGGTGGTCCCTTCGGGATTGAACCAAATCATCAGGAGTAAGTAAGTGGTCAACTATCTACTCGTCTTCCGTCATCCTAGTTTCTATGTTTTCGAAGATCCCACAACCGAGGTCAACTACAGTTGTAGACGGGAACACTCGGACAACTTGATCTTCCTTAGAACCTTCAGTAAATTAGGTCGAGAGACTAAAAGGTATCCTTCTTTGATCGGGGGTCTCTCCATCTCACCGACCGGGTCTCGGGGGGTCGATCCTTTCCGTTGACTTTTACCACTCCTATCTCCCAAGAGAGAGTGGTCGGTTGACACAACCGCGACTTCTGTTTCCGTTGTCTTTGTTATAAGGTAGAGTTCTGTTAGGAGTGGTAAGAGCCGTCATCCTTGTTTACTGTCTTAATGGGGCTGAAACATCCATCTTATTTGTTTCTGGTTCTAAGACGACTCACCATCTCTGATATATAACTTGACCCTTCCACCCTCTACCCCGTCTCATTGACTTTTGCGACTCAACCAGGAAAGAAGTAAAAACCTTTCCCTTTTCAACCCTACTTATACAATACTACATTTATATTATTATTATATTATACTTATACTATTACTGCACTATACTTATACTATTACTATACTATCCTTATACTGACAGTAAGTCTCTTTAAACTTAAGAAGGTACATCGAAGTCTCTTCTCTTACTTCGGGGTCGTTTTCGTTTCTTACTTTTATACTTAGACCCGAGTTATCCTCTCTATCGATAGACTAGTACTCTTGAGAGTGTTTCATCTTCTTTGACCGACTCCCCTGTCACCCGAAGGTCAACGATCTTCCCGGACCCGTGGTAATTCTTCTGGGGTCTAGAAGTCCGTGTCAACCTGACCTACCGGGGACTCAAAGGAGACTTCTGACTATAAGTCGTCAAGATGCGTTTCCCTTGAACCGTAACCCGAAGGAAAGAAACTTTGGTCTTCCTCAACGAGGATGGGAGAACCGACCTCCGTAAGAGGGGTCACTTCAGAAGGGTTTTTACTGTAGCTTTTCAGAAGGTGAAGGATCCCTATACTACTTCTCTTTACCGGAATCCAGTACACTGAAAGTATCCTGGACACTTTGTGAAGGATATGACATTCGAATCCCTACACCAAGTCAAAGGCCCCTCACAATGTGTTTGAGGAGAGACCCACTAGGGACTCCTCTCCGCCGATGGAGTCACGACCTCTATTTCGTCACACCTCAGGCCCCCTACCTGACGTGCTGGAGAGTTTCAAGGGCGGTCGGGTAAGATCGATATTAAGATACTATTTTGGTAATCTCCCAGGTCTCCACCAAATCGGAGTAAAGAGGGTAGGACCACTAACTTGTGTAAAAAAAAAATTTAGGGTATTTGGGATTCGGTATTAAGAAAGTGTCGCCTCCCTTTCTGTCTTGTCAGTACGTGTCAAACTTCGTTCCCTCAACGCCCCTCTCCAATTTCTCTCTCCTTCCGAACAAATCTAACGCCAACAGAAAAAAGCAAACCCCAACTACCCCCCTACAATTTACACTTCAAACTACTGACTTGTTTTCGCCTCGTTTACTCTTTTTTTCTTGCACTTTTTTGAGTTTGGACGTCAAAAGACTATGTGTCTTTCCTTTGGGTTTGAGACGAGTAATACCGCGTATAAAGACCGCCTAGTATTGTAATTTAATGTCGGGACGTCGGAACCGGTCCTGACCCCTCAAGAAGGGTACACGAAGGTTAATTCGCGCAAACTTCAACGGGACCTATAAATAAACATCCCCTAAATGACGTGTCTTGCTAATTTCAAACAAGAACAATCCTCAAACCCCGATCAGACCCCCGTCCCCTCTACCTTTTCTTCTCTCAATCGATCCCTCTTTCCCCCTGCCGGTCCCATGGGGTACTTATGCACACATACAATCTTTCACGTGTGTTTGTGTGTGTGTTCTCGGGAAACAAAATTTGTACCCCTCCCAAGCTGTAGAGACGGGCACTAAAACAAATATCCTTTAGGAAATATTACGTGCAAATCACAAAGGTATACCTTAAGAGGATCCTATAAAGAGACGTGGGGGGAGGGGGAGGGGGAAAAATAAACCTATTCCGTTCTCTTTTCCCTGACATGTAAGGTTTCTAAGTATCAGTAAGGCCTAGTTTAAGTTACCTAAAACCGTTCTCAACTTTTTGGGTCTACGTCCCGAAGTCGGAGGGCGACTCGGCGGAGGTCGACGCTCACAGACCACCTCCGTGAAACATTTTAGTACTTTTGGGATAATTTAAGTACTTTATACTATATGACAGCAAAGTCTGATTGAAAGGTAACTTGACAGGTACTTCTCTCTTAAACCAATTGAACGACTTCTTCCCCCTTCACCGTTCCGACCCCGTCCCACCCCCGGGTCTCCGCGACAACTCCTTTCGTGTCGCCACGACCCTTAAGATTTCTCTGACGTGTGACCCGCCCACACCCCCCGTACCCTCGAGGAGATCTGGGGTCGTCGTGGGTTGAAACCTTTCCAAACTGAGGAGAGTCTCTCCCCACAGTGGGACTGAAGGGAGGGACAGTTCAACGACTGGTGGGGTGACAGTGGTCACTCGACAGTTCTACTGAAAAAAAATCTCGCGTCCGTTGAGGTCGATTTGGTCCCCTATGACAATCCAAGGTAAGGGAACAAAATATCGACTTCCCGGGTCCTATCTCTCTCTCTCTTCCTAAACGGACTCCAAACCGTTTAATTTTGGCCTCCCGAGGACTGAAGAGAGGTGGAAGGTCGTGTCTGATCTGTCTCTTCAAGCGGAACTCGTGGTCGCGAGAGACGGAGGTTAGTCTCGACGACTGTACCAAAAAAAAAAAAAAAAGCGTTCTTGAGTGTCCGGGTCTGAGGGGAGTCGATACTTTACTGGGTGGGATTTCCTTAACCTGTGAGAATCAAGTAAAGGATAACTTGATATTAAGTGTAGTATTTGATAATGTACAAATAAAAGTTTGTTTTGTCCCACTCCTGAGGGACCTCCACTGAACCAAAACAAAAGACCTTTGACGGGGTCGTGTACCGTTACCGTCAAGTGTGCACACACACACACACACATACACACACACACACACACACCTCGAACGGAACGTCTTTCGGTTCACCCCGGGAAGAAGGGGTCCGGAAACCGTGGGGTCCCTGGGCTTCAGGTCTGGAGGCCTTACCTTCCCAGGTGTCTGGTAGCACTGAGTGAACAGTAGGTTTGTCAACAGGGATTTATCCTTACAGTATGAGACGTCCGTCTTGTAGAGACTGGGTCGAGAGTCCCAACCGAAGTACGTACCTTTACTAGTCTTATTTTTAACTGAAATTAATTCGTACATGTCACCGAAGGGACCACCGAGTGACCATTCTTAGGAGGACGGTTACGTCCTCTGTGTCCAAGCTAGAGACCCAACCCTTCTAGGGGACCTCATCTTCCACCGTTGGGTGAGGTCATAAGAACGGACCTTTTAGGGTACCTGTCTCCTCGGACCACCCGACGTCAGGTACCTCGACGTCTCAGCCTGTGCCGACGTCGTTGACTCGCGTCGCGTCGCTCACACGTGTCGCGCGACTTCGTGACAAGATTCCCGAACGTTCTCAATTTGGCAGAGGAGGATCACTTATCTATTATGTCATTATGATAATAGGGGTAAAACGTCTACTCTTTTGACCCCGTTTAACGGGTTCCAGAGTAACCCCTGATTCTAGTGAATCGACTGTATCAATGACTCAGTCATAAACTTGGAGTCGTTATCGTGGGGTGAGGTCATGAGAACGGACCTTTTAGGGTACCTGCCTCCTCGGACCATCCGACGTCAGGTACCCCAGCGATTCTCAGTCTGTGTTGGCTCGCTGAAGTGAAACTGAAAAGTGAAAGTACGAGACCTCTTCCTTTACCGTTGGGTGAGGTCATAAGAACGGACTTCTTAGGGTCTCTACCCCCTCGGGCCACCCAACGGCAGATACCCCAGCGTGTCTCAGCCTGTGCTGACTTCACTGAATCGTTAGTCCGAGGTCTCGGATTCGAGAGTTTACTGGGTGATGGGAGGGATGGGGTGGACTGGGGTGGGGTGGGACGAAAGGGGTATGTCTTTGTGTCTGGATTAATGGTCACTCCCCGTGATTCCAGAAATGAAAGGGGAAGAGTGGATGGCTACCTCCATGTGAAAAACTTTGTTTGTGAAGTGAGAGTGGAATGGTAAAACAATACATTCATGGGGGACTCACACCGTTACTTAATTCAGTGATTATAAGATTCGGTCACGAAGTGTCTGACATGACTCGTATCTTTAAGGGATCGTCAGAACGACTTTACGTCCAAGAAGTCGTACAAACGTCTCCTCGACCCTCAGGTGTCAAGATTGTACGACGACCCGGTACCTCCGTGAACTCGTCCTTCCGACGTCCGATAAGTGGACTGACGAAGGGAGGTGGTTGCCTCTGTAGCGGGTTTTCCGTGCGCGCACCCTCCGTCGACCCTCCCGGTTCCGGTAAAGTGACTGAAGTGTCGACACTGGGTCTGATCGGGAGGACGGCGGACAGTCCTCTCGGTTGTCTAAGGGTTCGAAGGTCAGAGTCCGGGACCCTGTGGACCCCTTCCACGTCTCAGAGACCCCGGTACTCTTCGGAGACTGACTTTAGAAACGTCGTCGACCGGTGTCGGTCCCTGGACGTCCTTGTCTAAGGTCTCAGAGATGTAGGGGCCGTCCCCTCCACTACTCATATACCTTAGTGACCCCAGTCCTTGCCAGTCGTGGTTACGGAGAGGGTGTAGAACTTTCCTTCGACGACCGGTTCCCTGTGACCGGGTCACGCCGTCAAAGGTGGAAGAACGACCGCTCCAACCTGTCTGGAGATCGTAAAGACGAAGGTCAATAAACTGTACATTTAACTCTCCTAGTGTGGTCTATGAGAAAGTTGGAAAGGAGAGGAAGGGTAGGGTTAGATACTCAGAGATTTACGGACGTGTCATTTATTTCTAAGTCGGTTAACAGACGTACAGATTTATAGGACTACAGGACAGCGGTTACGGTGTATAGTCCTATAGTTTACCTTGGTCAAAGGAAAGGTAGACCTCCGCCTTACGGTATTTGTGTCGAGGGGGCACTTGGACCCGTGGGGTAGGGGGGAGGGGGTGTAAAACTCTTTGTCTGCGTCCTCCAACTAAGGGCGTCGGTGGTTCGGACCCGGTCTCTGACCTTCCACCTCGGATCAGGGGTCCCGAGACGAAATGTCGGGTTTGTGCGTCATAACACGGACTTTCGAGACTTCCGGAGGGAGTCGGTTCTCTTTGTCCGTAAAATCTCGTCTTTCCCCGTCGTGAGCTGGGGACCGGAGGAGGTAGGCCGAGAGAGACTGTTTCCCTCTGTCTCGTAGTACCGGACCATTCCCCGTCCTCCGGGTCACCTACCGACCAGGACGTCTCGACCCGAACCTAGGAGCGTGGGGGTCTAGAGTTGGAGACACTATCAGTCGTAGTGACACTCACAGTAACGACCCCTGTTGTGTGTCCGCGTCTCTTCCCTCCGCTATTCCACTTCGATAAGGAAGGAAGTTCACTGACAACCATTATTTGGTCTATGAGGGGTCTAGACAGGAAGTTTGACTATCTCAGGTTCCCGCGGAGACCTTGGTCGTAGTAGTCTGCTGTCTTCCAGGCCCCGAGATTTGGTCGGGACAAGGTATCTTTGTTCAGTACTCGATAACTGCACACAGTGTAAGTCAGTCGACTCAGCGAGTCAGTACAGGCTGAGAAACGCTGGGGTGTCTGACGTCGTGCGGTTCGAAGGGACAGGTAGTGGTTGAGGGGCTCGAACGAGTTTGAGTACAGGGAGCGTAGTCACTACGGTAGGTTGGTAGAGTAGGAGACAGCAGGCAAAGTAGAGGACGGAAGTTAGAAAGGGTCGTAGTCCCAGAAAAGGTTACAGTCGAGAAACGTAGTCCATCGGTTTGATAACCTCAAAGTCGAAGTCGTAGTCGAAAGGTTACTCACACAGTGTATGTAGTAAATTTTAAAAAATGATTTTTTTCAAAAATTTTAAAATCACATAATGTAGAAAATTTCATTATCAAGATTGATTAAAATTATTGTATAAAAATTAAATCGGATTATATAGATTTCATCATAGTAAAGTTGTACATTAGTTGTAATTTTTAATAATTACTTTTTTAGTGTAAGAATACATGTTTCAGAAACTCTAAGTCACAAGTAAAATGTAAATGTTGTATAGAGTTAAAACTGATCGGCATAAAGTTCACGAGTCATCCGTACACACCCGTCACTACTGAATGGTTTGTCACACCTATGCCTTCTTGACCAACCGTGGAACGGTCACACCACCGTCACCCATCGTAAATCGAAGAGGTAGTAGAGGATGTGGTGGGGGAGTCGGTCAGGTTTATTATTAGGATAATGATTGTTATTTCGGGATTCTTATTACAAGAATTTATGTCACTGATCCGTAAAGGAGTCCCGAAGGGTCCACCGGGACGTTTCTTAGACGGACCGTTACGTCCTCTGTATTCCCCACACCCAAGCTAGGGACGTAGTCCTTCTAGGCGTGAGGTCATAACAACGGATCTCTTAGGATGCCTGTCTCCTCGGACCATCCCATCGTTTCTCAGCCTGTGTCGACTTCGTTGAATCGTGTGTTCGTAAAGAAGTTAGAATCCGTTTTCCTAAAAATCTTTTCAAACGATAAAAATAACAAGAGACCATAAGGTCGATTTCTCCTTACGACCCGAACAAGACGCGTACGATGAACTCCTAAAATTGTGACGGGGAAGGGTCGTTCTGACAACGGGGATTCGAGGAAGTTATTTTTTACAAACCTTGATACTTACTGGTTACCTCTTCTGGTTTTTTTTTTGGGACGTCCTCGAGGAGTTGACTACTTACAAGTCACAACAAACGAAAAATTTTTACGCTAAATTTCTTCCTGGAACTTGTGGTCTCTTCTCCCTCGACCATCCTATCTGACGGACCGATGTCCCAAATCGTGTCATTCCCGTCACCCCGGTCTCCCTACCGTCTCTAGTAAACGATGGTCTCATTCGTCTCTAAACCCCTCGTGGTACCATGTCTGAGGTCGCGTCCCATGACCCGATCTCCTGAGTCACTACGTCTCGCAATCCCCCGAACGATATCGTTACTCCCTAACTTTATATTCCATATAGTGTCTTATAACCCGTAATCGATACTCCGAGTTCCCTAGGACCCCACTTCCCTTTCGTCTCAAATTTGTCGGGTACAGGAGGAGGTTAGTCTGTCGTCATGAAGCCCAGAGGGTGTGGTCGAAGTACCGCCCGGACGGATCGAAAGAAGTCAGGAGTAAAATAGCGCTCCTAACGTTCCAGGACGAACGGTGTGATAAGGAGGGGAAGGAGGAGAGAAGAGAGAGGACCTACCCAATAATGAAGACGGTTCTCTTCTTCAGTCCTGTCTACCCACTTGGTCCCTCTCACCCCGGACACTATGGTCCGGGAAGTATTGAGAACCGTGGAATACTTAGAGAAGGAACATTTTTACACTCAATTATAAATGATCGGACTATCCGACCTCCGACTTGGTCTACAGAAGATCAAGATTTAAGACCTTGAGGTCCTTTGTTCGGTTCTTAAGATGTCGGGTTCAGAACGATGGTTTCACTCTGAGGACGTGTACCTAAAGTACCGAGTGGTGGCGGGACTGAGGTGACGGGAACCGTCGCCAGTGTGGACAGTCTTGTCCAAGGAAGGTCCACAGGTGGACAGTAGGAAGGGGTACGGTGTTTGTGTGTGTGTGTGGGTGTGGGGATGTGTCTCTAGGTGTGTATGTGTGTGTGAGATATGTCTCTACGTGTGTGTATGTGTGTGTGGATGTGTCTCTACGTGCGCGCGCGTGTGTGTGTGTGTGTGTGTGTGTGTGTGTGTGTCACAGGAGGGTAGAGACGGTCGGAAATTGGGGAGGTCTTTGTTTACGAGGAAAGGAGGTCTGTATTGGGAAAAGAGAAAAGTCTTGAACGGGTCTGTAAATAAGAAGGTACTTTGAAAAGACGTAATTAGTGAGGTTTTAGACTAGTGGAGCACATAAGTTGGTAGGGAAGGTATTAAAATGGATGAAGGAGTTGATGAAAAATTCGATAAAGGAACGTAATGTTTTTATTATCATAAGAAATGTGGGAAAGTCACACAAACGCAATAGACACCTTCATGGTTTGTATACAATATGTTTTCCGTTCTCGATTAAATTTTACTCGATTTTTGACTAGAGGTGTTACAGGGGCACTTTTTAATCACTATGAAGTGAATAAATCGTAAATTGTTACACTGACTGGAATGTGATTCGTGAAATATACTTTAGACAGTAAATTAGTCCTTGGGATATTCTATCCAATAAATATAAAGGTAAAATATCTCAAAATTTTTCGACACCGTATCTTCCAGGATCTTACATTTCATCCGACTGAAGTGTGGGGTGTCAAAAAGGAGGTAAAATGTGATAGAAAGGTAATTGGTTATTGATTTGACTCCCTGTGTCCGTAACTCACTAATGGACTTCAGTATACAACTACGGTCTTTGGTCCATGAAAGGTGGTTCCAGTCTGAGAAAGTTCGAAACGTTAACCTAAGTGGGGAGTTACACTCTCTGTAGTACCTATGTCTTTTGTCGTTTCTGAAATTGTTGTTTCGGAGTCAAAGGGGAAGAAATTCTTCTTTTATCGTCATTCATGGGTCGTCCCAACGATACTCCTACTCTTGGTTCTTCTAAGAGTCCGCAAAGGACGTACCTGGATTCATGAGTCACCGTCGGAGGTCGGAGAAGAGAGGGAGAGTCGGGAAGGGAGAGGGAGGGTGTGTGAGTCCACCGTAACGTCCGTAGTAGTAAAAAGTTCAACGGACTGAGTCAGGAACCCTCGGTCGTAGTATGACTCGCGCGACGGGGATCGTCTACGTAATTCTTCTAAAAACGGTGGGACTGTTGGGAATTCTGTCACGTCTTTACCCTAGTACCCCGGGTGCAACGAGCACGAAGTACCTTCGGGAGGACGACTCGGCACATCTAATGTAGGTTCTTTTTCTTTCGGTGTGTAGTAGTACCCACCTCCACGCCCCACCCCATCTTCCCTTCCCCGCAACCCCCCTCCTCCGGAGAGGGTCGAGTGTTCCTGGGAGGGGGATAGTCGGGAGGGAATTTGAGGTGGACACGTGGGTCAACGGGAGAGGATAGGGAGGTACCGTCGTACTCCGATTTAATTAATTACACCCATTTGGTACACCTTTACAAACCGAACGGTTCGCGAGAGCCACTCAAACTTTATGATGACCTTCGACACCTTTAACCGTGTCGATAGACCTTGTTTTAACTAGAGTGGGGGTCCTACGGACTCTAACTCAAACCAATTAACTATGTATACGTCTATCTCGTCCTAGAAGTAATCTTTGAACCACCTATATAAAGTTCGGGAATATTCCCTTGCCTCTCAACACTCTTAATTTTCGTTACCTTTTCTGTCGCTCCTACCCCTAAGAGGACGCTACACGATTTCGGTGTCTCTTAACGGGTTCTCAATTGCTCTCTCGACGACGACGACGATTCAACGAAGTCAGCACAGGCTGAGACATTCTGGGGTATCTGCCGTCGGGTGCTCTGAGGAGGCAGGGACCCTAAGAGGTCCGTTCTTATGACCTCACCCAACGGTAAAAGAAGAGGTATTGCTCTCTCTCCCTCATGAATATTTCGCTCTACGTGACCCGATCCAACTAAACCCAGAGACTCTCCGTTCTTAGTCAGGAGGGAAACATCCCTGTACATGAAACCGTGTGTACACACATCTCTACACGAAGGGAAGGGGTCTGTCTGAGTAGAAACGACGATCGAAGAGGTACCCCGAGGACTACTTCCTCCTTCTCCTTCTTCGTGGGAGGGATCCCTCACTATTCCGAAGTCCCCTTGTACTCCAGAAGAGGTCCGTTCCACGACCCAAACCAAGGGAGTATCGACAACAATAGTCAACCCCAGTCGGTCCTTTTCGTCTTGGTCACCCTCGAATCTATCTATCTATCCCTGTCTGAATAAGGTTCCTTGACCGAATAACGATACCCTAACACTCCCGACTAAACCGTTCAGGTTTTAGACGTACCCTAAGAGCTCGGACGTCACTTCGACGATAGGTGTCCATTACCAAGAAAAAAGGGTCTTTTTGAAGTCGAACATTCAGAAAAACTCAGTCCGGGTGGGCCTAGTACATCTTCCGTGACCGTTGGGTGAGGTCACAAGAACGGACCTTTTAGGGTACCTGTCTCCTCGGACCATCCGACGACGTCAGGTACCCCAGCGATTCTCAGCCTGTACTGACTCGTTGAAGTGAAAGTGAAAAGTGAAAGCACGCAACCTCTTCCTTTACCGTTGGGTGAGGTCACAAGAACGGACCTCTTATGGTCCCTACCCCCTCGGAGCACCCGACGGCAGATACCCCAGTGTCTCTCAGCCTGTGCTGACTTCGCTGAATCGTCGTCGTCGTCGTCGTGAGCCTAGTATGAATGTCAGTCAACTAATACTGAATATAATACAGTAATAATCTAATACTGTTGTTGTATTAGTCGACTAATACCTGGAATTTACGTCGATGTTTCGTGGAAGTGTTGTTGTGGACTATTCACAAACTAACTCATTGACCCCTGACCTCGGGTCTGTTCGGCTACGTGATTCGATTGGTAGTGTCGACGGACGGGAGGGGCGGTCCGTCGGGTCGAGGAGATACCAGTTTGGGAGTTGGTGGAGGACTTCAGAGGGGAGGAGTTCATTGAGGACCTCAGGGACAGGGGGTCCTTACCGGAAACTCGACAGACGGTTGGTTGGGGTGGACTTGGAGTCTGTCTAGAGGTTCCGCCGACGGACGCACTGAAGACAGACACGGAGGAAAGAGTTCGCTCAACGACTTGCTAGAGAACCGAGTAGAGGAACGGAGGTTCAGGTACAATGGGTCACTTGAAGATTCGATACATATTCCGGTCGGGAAAGACACGATTTGGGAAAGTATCGAGGGGGTCGAGGACCACTAGGACATTAAGAGGGGACGGGTGGACTGGTAGAAACGACGCTGGTGGGACACGAAAGTACCAAAGACCTGGTTTGGGTGAGTGGGGAGTTAGGACTACTTTGGATAGGAGAGGAGACTGGTAGCGGGTACAGAAACTAAGTGGTGGAGAAGGAGGGGTAACTTCTGACCGAGACTCGTGTGGCAAGAGCCCACACCCTTCGGGGAAAAGATCTGAGGGAGTCGTGGGGACGAAGGGACGTGGTCCGTGTGTAGAGAGACACCGTACTAAGGGATGGACGGTAGACGGGGAGGTGTTAGGTTACTCGTAGAGTGGAGACGGGGGTCGGGGTTGGGTCGTGTCCGGCGTCGTAGACAGACCGAGTGTTTCACACAAAGTAGTTATACCGACTTAATTACTCGTTCTACAAACGGTCATTTTAATGGGTCACGGGGAGACAAAGTAGTAGTCGAGAAGATCGTCGTGAGGAGTGAAAGAACGAGAAGGGTATCAAGGTAGACTTTAAATAACTCCACCCCTTTACTATAAAAAGGAAAGGGAGAGGGAAGGGACAGTTAAATTCTTGACAAAACTCGTTATTATCACAGTACTGTTAAATACCGTATTTTTTCAATACCGGACTTTGACACCCCGGTCAAAGTCCTTGACTTTTTCGTGTCCTCCAGACGTCGGTTCTCCCACTCTACCCACCCCACCCGTTCCTCCGACCTACGACCAGACTGCTCGGTAAGGGAACCTCCGACGGTCCTCGGAACCGTCCCAAGAGTGTCCCCTCCATGTCCGAGATCAGTATAAAATCTTTACGAGAGGTACCTCGTACCCGTCCCTTTGGTCGATGGGTCGCAAACGTTTCCCACTCCCTACTTTGATCCGTCCCCGTGGGATCTCTGGTCCTTTTAGCCGTTTTAAAGGTCAAGTTTTAGACCCTACTTTTTATCTTTTGGACGGGTATGTTCGTCCACAACTCCGTAAGAGTCTCCCATTTAATGAAACGTCAGGGTTAGAAACGAGGTAAGTAAGTTGTTCATAATAAACTTTACACTAAAGAATATTCAGATCTCTATTGTTGTTACTCTTTCTGTACCAAGGAGGGATCCCTCCCCTCATGAAGGAGGGTTACCCTCCCTGTTTGTCGTTTTTTTTTTTTTACCCCCAAGGATCTCACCACCCACCACCACTCGCACACCTCCTTTCAAAACGA
Source organism: Capra ibex (assembly GCA_006410555.1). Lineage (NCBI taxonomy): Eukaryota > Metazoa > Chordata > Mammalia > Artiodactyla > Bovidae > Capra > Capra ibex. Next base: position 43,600,130 of record SJYO01013871.1, read on the forward strand.
CCCCGACGACATCATTTCTCCCCCGGCCTCCTACGTAGAGACTCCTCGGTACCGATTCGTCCCCTCCCATAAGATTCGTCTCCCTTACTGTGTATGTTCACAGGACCTCATGCGCACTCGAACTGCACAAGCCTCGTTTCTTCCTCTACTACAGTCTCTTCGTCGGCCTCAGGTCCAAGATTTTCGGTCCACCCACCTTCTCGTGGAGACTGAACATAGACTCAGACGACCACTCAGGGGTCCCTCGTTCCCATCCAAAGGTCGACGTATAGGCTTCCTGGTGACTGACCTGACTTCATCTTCCGTCTCTCTGTCCAGGACCAGTCTGCCGGCAAGTGTATTACACCCTCTCTGTACTATTAGGGGATTCGAACCGGCGGATCGTTGATCCACTACTCTTTGTGACTAACATGTACACTGAAAATCCTCTGCGATTATCCTTATTACCAGGTAGACCCACACCTCGTCCTCTCTTACACCCTGGACTCAGGGAGACCCGGGTCAGACAGACCCGGTGGTATTGTTTTACGGTATCTGACCCACCAGATATTTGTTGTTGGGACGAGGAGTGGTCACTTCCACGAATCGGCACAGACTGAGAAACTCTAGGATACCTGACATCGGATGGTCCGAGGAGTACCTTAAAAGGCCCGTTTTCATGATCTCACACAACGGGAAAGGGAGAGGTCCCCTAGAAGGACTGGGTCCCTAGGTTGGGTCCAGGGGGTGTAACGTCCGTCTGTGAAGTGGTAGACTCGATGGTCCCTTCGGGGATAAGGAGTGTCAAAACCTACAATTTTCAGTTTCTACTTCCTCGGTCCTCTAAACTCGACACCACTCTGGACCGAAGGACCAAGGACGTGACACAGGAGCATACCTTCTTTCCTGATCCCTCCGGAGACTCCGGAGCAAGTATTCCCGTGATTAGGGTAGGTACTCCCGAGGTGGGAACTCCGGGTTAGTAGAGGGTTCCGGGGTGGAGAGTTAAGGTAGTGCACACCCACTCCAAAGTTTTGTAATTAAATCTCCACTGAATTTCTCAGTCAGATGACGACACTCACTGACAGATAGAATGACTCTACCCTCTTGGAACTTCCAACCAGTCCAAACTCCTCCACGTCCGGTTGGCTATGTGTGGGGGGGTCTCTATACGTTGTGTGGAACGTAAAATGGTGAACCTTGGAAGATATATACCCGTGGGTACGTAAGTGTGTCGTCGACACTGAGTTTGTATGGTAGCTCTGGAAGTTCACAGAAGACCAGTCTTGACTCAGTCGTCTCCAAACGACGAGTCACACCTAAACGGGTCCGAAAGGTCGACCGCCTCACCATTTCTTAGGTGGACGGTTACGTCCTCTGTGTTCTCTACACCCAAGGTAGGGACCTAGTCCTTCTACCTCATCGTTTACCGTACGCATACACGACTCAGTGAAGTCAGTGTAGGTTGAGAAACGCTGGGATACCTGGGTGCTCCGAGGAGACAGGTACCCTAAGAGGTCTGTTCTTATGACCTCACCCAACAGTACGGGAGGAGGTTCCCTAGAAGAACTGGGTCCCTATCTTGGACGGACGTGGGGAATACAGAGGACTTAACCGTCCACCCAAGGAATTGTGATCGGGTGGACCCTTCGGGTCCTTTACCGTTGGGCGAGGTCATTAGAGTGAACCTCTTAAGGTATCTGTCTCCTCGGACCGTCCGATGTCAGGCACCCCCAGTGTTTCTCAGTCTGTACTGACTCTCTAAACGGGTACATCGAATAAAGATAGTGAACAACGGGTAAGATTACACATTAAACCTCGGAGAGAAGGGACAAACTTTAGAAAGCCGTCTCTCCGTTTTTCTGTAAACTCTGTTTTTCTCGAATAAATTTTCCTCGTACTACCCCTCCCTCGTCTCGGAGTAGTGGTTCTCCTCCCCGGTCAAACCTTCTGACCCAGGGGGTGGGACTTAAAGAGGATACCGACAGAACCAACCAGACATAGTCGTCCCGTTTTACTACGGAACACCCCCCGGGATCCGTGAACTGAAAGTATTCAGGGAAGAAGGTATTTTTTTTAATTTTTAACATAAAATACTGACGCAACCATGACTCTACTCGTTGACTTGACTTGACTTGACCATGACTCTATTTATATTAGGACCGACTTAATATACGTAAAAGTGAATACTAAAAATTTCTTTGATTTCGTAAAAACGTCTGGGAATTTTCATAGGACCCGACACGGACGATACGGGTTACCCTTTCAGTGAGACACATGTCCTTCCCTTCCTCCTATCCAGACCTCCTCGAGACCTGTAGACCTCTCGACCCGGGAGTAGGACTAAAGACCTGTTACTCGAAGTTCTCGGGACTAGTCGGGGAGTCGGAGAGTTCCGGAGACAGAGGGGTCGAAAACCTCCCGACCTTAAACTGATAGTGATCCGACAGATGACCCGAAGGAGTCACCGAGTGGTCATTTCTTAGGTGGACATTCCGTCTTCTGAACCCAAACTAGGGACTCAGCCCCTCCGGGGAACCTCTTCCCGTACCGTTGGGTTAGGTCATAAGAACGGACTATTTAGAGTACTTGTCTCCTCGGACCACCCGAGGTGTCCCAACGTTGTCAGGTATCCCGATGTTTCTCAACCTGTGTTGACTTCACTGTTCGTACCGTGTCGACGGATGATTCGTCATTGAAAGGTTCTAAGATTGATTGCACGTGTCTGGAGCTCGAAGTAAAAATTGAAAGACTGGGGTTCTCTTCCGAGAAGGGGAGTTGATGTTATAATTTGAACAAAAACAAAAGACCTAGAGGAAGAGGGTAGTTTAGTGCACGACCACACAAGTCGGTGACTAAAGGTTTTTCGCCAGTATTTTGGTATTACTCATACCTCTATGGTTGCACTTTTACTGTGTCTCTTTCGGTATTTGTAAGTTTATTTATATATTTATATTTGTTCAGATATTTGGTTTGGGACCTCCATAAAATTTGTGTATTACATCGTAAATATAGAGAATGAAACACGTCGTCTTGAAAGTTTCCTTTAAGTAAATTAAGATAACGAGTGTGGGGATTGGGGGTAGGTCCTCATTAGCGATTATTGGTCACGTTAATGGCGGAGGGAAGACTAGCTCTCAAGTAAAGTTTTCGAGCAAGAACTTAAGTAATAGTACTACCTTTACTCGACTTAGTGTCACCTACACTGGTATACTGCTAGGGGAACGAGAGGAAGGTCAACCTAAGTCACTCTACGGACGGTGTCGGGACCGGGACTGGACGGGACAGACAACGTTTGTATCGATCAATGGACAGTTATGGACCGGACTAAATTTCTTCGTACAGACCTCAATCCTTTTCTCGAGATAAAACAACACTCGAGATACCCACCTCCCCGTGGGGACCCCTTTAACTGATGTCGGAACGACGAGGTTTCCTCGTCTTGGACTGTCAACCAGTCGTAGAGGTCGACCTTTACCTGTTCTAGTGTGACTCGTGCGGGGGTGACCGGGGGTGACCGGGTCGTGAAAGTCCACGAACGAGTAGGTTTTGGGAGGGGTGTCGGGGTTCCGCTACGTCCAGTCTATGTCTCGGACACCCCGAAGCACGTTTTACTTTGATACCCCGGGGACAGGTTTCTCGTCCTCTTTAGATTTTCCTTTCAATGAGTTTATATTTTCAAAAGGGTGAGAAGGAACCTCACCAAAAGAGCGAGAGAGTGGAAGAACCGGACAGTACCACAAAAATAGACTATGATATTACGACGTGGTCGGTCCACTTACGTCTGAGAGAGTCTGTGGTTCCCAGGGTGGGACTGTGAGTCGTATGTCTATTTCCGGGTGACCGATGGTCTAAGGGTTGGGGGTTGGAAGTCTACGTGTGTGGACGGGGTCTCAACTTGGTTCGAGAGCTGGGGTCGGAAAACACTTGTCACTGGGGAGTTCCTTTGCCGGTGGGGACCCGGTCCTAAGTCAGCCATGGTCCTTACCGGTTCTACGGAGTCCCCGTGGTGGGTCGAGACTGAAGGGTGGAGACATGGACCCGTGGATCTGTGTGGACACGTCTCTTCCGTCGTCGGGAGTGGTATACGCCCCGTTTCTCCCTCTTCGACTCGTTTCAGTACCCATGGGTCTCTGTCCCCTCGTCACTCCTCTCTGGTCCCCTCCGTCGCCCTCCATCGCGGTTCACACTCGACTCCTAGGTTCGGAGGGGTGGAGCACTGGGTGAGAGGATAGTCTGAAGTGAGTGTTTCGTGTTTAAGTTCTAAAAATTATTGAATCCCATACACTCAATACTTCTCAAAGTTCTACCGTTAATATCTCGTAGTTTGGAGTTCGGGTCCGGCAGAATTCGAGTTTTCGTGTATGGGAGAGTAACCAGCACACGGGTACTTCGACTGAAGCCCGGTTATAATTGGTGTTAGGAGTAAAACGTGTACTCTCTTGAGTACCGGTTTCAGTACCACGACCCTTCACCCCACTTGTGACTCTGAGTCTGAGTCAGTAGACCGAGGTCTCGGGGTAGGAAGTGGAGTAGTGATGCGACAGGAAATAAGGTTGCTTAGACCGACCAGGACGGGTCCCCATAGTCGTGGAACGATGCAGTAGAATACCTTGTCCGCTTTCTCTCTCGTGTGGGGTTGTGTGTGGTAGAATGCCTTGGTCCGTGGGTGACCGACACACTGTTACCTGTCTGGGAATCAGAGACAGTCGGATTGGACGGTGTACGCCCACAACACCCCTTTTTTGTGCCTCAGTAGTTTCAGGTAACATATCTTCGTGGCCCCAGTGGATTTTATCTCTTCTGTCCGCTCTCTTTGACTGGTCTCGGTAGCGGAGGAAATGCCCTGAAAGGGGTTGGGGAACGGTCCGTTGACTGGGGTTGGAACTTAGAGGTCTCTCCTGTCACCCGTACGAAACATTACCTCGACGAGTCGCCGGTGTGTCTTTCCCTGTTCCAACCTGGTTAAGTCGTGAGTCTAGTGAAATCATTACAAAAGACTTAGACCCACGTTCACGAAACTAGAGTAGCCGATTAAGGTCGTCTCAAAAGAAGACATAAATCACGCTACCCGATCGCTAGGTCTCCTACGGGGGTCGGGTCGACTGTAGACACGGTGACTCGTCTACCAACGACTTACTTACGGTAACCTCCTTTTAAGACGTACTACAAAAGGGGGTTTACGTAGCTAGTCTGACTGGGTAATCGTTCGTGACGAACCCCTTGCTTGTAGTTTAGACATTATAACTATAGTCGGTCCCAAAAACCGGAAGGAGTTAGTTATCTTTAACTGATCTCCAGTGTGTTCTTTAGGTCCGTTCCGAAGTAAACCCGGGGACGACGTCGTTGTCCCTCGTTCTCGTTCATTGTTCAAGGGAACAAACACCCGAGGGACTCCCTCACCCGTTGAAGAAGAAATATACCCCACTCCCATTCCCACACAGGTGCACGACCCGATGTTCCCACCGAAGTCACCAAACAGGTGGGGAAACACCATATTCCACGTCCCCCACACGAATCATGGACCAAAACAAGGACTGTGGGTCAAAAACGAGGGTCGAGAAGCCTTCACCTCCCAAACAAAGAAACCAGAAAACCATAGAAAACCAGGTCTTAAACGGGGTTGACGTGTTCGTACGTCAATAAAAATCAGGGTATATCAAAGAAACGTAAAACAACGAGTTCCTCTGTAAACAGGTCCACGTTCTTAACGTCGTGACGTCGTTTCCCAGGTCCGACAGAGTCGAGCTACTCTGTGTCGGAGCCACTGGGTGTTCGAGAACTCAGAAAGGACGACTTGATTTCGTGCACTGTACACGAAGGAGCCTGTTCCAGCCCCCGTAAAGGAAACCAGAATAGTTTCTTCGACGATGAAACCGTCCCGACAGACTTCCTAGACTTGCCAGTCTCGAAATAGTGACCGGTGACGTCGTTGAGAGAGATCCACTCCCCCACGCACCGGTATGTTCTACGGGTTCCCAGAGACGGTAAGACCCTAGACCTCCGGACAAGGTCCTCACAGTCAAGTGACGGATCTCGTTCGGTTTGTATGGGTCTTTTAACGGTCTTGAAGCCGAGGTTTGAAGTCGGTTCCTGCAAATTAAGTATTTGAGACGTTTCGACGACTACTCCGGACACTACCAGTCCCCAACAACCCTGACACTTTGTTCCGTCGTGCACACTTCACGAACCGTGTCCGGACCGAGTGTCATGGATGACTTCACGGTCAGAGACTTCCCTCACATTAGACAGAGCCCCTCCCGATCACTCGTCTTACTAAACGGTGAAGAAGGACTTCCCATACCTGAAGAGACCACCGAGTCTGCTGTTTCCCAGACAGATGTTATGTCCTCTGGACCCAAGCTAGGAACCCAACCCTTCTAAGGGACCTCTTCCTTTACCGTTGGGTGAGGTCATGAGAACGGATCTTTTAGGGTGTCTACCTCCTCGGACCACGTCCAATGACAGGTACCCCAGTGTTTCTCAGTTTGTGCTGACTCGCTGAAGTGAAAGAAAGGACTCCCCATAATCTTCGATAATAAACGGGATCTCTCCCTGTCATACTCCCGTAATCTGTGAGACTATTTCCTTCATCCTCCCATCTATTTCTTCAGACTCCGTCCGACTCCTCACGTCTAGTACCTGTGACTTGTGAGTAAAATCGTCATCTGTACCGAAGAGGTGCCAGACCGAGACCTGTGGGATTCCTGTCTCAATCACACTCCAGAGACGACATTGTATCTTGTGTAGATGGGAGTCTAAGTAAAGACGACGGTGGTCGGAGGGGTCTCTGAATTTTGTACCTTAAGATTACCACGTGTATCTAAAGACAAGGGACCTCTTTGAGTCCAGGAATGTCTCTAGTCTTCTGTTATTTTTTTTTTTTTTTTTTCTTAGTGAGTCCCAGAAAGTTTCTCAAGAGGAGAACTAAAAAACAAAGAACTCCGGTTTGTCGGACATGAAGGAGGAACTTTTTCCGTCTGAGACTCACGAAAGAGGTCTCGTTTTTAGCCAACTGTGAGGGGCGACTACCTAAGTTTGTAAAACTGACTTGAGTAAGTTTAAGGGCAGTCAACTCAGTTAACTACAGTATAGTTTATTGACAGTCGTGTTGGTCGGTTCAGCTAATCTGTGGACCAGAAAAATCAATCGACTTGAACAATACAGATTTTTGTTTTTGTTTTTTTTAGTTCTATTTTTATCGACTAGCTAAATCAATCGTTTACTGATTATTTAAGATAGTTTTCGCCTGTAAAAACAGTTTGATGAAACTAAAAAAAGTGATGATTAGATGATGTAGATGATTTTAGGTAGTCAACACACACAACGCCCCTCCCCCACGTCATAACTTATCTATACAGTCGAACGACTTGTTCGTCCGTTCACTTGTAGTCTTTACTTTAGAAGACTTTCTACGGTAGTCTTACCGGTGTTATAGTACGAGTTAGTAGGTGTTATTGCTACTCTTTACCCTAGGACGTTTTCTAAGCTGTCTATTGGGGATTAGTGTGTTGTTAAAACACAACTTCTGGTAAATAGGTAAAAGGGATCTTTAAGGGGAAGGACAGAGAGTAAACAGGTATTGACTATTCTTTTACCCCACTAACGGATCTCAGACTTACACGGACCTAACGGGTAGTTGTTTGTTCGGTTACCGTTCACGTGGCTTTTGACCTTCAATCTTAAATGACCCGGAGGAACTTACAAGATAGTGTGACTTAATTAAGACTTTCTACACTAAGGATGGGTTCAGGCCTCCTAATACTCTTTGAGTCACAACCTTTATCAGGTAAAAACTGGACTTTTTCACTTTTCATTTTCACAATCAGCGAGTCAGCACAGGTTCAAAACCACTAGGGTACCGGACATCGGGTGGACGGAGCGGATAGGTACCTTAAGAGGTCCGTTCTTATGATTTCCCAATTTTAGTCCAAGAAAGAACCAATGTTTGTTTTGGAAATTGCGACCGGAAACCGTGAGACGAAGAGACGGAAATGAGGGGAGGGAGGGATCGTCGAGGGGTGGAGGAGGATCTAGGGGAGGGTCCTAGGACCTCGGGATTATGACAGACTCTCGAGAGGGGACTCCCCCTTGGTAAATGATCCGGTTCAGTGTGACTCCCTACAAACTGAGTGACACGAGAAAGATCTCGACGAACAAAGAGTTGTCTTCCATGGGCTTCTCCAGATACAAATCGAGTCTTCTCATTTAGTGATTGCTGTATGTCACCAGGGAGGTTTGATCGTCCCCTAACCAAAAACCTGGGGTCACCTATGGTTTTAGACGTCTACGAGTTCAGGAAATACATTTTACCGTATCACGTCAGACGAGAGACATAGACCCCTTCGTCTACGGTACCATACCTCTCGGTTGACATTAAAGTCTCAGGTCCACAGTCGTCTGTACCAAAATTGTTTTGGTCCATAACACCTCTCTGTAGAACGAATTTCTTAGTCTCGTATAAGTGAGAGTCCCTATAAGTATGTCTTAATTTACTGGGTGAAACCAAACTAAGTTTAAAAGGTGATCAGTCTAAAAAGAGGACCAGTATCTGTAACGACGTTACCCTTATTCGACTAATAAATAACGACCAGTGTATGGTGGATGTTAAGTGAAAAGGTTAAAAGGACACGACGGATATGTCACGGTGAAACAGTCAGGGACGTCAAATAACTGACATAAGACTACCGACCCCATTTGTTTAATGAAGTTGTTACCGACACCAAGTTTTTCCCGTAACGAACGACCCAAGATTTACTACCTGTCCACACTCTAGGTTAACCAGGATTACAGTCCTTCGTTAAGTGGTAGTGTCCCCCGTCCCATGACATTGGGTAGGATAATCCCTGTATTAAAACTTACCATGTATTATAGATGGAAAAAAATTTTAAACTCATAGTCTGTTATAGGTCTAGTTTACTAAAACGTTTATTTTATAAGGTTTAAAAGTTCAGATGAGAAAATCGTGTGTGACTATTATATGACGTGTCTTTGTTGAGGTGAAATATTTACGTCATTTTAGTGGTTATTGGTTCTTCAAGTGTAATAAAGTAATTCGGTCCCAAGTAAATAACCTAGATCCCGTCTAAGAATCTCGTAGATCTAGATTCTGATACACATTGAGTCACCAGAGACTTAAAGAAATGATGGGTTAATATGGTCTTTTATAAAAACTCGTCCGTGGGGTTATACCAATAAATTAATATTAAATATAAGTAAGTGCATATCGTCGGTTATACAGTTCCGTGGTATGTATGAATCCACTCCCAGTAAAAATTACTGTCACTTACATTTAGGAAATATTTCAGTTGAAGTGATAAAACTGGGAAAAAACCGGATTAAGAGTAGAACCGATTAATCCAACGGTAACGGAAATGAAGGATTACACCGACTATTACTCAAATATTAGTCTTGACTCCTTTGTTATCAGGGTAGGGAAAGAACCTTAAATACACCCGAATAGAATAAGTTAGAAAGAAATATTTGACTTCAGAGACACGTCCACAGTAATTAATTGACAGGTAAAACACATTTAGGATTTTTTTTGTGTATCTTGAAGATCATAAAAGATCGGTGTAGGGTTACCTGACAGAATACATGGCGAGTCATACTTATGGGGGTAAATCCTTGGTGACTGAGATCAAGTGGAATTTTGTGTCCGAAAAGACCTCTGTTCCCATTTCTCCCAGTGACTCTGGTTTGGTCTGACTTCCAGGACGGGTCCTCAAAACCGTTGGACCCCCGTGACCCTTCGTGACTTCTCAGTTTTCTCCTATACTGGGATAAACGTAAGAATGTTCTAATACGACGTACGTAGATCCTCTTACCTAGCACCTCGTACGTGTCTATAGTCCTCCACATTGTCCTCTTCACTATTCCAACGTCCGAAAATTTACCTCGCTTCACCCGTCTAAGTGTTCTATCATTTCTAAACCAATAATTAATTTGGGCGGGTTCCAATTTGTTGGTCATCCGTCGTCTCGATTTAAATCTAGGGTCCAGAGGAGCGAGGGTCATGTCACTAAAAAGAAGACTAAACGGTACAGTCTCTTGTGGACCAGGGAGACAAAATAGGAGGGACCCCCTTCGACCACTAGCCCTCGACTCGGGCCTGTCGTCGGACGTCAAAGGTCCCCCCACTACTTCCTTCCGTCGTCCTTTCCTTTTCGTAATGGAAGAGGTCTACATAAACAGAAATGTCCTAGGTACTCCCCCGAGGTACTCTCAGACACAAGACCCTTAATTTAGGGTATAACTTTGTTGTGTGAAAGGGCACTGTCGTTTGTCTTTGAAGTTCTTTGACAAGTAAGTTTGGACGACGACATCGACGATTCAGCGAAGTCAGCACAGGCTGAGACACGTTGGGGTACCTGTCGTCGGGAGGTCCGAGGAGGCAGGTGTCCGAAGAGGTCCGTTCTTATGACCTCGCCCAACGGTAAAGGAAGAGGGTAAGTTTGGATCCGGAATGACTTTTTGTATTGGGTGGGACGACTTCCCACCTTTCACTATCCATGTTCGAACCCTCTTCCTCTTTACCCGAGAAAATGAGTGAAGGTGGACCCACGGGAGTAGAGAGGAGACCGGACAGACTTTAGGAATAAACAAATACGATTTTTTCAATGTAGAAGGTTTTTAAGGAAAGAATAAAGGGAAAGGGAAGATAGGGGACGAGCTTGAGACTTGTGACTCAAAAAAGAATATCGTAAATAGTCAGTTCCAAGTGATGTACTTTGTCTTTTGGGATGTCAGTAACATTCGTTTTTCCCTAAATTGTATACATAAATAAATCCCGTATGTTTTAAACTCCGTCTCGACATTCTCCCTCGAGAGATCCAATCCGGTCTTTAATGAGGACCTGTGATGTTTTGACTAAATGGAGACTCTGGTGGTGACTTTGAACTTAAGTTTTTGGGTGTTGACATAAGGTTTTTAGTCCTACGGTCTTAGTGTCAGTGATGTGGATGACGAAGAGTTTGGGGGTTTCGACCGTCGACTTGAGGGACGTAGTATACAAGTACTGGACTGAAAGTAGTGTTTTGTCAATTTCTGACGATGTGAGAATGGAAGATTTAAAAAGGATTTATGAAGATTAACTTTTTTTTTTTTTTTGACCAAAAGAAGATTTCGGATCGACGTTCCCTTCGACTGTTAAAAATAAAATTGAAAAGTCTGATAACCCATTTTATACCATGGGACCTCAGAAGGTTTATTACGTTGGATGTAGTAAAAACGTACAGATTGGTAGGGAATCAAGGGTCTCTTGTCTTTAGTATATAAAGTACAAGAAGTACCCATGTTGTGTTGTTTACTCTCCGAGAACAATTCCTTTCGGTTTATTAGTTTACTACCTCGTGAAATTGACACAGTCATGAAAGAGTGAAACGAAAGACTAAGATGAGGACCTGAATTCACAACAGAGACGGAGGAACTTCCATTATGACCAATCATGAAGAGTCCATACAGGGATGTCTTACTCGGTGTCCGGACCTATATATGTAATGAGTTAATCACCCGACTAACATAAAGTGTCGACTAAGGGTCAGTTATAAAAAAGGGTCTTTTTAAAGACGGGGTACTCCAAGTCGACTATCCTTTGTTTAAAGGACGTTTTCACACTCCGTTTGCCTACAAAAAAATATCCAGGACAGTAATGTAAAAACGTCGTCTGATGGAGGCTCGACCGTTCGTTCATGGGAGACGTGTTAAGATGTCCCAACGATATCCCAATTTATTCTATTGTATCCCATTGTTATGGATGGTACAACATCCATAAGTTATCTATAACCAAGGAAGGAAGAGGGGTTCTTGGAAAAAGAGATAATTTTTTATACGGAAAGATATAAGGACGATTGACCGATTAGTCTAGGAACTTCTCCATATTTACCGACCACATAAGTAATAGATTACTACACCTTGTTTAAGGGGTTTTGAGTCGTCGAATTTTCTTGTTATTTGTAAATAATAAGAGTCTTACAGAATAGGTCCTTAGGTCCTCGTCGTGTTGACACAGTGAGACTGAATTCCAGAGATTATTCTGTCGTCAGTCCTACAGTCGTTCCGAGTAGACTTCCGAACCGACCCCGACCTCCTGGGTGAGAGTTCCACTGAATCGACCACTCGACTACGACCAACAACCGTTCTCTAGAGTCAAGGAGAGGTACTCTTTAAGGATTTCAACGAACTCACAGGAGTACTGCACCGTCGTCAAAGGGGATCTCGTTCACTCGGTCTTCACGTTCCGACAGAAAATATTGTGTCGGAGTCTCCAGTATCTGGTAGTAAAGATGGTACAGGGCGACAAATACGTCTATTCGAGGCTCTATGTTCATTCACTTCTCGCAACTCGGGGTGAAACCTCCGACTCGACGGTGTAAACTATTCTCAGATTAGATAATCGAGAAAAAAGAGACCTATCTATTTATTTCTATCTACTACTCAAACTTAATGTTAATTTCTTATTTTACTTTACCATATTTGGAATTCTTCCGTTTTTCTTATTACCATTATTTTAATCATTTGTGACTATTTTCATATTTTTTTGGTTAAAGGAGTAAAAAGAATCTCTTCTACATTAGTTATAATGGATTCATACTTTAGACCTTAAAAAAAATTGTTATGACTTAAGTACTAAAAAAAGGTTTATTAAAAAGACAAAAAAATCGGAATTTCTAATATTTTTCGTTTTTATAAAGGACACTATTTATTTGTAAATAGACTTCAAATCGTCAAAGAAATTAGGTAAAAAGAAAACAACTACAGTGTTTTTTAATTTATATTATGAAAATTGAATTTTTTTATCGAACATTCAGTACTAGGATAAAGATCTTTTAATAAGAACAGACAGGTAAAGAGACCGATGAACACTTATATTCTCAACAAACCTTCCTATCAGGGGGTCACAAATACTACTGGAAAAGACGTAGACGTGTTACCTTATTCATAAACGAGAGAAAAACATGAGCAGTTATCAACTTCAAAAGTGTTACTCATATATACTAAAACACTTGTACTATTTCTCCCCGTATTTAATTTTCTTATACTAATAACCCACCCGATATAACAGTTGAGTAAAAATGACACATAAGCGTTTTTACATGTATAGAATTTTGAAGTCTTAGGGAACTTCTACAATATCTACCCAGTAATCAAAAATCCCCGTAAAAGGATTGAGAGTCGGAGCACTCTACATTATGACGGTTTCTGTCACCACCCAAGTCTAGGGGTCACTCGGTAAACAGAAGAGGGTTTAGTCACTAGGAGTACACGTGACGATTAGTTTCGATCTGGGGAACATCTCCGTTTGGTGACTAGTTCCCCCAGACACCTTCGGATCTTAGGACTCATTTAGGGTGAAGAATTAAGTGCCAACCAACGTACTCGAAACACGTACTTCCTTAATCCTTGTAATAGTTTTTTACTTGTGTTAATAGTACATCTCTTTTCGGAATCCTCTTTTCTCTTCACGGATCTTTTGGACTTTATCCTTTCTTTTGTCCGATACTCTAGGACAGTGTGGGTTAAGTTTCCAGAGAATTTTCAACTACAATCCCTTTGTTACTATAATTTTTACAGATGATTGTCTGTTCAAAGACCGAAGGTACTGAAAAAAGTGGGAACCAGATACTACCAAAGAGTGACTCGTAAACTGACCCTGGTGGGGAACAGTATATCCGAACAGGACTTATAACTTCCTGAAAATCGGAAGGGTCAAAAAGAGGTTTTGTAAGATCACTACGGGGAGTAGTGACTCTGGTGGAGGTTTTGGATGGGATGGGAGCACCGTTGGTCTGTCAGGGTAGGGACCCGGAAATGTCCAATAGAAGACCGAAGGTAATTCAGTTCTTCCCGAGAAAGAGTGAGTGACAACTTAGAGGTCACTGACCGGTTGTCATCCACGAGTTGTCTGTGAAAGTTTACTTTGTCGTCATAAGTTATACTCTGCACGATGTCTCTTTGAAACTTTCTAATTGTATAGATTTATAAATGTGATAGTTAGGTGAGAATTTTAGGGACCACCAACCTCAGAAATCTTAAACACCTGTTGGGGTATTGTACGCCCACTTCCCTCCATCCTTGACTGCCACCAACTGTGGATGGTTCACGATCCGTCACGTGATCCGGGAGACGTGCACCGGAACGTTCCGTCAGTGGTTGTAGGACGAAGTGTCACTCCCGCCTGGCCCAGGCTGCACCGTGGTGCCACTCGCCGTCTCGACCTCAGACCGACTCGAGGTCTAAGACACGTGAAAAACAAGGCAGGGTCACCTTGAACGAGTATTGGGAGTGGGGAGGAGAGTCTATGAGTTCTCTTTTGTGTAGAAGCCTCTAAAGTGTTGTCGAGTCAAATGAAAGGTCACTACAGGTCTGTTTAAGGTAGGGAAGTCTAAAAAACCGGCAAATTTATATCGGTTGAATCGAGAGGGTAATGGAGTCAGTTCGGAGTGCCCCAGTCTCCTGTTCGTAGAACCGTTTACACAAGTCGGTGAAGGTTTACGTGCGTAAGGAACAGTGAGTTGACTCCGTTGGGGTTCACTGAAGAAACCCGTAGACTTCTTTCGAGCAAAACAGTCAGAATAATCAGTATTCACCCCTCGTTCCCGTCTTACTTCGACCTTAACAATTCGAGACCAAAAGGAAGAATCTATCGACCGGGTCCCAGGTAAAGACTCAAGTCTACTATACGGTCCTCGGTGCGTATCCGGTCACTTCTCTTCACGAGTTAAGGAGAGGAGGTAGGAAGTGAGTTGAGTACGTTCACCCTCCTCCCTCCTTCGGTCCGGTCCCCACACTGTCACACTTCCAGCAACGGGGAAGTCTCGTCTCTGTTGACCGAGGCCCCGTAGCTAACCGGAGCGGGGCAGTCAGACGGACGGAGGAGTCGGAAAGGAAATGCTGGTCACATAGTCACAGAGAACGCGACACTGAAGTGAAAGAGTAGTCAGGAGCGGAGTCAGTGTGAAAAAGAGGGAGCAGTAGAAGAAGGAACACAGACCTTAAGAGGTCAGGAGGTGAAAACGGAAGGGGAGACGGGTAGGGTTGTCATAAAGAGAAGAGTGAGAGAGGTGCTTTCCAGGGAAAGGTATAGTCCACCCTTAGAGAGACAGGAGAGGAGAGACTCTCAGGGTGATTAGCGAACTAGGTGGTCCCCAGAAGGGACCACGGAGGACGACGGAAGTCGGGGGTAACTTCGAAGACCGTTCCGAGGTACTCCTGTGGTGGTGGTTTCGGGGGATTGAAGGTGATTGGGGCCACACCCCGGTGCGAAGACAAGAGAAATCCCGACCAGTTTAGTTGTCGGGAAGACACAGAGGGGAGAAATACCGAGAGTATATCTAAATGTTCCGTTCCACTCGTAACCTAAAGTTATAAGGTTGTTGACTTACTCGGAGACAAAGGTATCCGTCATGTATAAATAAAGACTTTAGCACGGTGGGGTGTTGAGCGAAAGAGCCCTCATCCGACAACGATACTGGACACGTCCAACGTAAACCCTTCGTCCCTGAATCGAAGAGTCCAGTTCTGTGTGTGTGACCTTTTCTGCCCACAAACTGTACAGGAAAGTAGACCTTTGTCTCCTGCATCTAATGCAAATTGAGATTTATTGGAGACAAAACTAGACCCAAACGACAAGGATAAAGATAGACCAAAACGAACAAACGACTTACGAACCTGGGGATTTGTCTCCAAGACTTTACTTACTTCTAGAAAAGGTCCGGGAGACGGTGGTACGGGTCCACTCTGGGGAAGTGAACACGGGAAGTCTGGACTTTCTCGTCTGGACCCCGAGAACGAGTTTACGTCTAAGACGAAGACGTCCACCCCGACTCGAGGACATAAATCTTGACCTCGACTACGAGTAGTGAGTGAAACTGGTCTGTCGTTCCTGTCTGTGTCTCTTGATCCAGTCACATAGAGGTAGACGCGATGTTCAGTCATTGGGACCCCTCAAAACTTCGTAGAGTGCGACATGGAGGTCTGGTGAGTCCAGTCTTAGAGACCTCTTCCTCGGGTCCTTCGTCGTAAAAATTTCGAGGGATCTCCTTCTACTACTGGTACACGACAGTTCAAACTCCTAGAGCCGAGAGTCCCAAATTTCCTTCCTCTTAAGTGTAGACCGACTTTCCTTTCCCCTCCACGAAACTTTTGTTGAGAAGGGATGAATCAAGGGTGGTTTGGTCGACTTTTGTTACCGAACCCAAGTAGTACACGTCTTTTACCGAATACACTTCGACTAACACTTCTGACCCTCTGACTCCCTTTCGGCTGAGGATTCGTGTAATGACTCTTCATGACAGACTTCAGTGTCTCCTACCTGTCCGTCCTCCGACGGGACCCTCTTAGGTCGGGTCGACTAGGAAGTCGACTACGAATTCTTACTTGGTAATTGACTGAGGAGCGGGGGAGAATAGTCGTGGGGAGTGGACTAAGATTTGTGGAGGTGAGACAGGTGTCTCCGGAAGTTGTGAGTGGGCTGAGACAAAATGGACTCAATGCTCCGAGGTCCCTGTCGTGGACTACCCTAGACAGGATCAAAGACGTCGGAGGGTCCCTGTCGGACTGAGGGGTGAGATTAGTCACAACGAAAATCTTTTGTTTGTAGACACGTCCTTTCTTTTAATAGTTCCAAAACAACTTTTCTTTCCCCCATCGAGTCTCCGGAATGCCTGTACGGTTTACTTCGGGAAACCTCTCGAGTTCATGTCTTGAGAGAGGGACGGTGTCCCGACCTGATGTACGGTGGGACCAATGTGTCTCACGGTCGAGTGTGCCACCAGGTCGGACTTTCCTTCGTACACAAACATGTGTGACGTAAGTTTTTGGATTCGGTACATGTCGGTCCGGGAACCAGAGACGGACCCCCGTCTCCCGGTATGAATCTCTTCTCAGGTCCCCAACAGTCAGGTCCCAACAGTCGTCCCAACTGTCACTACGTCCTTCTTGGGTCCAGGCCCGTAATCCGCCGTCCCAGTCGGGGTCGAGGGCACAGGTGGGGTACACTGAAGTTCGTCGCTGGTAGTGACGAGACCTGGACATCACTCTCCTCATGTGACGAGATGGTGAGAGGGGTGCGACACCCTAGCAAACTCCTTTGTTTACGTCACTAGGAGTCCTTCCACGAGACAGTTCATACTTTACGACACACGTACTTCGAAATGTCGTCACGTCTTAACCGTCCCAAGTATCACACTTACGATACACACACACACACTCTCTCTCTCTCTCTGCACACATTAAGAACACGATATTTTGTCTAGGGTTGGTGGTGTGTCCAGTCTCACGGAGGCCTACCAGTCCTCCCGTAGTACCACTACTGGGCCGGTTCGAGTCCTGTCCTAGTCCCGTCTATTACCTCTTAATGTGTGTACGGTATCTTAGCTCGGACTCCTCCGGCACCCCGGCCACCTCTGGAGGGGGTCCTGTCCTCGCACACGAGTCCAGGTCGGGACTCCGAATCGACACCCCTCATTCCTGTCCACGGTGGAAGTCACGACGAATCGCAAAGGGGTTTCTTCGGGGTTCACTACCCCCGTGTGCTATGGAGGAGGGTCCGTTTGTGTGGATTTCGTCGGATATCCAACGATGTCTGAATCTCTACCAAACAAAAAAAAAAATTCATTTTTGGAACGTGACATGAAAAAATATACGGTACGAACGAATTTATATGTCGACAAAGGATGGGTCTGTAGGTCTCGTCGCACGACAGGACATGAGACCCGGGGGCAGTGAGGGTCCGGGTCTCACAGTGCAGGTCTCCATTACTCTGTGGGTCTGGACCTCGCTGAACCTTAGAAAAACTCGACACCGCACTGGATGGATCACAAAATTCTAGGAAACAGGTAGTGGTCACCCCTCGACCGGACCGGGTCTCCCTCTCTTATCTGACTGAATCTGTCTCCGGAGCTTCCTTTGTTGCGACCGGACCATTAGTGACTACAACCGTGCCACTCCTTCCTCAAGGCATGGACCGAGTACCTTCCCGGTAGGGTGAACTTTTCACAGTCGACTCTTCCCACACCACTCGGGGAGACTTACAGGAAGGTTTGTGTTCGATTATGGATTCCTTCTCTAGTTTTCAGACCAGAGAATGGAGACGGGGTGCATCTCAGAACTCTGAAGGTCGTCTCCCGGGACCAATTTAGGGGTCAACGTCCGGGGTCCGAACCGGGACTCTTTCTCGGATCTTTCTACGTCGGGGGGTCGTACGACCGGTTGTCGGTAGATTGGGGTCTGTCAGACGTCTCCCGGGTCTCTTCGACACAGAGGACTGAGGGCAGGTGGGCCGGACTGGGAGACCGGGGTCACTCAGTCCGAGGAGACTCGGGTGTAGTCTGAGTGACCCGACCTCGACGGTTCTTTTCGAGACCCGGTAGGGATTGTTCTCCCTCCCGAGTCGGTTGGAGAATGTGTTAGCCGGACTCTCGTCGTGGAGAGTGGAACCGGGGCGTCGACCGGTCCGGGGAGGGGCGGAAGGGGTCAAATAGACAG
The DNA here is from genome assembly GCA_006410555.1 of Capra ibex. Classification (NCBI taxonomy): domain Eukaryota; kingdom Metazoa; phylum Chordata; class Mammalia; order Artiodactyla; family Bovidae; genus Capra; species Capra ibex. The sequence continues at coordinate 43,618,595 of SJYO01013871.1, forward strand.
ATCTCTGGTCCGGAGAAGACCGGAATAGGGGAGGGACCAGAGGGACCCCTACCAGGTGGTCGGGTACCCGGATAAGACAGGGGTAAGGGTACAGGTGACTCGAGGTGTGTCGACTAAAGAAGGAAAGTCGTCGATAGGTGACCGAGTCCCTAGTGGGGCCTCGGGGACCGGGTCCTTGGTCGGACTGAGTCGTTCCTACTCACTGTAGGGACGGAAACCAGGGAGACAGTGACATAGTCCTGTCGTCTCTCAGACCCCGGAACTGACCATTTTTTTTACCTTCCTTCGAGGTCTCCAGGCAGGGTCTCTTTCCTTCCGAACCTTAGTTGTAGACTTCACGTGAGTACACTCTGTCCTTCCCGTAGACAGGTACGGGTGTCCTACCTGTTTTGACCTTGGGTGTTACCCATTTTGTGTCCCCGAGCTATAGTCAAGGTATCCAGGTTCCCAAAGACCATTAGTCTCCATAAGTGTCAGTCTTGTCGGGTGGAGTGTCCCGGTCCCCTGGGGACGGTTCTCAGTCTCCGTGAGTTGAGGAAGTAACAAACTCTCTTCGTAGTCAAGTCAAGTCAAGTCAGTGAGTCAGCACACGTTGAGAAACGCTGGGGTACTTGGCGTCGTGGGGTCCGAAGGGACTCAGGTGGGTTTGGATACAGGTAGCTCAGTCACTACGGTAGGTTGGTAGAGTAGGAGACAGCAGGGGAAGAGGAGGACGGGAGTTAGAAAGGGTCGTAGTCCCAGAAAAGTTTACTCAGTCGAGAAACGTAGTTCATCGGTTTCATAACCTCAAAGTCGAAGTTGTAGTCAGGGTGGTTTCTTGTGGGCCCTGACTAGAGGAAATCCTACCTGACCAACCTAGAGGAACGTCAGGTTCCCTGAGAGTTCTCAGAAGAGGTTGTGGTGTCAAGTTTTCGTAGTTAAGAAGCCGCGAGTCGAAAGAAGTATCATGTAGGTATGTACTATCGGAACTGATCTGCCGGGAATCAGCCGTTTCATTACAGAGACGAAAAGTTATACGACAGATCCAACCAGTATTGAAAGGNTAGTCAGGGTGGTTTCTTGTGGGCCCTGACTAGAGGAAATCCTACCTGACCAACCTAGAGGAACGTCAGGTTCCCTGAGAGTTCTCAGAAGAGGTTGTGGTGTCAAGTTTTCGTAGTTAAGAAGTCGCGAGTCGAAAGAAGTATCATGTAGGTATGTACTATCGGAACTGATCTGCCGGGAATCAGCCGTTTCATTACAGAGACGAAAAGTCATACGACAGATCCAACCAGTATTGAAAGGAAGGTTCCTCATTCGTAGAAAATTTAAGTACCGACGTTAGTGGTAGACGTCACCAAAATCTCGGGTCTTTTTATTTCAATCGGTGACAAAGGTGACAAAGGGGTAGATAAACGGTACTTCACTACCCTGACCTATGGAACTAGAATCAAAAGACTTACAACTCAAAATTCGGTCGAAAAAGTGAGAGGAGAAAGTGAAGGTAGTTCTCCGAGAAATCAAGGAGAAGTGAAAGACGGTATTCCCACCACAGTAGACGTATAGACTCTAATAACTATAAAGAGGGTCGTTAGAACTAAGGTCGAACACAAGGGAGGTCGGGTCGCAAAGAGTACTGCATGAGACGTATATTCGATTTATTCGTATCCTATACGGAAAACAAGGATTCCAAGATCTTTAATACCTTTGAGAGGAAAAGGTATTAATATAGTTAACGTTTCAGAATCCTTTTTAATTAGTTCAGTTATTTATTTTGGATGATTAGTGAAAAGGAAGAGGTCTTGAGACGTTGGAGTCATTGAGTCAACCCACTTTCTACTACATTCTGGTAAACTGCAAGTAAGGAGTGCTGTTCCAGTGGTCGTCTAAATTTGGGTTATCCAGAGTCCCTCCCCCGAGAAGCTGACACGTGACTAAGTGTGGTTTTTGAGTTCTTCGGGGGCGTCGGCGTCCGAGAAGAGGATTGACGTCCTTACACGGTCCCTCCCACGTCGGAGAAGGGCGACCCGTCCCTACACAAGAACGTAACGATGGTCTTTGACAGAAAATCTCTTTTCTCGGTCTTCTTAAAGTTTGAGTCATGTTCTCTCACCCACGGTACAAAAGATACAACCCTTCCCTTGAACCCAGGTTTATATACCTGACTCCTGAGAAGTGTCAGATCGAAGATTGTGGGTCGAAGCGGGAAGGATCCCCCGACGGGGGACGAGGTCGTCCCGAGTGTTGACCCTAAAGGACCGTGTTTGGTCCGCACATAAAAAAAGTCCGTAAAGGAACCGACCTCACAAGTGGAGGGAGAACGACCAAGTTGGTTCAGGACTGTACTTTCGGACTCGGCCAGAGGCGGTCGACACCCTCCGACCCGTGACGGGACGTGAGGTTGTCGCCGGGGAGACGGGTGTGGCGGGGGTCGGGGCGGTGAAACGGGGTGTGTCTATCAGACGAGGGAAAGAGGGACAGAGACCTCGAGCCACGAGAGAGACCCTTCGGGTTCCGTGTGTCATCCATAAGTTGTCCCTCGTAGAAGTGTCTCCTCACTGCCGGGTCAGACAGCCCCCTCGGGGGAACGCCCTTGTGAACCTCTCAGGCCGAAACCCCTCTTTATCCTCCGGTTACGTTTGTCGGGAAACACAGGTGTAAAGACTCCCTCTCCTCCTCCAAGTCCGTCGGTTCCTCTCGCAAGAGTGCGGTTCGTCTATTAATACACAAGAACCTTCGTCCAAATTACCTGACCGAGTCTCGCCTCGACCCTTACCCGAGACTCCGGACGGCGGAAGTCTGCCCTGCACCGAGCCCGTCGGTAAAGGGGCAGGTCAAAATTGTTCACCGGCTGCGGAATACCTTTGAAAACTTTCCGCGAGACAAAGTCTCGTCGGTCGAACGTGAAGTAGCCCAACGAAATCGGTAAAAGGGAAGTCGAACCCTCGTGTCCTTCTCTCCTTTGACTTCTTAGTGACTCACGGATGATACACGGTTCTTGGTTCAGTCGTCATAGTGACAGGATCCTCGGGAAATTTCCCCCTCTTCGTCTCCGGGTGTCTCGTGGAGCACCGTCTCTTCTTTCACTTCGACCCGTAGATTCGAAGGCGTCGGACACGAGAAAGGTTTGTGACTGGAAGAGAAATGTTCTGGAAAAAAAACGACGTACAGAGCGGGGATGGGGTTTCGGTTCTAAGGGGGTAAACTCATCCTATTTGTAAGGGTACCGTTTCCTTGCGACACAAGGGGTCTCCTCTACGTTAGTGCAACAAGGACGACTCCAATACACCCGAATACTTTATCCTGTGACCCGACTCCCGGACCGGGGTCCGACCTCCCACCGGGGGGAAGAGACGGAGGGGGTCGACACGGGACGTTCCGTCAACCTCATTGTCTTCCTAGGGTCCCACCCTTTGACCCAAATTAGAACTGAGACATCGTTCGACGACCAAAGGGACCCAGAGACGAGGGACGTCGGTAGGGTTCCGTCGTTCGAACGAAGTCTTTCACGTCTCTCGATGTAGGTACACTCTTTGTTGAGAACCAGACGATAAGACCCGGAACTGAAGAGGTAGACATTTACCCTTATAATTGACGTGAACTCTATGAGTTTTCTTCTCTTCTATCTCGGAAAAACCTTTCTGAGACCTCTCATGAAGGTAACACGTTAGTAAGTAAGAAAAGCACGGGCTGAGAATCGCTGGGGTACCTGACGTCGGATGGTCCGAGGAGGCAGGTACCCTAAAAGGCCCGTTCTCATGACCTGACCCAACGGTAACGGAAGAGACAGAAAGGTATTAATAATTTGTATATAACTCCCAAATAATACGGAGTCCGAAAAACGACTCGTTACGTTTATGTCTTTAGTTGTACCATTGTCCGGGACAAGAATTTCCAGAGCACTAAATATGTGTGTAAGAAGTAGTTTTTTATATATTTACAAACTGCAGGGTGTCGATCTTTTATTAAGGATGAGGCCAGATGAACTCAACGTAGTGATACTGAAAACAGTAGACAGGAACTAATATTTTATATGTAGAAAGAGTATAACATTGTAAATAATTTAGTCTTATGTAGTACGTTAAAATTAACCGTCGTAAAAGAAGAAAGTACCATTCTGTGTTTTGTTATTGTGTTACGAGTCAACTATTATAGAATCTACGTCACTTTATACAAACCCCTTTTTTCAATAAAAGTTGACCTAAAAATTACATTAAGTGTCCGTGACTTAAATTGTGTTCAAGAAAGGTCTCGTAAAGATCATTTAGGTCTATATATCACAGTACTTCTAGTACACAGATCTATAGCGGGGAGTGAAGAGTAGACCTACTGAACCTTCCTAAGTACGGTACGACACAGTGGAGAACCGGTGGTCTCCCTCTCTCACGAAACTTTTCCCTGTCTAAGAGTCCGGACGACCGAAGGTGAGACGATTTCAAAAGGTCGCACCGGGGCGGTCCCGGCAGACTTTCAGTGACGTTAAGGTGGACGTCAGTCCTTCCTTTCCGGAGAAGGTCTCGGTACCTTCGTGGTCTTTCTTCTCAACTAACACATACTTACTATAAACGTCTGGATACGATTTTCGGTCGGTACCAAATTTACTCGATAAGGACCCTTACCCCTATCCGGGATCTGTCCCGTCTCAAGCCGTCAAGACGGAACTGCATCTCCACCGGGGAGTTCAAGAGTTCTAGACTCTGGGTGGCACTAAATATTTCAATGGGGTGAGATGGTCAATGGACATCGGAAGGTAGGAAAGAAGGGGGAAAAGAAGGAAGGGAGAAAGAGGAAGTGACTTGATAAATAACCTGTGGATGATGAAATAAAAAGACCCGAGGTTTTAGTGACGTCTACCACTAACTTCGGAACTTTAATTTTCTGTGAATGAGGAACCTTCCTTTCAATACTGGTTGGATCTGTCGTATAATTTTTGGTCTCTGTAACGAAACGGTTGTTTCAAGACAGATCAGTTCCGATACCAAAAAGGTCACCAGTACATACCTACACTCTCAACCTGATATCGCTTTCGACTCACGGCTTCTTAACTACGAAAACTTGACACCACAACCTCTTCTGAGAACTCTTAGGGAACCTGACGTCCCTCTAGGTTGGTCAGGTAGGATTTCCTCTAGTCAGGACCCATAAGTAATCTTCCTGACTACAACTTCGACTTTGAGGTTATGAAACCAGTGGACTATGTTTCTCTACTGAGTAAACTTTTCTGGGACTACGACCCTTTCCGACTCCCGTCCTCCTCTTCCCCTACTGTCTCCTACTCTACCAACCTACCGCAGTGGCTGATCTACCTGTCCCCAGACTCGCCTGAGGTTCTCAACCACGACACCAAGTGCCTCAGCGTTTCTTAACCTGTGTTGATTCGTTGACTTGACTTGACTTGATGCACGGTCCGAGACACGATCCTCGATCCTCTATGTCGTCATATTCCTTTTGATGACCCAGGGTACTCTTGTACACTGTCGTTTGGTAGTTTCTTCCGAACAGGTTGTCCACTGTTAATTCCGTTTCTGACTCCCTTCTTGTCCTCAATAGGTCCATTTCCCGATTACTCTTCGGAAGGTCCGTTTGCCTGGTCGTAAACGTCTCTGAGACTCCATTTTTCACGATTTACCTCCGGTCACACCCCGGGTCTTTACTCCTCGTCCTCTTCGTGGCCTGTCCGATTACGTGTCACCGCAGTCACTACGTCTCGAACTCGCGGTACGATTTCTACACCGAAAGGTAGACATCGGTGACCTCCCTAAATTCGTCCTTTGTACTCACCTGAATTTACAATTATACTGCTTAAACTGACGACACCCCGTATCGAACCACCTCTTTAGACCCTTCTTCACCCTCATTCGTTGACCGTCGATAAACCTCTTCACCGTTCTCCACTACCATTGATTCACCACTATAACCCGTAGTTCCACATAAAATCTCTATCAAAACCTAACCTCTCACCCCCTCTTCCCTCACACCTCAAACTGAGGACTCAACAGATTTCTTCTTTGAACCTTCCCTCTGTCCTTAAAAGGACCCTACCCGGGAAACCTCTCTCCTTCTGTCCTGAGTCCTTCCTTGTAATACTCAACAGAGTCACATAATTCAGATTCGAAGACACTTCATTTCTTAATTTAGACGCTTAGATCAAGAGTTTCGATCCGACGTTTACAATCTGAACCCCCGGTATCCATACATCTACCCTCTATTTCGGTGTCGTCGTCCCTGGTTACTCCTTTTGAAAGCTAGTATAACTCTATGTTGAGGTACGTCTGGGTTTTGGTGGAGGGTTTCTTTGTTATTTAAGTTCATTCTGTATTGACTCGACCTCCTCTGGTTTTTTTCTTACCGTCTTCGTTCTTCCTTTCTTCATATTGATGGTAATGTGTCGGTCTGATTTCACCTTTGACTTCTGTAACACTTCTCCAACGAGGTTGTGGTTCGGGACCGTATTCGGGACCGGGTCACTACTTTCCTTTTCACAGAGTGTACCTCCTTAGTCACGTGTGTCGGAGGTCACCCAGTGTGTTCTCGGTGAATGACGAGGACCCCTCCCCTTCCTTTATCTTCGACCTTTCCCGTAACTCCCGTCTCCCCTCTCTTCCCGTGACGTCCGGTTGTCTGTCGTTATATCCGACGTATCGTTGATTCTTTTACTTGAAGAGGACCTCGGGAAGAGTCGACCTTTGGGTCCAGATGTACATGCATAGTTCCCCTTTTAAGTACACGTTGATTAGTGACGTTATTTTGTCACCCGCCTTGTCATGGTAGCCGTTATACTTTCTATCTCTTTTTTATAAAATCACTGGTCCTTTTTTCTATATAAGAATGACTCACCAGTCCCTCGAAACGTGTCGTCTTTACCTGAAAGAAGACCTGAACTTTCTTACCCACCTAAAACTTGTTATGTCCAGTACAACCACCTCCTTACCGAGGTCCGGGGAGACCATCGTGTTCACTGACCTTGTCATCCAGGGAACAAAGTCTTATCTGGAGTCTTATTTGGAGGACGCCGGGGGTAGATCGTAGTCGGTTCAAGGACCCCGAGGTAGGACTGAGTGACAAGAAAGGGAAAGGAAAATGGTCGATGTACTGGTTACTCGTCGGTTTCGGACTTTCTCTACAGACTACAAGTGTGAGTGTCGTCGGGAGAGGACCGTCTCGGAGACAGGTCGTCTATATTTGAGATGCTTAACCTCAAAGGGTCGGGTTCGACGAGGGGTTTGAGGGTCCTACGTGTGGGTCGGGACGGAGAAGATCTTTACGGACTTCTTTTCCACTCATTACAGGGAGGGTCCTACAAAGGGTTCAGCCCCACCCTCCTTCCCACCTCGTACACACTAGATTACGGATATTGACAGTGTGACCCCCTCTAAGACGGGTGGGGGGTTATGTCGAGTGTAGGTGTTAGTTAGGGAGGACTGGAATCTACCTTTTACACTGAGACACACACTATACCACAATTCCTGTTCATCTCTTACGTATGAGTTTTGTGTGCATGTTCAGAAGGTTGGTCAGGGGGTTTAGAAAGAGGAACATAGACGAGGTACTTAATGGGATAACAGAAGTTTTCCTTCGGGAGAAAGTTTCGTCCGGAAATCATAAGGAACCTGGGTCGTAGTAGTTCCGTCGTACTGATCGATGGTTGAGTCACCGGTTCCTGGGTTCTGACAATTCCAATAATTAATCTACATTAAGTCCATGGTATTTTAAGTGGAGAAATTTCATATATTATGTGACCAAAAAGTGTATAAATGTTCCAACACGTGTGTAGTGATAATAGATTAAGGTCTTATAAAAATAGTGGAGCTTTTCTTTCAGGTATGAGGAATTGTCAGTCGGGAGGAAAGTAGAAGGGGTGGAGGCTCGGGGACCGTTTTGCTGGTCAGATGAAAGACCTAAATATCTAAACGGGTAAGATATATAAAGTACATTTACCTTAGTATATTATATACGGAAAACACTAACCAAGGAAAGTAAATCGTATTGTAAAACCCAATAAAGTCATTAGTAAGGGAAAATACCGGTTATTGTAAAGTAACATAGAAGTCAACAGCAAGTCAGTAATTCAGTACAGGTCGAGAAACGTTGGGGTACCTGACACCGTACGGTGAAAGGAGACAGGAAGTGATTGAGGTCCTCAAACGAGTTTAAGTACTCGTGACTCAGTTACCACGATGGATTGGTAGAGTAGACGATGGTGGGGAAAGCGGAAAACGGAAGTTAGAAAGGGTCTTAGACCCAGAAAAGGTTTCTCAGTCAAGAAGTGTAGTCTACTTGACTGAGTAGAGTTTCATGACCTCGAAGTCGAAGTCGTACTCAGAAACGGTACTTATAAGTACCAACCAAAGGAAACCCTAACTGACCAAACTAAAGGAACGTCAGGTTTCCTGAGAGTTCTCAGAAGAGTTGGTGGTGTAAAGTTTTCGTACTCAAGAAGTCGAGAGTCAGAAGAAACACCAGGTCGAGAGTGTAGGAATGTACTGATGTCCTTTTTGGTATCGAAACTGACATGTGTAGAACCAGTCGTTTCATTACAGAGACGAAAAATTATACGACAGATCCAAACAGTATCGAAAGGAAGGTTCCTTGTTCGTAGAAAATTAAAGTACCGACGTCAGTGGTAGACGTCACTAAAACCTCGGGTTCTTTTACTTTAGCCAGTGACAAAGGTGAAAAAGTGGAAGATAAACGGTACTTCACTACCCTAGTCTACGGTACTAGAATCAAAAAAATTACAGTAAATTTAGGTCGAAAAAGTGAGAGAAAAAAGTGAGAGTAGTTCTCCAAGAAATCAAGAAGAAGTAAAAGACGGTAATCTCATCATCGTAGACGTACAGACTCCAACAACTATCAAGAGGACCGTTAGAGTTAAGGTCAAACACTAAGTAGGTCGGATCGTAAAATGTACTAGATTAGACGTATGTTCAATTTATTAGTCCTACTGTCGTACGTCGGTACAGTATGAGGAAAGGGTCAAAACTCGGTCAGTCAACAGGTACAGACTAAGATTGACAACGAAGGACAAAGGGTCCTCTGTCCATTCCACCAGACCGTGAGACTAGTGAAAGGTGTCAAACAACACTAGGTGTGGTAGTTTCCGAAAACACATCAGTTGTTTCGTGTTCATCTACAAAAAGACCTTGAGGGAAGGAAAGAGGTACTAGGTGACTTACAACCGTTAAACTATGGACCAAGGAGACGGAAAAGATTTAGGTCCAATATGTAGACCTTTAAGAGTCAAGTGTATGACGACTTCGGATCAAACTTCCTAAAACTCGTATTGGTACGATCGCACACTTTACTCGTGTTAACATGTCATCAAACTCATAAGAAACCGTAACGGGAAGTAACCCTAACCTTACTTTTGACTGGAAAAGGTCAGGATATCGGTGGTGACTCAAAAGGTTTAGACGCCTGTGTGACTCACGTCCTCAAAGTGTCGTAATAGAAGATCATAAATTTTTCGAGTCTACCTTAAGACAGTGGAGGTGATCGGAACAAGAATCATTACGAAGGATTCCGGGCGAACTGAAGTATGAGAGAGGTCCAACAGACCGAGGTCCACTCACTGGTACGGTAACACCAATAGGTCCAGTAATTCTGGAAAAAACACATCAAGAAGACACGTACAGAGACGGACAAGAGTCAGAAACGACGAAGACAGGAATGGTTTATCCAGGAATGGTAAAAACAGGAAAAACCACGGGTAGGAAGGTACTTTATAAAGGAACCATAGAGGTTAAAAGAACTTCTTTAGAGATCAGAAAGGGTAAGATAACAAAAGGAGATAAAAAAACGTAACAAGGAAATTCTTCGGAAGGAATGGAGAGGAACGATGAGAGACCTTAAGACGTAAGTCAACCGACATAGAAAGGGAGAGAGGGAACGGAAAGTGAAGAGAAGAAAGGAGTCGATAAACATTTCGGAGGAGTCAATTAGTGAAACGGAAGAACTTAAAGAAAAAGAAACATGCCAAAACCAGTGACGGAGAACATGTTACAATACTTAGAGACAGATATCAAAAAGTCCGTAAGACAGATGGTTTAGATCAGGGAACTTAGATAAACAGTAGAGGTGGCTAAATTCAGTATAGACTTACCGGATCACCAAAAGGGATGACGGAAGTTAAATTCGGACTTAAAACGTAATCGCTCGAGTACTAGACTCGGTGTCAGTCGGTGTCCAGAACAAAAACGACTGAGACATCTCGAAGGGACAGAAACCGATGTTTCCTGTATTAGTTGGACTAAAAATACAACTGGTAGACTACTAGAGGTACACATTTCAGTAGAGAACCTAACAACCTTTTCACATAAACGATGCCGGTCGCACAAGAGAACTGTTCCGAGACCATCGGAAACGGGACGAAGTAAAACATGAGATTCCGGTTTGAACGGACAAAAAGACCCATAGAGAACTGAAGGATGAAAACGTAAGGTTGGGGGTCACTACTTTTCCCCAACTACTTAGGAAAACCACTACTTTTGGAGAAAAACCAAATCAAGATCTTCTATAACATTCGGAAGTATCTTTGTCAGTTTAAGTCGAAGAATCCGTAGTCACCAACCCCGTATCTGAACCTAATGGCACTACAACCTACCAAACGGAACCTTTACCTGAACTCCAGTAAGAAAGCAAAATTCTAACATGGATAAAACCCGAGAAAACAAGTACTACTTCCGATGAGGTAAAGAAGATTCCCTAAGAACGGGTGTTATCATCTATGTCACCCGTAGACTTGATTTAAGTGGGTAAGGGTAAGAAATTAAGCGACTAAGGATTCTACAGTTACAAGTGAGAACGGTAGAAAACGAACTGGTACAGGTTACATAGAATTAAGTATCTGAATTGTAAGATCCAAAAATGTCGTAGTCGGAAGTGACAGTGGTGGTCTGTGTAGGTGTTGATTCACAACAAAGATGAAACCGGGTTGGTGAAGTAAGAAGACCTCAATAATCATTAACGGGAGGTGAGGAGGGGTCATCGTATAACTTGTGGAAGGTTGAACTCCCCGAGTAGAAGACCATAGTATAGAAAAACGGAAAAGTATGACAAATACCCCAAGAGTTCCGTTCTCATGGATCTTCACTGTAAAGACCTAGTGTACCATTCAGATGTAAGTTGTAAAATTCTTTGACTGTTTAACAAAAGGTTTCACCGACACAATCACAAATAAGAGTGGCCGTTACACGTGTAACACAGTAAGGTGGAGGAGTTGTTTGACACAACAGAAAAAATAATATCAGATCCATTTACACTACCTCTTCCGTTACAGTGGGTGAGGTCATGAGAACGGACCTTTTAGGGTACCTGCCTCCTCGGACCACCCGACGTCAGGTACCCCAGTGCTTCTCAGCCCGTACTGACTCACTGAAGTGAAAGTGAAAAGTGAAAAGTGAAAAGGACGTAACCTCTTCCTTTACCGTTGGGTGAGGTCACTAGAACGGATCTCTTAGGGTCCTTTCCACCTCGGACTACCCGACATACAGATACCCCAGTGTGTCTCAGCCTGCACTGACTTCGCTGAATCGTCGTCGTCGTTCATTTACACTTCCCTGTCGAGTGACACTAAAATTAATCGTAAAAGGCTTACCGTTTACCCCGAAGGCACCACCGAGTCAACCATTTCTTCGACGGACGTTACGTCCTCTGACGAACGTTACCTCCTCTGTACTCAAGTCAGTGACCCAGCTCTTCTAGGGGACCTCTTCTTTTACCGTTGGGTGACGTCATAAGAACGAACCCTTTAGGGTATCTCTTCGGACCACCCGATGACAGGTACCCCAGTGGTTCTCATCCTGAATCGCTGATTTGGTGGTGATTACCGTCTACTAAGACCCTGTAGAAAAGTACACGAATGACCGGTGAATATATAGAGGAAACCTTTTGACAAAAAAGTTCATGAAACGAGTAAAAATTTAATACAATGAACAGGAAAATACCACCTCAACATCAGTAAGAAGAATATCAGATCTGGTAAAGGTCTATATATTAAATGTTTAATAAAGAGGGTACCACATCCAACAGGAAAGTGAAAGAACTATTACAGGAATCTTCGTGTCTCAAAAATTAAGACTAATTCAGGTTAAATAGATAAAAAAAGAAACTAACGAATAGGAAACTACAGTATAGGTTCTTTGGTAAAAGAATAGGTTCCAGTTTTCTACATGTGGTTACAAAATTAACTTACCAAAATATCAAAATCGTGAATGTATATTTAGAAAATAGGTAGAATTCAATGAAAGACATATACTAAAATTCATCCCTATGTTAAAGTCAGAAAATTGATCACTCATCGGTGAACAGGGTCGTGGTAGCAATTTTTCTAATAGGAAGGAGGTGACTTAACAGAACTATAAGGATAGTTGTTAGTTAACTGGTATTTATATACCCAAACAAAGACCCGAGATTAAAGATATCCAGACTAAATATACAAATAAGAATTCCATTATGGTGTGGTGGAACTCGTGACCTCGAAGTATCATTCAAAACTTTAGTCCTTTATACTCAAAAGGTTGAAACAAGAAGAAAAAGTTCTAACAAAATAGATTAGACTCTAGGAACTTAAATATAAAATCCTAGGTTTGAAGTTAGAGGTGTTTTTTATTTATTTATTTATTTATTTTTCCGTTGACTGTAAAACTATTCCTAACATAGTTTTGATATCTGGTTAAACCTCTTATAACATAGAATTGTTTTAATTCAGTAGGTCAGTCACTCGTATTCGATAGAAAGAAAAATAAATTCAGAAATTGAAAAAAGTCACTACAAAACATTCAAACTCACGTGTTAAAATGTGGAGAAAACAATGTAAGTTAGGTTTTATAAAGTAAAAAAAATACGATGTATCTATCTTAACAGAAGAAATATTTTAGACAAAAACATACATATGACTAATAGATAGGACTTTTGAACGACTTAATTAAGTAATAGAGATTGTCAAAACCCCAAAAAAAAAAAAACATCTAAAGAATTCCAAAAGACATGTTTTCCTACAGAAGTTTATCTCTATCAAATTTAAACAAGAAAGGTTAAACCAAGGGAAACAGAAAAAACAAACAAACAAACAAACAATGGATTGATGAGACCGATTTTAAAGATCATGTTATACCTTATCGTCACTGTTCTTGTGTGCAGAAACAGAACAATGACTAGAATCTCCCTTTCGTAGGTCAAAGTGATAATTCACACTATAATCGAGACTTAAAAAATTAATAATCCAGTTTCTTGAAGGAAACATAAGGATCAATCAACTGACGAAAATAGTCTTTCCAACAACTTAAAAAGTTTATCAAAAAGACACAGACAACTTTATTGGTACACTCATAAAAAGAAATACTTTGTTAGATAACTATCAAAAATATCCAACTTTGTCAGAGTTTAAGAATCTTGAGAGAAACCAGTATTAGAAAAAATATAGATGACCTAAACAAAACGATCATAAACAATTCCTAAAAACGTAGATATAAGTATTTCGTATAACTAGATATAAAAGAAAGAACAGTACAGAAACAGACCGAAACTATAGTCCTATCATGATCGGAGTATCTAATAGAATTCTTCACAAGGGAAGAGAAGACGAAAAACCTTCCATAATCTTAATTAAGGAATTCGTAAACCACGTTAAGTGTCTACTTCGGTGTTAAAGAAACACCCTTTAAAATCCAACCAAACTGAAAATGTATAAAATGTTTATAGGAAGACACAAACCAAAAGAAAAAAGAAAAGAAGTAAAAATCGAAAGTAGGAAAGGGTCACCTAGAATTAGGAAAGGGTCACCTAGAAAGTGAGGTGACACCGGTCTTTTGTATAACACATACTAAAGTTAGGAAAATGATTACAAAAATTGGTATTTTTACAAAATGAATAAACTACCGGGTCGTACCAGATACCCGAAGGGTTCACAACAACAAGTCAGCGGGTCAGTACAGGCTGAGAAACACTTGGGTACTTGACGTCGTGTGGTCCGAAGGGACAGGAAGTGGTTATGGGCTTCGAACGAGTTTGAGCACAGGTAACTCAGTCACTACGGTAGGTTGGTATGGTAGGAGACAGTAGGGGAAGAGGAGGACGGAAATTAGAAATGGTCGTAGTCACAGAAAAAGTCATTCAGTCGAGAAGTGTAGTCCACCGGTTTCATAACCTCGAAGTCGAAGTCGTAGTCTGGGAGGATCACCGTGGCACCATTTCTTGGACGGACGGTTACGTTCTCTACGTCCAAGCTAAGGACGTAAGGGACCTTTTACTTTACCGTTGGTAAGAACGGACCCTTTAGGGTACTTGTCTCCTCGGACCACCCGATGTCAGAGACCCCAGTGTTTCTCAGTCAGTGTTGGTTAGTGTGTACGGGTGTGTAGGGGATATAACCTCTTCCAAGGTACACGGGGTCTTTACCATATAAGACGACGATAACCCACTTCACAAGATGGCTACAGATAAACCAGATCAAATAATCTCAACAAGTCCAGAAGATAAAGGAACTAGAAGATAGATCTATCAGATAGTAAAAAAGTTTACGTCGTACGTTCCGAAGTCAATAATAATAACTTAGTTAAAAAGGAGTGTAGTTAAGATTTTGGATGACGAAGTATTTAAACCCCCGAAACAACAATTCGTACATCACAAATATTAATAATATAAAAGAACCATCTAATTAGTAAAATAATAATTTGAAAAGAAAGAATGAGAGATCATTGTTAAAAACAAAATCGTTTTCCAGATAAAACGGTTATATTCATATCTGTGAGGTCGAAAACAAAAAAAATCATTGACAAACGTGTTATATATAAAAAGGTAGGAATGTTAGTTAAATATAAAAACTTATATTTCATACAGAGAAAATCTCTTCTATATCAACATATTGAAAAATTTAAGACAAGACGTTTAAAGATAGAAACTTCACACATTAGGTAAATGTAAATTACATCAATGACCATTCAATCCTAAATACGGACGGTAAAGCGATAAACGAAAGATATATACTATATAGAAAAGACAAATACATAATAAAGTGATGGTGGTAGAAAATAGAATTTGTCCATAAAAGATCACATAGCAAAATTAAGAAGACAGGAATAATACATATACAAAATCAAAAAACAGACTCATCAACAAGACCTATAATATTAATTTACAGTTATATATTTTTATATCAAACCTAATTTAAGTTGAATTAATGTTATAATGTGTTTCGATACAACGATACATTGAGATAGGGATGGAAGAAACACGACAATAACAGGATGTTTACTGTAGAAATATATAACATACGGGTAGTTGTTATCTCGACTAACACCGAGTCTTGTACTCAAAAAACAACTTTTTAAGTTTGTATAACTTCTTTCATCCTTTTTGGTGATCCGGTAAGTCTATACTGAATTTAGTCACCTCCACTATTTATCTAATCTCCTTAATCTAAACCATCTGTCTCACGGACTTCTTGATACCTGTCTCCAAGTATTGTACCATGCCCTCCGTCACTGGTTTTGGTAGGTTTCTTTTTCCTTACGTTCTTCCGTTTCACAAATAGGCTCCTCCGAAATGTTTATCCTTTCTTCTCTTCACGACGACGACGACGATTCAGTGAAGTCAGCACAGGCTGAGACCCGCTGGGGTATCTGCCGTCGGGTGGTCCGAGGGGGCGGGGACCCTAAGAGGTCCGTTCTTGTGACCTCACCCAACGGTAAAGGAAGAGGTTACTTCTCTTCACGTTCCGTTCCCTCTATCCCTTTCTATCTGGGTTGACTTCCGTCTTAAGGTCGCTTATCGTTCCGGATACGGGTTCGGAAAATTTCGGGGGAAACCTGTAGGATCAAAAAGGAAAATTCAAAAACTAATCGAAGAACAAAAGGAGTTAACAATAGGTGGTGGAGTCCGTGTAAAAAAGGGTCACAAGAGTAACGGAATTACCTCCTCTCTGAAACTCCCCCGGAGTCAAGTGGTAAAGATGACTGTAGGAGTTCTATAAATTCAAAACTACGTCCCTGCTCCAATCTCTTTAGACATCTGGTAATTTCATGTTATCTTTGTATTACACTCGGTGTGTATATTCAAATTTAAATATAATGATATAAAATTTTCATTTTTCGTTTCTTTATCTATTTTAATAAAATAACAATATCTGCATATCGACTAAATGTTACATAATCAAAGTCCACATGTCGTTTCACTAAGTCAATGCACACACACACCCCCCCACACACACCCACAAGAAAAAGACTAAGAAAAGGGACTATTCAATAACGTTATAAAACATTTTATAACTCATACCAAGGGACACGATATATTACCCAGGAACAACGAATAGATAAAATATATACCATCACACATATACAATTAGGGTTTGATTATTAGGGAGGGAGGGGAAAGGGGAACCATTGGTACAAACAAAAGATCCAGACACACAGACAAAGATAAAACGTACATTCAAAGAAACATGACAAAAAAAAAAAAAAAATCTAAGGTGTATAATCTCTATAGTATACTATAAACAGAAGGAGACTGACCGAATGAAGTAAATCATACTATTAGAAACCCAGGTGTACAACGACTTTTACCGTACTAAAGTAAGAAGAATACCGACTCATTCTCAGGTAACATATTTATATGGTGTAAAAGAAATAGTTAGGTAAACAGGTTGACTACCTGAGAATGTAACAAGGATATCAGACCGATAACATTCATCACGACGTCACTTGTAACCCTACGTACATAGAAAACTTTAACACAAAAAGGGGTATACATACGGATCCTCAACCTTACGACCTAGTATACCATCGGGACAGAAATCGAAAAGATGTATCACTGACATGGTTGAATGTAAGGGTGGTTCTCACACCCTCCCACGGAAAAAGAAATGTGGAAAAGGTCGTAAATAACAAGTATCTGAAAAACTACCACCTGTAAGACTGACCACACTCCACTATGGAGTGACATCAGAACTAAACGTAAAGAGATTATCAACCACTACGACTCGCAGAAAATACACGGAAAATAGGTAGACATACGGAAGACACCTTTTTACAGACAAATCTAGAAGACGGGTAAAAAAGTGACCTAACAAACAAAAACACTACAACTTGACACCGATTAGATTTAACTTTACACGAGATTTTATATAAATAGAGATTTTATACGTTTGTCAAGTATGTCCACTTTAATCAACTCATTATACAAAACAAATTGAATTATACATACTTATATAATAATAAAATTATATATTAGTTATCTTTCGTAGTGACTCCAGAAAGTATGTAAGAAAAAAGTATGATTCCGAAGTTTTGGATGAATTCGTGTAGAGTCAAGTCTAATCGGTGTAAAATTCTCAGTTCTCGGTGTACAGGATGACCGATAATATAACCTTCTGTATCAAAATCTCGTTCCTCAGGACTGGGTTCCCAAGTATTTACCTACCTTGAATCTACCTCTTTTCTTAAATAGAAATAAAAGTGATTGGAGGTTCCTTGAAATCGTAAATGAAGTTACTATTTATGTTCGTTATTTGTCGGTGTAATCATCATGGACCCTAAAAACAGCAACGGTGTCTAACCCAAGAGGGTCCTTCGACTGAGGCTCTACCTCTATACCTAGATTCTATAAATGACCCCAGACAGGAACCCAGTTATGAACATCTCTTCACTTTCGTCGTCCTAACCCGGCTTCGACCCGACACTACATCAGTCTTGTTTCCAGCACCCACTAGGATGGCACTCACGACCTCGATCTTACCGGGATATGTCAACAGGACTCAACTGTAGGGTGTATAAGTGAGTAGAGATGGAACCTTAATATTAGCCATAACCATAACCTAGATGACGGGGATATACATGTAGCCCAAAAATTTTATAACACTATTGGCGTAAGGTTATATTACCAAAAGTAACGTTAGAGTAAAATACGTAAATGTTTGTAAGATCTTTCTTCAGGTGTCCGAACGGTTTGATGGTTTTTCCTAGGTGCCTGTGGGTTTCAATTCTTGGGACGATACTCCTTACACATCGCCAGGACCCTCCTCGTCCGGACGTACTTCGTGAGATCTGTCGTAACGCGTCACCTGTACATAGAGTATTGGGGGATAGAAATAATTTTTTTTTTTTTTTAGACTGTTAGAAGGGATCGGGGTTTGTGGGGACGAGAGTTTTTCGAGACAATAAATTACAAAATAGTACCAAGAAGGACTTTCCTAGAGGCCAGTAGGTTGCTTCTTTCGGTGTAACACTTCTAACTTTTTGGGTTACTTTTCCTATGTTCTTCTCTTTCACCCCGTCGGGGAGTCCCGAGACGTCCGGTTCCCCCGTAGCCAGAGAAGGTTCGTCACCCGATGGAGTGTCCGCTCTACCTCCTCATATCCTCGACCGACCTTCCATCCGTCTACAGGTCCCTGCTTCGTCGGTCCGGTCCGGTCCCTCGGCCACGAGGGGGACCGAACCTGACCCCTTCGACGAGGAAGTGAATGGGTACCGTCCAGGGTCGGGGTTCGACCGAGGTCACTCGTATTACATAGGATGGTAGACTTAAAGGTACTAAAGTCTTAAGTCATGTAAAGTGACTAAAATCGAGAACCGGTCACGCAGTGAGGATGGACCTTATCTATATCCCGTTGGTATCGTCGTTGTATGTTCGGTAAAAGATTGTTTGATTCACCAGTAAGGAAGTGAATAGGGTGTCAGTAAAAAAGACACGGTTCTTTTATAACCGGAGTGGGAGGGGTCACAAGGTCCAAGAAAGGAATATTGTAGTAAGTAGACGGTCAAAGGGAATTGATTACAACGGTGTTTATGGGGGGTGGGAGGAGAGGGAGTGGACGGCGGGTGAACGTGTCCAACAGGACCTTTGGTTCGGTCCCTTACTCTGTCTTGTATACAGTCAGAAGTCACAGTTACGTATTGAGTTACGATTAAAGTGTCGACCCGATTTTAGCAAAGAAAGGGTCGAAAAAAAAAAGGGAGGTCTGGTCAAAGAAAGGACGAGTCTATGGTCGGGAGTTGACTCGGTATCTCAAGATGTGTTTTTCTCAAAGGAAGGGAGGGGTGGAGAAGGAAACCTGGTTATTTAAAGGGAACCTTACTAGGAACCCGAAGGAACGGTTGGTTCGACTACCGACCTTGTCGTAATTTAACCAGAGTCGTACCGTGAGTCAGACATACTGTTTTGACTGTCGGTGACACCTGACTGAGTCTCCGAGTCCGACCCGTGGGTCTCCTTACTCTCTACAGGGGTGATCACGCCGGGACAGACGAAACCAACGGTGCGGTTGGTCGCCGGGCCGTCCCTTCGTGTCCGAGTTGGGACGACTACTGAGACGGATAGAGAAAGTCTATTTGGGGACCGGAAGGTCAAGTGTCTGACCCAAGACTCCCCCCGGCGAGTCCACTACAAACGGTTGTTGGGAGAGTCGCCCAAGCAGTAGAAGTATCCCGAGGACTAGGTCTTAGGGACCACCTGTTAATGCCCTCCAGACCCCTGGCACCACAGTTGAAATTGACGGGAGTAGAACTCGGTCCTGTCCACTCAAGGAGAGACACTCCCAGAACCAAAGAGCCTCATCTTTCCACCAGTGAACTCACTGGTCGGTTGACATGGGATCATAGTCGGTTGGTCAAAGGACTCTTAGTGGAAACTTGTACAGTGACCTCAAGAAGTGTGTCACACGAGTGTCGTTCACTGTTGTGGTCCGAGGTAAACTGACATCTCGGAAGACCTTTGTAAGGGAGTTTCCGTCCACATCGACAAGAAGGAAGTACCTCGGATGTTACGTCAACTCTCTCTATGTTGATTGTGTGTTCTTTACAGAGACTTATTATGATCCGTCATATGTATGACCTCTCACGTTTCGTCCGTCTGTAGAGATGCACAACCCTTCCAATCTCTCCCGTCGGAACTTGATCGTCGCGACTACACCCTCTCACCTTCCGGTCGTCCGTTCTCCCATCAGGACCCCACCAAATCTCTTCCCTTGTTTGTCCTCGGTCTTTCGTGTCACCGTCCGCCCCCCTCGCCGGTCCCCGGTGTTTAAGGTCATTGTTCTCCATCGTAAAATAACTTGACTGGAAACGGTATTCAATACCAAGGGTTTGAAAGGACTACCGGTCTTAGTGGACCTCACTAACGATTCTTTACATCAAAGAGTGAAGGGGGGTTAAGAGGGAGGAAGGGTCTCTACAAGGGAAAGTCGCCTAGACCTATACCCCCACCACAAAATTTATTCTAAGAGGACCCACGAAGACTACTGGTCTCTCCAAATCCTTTCGGATACTGGAGTTAAAAAAAAAATTAAACCCCAGTGTTTAGGTAAGTGTATAGTACTTACCAGTCGTCGAATTTTTTTTAAAAAAATTAATTTTATTGTCGTAGTTTATTTTGTCTAATCTCACTAGGTATGTATCATTTCCATTTCATAATAAAACACTTTGAAAACAAAGTTAGTACAACACACACACACTCTCTCTCTCTCTCTCTTTGACCCAGTATGATACTTTATGTAAGGAAGGAATGACACCTCGTGACAGTTTTTCTAACTTTTTATGAAAAAACGGAACAATGGACACCAAGAAGGACACTGAAGTGTTTCGTCTGTCACTTCCATTTTCGCAAGTGTAAAACGTTCACTCTCTTTCCTCCGACCCTCAACGACTGCGTGCCACGGCACCGGTTACCCGCCGTCCCGAGTCTAAATCTGTGCACCGACGAGGGCGACCGTGTACCTGTCTCACCTGTCGTCTCGGTCTCCGGGGGCCACTGGGGTCTCGGACCCCTTACTAGGTTCGACGAACACAACATTGGTCACGGTGTGAGGAGGTCGGTGGGCTGTAAGGTCGAGGTGGTTCTGTGTGCGGTCGAGATTCGAGCTTCCGGTAAGGTCCAGTCTACCTACTCTCCGACTTAAGAAGCCCCACTTCAAGACCGCTCACTGTCCTCTTTACGTGAGGTCGGTCCTAGACACAGAACCGCAGATCGTGACCCGAGGGATAAGGAACGACGGTGAATGGATTTCGGAGGGTCGTCGACTGTGTATTGACCGGAGACCGTCCTAGTCGAGAACAGGAAAGACGAGGCAGCAACAAACGGTTTTTAGGGGACTCCACTTAAGACAGATCGGTTGGATGTCCAGTAGAAGTTCTTCGGGTCCAAGGAAGGACTAGACTGTCAAACTAAGAGGGGGAAGGGACGACTGGTATTAGGTGACCTTTTGAACGGTTCAGTAAGTTTCTCAACGAGGTACCCAAAAAAACGAGGGTTAAAATGTTCCCTTTGTGTGTGGAACGGACGGATTAGAAGGGTTAACAGGACTAATTCTTAGATTCTGTTCTCACGTAATCTAATTTTTGGGTTAGGGAGTCGGCCTAAGGTTTCGGAAGAGACTGTCCGGAGTGGGTTGGATGATGGGTTGTAGTGTGAGAAGGGTCGACTCTTGAAAACGAAGACGGATAGATTAGGACAACAACAGCAAGTCAGTGATTTGAGTAAAGGCTGAGACACACTGGGGTGCCTGACGTCGGGTGGTCCCCAGAGACAGGAAGTGACAGAGGGTCTCAAACGAGTTTAAGTACAGGTGACTCGACCACTACGATAGATTGGTAGTAGAAGACAGCGGGGGAAGAGGAAAACGGGAGTCAGAAAGGGTCGTAGTCCCAGAAAAGGTTACTCAGTCGAGATGCTTAGTCTACCGGTTTCGTAACCTAGAAGTCTAAGTTGTGGTCAGGAAGGTCACTTATAAGTCCCAACTAGAGGAAATCCTAACTGACAAAACTAGAGAAGTGACAGGTTCCCAGAAACCACGAAACAGAAGAAATGTAGATATGGACTACATGTACATGTAGAGTGTAGACATGTCCTGATGACCTTTGATGTCAAAACTGATATACCTGGAAACAACGTTCGACTAAAGAGACGAGAATTTATCCAAACAGTATAGAAAGGAAGACCGTTCGTTCGAAGAAAAGTAAAGTACCGACGTCAGTACTTTCACTAACCTTTCCCGTCAGGTGTCACTAAAACCTCTGGTTCTTTTATTTTAGAATGTGACGAAGATGAAAAAGGGGAAGATAAACGGTGTTTCACTACCTTGGTCTACGGTACTAGAATCAAAAAACTTACGACTCAAAATTCGGTCGGAAAAGTGAGAGCAGAAAGTGGGAGTAGTTCTCCGAGAAATCAAGGAGAAGTGAAAGACGGTAAGCTCACCATAGTAGACGTATAGACTCCAACAACTATAAAGATGGTCGTTAGAATTAAAGTCGAACACTAAGTAGGTCGGGTCGTAAAGTGTACTACGTCAGACGTATATTCAATTCATTCGTTCCACTGTTATATGTATGAACAGTAAGAGGAAAGGGTTAAAACTGGGTCAGTCAAAAGGCATAGGTCAAGATTGACAAAGAAGAACTGGGAGTATGTCCAAAGAGTCCTCTGTTCATTCCACCAGATCATGAGGGTAGAGAAATTCTTAAGAAGTATAAAACAACACTAGGTATGAGTTTCAGAAATCGTATTAGTTACTTCGTCTTCATCTACAAAAAGACCGTGAGGGAACGAAAGAAGTACTAGGTGGCTTGCAACCGTTAAACTAGTGGCTAAGGAGACGGAAAAGATTTAGGTTGGACATGTAGACCTTCAAGAGTCAGTTGTACGACGACTTCGGATTGAATCTCCTAAAACTCGTATCGGTAGGATTGGACACTTCGCTCGTGGTATCGTGTCGTCACCCTTGTAAGAAACCACAACGGGAAACCCGAACCTTACTTTTGACTGGAGAAGGTCAGGGCACCGGAGCTGACTCAAAAGGTTTAAACGACCGTATAAATCACGTCGTGAAATTATCGTAGTAGAAAATCATAAAATTTGTCGAGTCGATCTTAAGGTAGTGAAGATCATCGAATCGGAGAACTACTTTCACTTTCTTCTCTCACTTTTTCAACCGAATTTCGAGTTGTAAGTCTTTTGCTTCTAGTACCGTAGACCAGGGTTGTGAAAGACCCTTTATCTACCCCTTAGTCATCTTTGTCACAGTCTGAAATAAAACCCCCCGAGGTTTTAGTGACGTTTACCACTGACGTCGGTACTTTAATTTTCTGTGAATGAAGAACCTTCTTTTCAATACTGGTTGGATCTATCGTATAAGTTTTCGTCTCCGTAATGAAACGGCTGATTCCAGGTAGATCAGTTCCGATACCAAAAAGGTCACCAGTATATACCTACACTCTCACCCTGACACTTCTTCCGACTCGTGGCTTCTTAACTACGAAAATTTGACACTACAACCTCTTCTGAGAACTCTCGGGGAACCTGACGTTCCTCCAGGTTGGTCAGGTAAGACTTCCTCTAGTCGGGACCCTAAAGAAACCTTCCTTACTACGATTTCGACTTTGAGGTCATGAAACCGGTGGAGTACGGTTCTCCACTGAGTAACCTTTTCTGAGACTACGACCCTCCCTAACCCCCGTCCTCCTCTTCCCCTACTGTCTCCTACTCTACCAACCTACCGTAGTGCCTGAGCTACCTGCACTCACACTCACTTGAGGCCCTCAACCACTACCTGTCCCTCCGGACCGCACGACGCTAAGTGCCCCAGCGTTTCTCAGCCTGTGCTGACTCGCTGACTTGACTTGACAAGAATCAAGAAGGATTCCGGGTGAACCGAAGTGTGAGGTCTTACAAACCGAGATCCACTCACTGGTGTGGTAGTACCAATAGGTCTAGTAATTCTGGAAGGAGGACATCAAGACGACGCATAAGAACGGTGGACAACACTTAGAGAAGACGAAGACAATCCAGGAGGAAACACCACGGGAAGGAATATACTTTATAAAGGAACTATAGAGACCAAGAGAACTTCTTTAGAGGTCAGAAAGGGTAAGATAAAAAAAGGAGATAAAGAAACGTAACAAGTAAATTCTTCGGGAAGAATAGAGAGGAACGACAAGAGACCTTGAGACGTAAGTCAAACCATATAGAAAGGTATAGGGGGAACAGAAAACGAAGAGAAGAAAAAAGTTGATAAACATTTCGGAGGAGTCTGTGGTGAAACGGAAGAACGTAAAGAAAAAGAATCCCTACCAAAACCAGTGACGGAGGACTTACTACAATGTTTGGAGACAAGTATCAAGAAGTCCGTGAGACAGATGGTTTAGATTAGGGATCTTAGATAAAGTAGTGGAGGTGACATTTTAGATTAAGATGAAGGACGTTTAGGGAGGAGGAGGTCCCTCGGTGGGGACTGAGAGGGTCACGAGAGACTTGGGAGGAAAGAGAAACTTGTTAGTGTCTTATATGGGGGTATGGTATACCCTACCAAGAGACGAAAGACTCAGACGAGAGTGACCGATACAACTCTTGTTCTTAAGGTAGAGTCTACAAGGTATAAGGTGGTGTCACAGATCGTTTCTGAGGTTGAAGTAAAGACCTTCCAGTCACTGTACAAGATGTGATTCCGAGACTCGTGGGATGTACTGTAGGTATGTGTGTAGTAAGACTCTTCGGGGTCGAAGTGGTGTCAGGGGTCTTTTGATGACTACATCGACGTATAAGATCAGTACTGGAGGTGGTGAGGGGAGGTGTTACGGATGGCCGGATAGGGGTGAGGGGGGATGTGGGGAAGAGGGACAGGTGGTGAGGAAGAAGGGACGTGCGAGTGCGGGGTTAGGACTGAAGAGGATGGGGTGGGGGTGATCAGGTTCTTCCGTGAATTGGTGACGTCGGAGTTCAAGTCTTCGTGACTACGGGGTCTCAGGACCTCCTTACACCAAGATCACTTCCAGAAACCCCCGTAACTCTAACTTGGATTAAAATATAAAAACTACCAGTTCCATCCCTACATTCCACTACCCCAAGGAAAACTGTTAGTTTGGTCTTCGGTGGTTTCAAAACCATGTCTTCCCAGGTCCCTCTCCTGAACGGTACTCCTTCCCGTTGACACCTCCGTCGGGAATCTACGGGGGGATTAAAATAGAGGGGACTCAAGGAAATAAACTAAGGACGACAAGGATATGTGGGAGGACGGTTATACCCAGTTACCAGAGACGAGTCAAAAGGGTTTAGTCGACAATAATTTTGATTTTCTCCTGATTTAAGATTGTACCTTGCCTTTACTCCTTTATGTCTCTTTTACGTTTGTGGGAATTTCTATTACTAAAAAAAAAAGGGTTTTGTATCCAAAGAGTCCATCAATAAGATCAGGACTCCTCTAAGACTTGAGGTTACCAGAAAGGAGAACGGGACAATAAAGAGTCGGGGGACGGACGAGGGTCCTCGTCGATTTCTGAGTCGACAGGACTTAGGGTATGTTCACAGGGGTGTGTTCACGGGGTACAAGTCGAAGAGAACAACCTTTGAACTATGCGAACGGGTGGGAGAGGGGACGGGGGGTGAGGTCGACTCGACTAGAGGACGAGTAAGGTGTTGACCTCCAGGGGGACAAGATCTGGATTCGACACCGGAGACGGTCCGTCCTCGGAGGAGACCAGTCTCGTGGGAAGGAGGTAGTGTCCTGTACTACGAAGGTCTACGGAGACGGACACTTTGTCAGTCATGGACCATCCTAAATTGTACGTGAGTGTAGGTAAGTTGTCGAGGAACATGTCTGTGACAAGTGACGACAACTGTGAGTGCGGTCTACTCGCAACCGGGGTACTTCGAAAGTCACCTCCCGTCGCCTCTGGTGTCGTATGTTTAGAGTAAGAGGCACCCCCGAAACGTTACGATAAACGGGTCAGAGTAGGGAACGGGTCGTCTCACTACCCTTCCCAGTTCCCGTCTCAAGTGAGCCTAGCCCCTCTCAAACCCACGTGTGTCCGTAGAGACTACTTCGTCTTCCTCCGTTTCGAACCTAAGATCCCGTGGAGACCAGGAGGACGGTACGGCCCCCACCCCTCCGTGTACCCGGAGTGTCTCCTGTGCGGAGTAGTTGAGACTCCTGTTGGAGTCTGTCCTCTTTCGTAAGTTACAGTCTTTCAGTGTCACAGTGTGTCGTGTCAGTTTTGTATGTGAGAGGAGGGACGGAGGGAAGAAGAAGGAGGACGGGACAGAGAAAGTGTGTACGCACACGTACGTGTGTGTGTATGTGGAAGGACCACAGTCCACAGATAATCTAAAGGGAGATATAGTTCCTCGGATCTAACGGGACCGAACGCTTCCTCTAGAATATGTGTTTCACGCAGTAAATTAAGGTCTAGTTACTCTCATTAGTGCACACACACACACACACACTAGATCTTTCTATGATCGTCGTCCCACTGATGGGTTATAAGTAGTTCACTCGACTAGAAAAAGACACTCGTGGTCCTTACCCGGTTCACTCACGGGGGTTTAAATGTGCCATTGACACAAAAGTGGGAGTCCCGACGGTAGCGGAGCCCAGACGTGCCCATGTTGCCCTACGACCACCCTTACGACTATCGACACAAGAGACTCTTCAATCTGATAATGACCACCGAAGACGAAGGGCACTGGGAGTGTCGGTACAGGACCACTCCGGGGAGGAAGGAAGACGAAGGAATGGATGTCCCTGGGTTCCGCAACACAGACTGTGACCGTACCCCGGGTCACAGAAGAAGTTTCCGACCGAACAGAGGGTTCTCAGGTCCTCAAGTCAACATTGTACTCCCCCAGTAAAACTCAACCCTTATTATCCCTGGAAAGTTTCCGAGAAAGAAATGACAAATACCGACACGACCCAGAGACGACATGTGCCCAGAGATGTCCGTACCACTCTCCCCCGGTGAGAAGGAACGGTATGCACCCGAAGGTGACACCGCCGAAAAGGACAGCATTTCGTCCGGGGACTCACGCACCCGGAGTCACCAGTATCGTGTCCGAGTCAACGGGGTGTTGTACACCTTAGAAGGGTCTGGACCCTAACTTGGGTGCAGGGGGCGGAACCGTCCACTTAAGAATTGGTGACCTGGTGGTCCCTTCGGGTGGTGTATTCAAAATGACACGACTATGTGAGGAGAAATACTATCCGAAGGATTGTTCCCGATTGTGAATGGTTCATAAAATGCACGGACCGTGTCACGATGCGTTCCCTCCTGATAATGACAGGGGTCAAATGTCTTCCCGTTCCTTCCGTGCGTCTTCGACGCATTGGATGGGGTCTACTATTTGGGTCTCAGGCGTGATAAGTTGAGGTCCGATGTACCCTTAGCGGATAGGTCGCCGGATTGGTTCTGGGTTTTCGACTTTAAAGTGAAGATTGTTTTAGTCTCTCGAACGAACCCTGTTTTAGAGAGACAAATTTCGTATCTTAGAAACGCGTTCTTCGTAGTCAACTCCAGAACGACAAGTTAGTGGAGTAAAAAAGTTTTATTTTGTCAGTTCTACTTCCCACAATCCTTGTTTGTCCGGAAAATGTGTGTACTACGGGTCAAGTGAACTTGGACGTCACTCAGACATCGTAGTGCGGGTGGCGGCGACCAGTGCGGGTGGCGGCGACCAGTGCGGGTGACGGTGCGTCACCGACTCTCGGAGTCCCCTCGGACACAGGGGGTCGGGGACTCGAGATGTTGAGAGGCTGTACGGTACGGCAGACTAAAAATTGTAGAAAGAGACCAAAGTTTCAGCCCTCAATGATTTTGGGCAGTCAAATTAAATCAAATTCACGGCAAGGTCGTGAAAGGTCATCACAAACGTTTATTTAATTCTGTAATTCGTAAGACCCGTTAAATGTAAAGAAGAATCCTAAAGGAGGAATTACATAGTTCTGTTTTACGATTCCGTCAGTAAAGACACCACTAAAGGAATTACGAGGGGTGTACGGTGCGACGTCTTCCTCCTCCCGGACAGAAATAAACGTAGGTAAACCAAATATTGACGTTTCTAATTCGGGGATTCTGTGCCTCGCGACCTACGGTCACAGACGTCACAGGAGTGGGATGGAAGTGAAGGGTTAAATTTTACTTTTTTGTTTTGTTGTTTTTTTTAACTCGTGGAGATGGGACCGTGAAGTGATTAGGTAAGTACGTCAGGATCTTCGGTCAGGTGTCCCGTCTCTGATCATCACGGTCTCAAGGGGTCGTTTGATGTTAAACGACTCCCGGAAGTAACAGGCCCCTAACAAGATCTACCACCCCTGTCGACACTGGTTCTCTTCCAGACGGAGGAGACCCTCGAATGTAAGAAGAACCGTTTCTTTCTTTATGTAAGTATTTAACAAGTAATTTTTCTAGGAAAGTTCTACTCCATTCATGAAATTCCTTTCGTTTTGCCCCGTTTACCCTTCCTCACCAGGTCTGAGCGTGCCAGTCCCTTCCGGTGAAACGTCTCCCCTATAAATTTGTCAGTGGATTTGCTGTTCTCACATGGACGGTAAACTTCAGCGTCCGTCTTGGTCGTCGTACACTTTTTTAAGGTTGATTTTTCGTACTACACAAGTTCTTTGTTCTGGTCACCCCGACTTCGGGTCACTTACTTCGTCCCCACCGTCCTCCGCTCCCGTCTTCATTACTCCCGGTACAAGGTACGTGGTGTACTGAGGTCCCTCGGAAAAATAATTAACTTTATAACAACGACATGTTACAATGTATTCAATGTCCACACGTTATATCACTAAGTGTTAAAAATTTCTAATATAAGGTAAATATTTATAATATTCTATAACCAATATAAGGGACACAACGTTTATATAGGAACATCGAATGAAACGTGGATTATCAAAGATGGAGAGGTCATTCGGAAAGCTAAAAATGATGTCGACACCACTCTTCGTCAATTCGTCTGCTCACCTTCCTGCACCTATTTAAATTTGTTTAGAGAGAGGAGCGTCACATCCCACCTAAGATCGACCTTGTCCGTACCTACGACCTTCACATCAGTCCTCAGACGACGTTATTGGGTGTCTCCTGTCTTTACAAAACTGATCTCGGTACAGGTACTTCCGCTACTCTTCGCCGATCCGAATCCCACATAAAATTCCTGCCACTTCCGTTGTCCTGTAAGACCCTCCGACACCTCGCACTACTCCGTCCCTCCTCTCTTCTGAGTCACACGAGGACATTAGACGGACTCTTGAACCCGACTACCTTTTCCGTCCCTTTTTTTCGTTCGACCACCACCCTCTGTCCTGTGTTTAGTTCTCAAGAGAAACCTGTGTAATTTGCAGTCAGAAGACTGATCTCTACGACTCTTTCTGTAACCTACACGTTTACGCCTTGAATCACTAGACCAGTTCTAATCTTTTATCATCGCACATCTTCTATGAAGTAGGACCTCTGATTTCTGTCAGTGCGTCTTTCTCTCACAAGCTTGTCTCTTCTGGGTTCCGTCTCGACATCCTAGGAGGTCGTAAATCTACAGACCGTCTTCTCCCCTTCTGGGCGGTTTCCCCTGAACTCCTCGCGGACGTCTTCGTTGCTTCACGTCACAGCAACATCGCGACTGTCTTCCCAGAGTTAGGGACTACCTTCCCAACTTCCAGGTTGACAGTTTACTTTCTCCGTCTCTGACTGGTACCTAAGTCGTTCTCTCTACCGTAGACACTCGACCTGTTCTCGGTAAAGGTACCACACCCGTCTTGTATATGGACTACCCTCACCCAAGTCATTTCTCCACTTTCTCTTTCTAACCCCTGTCGTCTCCATCTGATCAGAACTCACAACGAGACGTCCTCCGTCTCTTTACCCCGTTATCGACCTCGTCTTTAGTCCAATTTCCCCCTTCTAGCAATACAATCTTCCGTGATCTCGTGAGACCGGAAGGGTCCACCGAGTCACCATTTTTTAAGTCGACGTTACGTCCTCGTGTCCTTTGGGCCGAAGCCAGGGACCCCTTCCTTCTAGGGGACCTCATCCTTTACCGTTGGGTGTGGTCATAAGAACGGACCTTTTAGGGTGCCTGTCTCCTGGGACCCCGCCCGATGTCAGGTACCCCAACGTTTCTCGCCCTGTGCTGACTCGTTCACCCGTGTGTGTGTGATCTCGTGCAATACGTAAATACTCCCACTGGACCTCTTTTTCCTCTCCAACTTCGACGTTTTCTCTTTCCTGTCTTGACGTCCTTGGTTCTGAAACTCTGTCCGACTTAGGGTTCATGTCCTTTTTCTTAATCGGACTCTTCTCTCGCCCTCGTGAGGTAATATGCTTTTCCGTCTCTCCGTCTCACACACCCTTGTTTCGTCAACCTTATACTAAGAATACCAGTCCTTCTACTCCGTAAAGAGTAGAACAGTAAAGACAAAAGAATTACTTCATTTCGTTCCACCAGTCACTTTGATTTCCCTCTGTCTTTCGTTTCTAAACTCCTCTTTCCTCTTTTACACTTTATCAACAGAGTCGTTTAACCTTTCAATTAAACGATCCCTAGATATCATCCCTAATCCCGTCCGAATTTACGGACAAACTCTGACTAGTAGGAATTAATTTTCAATGGGTTAGTTGGCGTAGTGTACTCAAGCTCAAACCGGGACGTCGACATGTGGACACGTGGACACCCTCCGTATCCCGTAACCTACGGTCCGCTACCAGGAAAGTCTTCTTTGACTCTGCTCCGTTCCATTTAAAGGATCACGATGAGTGAGTCGGATATTCACATCCTCAATCCTAAACGTGGAGTGAGGGAGAAAGAGGTTTTAGGCACGACAGATGTTCCTTCTACTTTTCTTGCGTCCTGTGTTAGTTGACTTCCCAAGTAAAAGTGTACGACCGAGGGTCTTGTCAAGGTGCGCGAGCTCGACTTCAGTTCGGACACTCAAAGGATGCAGGTATCGTCGGAGGGGGATCTTCCAATGAAGTTCGTATATAAGATTTACAATAGTGTCGGGTCCTATGTAGTATTACATGGAATATTATTGGGTTTCCGTTGAGTACGGTAAAACATTCCTAATCTAAAACAAAAGAACCAAATTCTTTGTTTCTTTATACAATTAATAAAATATTTCAAAGGATGACTTGTGTTCAATATTCTGAAAAGTTAAAACAAAGGGTTTCTACATCTGAATATAACTTGTGACCGAATATAGGTCAGGGTCCAGTCACCTGGTGATCTAAGAGTTCCCTCTGTCCTTACTGACACAGTTCCTTTCCCCTTGTCACTCACCGGGTCACTCGCCTGATCTGTCGCATTTGGCTTCTAACTACTGTCGTTAATTAGAAAAGAGAGAAGGTAGAGGTCGGGGCAGAAAAGATCACGAAACTCAAGGTAGAAGTCGTTCACCCTGGAGGGACAGAAGTGCAACGGGAAGTTGAAGCGGCACTGAGACATGGACCGTCGGTGGCCGGTGATGTTGGAGAAGAAGGGGTACTGCGACCACCTCGGACACAGAAGTCACGGGTTGTAGTGGACCAGCCTCTAACTCTACGGGAACCATTCAGCGGTTACCGTCCACACCCCCGTCGGACAAAGGTGACGTCGGTAGAGTCAGTGGTGAGACACCTAATGAGTCCGAGAGTCGAAGAGACGTGGAGGTCATTTACTACGTAGAATCGTCTCTCCTCGTGTCCTTTCCCAGCGACGGTGGAGGTGTAGAAGAAAGGTACTGGGGGATGACCTCTGGCATGTACACGGTCCGAACAGTAGTCTGTGACTCGTATGTGTCCTTTATCCTGTTGTAGGGACGGAGGTCCTGTGGATGTTAGACGGGTCCCGTTGTCTACTATTTGTTCCCATGTCTACTCCCAATCCGACCGTTATGTCTTACCACCGAAACTCCCCTTTTATAATTTGTTCTACTTATCCATCCACCTCCCAGTGCCGTGACTTTATTATAAATTTTAATCCTTAAATTTCTATAATCGTTATCCTCTTAAAGGACCTACAAGTCACTAATTCTGAGGTTCGAAAGTAACGGTTCTCGGGTCCAAACTAGGGACCAATCCCTTGATTCTAGGGTGTTCGGTGCTCCGTACGAGGGACGGGGGCGGTTTTTTTTTTTTTTTCTATAATAGTTATCTTCTACCCCCATTTAAAAACACATAAAAGGTAAAGTCACCGAGAGTTCGTCCTCACTAAAAAAAAAAGGGAGAATCCCTACCACTTATAGATGTCTTTACAAAATTTTCAGTTTTGATCCACCTTACATGGCGACCGGAGATCACTCATCTCCGGTCCCTACGATGACCTGAAGGATGTTACGTACCGGAAGAGGGGTGTCGTTTTAATTGGTCGGGTTTTACAGTTATTACAGTTTCGACTCTTTGGAACGGAATACAGGACTATCGGTGTGTATATGTTTACATAAATAAGATGATTAGAGATCTTTAGTCTCTATTTCCCTATATTATTTTTAGAGTGTGTTCTAATTTATATATCTTAACATTTTAAAACTGGAACAATCACGTATAATTACCTGTCGGGGTACCTCACATCGGGTGGTCCGAAACAACAGGTACCCCTAAGAGGTCCATTCTTATGACCTCACCCAACGATACGGGAGGAGGACCCCCTAGAAGGGTTGGGTCCCTAGTTTGGGTCCAGAGGACGTACCGTCCGTCTAAGAAATGGTAGACTCGGTGGTCCCTTGGGGACAATTACCTATGTCCCTATCGATTGTCGAATGGGACTTCGTTTAAATAGTACATGGTCTGTGCCAAGCTTCGGGAATCGAATGATTGAGTAAATTTGGAGTGGTATTGGGTTACGATTGATGGTAGTAGGAGAAAATGTCTACCCTTTTGATTCCGTGTCCCTCCCAATCAACGGGTTCTAGTTCGACATCGACCACGAAGTTTATAACAAGTGTTTTAGACTAAAGACTCGGGAGGGGTGGGTCGGACCGGGACGCAGAACTACACGAATCACACCCCGAGCCACACCGGGACCACGGGCCGTCTGTAGTCCACCGTACGTGTCGCGTCCGGGACCTCCGAGTCGGTGTGGGACTCGGACTTTGACAGTCGTTTCCTTCCGGAGGGGGCAGGGAGCACCGTCTGCGACGACGGTTGCGACGGTTTGAGAAAAATTTCAAAAACAGAACAATCTTCAAAATAGACCCCGACCCCGACCCCGATCTTACCCTAGTCTTCGTCCCAATCCCAGATTTAGGTTCCGTTACCTTTTCTGTCTCGGGACACAAATTCACTTTCGGGCGAGAGAGTTTACCTTTTGATGACCCCAGTCTCGTCCTTGTTTTGTTTGACTTACGAGTCGGCAGACGACTGACGTGTGTGCGGAGTCCCGTGTCAGACGACAGGGACTCGGGAAGCCCACTTCGACCAGACTCAGTGTCGGTGTCCCGTCCGCCGTGACGTCTTTTTGCGGGTGACTCGGGGGCTAGCCGGGACGTACCACTCCGACATGGTAGGGCACGACTCTCTGGTCTCATCTCTGTCGGTGAATCTTCTCTACGAAGAATAAGTAGAAGTTTGTCATTTTTCATGATCCTCGGTTTAGGTCCAAGGGACTCCGGGTCCGAGTGGGAGACTCGAGGGACGTGGCGGAGAGACTGGTGACTGAGGGAAGGAAGATGTGGTAGGTCTAGACTCAAAACTGGTTAGTCGCGGTAAAGAGAAAAAGAGAAATTTTGTTACTCCCCTCACTAAAGACAAAACAAATCGGCCGAACAACAACAATGTGTTCCTAATAGGTCTCATGTCTCTTCCGGCCAGGAATCCTTTAAAGGTGGCATGTGGACTGACGGGAAACGTGGTCCCACAACCGAATCTCTCGTTGTACCTCCCCAGTCCCGGGGCCAAGTGGTCCGACTTCAAACCTAGGGTCGTCTCGAAGTAAGATTTGAGTCTGAAGTGAGGTTCCGTCGAACGGGGGAGTAAAAAGAGTAAGAACGGACGAACCTGAAATTTGAACCGAAGGGTCCACCTCGTCTCCAGGGACCTAACCTTGTTTCCTAAAAGTCCCAAGGAAATTTATTCTGTCCCGGGCGTGGGACACTAAGGAACGTGTTCAGATATCCGAGACCTGATTTGTTACCGACCACAAATTTTCCGGTGTGTAAGTCTCCGTTCTTACCTGTATCAAATTTTTGACAGACCCTGTGAAGTTTAAGAGATTTCTTTAGTCTGACTGAGATCTTAATTTACTTCAACAATTTTTCTTGTTTTAAAGTGGTTTCCCTCTTCACGTCACTTGAGGGATGTAGATGTCATCTACTACTGATTAGGTAACCAGGGGTTAAAGTTAACATGTAATCGTTATAGACCACGAGACCGGTACGGGGGAGTGTGGTGAATCCTACAGACCACTCCACGATCCGTAATTGTAAAAAATTTTTTCTAGAAATCCGCTAAAGTCACAAGTGTTTTAAACCTTTGGTGACTTGTTTAGGTGCGTATAAATAATTTGTGGATAATACCGGGGTCGATTTCCTCAGGACAGGAGTTTCTCCAGTGTACTCGATCATTACCTCCTTCCTCAACCGTCTTAAAACTTCGACCTTCTAACAGACAACCTGTCGGAGGAACACAATGTCTCTACCAGTGTGTGTTTGAAGACGTCTTTGGGGATTTTCGACCTCGAGCGTTGAGACCCGGTCACGAGAGGGACGGGACAGTTAGAGGGAGAAAAGGAAACACGGGAGTTTATTGAAAAACGGTTTTACACCCACTAAACCCATAAAAAAATTTTTCGATAGAACTGTAGTGACGGTTTAGTTAGTAGCGGTCAAGGTTGTAGAGGGTCACTGAGAGTTCGGGTCCCTAGGCCACGAAGCACGACAAGAGGTCTATAAGGAGTACGATGGACAGACGGTTCACGAGGACCTCTAGTCCCCTTCACGAGGAGAAGAAAGGGTCCGAGGGCGTAGGGGCCCCATCGTGGTTTACACTCGTTGGTTCTCTGATCCCCAGTCCGAGTCTCCGAAATCGGACCCTAGCTGATGGTACTCGACCCACTAGAAACCAGTTTAGTAAGTAGTTTTACCGGATCTGTCTTTGGTTGTGTTAAAAGACATTTCGTCAATAGGAAGGTAAATTTTTTAAATAATTTTTTTTAAAAATTACCGGATCTTATAAAGGTCTTAAGGACCTTATAAAGATCCTAAAGTCTTCCAGATCTCCTTCGGGGGACCACGGGACTTTAGAGGGTTTCCGTCAGGTCCCTCCGTGGGAGATCTGGGGGTTTCGTTTTCGGTGTACAGGGAGTCTTGGTGGACCGAGGTCGGAGACACGACCCCTGGACGAGCCAAAACGTACTCCCTACGAATCTACGGACGGTCCACCACCTCACTCCTCACTAAACAAGGTCGAGCACGGAAGGGAAGGTGTAAGAGGGTGTGCGACCGTCCGTGTCGTTAGGAGGGTAAGGTACGGTACTGGGGGACCCCTTTCCGAGTCAGGAGTGGGGCTCCGAACCAGGAACGTAATAGTCGGGTGTGAGGTGACTGGACCTAAAACAACTGAAACGTCGACGATGTTCGGTAGGGACAGCCCCAGCCCGTCCACATGCCGACACTGTTGGGGACCTGTCCACCGCACAAGGACCACCGGGACAAGTAGACGAGCGGTGAGTAAACGAACGTGCGTCGGTAACCGAGTTAGCACCCCGACGACCGTCCATCCGGTTCCGAGGGGGAGAGCCGTCCCCAGTAAAAGGACTCCAGTAAAGAGGGTCATGTGTGATTTCTCAGATAGAAATGAATGATAGAAGTGACTTCAAAAATTTGTGACAGTCCCGAACTCTGAATAAAAAAAGGAAAGAACTCAGACGTCCCGTATACCCCTCTACGTTTTCCCGACTCTGGATAACCGGACATCGGAGACCCTCGACTCCCCACCCTCCGTCTCCTCGTAGACCACACCCACGCCTCGTGATCGTCTGGGACATCCCCATATTTACTGGACGACGATTCAGTGAAGCCAGTACAGGTTGAGACACGTTAGGGTATCTGCCGTCGGGTGATCCGAGGAGACAGGGACCCTAAGAGGTCCGTTCTTATTACCTCACCCAACGGTAAAGGAAGAGGTTGCGTCCTTTCACTTTTCACTTTCACTTCAGTGAGTCAGCACGCGCTGAGAATCGCTGGGGTACCTGACGTTGGATGGTCCGAGGAGGAAGGTACCCTAAAAGGTTCGTTCTCATGACCTCACCCAACGGTAACGGAAGAGGTATTTACTGGATCGTGAAATTTTAAAACTGATTCGATTGTCCTTTTTAAAAGGGTTCTTAACCTAACGGCAAATTGCTTACACTAAATTAAAGATGTATACACAGATATGTGTGTAAGTATATACATTTACTTCTCTCATCTCAGTCTTTTCCTGGAACTCACAAAACCCTTATCTTCGGACAACTGAATAGGGTTATAAAAAGTTTTTAAAGATCCTTCATACTGAATTTTTTTTTACAATAAACCTTTATCAAAGTTTGAATACTTTTGAATGTTTTAATCTTTAACACAGACTCTCTATGGGTGTTTAAGAAGTAGGTCTAAGTGGACGACAAGTGTGGGTTGGGGAAGACGGCAGAGTAAAGAGACAGACGTACATAGCTATTCACAGACCTGTATTAAAAAGAGTTCGTCAACTTTAGAAAGAACGATTTTTACGTCGACGAGACCGGTTTCCTCACCCCTCCCGGACGTCGGGGCGGAAGAACCAGGTGGGAGTGGGATCTTCGTCAGTATGGAGACTCACTTTAGAAACTTTTTGTCACCTTCGGTGACGAGAGGGGGGTGACAACGAAAGGATTCTGGTCTGCGGGAAACATCTCCGAGGAGACTACTCGTCCATAACCGCCCCTCTCCCCCCAGTCGCTACCCTCCTTCCCGTGGACCCCTGACCGTGGTCGGTACCCCATCGGAAACACGACACTGGAGCTTAGTCGGTCTTTACGTCATGGAACAGGTTGTCGGGACTGCCACCGGTGCGGGAAGTTCTGGTAGATGGACCCGGAGACCCCGATGTTGAGACAGGAGAGGACGCAGCGGTAGCCCCCGTACAAGATGCGGGAGTGGACCGTCTGGGTGGACGACCGGGAGCAGACGCCATCCATGGCCCCTTCGACCGTCGGTTCGGTGAGACGACAAGGAACGGGAAGGGGTGAGGGGACCGACACACTATGGGTACCACCTGGGAGTAGTCATGACTCGTCATCACTACCTTCCTGACATCGACCCTAGAATAGTGATTCCCTAAATTACCCGGAAGGGATTCTCGACCCCCCTAGACTCCAAGAAGGGGACAGTCTACCGTAGTGGTGGTGATAAGGAGTACTTGGTGATTTCAAGTACTCCTTTAGTGTGTACGTAAAGGAGTACACGATCACCGTCGTAAGGACCGGAGTTGTTGACAAGAGTGAGGTGGCGATAGCTGTCCTGTGGTGATTCACGATCCGGGAGCCGATCTGGACCTTCTGTGTCTGGTGTAGGAGCACTTCGGTACCAGATCGTCTCTACATTAACGGGTTATAAGTCCTGTTAACAGACACTATAGATTTTTCTGGTGACCTTTCTCGGTCACTCTACTGCACGGACCCTCCTGACTCCAGGGTCTTTTATCAGTGTATTAATTTCCTCGGACTAAACGTAGCTCACTTGTTTCTTACGCGACACACTTCTCTTTACTGGTGTCCGTACTATGACGTGGGGTCGCGGCGCGAGGCACGACCCGTTTGTCGTGAGTAAAGTAGGACGGTTCCGGTGACGGTCCGTACCTAAAATCGGGGTAAAATGTACACTCCTTTACTCTGAGTCTCCCAACTGTTTGAACAGGTTTGTGTTGATAACTACCGTCTTCACTCTAAGTTTGAGGTCAGGGTAGTCGGAGGGACAGGACCTCAACGGATATAGGAGACCTTGGTTGTCCTGTGATTAGTGATTATGTGTTTTGATCTCTGTTCACTTCCCGTATTATAGTAGGTCTTCCCGAAAAAAACCAAACAAAAGGGGGTCAATTCACACCCTTGACATTTACGGAAGACACAGAGAACATGGGAGGGATCGTAGGTCGACCTCCGACCTGAACCTCGGTCACCCGAGTCGTTTATAAGTGGTTCAGTTTTGATGGTTCCATAAAACTCCAACTCTGACATTAACAGATACTAGGAGTCTCTCTACCGACTAAGGACACCGACCTTGGTGGACCCTTCCGAAACCCTCCTCCGACCCCGAATAGAGTTGGGAAAGTCCCACCCTAAATCTATTCGTTTCTCTCCCCTTTCCACAAGACCTGTCCTTTTGTCTCGTTTGTCTCCGTCTTCAGCGAACAGGTCTCCGTGGTCCCGACACCTACTCAAGGGGAGTGACAGGACCCCCAGGAGTAGACACCCACTTCGGCCCACGGACCGAGTCCCTGGGTTGTACCAGGTCGACACTCCCCTGAACTCCCAGGTTGTCGTAGTGTCGTCGAGTCTTAAAACCTGTTCTCCCTGAAATAAGTCTCAAGTATATCAGACTGTTGAGTAGGGAGGTCTGTCTATTAGTGGGTCGGTAGGTCAGACACGGTCTCGCAGTGGTTCCCATCACACCTCCTCATTTTCTACGAACATCTGGGGACTGAGATACGTCCCGATGGCACCTTCACCCCTCCCTTATTTCCCTATACGTTCGAAAGTAGAGATGGGAGTCTCTCGTGTGTCGGGTCACTCTCTACCCAGTGTTCCCTTGTGCGGTCTACAGTCCCACACCCCGGTTGTGCCATCGTGACCCCGATCCCACCTCAGACGAGAATCCCTTCCGACCCCTACCCGGGACCCTTCGACTGAGGACTGCCAGGAACACAGAGGTGTCGGGACAAGACACGTATGTACCCTCGTCGGGAGTGGTTGTATTACAGTCACCATTCAAACCCCAGAGGACTGTGATGGGATTTTACGGGGCTGGGTTGGTCCCGAAGTCCTGTAAACCTCAGAACACTCACTCAAGACCAGTGATCGTGAGGTATGTTGTCGGACCAGTTCCAAATAAGCCCCAAAAGGGTCTCTTCCGGACCGGCACCGTATAAAATACACGGAGACCCACCCACACAAGGACACCTACACACACACTTTCTCTTTCACAACATTGGTCGTCACCCCTTATACCCACCTGTCTACCTCCATGAGTACAAATCGGCCTTTACTCTCTAACAGAGATCCCCTAAAAGTCGAGGTAGTAATCTTCTTAGACTAACAGGGGTTTCCCTGGTTGTGGAGTTTAAGTTTGGTTGGTAAGACTGTGCTAGTTGGGTCTTCGGTTCCGACAGTGATCCCCTCCCAGCGGTAAGAGTCGGGGATGGCGTAGGAAGAGGAAGTCCCAGGGTCCTTGGGTCCTGGTAAAAGTCTAGGGTCATAAAAACGAAAGTCCAACCACACGGTGGTCCGTGGACCGGGAAGACGGAGAGGTGTGAGTGGAAAGACGAGGACTGCTGGTTGTCAGGGTGGTAGATGTTCGAGGGTGAGTCGTCTCAGTGGATGGGTCTCCGGTTGGCGTAGATGATGGACTGTCACTTTTCGGCCCTTCTCCTCTTCGGGAGGTCACCACTGATCGGTTCAATATCCGTCTTTACGAGAAACGGAGCTGGCCCCAGACGAGGGACACTAGAGTCGAGACCCAGTTAGTCGACATCGTGAGTGAAGGAAACGGAGAGGAGTGTGGACACACCTTGTTTTGTGTGGATATGGAGGGAGAGGGACTGTGACTAAAAGAGAGAGACGGGTTTAGCGGAATTGAGAGGTGACACGTGACAATCTTCTTCAACCACTACTCAAGGACCATAATCATCCTTCCGTACATAAAAGTCACAGTCACTGAATTTTGTTTTGGTAAGAAACATAAATCAGAAAACATTTCCACTAAGTCTCTACTAGAAGAATCGTCCAAATTGATTTATTATCTTCGATACTTTAATTTGCACGACTCACCAAGGACTTACCCACTTTTAAGTCCCTGACGCCTACGGTCTCACGTGTCTCGATTACTGACCACCCGTGTATGTCGAAATGTATTTTCTCTCTTTAAAGTCTATCTCCTTGTGTCAAACTTTCAGTTTTACCCCTGTCAATCCCGTGACTTTCATAGATTTATCCCTGAGTCTGTAAGTCCCCAGTCTCATTTCACGTTCTCCTATAAGACATCGTCCTTCATTAGTCATTCAATCCGAGGATGTACTGAGTACTACTTTCTAACCGTACAGAGTGACGTCCAGTTCGGTCGCTGAAACTCGTCCTTTAAGTCAACTCCTTTAGTGGACTCGAGTCATACACTCTCCGACCCCTCTAGGTAAAGTAGGTCAAACGGACACCCACAACCTTAAAATACTCTAAATACTATGAATTTTGTTTACCAATTGGAACTCATCTTCTTGTTTGTTAATAGTTACTTAAAATATTAAACAGAAGGGTTAATATCCGTAATTGAAAGATAGAAATAAATCTATGTCCCCAACAGTTGGAACAGGACTTTTCACAGTTTAAAGTCGAGACCTCCGATGTGTTAGAGAATGTTTATTTATGAGTTAGGACAGTAGTATCTCGTTTCATCGGAATCTGTTGTACACTTACTTTCTCCCACCGACACAAGGTTATTCTGAAATAATTCGTTCGTCGATCTAAACCGGGTGATCGACATCAACCGACCAGGGACGATATCCGGTAGGTCTGTTGTTGCGAGTCCCAGACCTCTGGGTATACACTGAATCCTCGACCACCCTTCACCCGTCTGAGTTTCCTGTGGTGGTCTAAGAAGTGTAGTCTGTTTCGGTGTTCCGTAAATGTACGACCCGCTATCACACCTCACAGAATCCTTTAGCTCCCGTGGCTCTTTCCCTCTAGTCCCACCGTCCTTCGTCCTTCTAGACGGGACTCCGAGAAAGTCTCTGACTGTTCGGGTCACTACTCGTGATCCCCCGCGTCAAAATGTGGCCGGGGAGGAAGGTGTTTGCACAGATCCTTGGTGGGGAGTCCGAGTGGGAGAGAACCGAGGAGCGACAAAACGGAGACGGTCATCCAAGTGGTGGTGCCCTCCTTCTTCTTTTGACCTCGGGAAGTCACGTCCCAAAGGTCCGTTCTCCTCGTCCCTCCGCGACCTTAGAGTCCCGACCTCCCTCGTGCGTCCGGTCCAACGCGGTGGTATGACACTGGGTACTGGAGGTAAACCTCCTTCTCCTGTAAAACAAAGGTCTGTCCGAAGGTCTCCCCTGAGGGCAGTGGGAAACCTTCCTCTGGGGAGTGGGGTGTACAGGATCGTCCTCTATCTTGGTCTTTGGGATAAACAAGAAATACCCGTTTAACAGGATCCTTTCGGGGACAAGAGAGGTAATTCGGGACTCTTAGAGGTGGGTTTCGTGACCTATACTACCCTTGTCAGGAAATCGGTGCGAAAAATAACCTAAGAGTCCTCTCCTTCTGATAGACCTATACTTTTTACGAAAGTCGAGTCAACCTGTTCTAAGAGAGAGGGGAAGGAAGAGAAGGATGTGGTGAAGAACCAAACAGTAAATGTTCCATTGTGTACCCAGTGTCAATAGTCCCAACAAAAAGGGAGGGTTCAAGGACGAAATTAAGGGGGCGTTCTTAATTTTCAATTGACACAACGTTCGACGGTTTGAACAAGCCTCTTTTTACCTATTTTCGATTCAATAAGACTTTTTCCTTTTTCATACAGGTCGTTTAGACCTTTTCGGCGTGCCGGGGTCTTTGAGATATTACGTCACACTAGTTCTACCGGTCC
The DNA here is from genome assembly GCA_006410555.1 of Capra ibex. Lineage (NCBI taxonomy): Eukaryota > Metazoa > Chordata > Mammalia > Artiodactyla > Bovidae > Capra > Capra ibex. The sequence goes on from SJYO01013871.1 coordinate 43,660,101, forward strand.
ATAAATACGTACTCATTTACAAAAATGTGCACAAAAATGTGTAATAGACGATCATACTACATTCCTTTTTTGTCTGTTTCACATAATATTTAGTCACTTAATGGAACGGTTCTCTTCAACATGTCCTTACTATTTTATTAAAAAAAAATCAGGAAACTCCGACTCTACGACTTTCAACTGCTATAAAAGGTTTACACCAGTTTGTTAGAAGAGAACTTTCGTCTTGTTCATATCAGTAATTCGGTCCGACCACTTGTCTTCGCCGTAGAGAGAACGCGTGCCGACTCCCACCCGTCTTCACTTTTGGGAGATTCTTTTGAGACGGGTCGCGTCCGGTGACAGGTGTCCGGTTCCTGTCTACAGGTCTCCAGGAGAATTCATCAGGTTTATCGGGGGTCGTGGACTCTCGATTGAGGGACCACAATAGAACAGGGTGAAATTGGTCTCGAAGGGGGAGAGGACGGGGACTTGTACAGCTCTCGGGATTGGAACGTCTAAGAGGGGTGGTCGTACCCCGTTAGGTCCTCCGGAGGTCCTCCCTTCTTCACAAAGACCCTTGTACAGTATCGACAAAGGGATCATAGTAGAGTTTGATGGTCGTCAAGAACCTACATGTTTACTATATCACTTATCACTTCAGCGAGTCAACACAGGCTGAGAAACGCTGGGGTACCTGACATCGGATGGTCCGAGGAGACAGGTACCCTAAAAGGTCCGTTATCAGGACCTCACCTAACGGTGAAGGAAGAGGTCCCCTAGAAGGGCTGTGTCCCTAGTTTGGGCCTAGAAGGTGTAACATCTGTCTGCGAAATGGTAGACTCGGTGGTCCCTTCATGTTTACTATCAACTTATATTTATAAATACCAACTTGTCTTTGTTCGATGATGACAGACTTTAAGTTCTTTCATTCTTACATACACACCCCAACCCCTCCCGCCCGAAATCGTCCTCACGACAGAAATTTGAGAAAAAAGGGATTGTTTGGGGAAAGAGGGGGAGAGGCGACGGAGGAGGGAGACTGGACCGGCAGAGAGGGTGGGCAAAAGTAGAAGACAGGATGTTGTGACTGTTCGAGATGGTAGTGACACTTTGTCACAACAAGACGGCGTAAAAATTTACCAGCCAAAATTAATAGAGACGTCAGAGAAGATACTATTGACTGTATTAGTTTTAGAGACGAAGTTTGACCCTCGAACGATCCTTTTTAGGTAAAAGAAATCACAATTTTAAAATAACGGTCTTATAATAAGTATTACAAGAGCACCATTAAACATAGAGAGGCCAATAGACGCCGAAACAGAGGAAAAAGTAAAGATTAGAATACATTAAAAGAGAAAGGGAATCCGAATACTCCCCAAGTAAGTAAAATGACTAAAAAAAGTTTCTTCGTCAAATCTTAAATAAACAGAAAAAGATGAGTAAAGCTAAACAAAAATAAATAAAGAAAAAGAACAAAAGAACACCAAATAAATTTACAAGAGAAGACGATTACAAAAATTTTAAGTATATTTTAAGCGAATAAAATCTAGAAACGGTAAATTGTTGTTTCTGTAAATTCAGATAAGTAAAGGGAGTCAATGTCGAAATCGACACATGACATCCAAAACCTTATTTCACAAGACAAAAGTAGTTAAAATTTTCAAACAATAAAAAAGTAAAATAAAGAGAAACTCCGTTCTTAAAAACTTCATACACAAAGAACTAAAGGTCGTGAAGTTTGAAAAACTACAAAAAGTCGAAAGGTATAGATGAAAATATCCTAATACTCGTTTCTTATACCGACCATGTTAGAAATAAAAATTTACAATACGTACAAAGAAACATCGGTTCATATACTAACTAAAACTTGTATGTTTTACGTCTAAAAAATTAGACTTCCTTTACATATAATTTAACTAAATAATTGAAAAGATACGTGAATAAATAAAAATCAGATATTTAGAATTAAGACTTTTCCCAAATAATTTTAAGTTGATATTAACATATCAAAATAATTTGAAAAAAACATAAAGACTTTATACAGAGTATATAAATCCTCGATGTAACAAACCATGGATACCTGATACTCATTGTAACTAATAAGAATTTAAAATAGAAAATGATGATGTCTGACGGGTAAAAATACGAGTAATTACGGAAATTGGTTTAAGGTTAAGTCGACAGTAACTGTGACGACTTAGGTGAAAGACCATAAAGGAATAGGAAGATAAAATTTGAAATAGTAAAGGAAAATTGACATGGTGAAAGAAAATTGACACAAAGACTGGAGTAAGTGAGTAAGTAGGTCTTCTGTAACGTACTCCTTGATAAAATTATACAGTGAGTCCGGGGGAACTGTTGTTTGGTCCTTTCTTAGTCTGGTAAAGGACGGAAGTTCCTTAAGTACAATACCCATAAACGGACCGGTACACTCATTAGAATGGACTCTCCTACAGTGGTGTATTCTGACGGACTCGGTGTATTCCAGTATCACGGTCAAAGTACTAAAACTCACCACTTACTTTATAGAACAACCCAATTAGAAGACAAATCCTTCTAATTCGTACTACAATTCCCAAAGTTCTTTTAAAGATACGGAAAAGAGGAGAACAAGAAATAGAACAGTAATGGACGGACGGGTTTGTGAGGGTCGACAGGGAAGTCAAGTTCAGAAACTTGGACAATGTTTCATTTGTCAGAACCCTTCCATTGTATCATTCGTACTAGTCAGTGAACGTAGAATCCAACTTCCTCAGTAAAGACTCTTAACCAACCTACTCTTTTCCTCTCCTCTCATGTTTCTCTTTTAACCCATCGTGTAAAACTCCCACAGAAACCGACTCTACCCCGGTCCGATCTCCTTACTCTATACCTCCGGGAAACAAGATAGTAGCCACTACTCGTTGACAACATAAGTCGAATCTCTTCTCTTCTTTACGGATCCCGGTACTGACACCTTCTTCAACAGTGCAATGAGTTGTTATGGAGTCTCGTATCTTATTCCTGGCGATGCACCCTCACTATTCGTTTGTCTGTAACTTGGTTACCTTTCCCTACGAAAAATGTTACCTTTAACGGACTCTTTACCAACAGGACACTTTGAGACTCAAGTCCTGTTCCCGTCCTCTGGATAATCTCTACGAACGAAAATCATCCCATCTGGTCTACTGGTACCGTCGGAGAGAAGGTTGAAGTTCAAAGTCACTATGATACCGGGACTCAAGGATGTCTCTCTATTCCCCCTCCATAGTAATTCCACCATTTTTCATATTTGTACCTCTGTTTATATAGTTTTTATATGGTAACGACGTAAATATCCAAAAAGATCTCGAACTGACCAATCGGTAAACGAGTCAGATAGTTTTACGAGTTGTACCGATGAACACTCCTACGTCGGACTCCCTGGTCGTAGTAAATTGACACGGAAAAGGAACTGAAAGAGTAGAAGTAGTGAAAGGAGACAGGTCCCTAAGGAGAAGGCCAGTTGGGATATTCTAGACGGGTAGTTCTTTGAGTTAGAAGAATGTAGACACCGATGTAGTTTAGACACACAAGACCAAACAAACATGAAGGACATGTTCAGAACTCGAAACAGAGGTACCCAGTATTTACAACATTCCCGGACCCCTGTTGATAATTATATTAGATTTTGGTCGATTCTCAACCGTCAAAGTCACTCCAAATAACTAAAGGTGAGTTATTTGGTGTCAGAGTAGACCGTTGAAATTTTCCGTAAGTGAAAAATTATACTCTAAAAAGTTGAATGAACCGAAAAGAACGGAGAACACTAAGTTTCTTTTATCTTCTTAGGTATTCTTTGTGAAGATAAGGATCACCTTAATCTTAAGGTTCCGGGGTTCCTCCCTCCGCCCCCTGTAACGATCTTTTCAGGAGAATAAGAGACACTTGACCATCGATCCTCGACGGTCGGAGAGGAGGTGTCCGACGGCTTTGACTTACTTATTTCCTTCATTGAGAGGTCCCTCGAAGATCGAGTCGAAAGTAAGTAAGGTGTCCTTGAGATCGGAAAAGGGACCTCCTTAGACTGGAGGGGTTCAGACCGAGGATCTCCAGTCACGTCCGAGGACGGGGATGGTTCAACCGTTACGTCTCAACTTCGGTACTCGTAATACTTCTTCTATCAAGGCTTCATTTAAGACTAACTGGTTCGGGTGGTCCTCTACTATTGACCATGGGTATTTAATAGAACCCCTAGGGGGTCATAGCTCGACACCGGAAACCACCCTGGGAAACCGTTGTTCGTAGGTCGAGTCAGAAGACGAAAGGTCCTCGTGAGCGAACGGGGAGGGATTGGATCACACATACAGTCTGTGGTGAGTAGACTCCTGCGTCTAGGTAAACCGAGGACTCTACACCCACCTAAAGGACTACCGAGGGGGGAGGACCGATGAGTAAAGGACAGAAAAGATTAACCAGTGTACAACAAGGACCCATCGTAGAGGGACAATGAAAGCCTACGCATCCCCCGACTTCACTTCTTACGCGGTGACCTTCAAGTCCTCACAAGTCCTCTCCGGTCTCGTTCTCTCCCGTGCTCCACCCGGAGGACTCGACTCTCTGGTCGTCCGACCCCTGTTCCTTGCACAGTAGTCGTCTACCGGTGTCCGGGACTTGAAGTTGTGGTCTCCTTCCGGGGACACGCCCTCGACTTGAGGTCCGGCAAGGGGTGGGGAGGGACCTTACGCCCGGGGGGGGGGTGAGCAGACAAACGAAAGGAAGGAGTCTTCCCGGGGGAGTGGGACACTAGTCCTGGGGAGAGATCGTCAAGGTTTTGTGGACCGGACCATCTTTCCCGCAAACTGCAGTCGCCCCTCAAACAGATGAGTCCACATCGATTATAGGAGTCACACTCAAGACAAAGACTTGAACCCGTCGGTGGAGTGTGGGACAGTGAACTCCCCCACCCCCACTATGCGTCAACTACGAACTGGGAAGTCTGAGTGTTTCGGTTTGTCTTGTACAAACCTAACCCGGAGGAGGGGTCTGAGGTCGGGTGGTCTGGGGGGGTGGTGGTGGTGGTGGTGGTGGTGCCGACAGACCCTGGGTCCTCCCGGCGAAGGGAGGTATATATCTCGAGTCTCAGGAAAGACCTCTGCCCCCAATCCAAAACGGGAGAAATGAGACTCTCTTGGGTGGTCCTGGACCAGTCGTCTCAGTCCTCCTTTCCAGATCTTTAAAGGTGTTTTGGTCTTTCTTCCGTAGATCATAATTAATCCGACACGTCTTTATAGGTAGTTCTGTGTCTACCGTTATTGTAAGGAGTCGGACACGGGACGGACACACCCCCTAATTCCCTCAAGTAACTCCACCCTTGCGTTTAACCGGGGACTCCTCTGCTGTGAATCCATTAACGGAATTTCCGTATATGACCTCGTTCTTAAGATTCCTTTCCCCACTAACTTCCGCTACGGACTCCTTCCTGTCTCTTTGATGGAGGTCCGTCAGGTTCGAGACGAGGAAATTTCCTTTGGACGGACTACCCCCGTGGTACCACCGGTTCCGGTCAGAAGGGGTCCCTCAAATCCTTTCAGTTTCTCACTCGTGCGACGTCCTTCTCGCGACGAAAAGAGAGGGAGAAGACGGTGTACCACGGGAAGGAGTTCACCTTCGGTTCGTGGTCCGTATTCCACTCCTTTGCGCTCCCCTTAAATGTCTTTCCGTCGGTCTCCTACTCGACCACCCGACACCCTTGACTTTTCCGAGTCAAAATCCCTCTTCGGGTCGCGGACTCAACTCCTGGTCTCTGCGGTGGGTTGACCTTTCTTCAAAGAAGGGTTTAGGGTCACCAGACCTGAGGAGGTCTGGACACGTTCTTTAGGTTTCCTTGAGTCCATTCTCCAGACCCCCTCTTTTGACTTAGTCCCTCTGGGAGATCGACCCGAAGGGTACACCGAGTCACCATTTCTGAGGTGGACGGTTACGTCCTCTGAGACCAAGCTAGGGGTCCAACCCTTCTAGGGGATCTCTTCCTTTACCGTTGGGTGAGATCATAAGAACGGACCCTTTAGGGTACCTGTCTCCTAAGACCACCCGATATCAGGTACCTCAACGTTTCTTAGTCCGTGCTGACTGGCTGACTTGTTGTCTGGGGGATGGGATGTCCCCGGAGATAGACTGAAAAGTTTCTTTGTCTTTTTTTTTTTTTCCAGTTAGAGAGACGAGGAAGAAGACGACTCGAAGTCTTTCTGTCAGGACCCTTACCTCCTGGAATAATTCATGAGGTCCCTCTCAAGTCTAGGACCTTCGAAGTTCGACCTGCTCGAGAATTTATTAAGATAATTATCAAGTTTGGGGTACTCCTTGGGGTACCGAATATGTCCTTTGACAGGTCCACTATTTACTCGGACCTGTCTTCGGGTCCACAGGATTGAGTGTTGTGACTCGAGAAGAACGTGTAGACCGCTACCTAGATTCAATTGGGTAGTCGGAGTTTAGGGGAATGGTGGATGGACAGGCGACCTACTCGGAAGTATAAATAGTAGGAAAGGTGTTGAGACGTTGTGTGTCGAGACTGTAGTCACACTAAGGGTCCCGTCGGGGTACAACTCGACTGACACTCTACGATTACTCCATCCAAACTCTTGGAACAAGGGTTCTCAGGAGTGGACGACGAAGGTCCCACCTCCACGGACCAGGTCTCCGTGGAATCGGAGAGTGCAATCCAGGATATGAGGAAGGTGTCTGTACGGTTCTCTTGATCTCGTAGAGTCATAGGTGTTTGTAGAAGTGTGTCGGGTAGAGGAGTCACCGGGAGAGAAAGTACCCGTAGACTCTATTGAAATCTGTACAAGACACATCGATGTCTCACTACAAAGACCTTCTATCCATCGGTACGGTACTCCTTGTTTCAGAGTCCTGTGACTGAAATAGACTAGTCTCTTACTTGTTAGACCATACTATACACTAGAGGAGTTTTGATCGCGACTTCCTATCCTCGGAGTCACTTGAACGACTCCAATCCGTTAGGACTCTGAATCTCTCGGGTGCCGGTCAGGAGTCGGACGGAAGTACATGGGAGAGTCTGAACATGTCGTAGGTGTGAAAGGAAATTTTCTCCTCCCCTTTTTATTCAAATGAGAGTTCACGGTTGACATAGATTGACCATAACAAACAGACCTCTAAACACAATTCTTCCTAAGACTCCGACACAACTTTGACTGACCCTTCTCCAGATACCAGTCAATCGACACAAACGGTGTCTGTTGCGTTCCTTCTTCGCCGTCTCTTCCCTTTGCAACGGCGTTCTCTTTTTCGTCCATGTGTCGTCGGGTCTTAAAGGAACCGGACAGTGACCTACTGTGTTTGTATTACCGTGTGCCCACCTAAGAAAGACAAACAAAAACCATTGAAAACAATGAGGAAAATCCTATACTTTATGAAGCATTAAAAAATTTTATTTTTCTAGTGTTCAGGTAACTATAGTAAACGCTTCCGAGGTTGTCAGACATTTTGTAGATAAACGTCCTCATTTCTTAGTGTTGGTCCTCCAATTTTGTATCGAGACATTGATTAGTCGATAAACCGGAGTCTTTTCGACGAAAAGAGACCCGGAGTCAAAACAAAACAAAACAAACGATTATGGATCTAGGTTTAAGACCTCTTCCTTTACCGTTGGGTGAGGTCACAAGAACGGACCTCTTAAGGTACCTGTCTTCTCGGACCACCCGGTGTCAGGTACCCCAACGTCTCAGTCTGTGCTGATTCACTGATTGTGTGTGTGTCTGGGTTTAAGTGAACCAATAATTTCTGACTCTCAAGGTTCATCAAAGTAACCTAACCTTTTAAAAGTACATGTAACATTGATAGTCATATTTTGAGGGGGCACCGGGATTGAAGTTTTCTACCTAGATCTCATGGAAGACCTTTCTTTGCCTTACTAGGTGCACCGGTATATTTAGTTCCTACCGAAGCACCTCCTTCGTCTTGTATTTGGTCTACTACTTCCGACTTATCTTTGATCCGTTCTTCTCTGTCTCCCCCGGTCTCCGTTCCGGTCTTATGGTTCCGTCCCACACACAACCCGTCGTTTCCTACTCACCCTGCTACTTTACTCGGGATAACACCTTGTCGACCTTTCGGACCGACTCGTCAAATCCGTAATTATATGGGAACCGTCATCCCTCGGTGCCTCTAACAACTCACTCTCAGTACATTACTATATGGATTATTGACTTCGTGTCTTACCTAACTTTCCTCCCTTTAATTGTTGTGTCTGTGTGGTAAGACTCCACACCGGACCCACACTTATCCCCTTCCTCTCACTTTAGAGGGAGTCTCCTTTCATTCAGTCTACAATGGGGTCAATGTCTACCCCGCGAGACTGGAAGCGTGAGAGGAGTCGGAGTAAGTACTCCAACAATATTCCAATTTGCTCCAACGTTCTCCGTGGTTGAGTAAATACGATAATTACAGAAGTACCTCACTCTGTCTCTGAGGTTTCAAGCGGCAAGGAGATTCGGAAGGAGATGTGGAGATACTCCTCCACCGATGATCTCCTTCCCGACCTAGTCTCCCGACCTGCCCTATGCGACTTTTCGGAAAAGGTCAATTGCAAGTTACGGAGACTATCAATTATCTTACTAGAAACTTTTACAGTTGATTTGTGTTGAAGTGTCTTTTTCTATTGTGGAGTAAATGGTGGGTGTCTACAGACGTAGTGTGTATGTGTGTGCCATCGGACCTTTTAACGTGTAGTGTCGCGTTTCGAGTTGAAGACGTACCCCTTTACACACGGGTTTAACACCGGTCACAATAGGACATCCTGACCTACATCCTTTTTTAGTTTAATATATGTTGACAGTGAAGTTTTTTATCGGAAGACCACATCAACGGAGTACTACACCCTCAGAGACGGTGTCATTCGACCTCTCTCTTCTCTGCATCCCTAGACACCTCACTACTGTTTTCCCAGAACTGTCATCCAAGGTCTAAGAGACATACAACCCGTAACGATCACTATCTACCTGTCGTAACCGGGTGGAGGTCCTCCGTCCTTTTGGACAAGTTTTGGACTCTTTCTGTCGAACATCCGTCACATGTCCATCTCTGAACAAACTCATTTCCAACTAATAATCATTTTATCTGATCTAGTAAAAAGGAGAAGACTTTCTACAATATATGCTAAACCCAAACAAGAAAAAGGGGAGTTTCCTTGAAATCATTCGAAGTTTTGACATAGACTGTCCACCCCAGAAGACATTTCACTGAAAATGGGGACTATAAACTTGTCTGCCGTAAAAGACACACAATCGTTAGTCATCTACACATCTATGATACCTATGATGAGAAGTCTTTTTTTTTCCACCCCCACGAAAATTCGTTTAGTAACACCGAGTACTGACAAGAAAGGAAGAGACTTAGTTACTCTCCCATCGTAGCGACCTGAGAACGGAGATTTCTATGTTCTACGACCGTTAGGAACTCCCGTCCCTGACACGGGGACTTAACCTGTTGGGGTCATACTACGATGGACGTGACCCTGTGAACTTTCAGACCAATTTCTTCCTCCATTGTCGTCAGGGATACGGTCCATCCGTACGGCTCCTCAATGAGTCGACGATTCCAAACGGACGTCTAAGAACTCCTGTCTCGAAGGGTCTTGTACACATCAACCTCGTTCTCTCGTTTCGGGAACCAGGAACTTCTTTTGTCTCCCCCGGACCGTACCGGACTCAGGGGTCCTAGTCCGGCATTCGTAGTGGTAGACAAACGACGTGATACGGTGTGTCATGATAAAAAACACACGGTACTACAATCTCCCTTTCGGCTTTATTTGGGTGTTTCACTCAGTAACAACTTTTTTAAAACAAGAACCCGAAATCTTGTGGGTCCGGGGGTGGAAGGTTCGTCGAACCACCAAAAGTCGGTGTCCCATATTGGAGAACGATTGGTTTTGTTTAGTGTACCTCGTTCTAGAGCCAGAAGTCACCGGACAAAGTAAGAGAGAGTAATTGACACAAGAAGGTAGGTGAGTACTTGCTAAAGACCCGGAGACTAACCAACCAGTGTCCGCCGGGTAGTGAGTTAGTGTAGATATTTGAGGGAAAGAAGGAGGTCCGTCACGACCTTTGTCGAGAACGGGTAGTCAAAGGTTTAGGGATGTGTCGAGTCGGTAGTGGTAGCACTTGGACACATTCTGAGAGTGAAAGTTATAAATGGTTCGTAAATTGTAAATGTCACTCTATATAATAAATAAATTATCAAGTATGGGACTTTACCACCAAGTATGGGTCGGTTACCACCAAGAAATATGGTCAGTCTTTAATTTTGTAGATCCCATTAATAGGGAGTAATTGTATCAGTTGTTTATGAAGACTCACGGATGTTATACGGTCCTAGTACGACCCACGACCTCCACGGTTCTTTTTGGTGACATTCTCTTTTTTTACCCGACAGTTCCTAGGACACTCCCACTGTCTGTCCTTGTGCTCCATCCTCTCCCACGACCATACACATTCGACGGTCGGGACCGGACTGTACTCCCGGGTGAGACGGGTCTCGTGTTCGATAAGGTCCCTGTACCGGAGGGGCTCCTCGGCCGAGGGACTACAGTCGTAACGTTTCAATAAGAGGGGTCGTAAAACACTCGTAATCAGAGTAGAAACATTGTTGTGCTCTTACTTTATCGTCCATGGGAGGTTTTATGGACAGTAGTAAGACAAATTCGACCCAAACGTTCCGGTCAGGATATCCCAGACATCTAGAGGAAGACTCATGGTGGTACGAACGTCACCCCCTTTGACAGTTACTTTAAACTACTGAACGTTTTACGTCGCGTCTTTACTCACTACGACCGAGGACCGGTCGTGAGAGTAACAAAAGAAAAAAGGGGTGGTGTGGTTACCTTGTAAAGAAAGATCTCGTAAACTATCTACACAAGTACTATAGGAACTTTAACGGAAATAGACAATACTTTCAGGACTCTTAGACAGGGTTTCCATCACCATTTAACGATAGTGGAGTCGAAATTCATAAAAGTGTCGGAGCCCTTTAAACAATAAAATAGAGGTCAGAAGGAACACCGTAAGCAAGGGTGGGCGGTAGGAGTAGAGAACCGGTCGTGTAGACCTTCTCGTCAGTGGGAGGGACCCCCCAGTCAGACACGGACATGAGGGCAGGACGGGTGTCCTCTGTTCTTCGTTGTGACATAGTCTGGTGTAAACCCCGGTAGAGGGGTTAGTGGGTTTATTCTTGTCTTGTACCCAAGTTCCTTTTCTTTCTATGAGAGACAAAAACAAAAACACCGACTCTCTAGTCAAGATCCTTACGTACCATTATACCTGGAACTGGATGAAAGGACCTAAGACTCGTCCGTCGTGTCAGATAACTATTCTTGACTTTCGTTTCCCGGTCCCGTCCTTTCCCCCCTGTCAAAAAGACATCTAGTCGTTTGACCCTCCGTCCTTTGGACTCACGTTGAGGGCCGATACGGTATTAATTAATGTACTAGACCCTCCCCAGTCCCCCGTCATTACGTTAAAGAGACCTGAACCCTTCATCTGACACTAAAACTTCTAGGTACGTTAAGACTCAGAGACTACGATTTATTCCAGTTATATAAAGAGATACGTCTCCCATTGATCCCACCGACTGTGAACCGTATACTCCCTACTTTTCGTAACCCGCCCGTCTCCACGGGAAGGTCGGACCGCCTACACGGGACATCTGACCGATACCTTCTTACGGGACGAAACAGTCTACTACGTTACTATGAGAGACCCAGGGGTGGGAGGACGTGTCGTGGATGGACGTCTCCACGGAATAAGTGAACACAGACTACATGGTCTCGAAGAGGTCGGAGACCTCAATTCCGAGGTACCACTGGGTGTCCGTCCTACGACTCACTTTATCTAAAAGGGGTAGGGCTCGGATCTCCCCTCCCCGCACAAACTTCAAAGTACAAACTTGAAAGTCAGACTTTGATATCTGTTTGGGGAAAGGAACGAGTATGTACACGGGGTACGAGACCAACGACTACGATATAAGAGTCGAAACGACTTTGAGAAAGATGTACTCGTTACACTAGATCTGGTCAAAAGAGTTTGAAATTAAACGTGCGTTCAGTCAACCTCTAGAAGAAATTTTTTTGTTTGAATAAGGACAAGTCACCCAGACTCTACCCTGGACTCTCAGACGTAAAGATTGTTCGTGGGAACCTACAGGCACTTCGGTCAGGTGTTTCGACTGCGACACGTCGTTTCTACGTCTCCTTTCTTGACTCCCGACTCCCGGTACACTGAGTGACATCTCACCAAGTCTTTAGTGGTCTCGGATTCAAAAGGTAGAAAGCCTCTATTGTTACGGGGTTTCATAGGTTTACCTTTCTGTCACGTTCTCGAGAGGTGATAAGGTCCATCGGTAAACTAGTCGATTGAGGTCTCAAGTCACCTTGGTGTTCGTCTTTCAGGGTTTTGACGTATGGAACCCCTGGTGGTTCATGGGTTTAATTAGTCGCATCCCGTACGAAGTATTGTTCGGTAGTCCACTAGACTACGACAGTTAAGAGTCTGGGGTGAAACTCTTTACGACTGGTCCACTATTCAATGAGATAAAAGTGGCGCCCAAAGACCATCGACTTGTGTCGAGGTCCTGAGAATGGAGGGTGTCTCGTTTGGTTACACGGGTCTTTCGTGGACCCCTTAGAACAACCTGACATCTAAGACTAAAGTAGTCAGACCCACCTTCGAGTCCAAGACGTAAAGATTGTTCGAGGGTCTCTTCCGACTACCGTGACCAGGCCCCTGGTGTGAAACTCATCGTTCTGAGATCTCTCTCCAAGAGTCGAGGTTGACGTGTAATCCCAGTAGAAAATTTGTGGTAACTGAAATTTTTTATTTTTTTTATTTTTTATTTTTTTGTGGTATCTGAAATTTTAAGACTGAAAATTTTAACCGGACCCTACCCTCAGTCTGTAAAAAATTCGTGAGTCCACGGAGAATACACGTCCCTTGTGACTCCTGGGAGGGGGTGTGTGTGAGACGTCGTCTACCTCTGGTCCCGTGACCGACTTCCTGCCCTTACCCGTCACCGGATTCCAGGTAGTAAGTGTGGTCAGACTTCGGGTCACTTCCTCCGAATCTCGTCACGGAACGACCCCCTTGTTCCGTCCGACCGGATAGGCATAGGACTGTGACGGTCCATAGAGACTACACCGAAGACACTCCTTTCCTTCACCTTCAAAATCGTCCTTCTTACCCTTTCTCCCGAAAAAGGCATCTGTGATTACGTTAGTGATGACGGCGAGCCTGACGTGACGAGGAGGGCGAGACGTACTTAAAGGGTCGTAAGAGACGAACGGAGATCCCCACCTGGTCCCACCCTGTGACTGGACAGAGCAAAACGGGGACCGGTCCGTTGTGACTCCGTCTCGGTGGGAGCTGCTCGGGGTTCCGCCTACTCCCGAGCCTCCGGCACGAGGGGTTCGGGTCCTTGCACAAGGTATAGCTCACCAGCAGGTAGGTGTCTTCCTCGTTTCCACGCACGAGGGGGGTACCGAGGGTCCCCCGGAACTGGAAAGGTGGAGATTTTACCCTTGGGACCGTCGTGGAGACAGTGTCCGTCACCCCTTTAGGCACTCCCACTCCAAGTAGGAACAGTAGGGGGTTGGAGACTGAAGTCGGTACCCAGAGTCTCAGAGTCGGTTCCTACCCCTCTGGTCTTGACTCTGTCCGAAACAGTCAGAACCGGTCCTCCCAACGTTTGAACTACCGTGTAACCTTGGTGGGTGTAGGGTACGGGACTTTGCGATGAGACCAAGTAGACCCTCCGTCGGATCCACCGTCTTCTTCGAACTTGTCGAGAGGCATTCCGTCAACGGACCATCGGACTACCAATCCTAAACCACGAAGGTGACGTCACCGGATCCAAGTCAGGTACCAACCTCTTGACCAGACGTCCGGTAGTCGTCCATATCGGTTTTATGTTCTTTTATTTTAATTTATTTTGTAGTGTATATTTCACTGGTTTTTTCGGGACGTTTAGTGTTGGTGTTACACCAGTGCTACCAGTGCGACGATCTCTATTTTTCAAGAGAGGATGTCGACATTCCCCTCCCCGAGGGTTTCCGGTTCTCCTCCAGGTCTCCCGTCCGTTTGTCAGTCCCTTCGGTCTTTGGACCTACGACCCCCGCCCCCCGTCCAACCCCGTTTGTCCCTCCTCCGTTCGCTCCCTATCCTCCCAGAAGTTAGTCTACGTTCCACCCTCGTCAGAGTACTTCCGGATTAACATGGGGGGTCTCTCCTGGGGAAACCCGGTCTTCAAACTGTCTCGGGGGTCCCGTAGGGTTCCTTCTTTCGTATCAAACGAAGGTTTTCAATTGTGAGACGGATGTTTGTAGAATCCTACCACAACCTCCCGACGCCATTCCCTCCCGGACCGTCTCTCGGGACGTGACGTCTCTGACCCTCTTCCCAATCATCCTCGACGACCTCTCGACCGCAAAGTCTGTCTTCGTCTCTTAGAGAGTCCTATAGTGTGTGTGACCGGAGTCTCCGATCTCATAGGAGAAACGAAGGACGAGAAGGAAAGTTTGAGGGAATTAAACAAAGAGGGTGCATCACATTGAAGGGTTGGTGGTGTGACCATAAACGTCAAGGACGAGGAAGTTTGCTCCCCAGTGTCCCGGTAACCACGTAGAGAAGATCACAGATTCACGGGACTTTAGAGTAATTACGCCAGACTTACCGGCTAACACATTTCTAAGAGCCGTGGATCTCGAGTCTGACGGTAAGAGTGTGAACTGGTGTTCTCCTGTGGTCTCGTAGTTGTCGTTTTGAAGGTTTCCGGAAAGTACTATGGCTTTGTGTAGACTTTAAGGAGTAGAAATGTTTATCTAATAGAGTATTATTACTTTTGTGTTACTCAAAAGATCTTATTGTTCCTGTACGGTTTTAGACAAAACTCAATTGTTGTACCCATAGGGAACAGAATTAGGTTGGTCGGTGACGACGAATTTATAGATTTTAAGACTCTGTACTAGGATTTTTCTGGTTTTGTCGAATCCAGTAGGTCGACCCTTCTCAACATCATTTTAAACTTGTGTCTGGAACCTACCAAGCCCGTCGAATTACGAAATACTCGTTGTTATGGAATATTTATGGTCAGAAACACAGTACATCCCTTTCTTGGGACCCAAGTCCCGAGTGCTCATCGAGACAAACGAATGGATGTTTTGTGTCCTCAACTCATTTTAGTCTCGGAGAAATGATTTTCAGTCGGCTCGGAGACTTAGGGGATTTAAGGACATTTTACAGGACAAATGTAGTTCTACACGCAAAAAAAGGAGGTTTCTCGAACGGGTACCCACAAACGTCATCGTCTCCTCCCTCGGAAGGACATGTTCCTCTGTTCGGGTCCCGTAGGAGTCACCCGGTCTTTCACGATTCGTAAGGTTGAGTTCGGACCGTCCTTTGAACGACGTTTCCACGGTCCCATCTCCAGGATTGACTACCACGAGAGAGGAAGGCTGAGGTCACAAACCATTTCCACTCGTCGTCCTCTCCGTGGGGTTTCAGGGAAGAGGGGCGGATATGGCCTTCGGGTGTCAGCTCAACGACCACTCATATCTCACCGGACTTAGTCCCCACCGTGGGCGAAGGGTCACGAACGGCGTCTCATCTTTTTGGTCCGAGCCTTTTCTGTAGAAGACCTACAGAAAAGAACTTAAGTATAAAGATCTTTGTATTAGTACACCTATTTCTACAGATAAAAAGGTAAATGAAATATTTTAAACGACTAAGAAAATAACCTAATACAACACGAACAGGAAGATCTAGGTCGTAAGTTCATAAATCCTTTATTCAACCACGATTAAAAGTTTTGTCTTAGAGATGAACAAATTAAAATACCTATCAATTCAAAATTTCGGATCTGTATAACCTCAAACCCCTTCACGACATTTCTCACACCATATGATCTTCATTATAAAAAAAATTTTTTATTAGATTTTTAAACACCCATTTAGGTTTAATATAGTAAACTGGAACTGGAAATTTTCACTCTTGGATTGGAGAGGTAGGTGTGGACTCTGGAGTAGGTGTCTTACTCCGATTTCGATCACAGAATAATGTGATGTCAGTACCCCCTAACCAAGGTTCTAGGGACTTCCCATGGTTTTAGACACCTACAAGTTCAGAAAATGTATTTTACCGTATCATAATTATAAACGTATATTGGATACGTGTAGGAGACTATGTAAAATTAAGTAGAGATCTAATACATATTATGAATTATAATTATGTTACTTTTACGACACATTTATCGACATTTATGTTACATTTACTATGTATAATTATTTTTCAACGGTCACACGTCGTTTAAGTTCAAAAGGAAAAACCTTGAAAGACCTTTAAAAAAAGTTTATAACAATTAGGTGCCAATTAACTTAGACATTTACTATGTCTACAGCTGCCATGTTCCAACAACGGATATAATTTACTTCATTGCACAGTTTGCTTTGTTTTCTATCAGATGTCTTTGTTTCTACGAATTTATCGTTAAAGTGATTTATAGTTTACGTTTAGAATCGAACGGGGGACACACTTTTCGAGTCTTACACCCCGAAGGACGGGTAGAGAACAGGGACCTGTCGGAGACCTCTGGTACCTCCTGTCGAGGCTCTATTTCCACCTTTGCCCGTAGAGGTTCTGAAGGACCTAAGCCTCGAGGGACCGACGGTAACCCTTCTCCCAGGCGTTTCGGGACCCAATGTAGTGGCCTCTCTACTTCCTCACACCTCTCCCAGAATTTCCATTTACGAGGTACTCTCGTCGGGGACGAGGGTGAGGACTTTTACAGGGGAGACCGGCAGGAGATCCTTTGTGCGACGAGTCTAGAGACATCTACTTTACCTCAGGACAAAGGTACCTATCCTCAAAGGGACAATTTTGTCCGTATACCTGAGCGTCTTACAGTTACGGTTGTGGCCATCTACACGTTCGAGAGTGGAGACTTGTATTGTCAGTACGAGAACGGTTATGGGGGAGTCTTACAGTGAAAAATCATGACCTTAAGATCTCGGTCGAAAGATCCTTTTACGGGTGGATCTTTACCGAATACCCTCTCGACACAGATGGGAAGACTGTCCAAGGGTAGTAGTCAGAGGGTCTCGAGTCCGGTCCCCGAACCACGGACCTAGGCAGGAGGACTTTTAAGTCCGGTAAGAGGACCCCCGTGTCCAACACGTCCCATGGGTGACGAACTTGTTGTTGGATGTCTGGGTTCGGTCGAGTGCTACCCCACTTCCCAAAAGACCCGTCAGTCTACGAGAGAACTCAAGAAAGGAATGGAGCGAGACGCCGTCCACTGTCGTCCCCCGACTTGGGTGGAACCTACGGTCGAAGAGAGTGGGAGAGTGGGCGACCCCGGAGCGGACCGTGTTGACTCGGAACTGACTGAGGGACTGGGTAAGGTAAAAGTCTGTTTAGGGGCCACAAGGTCAAGGAGCTGACCCACGAGGCCCCGTGCAGGGTCCACTACAAACACTTGTTGGGGGAGTCGCCGTGGGAGTAGCAGGAGCCGGAGAAGTAGGTCTTGGGGACCACCCGGTAGAGTCCGACGGACCCGTGGCATCACAGGTGGGACTGTCGGGAGTAGGACTCAGTCCTGTTCACTCAGGGTCCTTTGGGTCCCAGGGCCGTACTCTGGTCTCCATCGAGGGACTCCCCTGGGAGGTGGTCGAAGGGTAGGAGTGACGAACCGAGTGTCGAGTCTTTGAGGAGTCTTTTCCAGTGAGTATTGATTTTGTTGGTAGGGGACCAATGTTTTGACGTACAACAGGTCCCCTGTCACTTCTCAACTACTAGCCTTTCACACACACCACTCCGAGGTCGACTCTTTTCAGACCGAGTCCTCCTGTTAGTCCCCCCGGTACGGGACGAAATCCGGCGTCCCCTTGGGGGGAAGTCATCGGGAGGGGGGGATCCAGGCGGTAACGTCGACCTGAAGTGCCGATATTGCCCCACGACCACCCCGACGACTACCGGCAAAAGAGTCTGTTTCCGCTGATGAAGACCACCGAAGACGAGGGCCAGTAGCACTACAGGTACTGAACCATTCAAACGAAGACTCCGACACCCACGTCTATTTCCCGAAGGATGGAAAGATGGATTGAGACACTGGGAGATTTGTCCTCAAGTTTCGTCGTAAAGGAATCTTTATAGTAGTGTAGTCTTTATGGCAGATTTTCATTAATGACTGTAACATGTCACTATCGGGCAGACACGACGTACAACAGGTGCCCTGTCACTTCCCAAAGTAATCGATACAAGGAAATGAGAAGAAAAAACTCTAGAATTTCTCGGGGACCGGGATGGGTTGGTCTCGTGTCTCTTCCCTTGACTCCAGGTGTCTCCCAAATCTCGGTACCCCAGGACAGTGAGAGGTCTTTTGAAGAGTAGGGAGGAGGGGTCACGACGGGACAGGAGCCTGGGGTACGGGGTTGGTCCTGTTGGAGGGTCCCACCTGACGTCCGGGTCCGTGACGGGTCTCGGGAGTCCCCCGGTCTGGGGTCGAGGAGGGAGGGGACGTCTTTGGTTTCCAATGAGGACGGTCCTAACGGGAGTCGAGGAGGCGTTTGTAAACAACTTACGTACTTACCCAAAGGGGAAGCGACCAGACAAGAGAGACGAGTGGGAAGGTCTCCCTCGGGATTCCGGGAAGTTCCTTCAAGACACTGAGGGAACGGAATCCTGAAAGGGGTTTCAGGACGAAGACTTCGACTTAGACCCGTGGGCGGGACAACGACACACCCCGCCTCCTTCCTCCGGGTCCTTCCCCCGACGGGTCTCGGTCAGTCCGACCCTGTCCCTCGGTTGGTCGACAAAAAGGGGGTTCTTCCGAGTCCCTCGGGCGAACAGGGTGAGTCAGATCGCGGTCCCGGTCTCCCGTAGTACTTGTCGTAGAGGACACGAAGACGGTAGTCGGGGTAGGAGAGGTCACGGGACCCGTGGTAGAAGTCGTTCACCCTGGAGGGCCAGAAGTGTGACGGGAAGTTGTAGCGGCACTGGGACATGGACCGCCGGTGCCCGGTGATGTTGGAGAAGAAGGGATGCTGCGACGACGTCGGCCAGAGGAGGTACGGGTTGTAGTGGACCAGTCTCTAGGTTCACGGGAACCATCCATAACACCTTCCACCTTTCCGTCGCGGATGGGCGTGAGTCACAATTTCACCGTAAATCAATTAAACGTACAGTCTTTGTAGGTCAATATAATTATGGATAATGGCTAATAAGTCACGTTCCGTGAGATGGATGTTGTAGTGTAATCGGTGGTCGAAAACGAAAAGAGAAAAATTCTCGATTTTCCCGGTAAAGACCGGGATGAGACAGGACAGTCTCGGACTCTCTCTCTGGTTCCGGCCCAATTCTCTGACGGACTCCAGTACGTCCATTACTCACTCCCCATTTAAGTTTTCTTCGGAGGACTGAAGATCTAAACCCAAGAAAATAGAAAAAAACAACAAAACAAAAACTCGGAAAAACTCGGAAATGAGGTCAAGTTAGGTTCGATACAGCACAAAAAGAAGAGTAAGTTACAGAAACTTAGTAACTACTGTACGTGTGGTGTGACGGCAGACAACCGACCTCTTCAGAGACGAGGTCCGAGCCCTCGCCCAAGGGGAACGAGAGACCCCGTAGTGGCTGAAATTTCGTGTCCACAAGGAGATGATTCTTTGTAGATTGTCTCGAAAATTTCGAAAACCATTCGTAAGACATATATTACGACCGGAGACCTTCAGACGGTTCTATCTAACTCTTTTTTTTTTTTTTGATGTGATTTTCGAAATTCCGTCGGACCTCTTTGCACGGGTAGTCGGAAGAAAGAATTTGACCCGTGTAAAAGAGACTCCAGGAGATGAGACAATGTGATTTACTGAGACGCCTGATCGCGAGTGAGACTTTAAACAATAATCGTCAGATAGTAGATTGGCGTTTCGGTGGACCCGAACAACTTCCCCGAAACACAGTCTTTATTACCACGGTTCAAAGAGACTGTCAAGTACCTCTGTTGTCCTACCGTACCTTCTCTCTCGGGACGTAAACGGGTTCTGCATAATGGATCCTTCTCTGTACAAGTGCAATCGGGGTACGAACAACTACAAGCACACACACACACACACACACACACACACACACACATGGAAGCACTCGGTTTCCACTCTTTGCCCGGTACAACCGTCGAGTCTGGGAGTGTGAAAGGAAAGTGTTATAAGCGGGTTAGTCATAGAAAAGTTCAGTTTTGTCGAGATTGACCGTACCGATTCCCCCTACTACCATCTTTCCCTTTCAAACTCTATGAAACGTTTGAGGTTTGGTGTCAAAGGTATCTTTTCTATTGATCCTTAAAACACCCTTTTTTTTAATTTACCTTTTATGACATGTTTATGAAACCTTGGGGGTTTCAAGGTCCTTTCTGTTTAAGTTACGAACCACTAATAAGAAACTCTTTACGAGAAGACCGATTAAAACTTACATAATACTACTAGCACTCTTACAGAACAGTAAAACTGTCAGTATTAATCTCGGAGCTCAAACCCCTTTGTCACCAACTACAATCTCTCTCCCAGATCCGGAGGGTTCCTAAAACTCCGAGACGTTCGAGGGGACGAGAAACCACTACCCTCTCGGACGACCTCCGACGTCGACCGACCCCTGGTCTATCGGGTCGGTGACGGAGACAGGTCTTGAGACGGACCGGGTGACAGGGGACGTATCGTTACAGGCTCAGGACAGGACAAGAGACAGGATCCAATTCCCCCATGACTCGGGTCTCCCAACGGGCGATCTGGTGACGTTAGGACAGACCTACACCCCACTCCCGGAATGGCGGTGTTCTGGAGGGAGGAGTCGTGGGTTCCTCCTCCGGAGCCTCCTGTACCCTTCTGGACAAAGTGGTTCTTTATATTTGTTCCCCTCCTACTTGGGTCACGGGGGGTCGTCCGGGCCTCGGGGAGGGTGCAAAAGGATCGAGTTCAGGGAGACCGGTTCGAAGTTTTGTGTCTGGGTCAGAGTCGGTGACGTCTTCGAATACACGGGTCCTAGAAAAGGGTTTGAAGTCCCGTGCACACGTTCACGGGTGTTCCGTGACCTGAGACCTGAAGGAAAGAGTAAGTATCTGTGAGTGACTCTGTGTGCCTCCGAACTGTGTAGCCCCGGGAGGGGGTAGTCGGTGGTGCACTACCGAAATGGTGGTTTTGGACGTGTACGGTCCCGTGGTGGACGGGTCCCCGAGGAGACACCTATGTTCAGATCGACGAGTAGGTCTGCTGGTGTGGTTATGCTGGTGTCGGGTCTGTACGACAAGAACTTTTGTGTTCCTTGGTAGAAGGGTAGATTATAAACCGGAAGATCCGTACAAAAATCGATTTTTTTTTTTTTTTTTTTTTTTGTCTACAATGTTCTCAAAAAGTTAGGGTTGAGACTAATCGGTAGATCATTAAAAGGTTACTTGTTGTGGGACTAAAAAAAGATTTGGGTTCAGGTCAACGAGTAGTGAGTTTTCGGTTAAGAGTTCTCTGTTCGTAACCATCCTTTCCTTTAAAACGAAAAAAAGCCTCCGGAAAATTTCCTCTCAAAGTCCGAACATCCCGAACGGTCCATCACGTCGTCATTCCTTAGATGGACGGTCACTTCCTCTGGGTTCTCTGTACCCAAACTAGGAATCCAAACCCTTCTAGGGGACCACATTCTTTACCGTCGAGTGAGATCATAAGAACGGACCTTTTAAGGTACCTGTCTCCTCGGACCCTCAAATCACGGAATGTGAGTACGAAGATTTATTTCCTTTGTTGTAAAATTGGGAAATGACAAGAATATTGAGTTCTAATTTTGTTATTTAGAACATAAGGAATATCTCACTTTAATAAACTTTTATAGAACCATGTGTCAACGTTTTACAATCATACCTCCCAAACCGTGGTTTATAAAAGGACAAGTTCAACAGAGAAAACGGAAGCATTGACGTACACTAGGACAACCTGGACGTCGAAAACTCTCGGTAGGGACAACCTTAGCCGGTTCACATGCCGACGCTATTGGGGACCTGACCTCCGTAAAAGGAGTATCGAAACAAGTATAGTAGCGGAGAATAAACGAACGTGCGACGTTAACCTAGGCGGTAACCCTACAATCGTCCAATCACGGCAATAATTAATTGAATTAATTACCTGGAATACTTACCCGGGGAATAATTACCCGACGTTCTTACAACACGGACCCCGGTCGAGGTTTCTTTTACGACTGCACACAGAAGAACGAGGTGGACGAACAAGGACATTTGAGAGAAAGAAGGTGTAGTGGACCAGAATCGTAAAACCCACGACGTAGAAGGACGAAACGACTCGTTTGGGGTAGGAGCTCTTTTCGAGACCAGTGAATGTGGAGACCTATTTGATTTTCGAACCCTCCTCGAACAAGGTCCGCACAAATATAACATTCGGAATAGAGATTAGTACTATTCTTCGAACAAGAGGTGCTCTTGTAAGTCCAACTATGGAATTAGGAGGAAGAAGACCGTGACGAGTTAGTTTGAAGTCTAGTAATGAGTTTTCTCAGAGTATGGGTAGGGTCGACTTGGTGACTATACGTACACTGAGATTTCGGTAAACAGAGGAAATCTACAAAAGGGTGACTTATCAGTCCTCAGGAAAAGTATTTATGAAACCCCCGTGACTATTGACAGACTCAACTTCTGCCACCCCCTGAAGTCCCGGGTGAGCTGGGGTGTGTCGTGAGTCGGACAGAAGAGGGGGTCGAGAGTGAGAGCGTTGCGGGAAACTGAGGTAGATGAAGCCTGACACACCGAAGTTGTCGAGCGACCGGACGTAGCGGTATCCTCCGTACAAGATGCAATAGTGGACCGTCTGCGTGGAGGAGCGGTAGCGGACGCCACCCATGGCGGTCGTCTCAAGAGATAGGTGGAGTTTACTGTGGTCGGAGATACGGGTGTCCCTTTGGTGGGACGTTTTGAAAACGACTCGGAGGTTTCTATTTACCCTCCTAAACAAACGAACTATTTCCCTAAAAATAAAATTTGATAAAACTTATCAGGAAATCACTAATCATGTGAATTTTGATAAAAGTGACTTACGTTTCACAAGTCGTGTGCTTCTGTCTCAAAAACTGCCTCCAACAAGTAAACAACAGACACTAACGACGAAAGGTCCGACCACTAACTTCGTTGAGAACACATTTAATTAGGAATATACCTCTTAACCCACTAAATGTAGTCTATGTCGTCAATTGGAATTTGTGGGTTTGTAACTGGTATCCTGGAAGTTTATCACGAACATCCACACACCAGCCCCATAAGTCACGGAGAGATTATTTCCAAACGACAACAATTATAGGATCCTTGGTAACCCTACAAAAATCACCTCTTTAACTCCCAAGTCTTCGTTTAGGGTTAATGACACCGGGTAAAAGTGTCTGGGACTGGAGGGTGGTCGAGAACCCAGAGGGGTCACCGTTCGGACCACTACGGGAGTTTTTCGTTTCGGGTCTACTGTTCCGTCGTTCGTATAAACCAGAAGGAGTTCGAATGTCTTACGACAAGGAGGGACCTTTGGGTATAATACAATTGTTGAACACTACTTTATAGGGTCGTCCCTCAAGACCCTAAGTGTGCGGAACCGACATATCATTTTGTAAGTAAATACCAAATACGACGATTTACAAGGAAACGATCTTACGTTCCACCATCCTGGGTTCTCTTGACATTGTCGATTTAAGACCAGGAAAAATTGTTTCAAGTAGACGACAGAATCAATACGGCCGTAAACGCACCTTAAATTGTGAAAAGTTTCGACGGTTCGTTACCTTTACATTGAGTTAAAAAAAAATTGGGTTCTCTATCGTAAACACCGTATTTTATATACCCCTCTCTTACATATTTGAACTCCGTGACGACCAAAGGACTGTTAAAGAAACAAGAGAACGTCGTGACAAATGTCGGATGGACCCATGGCGGGACCGATTGTACAACAGGCACCACTCAGTTGTCCCGATTCCTGTACGAAGTGTGGTAGGGGGTACAAGAGAACCGAGGGGTTCCGGGAGAAGGTTCTCGGGGAGGGGTTAGGGAGGGAGAACAGAGTTTAGTAAACGTAACACATCTAGGAGGTGGCACCCACCGATCCTACTAATACGTCTAGATAGTCTATGCCCCTTTTTTAATTCGGTGGAGTGGGTCTAAGACGTTAGGGACGTTCTGATGTAGACTTTATGACTTTTCCATCTAAGAAATAGGTGACTCGGTAGTCCCTTCGAGAAGTAAAGAAATTTATACACTTGAATTCCTCGTCACTACGTTGTTCTCTGACTGGGTCTGAACGGACACTTACAGGTCCTCGGAGTCGTCTCCTCACCCAGCCGCCACCGGACGACGTTGCGACCCCTGTGACTCACGTCGTCTCGTACGTACCCTGGAAAACTTCCTCCAGCGGTAATAGAAGTACTGGAGGTGGTATCAAACCGGAGTCAGTTCGTTGACCCTCCCTTGTGTCGGGGTGGGTAGTTGTCTTTTAACCTAATTTCTAAATGACTTGTACCGGGGAGGGTAATCTTGTTCTGGGTCAAAGGGGGAGTCAGTCAGAGAGGGTATTCTCGGAAGGTATTCAGAGAATAGGAAGAGGTAGTCTCCCGTCTGTTACCTTTTGTTTTAGTGTCTTTTGATTGGTTAGACTAGTGTCTCCTGGGGTCGGAACAGATTGAGTTACTTTGATACTCGGTACATTCCGGTGGGTTCTTCCTGTCCAGTACCACCTTTCAAGACTGTTTTACACCAGGTGGCCTTTTCCCTTTGTGTTTGGTGAAGTCATAAGAACGGAACTCTTGGGGTACTTGTCATACTTTTCCGTTTTTCTATCCTATGACTTTCTACTTGAGGGGTCCAACCATCCACGGGTTATATGATGGCCTCTTCTCATCTCTTTATTGAGATCTTTCTTACTTCTCTGTCTCGGTTTCGTTTTTGTTGTGGGTCAACACCTACACTGACCACTACCTTCAGGTTACGACATTTCTTGTTATAACGCATTCTTGGACCTTGCAATCCAGGTACTTAGTTCCGTTTAACCTTCACCAGTTTCTCCTCTATCGTTCTCACTTGTAGTTACAAAATCCTTAGTCACTTGATTTTACCTGACGTTACCCACTTAAATTGAGTCTATTGGTAATATAGATGATGACACCGTTTTTAGGGAATCTTTTTTACCTCATCGGTAGTATCAGTTGTTTTCTCAGACTTTACGTCAAGAACCTACTTAAGAGTTTTTGTTGTCTTACTAGAGACAAGTAAAGGTAAGTTGACTACCAAACTTCCGTTTGGTAAGTTAAAGTGTCATTAGGTTCGGATATGGCATTGGTCATTACGACTTCTTCGACTTCAACTTACCAAGACATTTCTGGATGTTCTAGAAGATCTTGATTGTGCGTTTTTTTTCACAGGAAAAATAATATCGTCTGATCTTACATTTTCATCCTTCAGTTCTCTATGGACCTCATTGTCCGTTTAAACCGGAACCTCATGTTTTACTTCGTCCAGTTTCCGATTGTCTCAAAACGGTTCTCTTGCGTGACCAGTATGGTTCGTGGGAGAAGGTTGTTGTGTTCTCTTCTGAGATGTGTCCCTGTAGTGGTCTACCAGTTGTGGCTTTAGTCTAACTAATATAAGAAACGTCGGTTTCTACTTCTTTGATATGTCAGTCGTTTTTGTTCTGGTCCTCAACTGACACCGGGTCTAACACTTGAGAAATAACGGTTTAAGTCTGACTTTAACTTCTTTTATACCTTTTGGTGATCTGGTAAGACCATACTGGATTTAGTTTAGGGAATGTCAAAATGTCACCTTCACTGTTTATCTAAGTTCCCTAATCTAGATTATCTCACGGACTTCTTGATACCTACCTTCAAGTACTGTAACATGTCCTCCGTCACTAGTTCTGGAAGTGGTTCTTTTTCTGTACGTTTTTCCGTTTTATAAACAGACTACTCGGGAATGTTTATCGACTCTTTTCTTTCTACGTTTTCCGTTTCCTCTTTTTTTTCTATATGGGTAAACTTACATCTCAAGGTTTCTTATCGTTCTTCTCTATTCTTTCGGAGGAGTCACTAGTTACGTTTCTTTATCTCCTTTTGTTATTTTACCTTTTCTGATCTCTCGAGAAGTTCTTTTAAGCTCTATGGTTCCCTTATAAAGTACGTTTTTACCCGAGCTATTTCCTGTCTTTACCATACATGGAATGTCTTCGTCTTCTACGATTCATTTCCACCGTTCTTATGTGTCTTCTTGATATGTTTTTTCTAGAAGTCCTGGGTCTATTGGTACTACCACACTGGTGAGTGGATCTCGGTCTGTAGGACCTTACGCTTCAGTTCCTACGGACTCCTTCGTAGTGATGCTTGTTTCGATCACCTCCACTACCTTAAGGTCAACTCGATAAAGTTTAGGATTTTATATTACGACACTTTCACGGCGTGAGTCATAAGGTCGTTTAAACCTTTTGAGTCGTCACCGGTGTCCTGACCTTTTTCAGTCAAAAGTGAGGTTAGGGTTTCTTTCCGTTACCGTTTCTTACAAGTTTGATGGTGTGTTAACGTGAGTAGAGTGTGTCATCGTTTCATTACGAGTTTTAAGAGGTTCGGTCCGAAGTTGTTATGCACTTGGTACTTGAAGGTCTACAAGTTCGACTTAAATCTTTTCCGTTTCCTTGGTCTCCAGTTGAACGGTTGTAGGCAACCTAGTAGCTATTTCGTTCTCTCAAGGTCTTTTTGTAGATAAAGACGAATTAACTGATACGGTTTCGGAAACTGACACACCTAGTGTTATTTGACACGTTTTAAGATTTCTTTACCCTTATGGTCCGGTAGACTGGACGGAGAACTCTTTAGACATACGTCCAGTCCTTCATTGTCAATCTTAACCTGCACCCTGTTGTCTGACCAAGGTTTAGTCCTTTCCTCATGCAGTTCCGACATATAATAGTGGGACGAATAAATTGAATGTACGTCCCATATAGTACTCTTTGAGACCTGACCTACTTCGTGTTCGACCTTAGTTCTGACGGTCCTCTTATAGTTATTGGAGTCTATACGTCTACTGTGGTGGGAATACGGTCTTTCACTTCTTCTTGATTTCTCGGAGAACTACTTTCACTTACTCCTCTCACTTTTTCAACCGAATTTTTAGTTGTAAGACTTTTGATTCTAGTACCGTAGACCAGGGTAGTGAAGTACCGTTTATCCTTTTGTCACCTTTGTCAGTGTTAGAAATAACAAACCCCGATTTTTGTTTTAGTAATGTCTACCACTGACGTCGGTTCTTTAATTTTCTACGAACGAGGAACCTTCCTTTCAATACTGGTTGGATCTGTCGAATAATTTTTGATCTCGTAATGAAACGACTGTTTCCAGGTAGATCAGTTTTGATACCAAAAAGGTCATCAGTACATACCCACACTATCAACCTGATATTTCTTTCAACTCGTGGTTTCTTAACTACGAAAACTTGACACAACCTCTTCTGAGAACTCTCAGGGAACCTGACTTTCCTCTAGGTTGATCAGGTAGGATTTCCTTTAGTCAGGACTTATAAGTAACCTTCCTGACTACGACTTCGACTTTGAGGTTATGAGACTGGTGGACTACGCTTCTTGACTGGGTAACCTTTTCTGGGACTACGACCCTTTCTAACTTCCGTCCTCCTCTCCTCCGCTGTCCACTACTCTACCAACCTACCGTGTAACTGAGACACCTGTACTCAAACTCATTCGAGGTCCTCAACCTTACTGTCCCTTCGGACTACACGACGTCAGGTACCCCAGTGTTTGTCAGTCTGTGCTGACTCGCTAACTTGACTTGACTTGACTTGACAGAGTTTACTGTGAAATGAGTCGTAGATGATCTATCTTCCTCGGCCCGGAGTTTTCACCTTTACAGGTGTAATCAGGTAGTCTAGGACACCAGTCCCCCGTCCGTCCGGAGGAATCTCTTCCTGTCACACTTCTCGTGCTAGAATATTTAGTCTGAGTATAAAACATTTAAAGAACATTCAGTTCGAGGAGGTGTTGATTAAAATTTTGCACAAATAAATTAAAAAGGGGATACAAAGACCTAGTTGTGGGTCAAATGAACACCCGGTCACAATGTAGAAACAAGTAGGGTGTCGTTGATGACCCAGACCACAGTACTCCGTTCCAAAGACCCTACTGTCCCTCGGTTCAGGTTCTCTTCGGTCTCGACCACCAACTCGTGAACGCACCGTCAGACTCTTGGAAACAAACAGAGTCGTGTCTACATCCACCGGACACTTCAGGTCCCCTCGGTATACCGGTCGGGGTCTGGGTATATATGGTCCTCCCCGGGTCCGGGGTAACGTCTCGTGTACCCCGAGTCGGATGTCAACTACGGAGGGGGAGGTATTCGTGACTTCCGAGTAGTGTCCGTTGGTCTTTTTCAGGACTACCAGGATGTCCACTCCCACCTCTACCCTTAAAGTGATTGTAGACAAATTTAGAGAGGAGGTGGGAGTCACTGTAACCCACCAAACCTGTATCGTATCCTTCCTTTAAAAATTCGTTATCTTGACTGGAAGGGACTATGGTAGGACACATGGGACGACCTAATTCAGGGAAGAGACCCGGGTAGTGTAAAACACACGTATAGACGACACTGCGAACTGTATACTGTATATTGTAAACTGTATACTGTTTCAGGTGGCACTGTTCAGATCATGTGTGGTCAGGAGGAGGTGGAAGTCGGGGACACGGGGAAGTCTTGTCCCCGGACTGACATGAGGATAGAAATAGAGATCACGGACAATGTCCGAGTCGAGTATCATCCACGAGTTCTTTACGTCTTACTTACTTTGAGATTCCATCACTCGGGGACGGTACCCCATATAATCTCGACCCCGACTGATCGGTTAGTGGTCTTTGTCCTACTTCGGACCGCAGACTCCGACGACAGACGAGGTCCGAAAAGGTAGAGAAGAACGGGGGTAGGAAAGTGGATTAACAGGTAGGTTATCGATACACAGGAAGGAGTCTGGTCTATGCCCTTTACTACGTTTGTTCTCCGAAACCGAGGACTAACGAACACCAGTTACCGGGAAAGGAGATACAGGTCTCTTCAATGTCCAATGTGGTGAGTTAGATCTGTAAAAAGCTTTGTTTTAGTACAAATGAAAGACACACGTATGATACAAATTCTGTGACACCGACGGGTGAGAGTCCCTATGTTTTTTACGTCCGATAATTAAGTGTGACTTCCTTAAGGGTCAGAGGAACTCCTTGTCCCATATTTTCACAACTTACTGTAAATACTCTGACAAGTACGGAGGTGTCTCCTCTCGTGTTAAAACTCCTCGACGTGTTAAAACGAAAGATTAGTCGGAGCCGTCCACGTCGGGGGATTGAAGTGTCCCGACGGGAGACGACCTGCTGTCACTGGTGTTTACTTCTGGTAAATAACTCGCGAATCATACGTGTTCCGTGGTTGAGAAACTCATCTATCGAAATACGGATAAAAGAATAACTCCTTTATCAAAAGTCTTTCTCCTTTACCGAGGGTGTTTCCACTGACCTCGACTCTAAACCTCGACCCAGACACCTTAAGGGTCGGGTGTAGGAAGGGTGACATCCTGAACTTTGTGGGGGTGTGTCGGAATCGTCCCGAAACCTTTCTGAGTGTCTCACCTTTAGTAGTCAGCACCCATAAGGAATTCCCACCACACTCCGACAGTAACTAGGAATTCAGGGTGGGTTGTCCCGGTAGAAACTTGTACGTGTGTGTGGACCGGAGTAAGGAGGTTTCCGTAAGGGACTCCAAAAATGACGAATACTATTTTCCCACAAACCTCCTCTTCCCCGTAACCAAACTAAACGAAGTATCAACCTAAAAGTCCGAGAAACGATTTTTCGATAACTCCAATAGGGTTTACTTCTTACTTCTCCCCATAAATTTTCGGAGTCCCGTAAAATTCCTTATTTTTGGGCTCCTTGTAGTCCTCTCTCCGACAACCCCTACCCGCGTGAGAACTCCCTCCGAGTCGGGGAGAACCAGAATCGAGGGACCCTGAGTCTCCACTGTAGAGACGGAGAGAGGTATACTGATGAGACAGGGAGACAGAGAGACCTTACCCAAAGAAGACGACGTGTGTCCGGGGGTTTATAGGTGGGTCGTGACCGTCCGAGAGCTCAAAAAGGACTAGTTCTCGGAGACTTGTGTCAGAGACACAGAGAATCAAGTCTGAGAGTTCTCCCTCTAAGATCAGGGTCTAACAGACGGATTCCCTTCGACATAAACCCGATACACAAATAGAGATCAGGTTCGTCTATACTTGTTTCTCTTTTTCCAAAACTTGTTGTTGTTTTATTTTTACCGACGGTTACGACAAGGAAGTTGTCCCCGAACCTCTCCACTCCTCTTCCACTCCTTACCGGTGTTCAGGACATCAGTCCTCCGTCTCGGACCGGTCTGTGGGTTCTTTTCTACACAGAAGATGTCTCTCCGTACAATTATTCTCCCAAGACCATCCAAGACGTAAAACTTCTTATACACGAACAGTCACGTCTGAGTGTGTGTGTGTGTGTGTGTGTGTGTGTGTGGTCGTGTTAAACTAAATATAACTAGTACTTAATTCATGATAACGTTAGTTACGGGTGCTTTGGAGGGGAAAACGTAGGTCCTGTCACCGACCAACTCTTTCCGACTACTTTACTCGTGCCCGTAGACTACATTGGTTCTGAGGAGAACACAAGGGGAGGGGGATCAAACCTAATGGTGGGACGTGGACCGGGAAGACGGAGAGGCGGGAGTGGAAGGACGAGGACTGCTGGTTGTTGGGGCGGTAGATGTTCGAGGGTGAGTCGTCTCAGTGGATGGGTCTCCGGTTGGCGTAGATGATGGATAGGGTCCTCTTTTTGTCTTCTCGTAGCTGGTAGTGTTTCATGGTCCGGATGCTACAGAGGATTCAACGGGAAAGGTTATGTACAGGGACATTTAAGTCGGAAACCGTCCCACAGGTCCAAGGGTTCGACTTTCGAGAGGAAGACAGACAAGACACTAAGACGGGGGTTCGTTCGGATGTGGGATCAATAAGGGTTCTTGTCCCTTTATACACACGTCAGTGATAAGTCCTTCGAGAGACAAGGTTCTACGTGTTATAAACAGTTATTATACCAATGAAAGTTGAAATATGGATATCGAGTGAGGTATTCTCGAGGGAAACTCCTCTTCGGAGGGAGAAGACGTTTTATTTGGTGTAGGGATTCCTGTTGAGTGGTCCTTCCCCTGTCTCTACCCACTGTAACAGCAGTCAGTAAATCACGTCACTACATGTCATAGTCCTTTAATCGGTTGTTCCGGTTCCCGTCTAGACGGAGGTCGAGACGGTGCTCACTTGAGGTTGGTGAACTCACCCAGGTAGGGGGAAGAGTCGAGGTTAGAGAATGACCAAAGTACTGCCTCTCCCCGGGACGTCAGGGAAGGTGGAGTCTTCATAACTAAGAAGAGAAAGGAAATTTGACTGTTTAGTTGTATTGGTTATTTATTACTGAAATTCAATTCACTTTCTACTTTCCCGATGGTCCTCTTCGCCGTCCTGTTAAAAATACAACACACCTCTAAATAAGAGTTCAGTACGCTACAAGACCTCCTCCTTTACCGCTGGGTGGGGTCATAAGAACGGACCTTTTAAAGTACCTGTCTCTTCGGACCTCCCGATGTCAGGTTTCCCAACGTTTCTCAGCCTGTGCTGACTCACAGACTCGTGTGTCCTTGTGTACACTACAAGAGACTGAACCCCAATATTGGATTCAAGTGACCTTTACTGTTGTACGGTAGGAAACGTAGTGTTTACAATGATCCTTACAGTAGTTTACTTTTCACTAGAAAGAGTTGTAAATTTAGTATAAAATTTGTTTACACAAAGGAAAATCTTATAAGTATTCGTGTGAGTAATTTACTAATTCGAACGTTAAACCACACCCAAAAGAATTTTTACTCCGAGTGGATGGAACAGGTGTGTCACGAGTAAACTCCCCAAAAGATACTAGTTTGCATATAAACTTTTCATATATAGGACTCCTACTTGTTTATTCTATGTGAGAATGGAAAAGGGTGTCCTAGTGAACAGTGTGTAACACAGAATTGTTACTCTTTCTTTGTCGATACATAAGTAACATTACTGATATAATATATTTCACGTTTCGTTATTTTCAGGAGGAGAGATCTTTTTCTCTACTCCTATCCAACTTTCACTAGTCTTCTAAACTAAACGAATATTTCCCTTCATATGTCTTTACTGTTATCAGTAACAAAAGATAAACTCAACTTTAAGACCAATAATGTTGAGTAGGGTAAAAAATCCCATATCAGAACGTGGGATTTTAGGTCGCGGCGAACTTGTTGAGAAACAATAAGTCAACGAGACCAACATTGTACCTCGAGGATTTTGTGTCCTGGGGAGACACCTTTCCGTACACCGAGTCGGAAGGGTGGGCAGGGGAGGTTCTTGTCCCTACTAGAATGTCACGGGTACAGGAGGTAGGAAGGTCCTATCGTACTCCCCCACTGGATTCCGTCTTCTACTTCCTTCCTTCGCTCCACATCCCCTGTTTGAGAAATATTTAGATTATAAATCGTTTTCGACCACAGACGCAAATAAAAAGAGAGAAATAGAAAGGACACAGTCGGGATCCTAGGGTCAGGAGAAGGTGGTCGGGTTCTTAGGACCCGACGGATGGAGAGAAGGGCTAATATAGATTGGTTAATATCGAAGAGGTCTTTTTACCACGTGGAGACCTTTGTTTACGGGTGTATCCTTTACCTTCGTTCAGTGTGAGGTCTCCGATGGAGACTCAAACACCAGCGTGGACCTCCGGTTTCTCCAGAGTCCGAGATAAAAGGACTGGTCTCTCAATACTCAGAGACTCCTAGGTCGTAGGCCCTTAAAGTGGTCTTCCGACAAATACAAGTGTCGAGAGAGCCGACGGGGTCTTGGAGGTTCACTACTGTATCGCGATAATTTTATCGTGAAAAGCACGTAAAAGGTGATTTCACAATATTAGACCAAAATAATTCTCGTCTTTTGGGAGATGTACGTACGGTAAGACTAATGACTGGTGATTGTTTAGGCAAGTCGACAAGATTTATAAAGTTATAGGAGGTGACATTTCGTTCAACTCAACCGGGTCCTATGGTTCGTTCCATCTTTATCTACCCTAAATTTTTGTCTTAACTCAGCGCTTTGCATGCTGTAGATCTCCGATGGGTTCATCAAGAAGACGAACAACAGCAACTCAGTGATTCCGCATAGGTTAAGAAACTCTGGGATACCTGACGTTGGACGGTCCCAGGAGACAGGTACCCTAACGGGTCCGTTCTTATGACCTCACCTAGTGGTAAAGGAAGAGGTCCCCTAGAAGGACAGGGTTCCTAGTTTAGGTGTAGAGAACGTAACCGTCCCCCAAGAAATGATGACTCGGTGGTCCCTACAGGTACGTTGTGTCGAGAAGACACAGTTGTCACCTCTCTCCTCGGTCGAGGTTCGTCGAAGACTCGAGACCAATATGTCTAGGGAGACACTTGTATAGGAAGGTCCCAGAGTGAATCACCGTAACGGATCTACCGACCTTTAGCAGGTCCTACCCTCATAAATGTGAGGTCTTTAGTTGTCTGGTGTTTAGACTCAAAAGGGTCCACCGGTCGAGTGGTCATGAGGTGACTGTTCGGTCAAACCACTCTTTTCCCTTTATGGCATCTGAAGGATTGGTCTCTGAGGTTCTGATCCCGGTTTTATAGGTTAGGTCGCTTGGACGGACCTATGATGAGGTGTGTGTCCTCCGTAATTTCTCTTGTTGTTCACAGGAGTCCGTATTCTAAGTGGTGTCTGCGGACGTGACTTTTGTTAAACTCACCTTCGTAGGTTTGTCCCCTCTTTTTACTTTGGTCCTTTACGACGTTTTCTGTGTTCTTTACCCTCCACTGGCTTACACATTTGCCGGGGGATGAGGTCGTGAGAACGGACTTTTTAGGGTACCTGTCTCCTCGGACCTTCCGACGTCAGGTACGCCAGCGACTCCTAGCCTGTGTTGACTCACTTAAGTGAAAGCGAAAAGTGAAAGTATGTAACCTCTTCCGTTACCGTTGGGTGAGGTCACGAGAACGGAACTCTTAGGGTCCCTACCCCCTCGGACCACCCGACGGCAGATACCCCAGCGTGTCTCAGCCTGTGCTGACGTCGCTGAATCGTCGTCATCATCCTGGTTTCCCTTTTTCCCCTTCTTCATCTGGATCTTGACCTTATAATTTACTACCGTCCCCACCCTCTCTCTCTCTCCGTACTCGTGGATAACGTCATGAACCGAACACGTTTTCAACCATTCAAATGTTTCAGGTGTCCCTCCTTATTTGTACCCACTATTCCCGTTGGTGGTACTCTTGTTTTAGTCTTAATGTTTAAAACTTGGTCTTCTTTTAATAGAAATGTTACCTTTCGTCTTTTCCTCCTTTTATAATATCTTTCGGAAGGAAAGGTTTTTTTTTTTTTTCGTTCGTTTTTTTTTTATTTGTCTTCCTTCTTTAATCTGTATTATACTGTCATGGATTGACTGGTTTTTTTTTTCAACTGATAATTTGAGTGGTGACCTGATGTCTCTGAGAATCCAACGTGAAAAGAACTCTGAATTGTCAAACGATAAATGTCATTTGTGTAAATTTTGTCTTTCCGTAGTCATAAACTTACTCTCTTCTACTTTGTTCTATTTGTTTAGGTCTAGATTTTCTTTTTTTTGACCCTATAGTTGGTATTGTGGAACTTTTCACTTTAAATTCCGTTTTTTTCATATTTCTTACTACGTTTTTCTTGTTATCCCGTTTTCATGTGTCAGTAGTAGTTGGGAACACACGATTTGTTAGTCGGAGTTTTATGTAGTTCGTTGTTGACTGACTTGACTTCCCCCTTTGTTTGTTTAATTATTAACATCGATTCTTAAATGGTTTTGGAGTCTTTGACTATATAGTTCTCTTGTTAAATTTTTTACTCGTCTCTATAGTTCCGATACTTGTTGACTTAATTATTCATACTCGAGAATTTATGTACATCCTAAGGTTTGGGAGGGTGAGTTGTGGAGGGGGTTTCACACAAGAGTTTATCTCTGGTCCAAGAAGAGTTCGTGAGTACCTCGTTTGAAACCCAGGAGTAAGTCAAGTCAATTCAAGTCAGAGAGTCAGCACGGGCTGATAAACGGTGGGGTACTTAGCGTCGTGCGGTCCGGAGGGACAAGTAGTGGTAGAGGACCTCAAGTGAGTCTGAGTGCAGGTAGTTCAGTCACTACGGTAGGTCGGTAGGACCCAGCAGGGGAAGAGGATCACGGGGGTTAGAGAGGGTCGTAGTCAGAAAAGGTTACTCAGTTGAGAAGAGTACTCCACAGGTTTCATGACCTCGAAGTCGAAATCGTAGTAAGGAAGGTTTCTTTATGGTCCCGACTATAGGAAGTCTTACCTAACCAATCTAGAGGAACGTCAGGTTCCCTGGAAGTTCTCAGAAGAGGTTGTGGTGTCAAGTTTGCGTAGTTAAGAAACCGCGAGTCGGAAGAAGTGTCAGGTTGAGAGTGTAGGTATGTACTGGTGACCTTTTTGGTATCGGAACTGATCTACCTGGAATCAGCCGTTTCATTACAGAGACGAAAACTTATATGATAGATCCAACCAGTATTGAAGAGAAGGTTCCTTATTCGTAGAAAATTAAAGTACCGACGTCAGTGGTAGACGTCACTAAAACCTCGGGGGGTTTTATTTCAGACTGTGGTAAAGATGACAAAGGGGTAGATAAAGGGTACTTCTCTACCGTTCCCACTTGCAGCTGTAAGATCCATAGTCGCTTGACTTTACCTGACCTTACCCACTTAAATTGAGTCTACTGGTAATGTAGATGATGACGACCGACCTTAGGGAGTCTTCTTTACCTCATCGGTAGTACCAGTTGTTTTCTCAGGCTTTACGTCATGAACCTACGTTAGAGTTTTTACTGCCTTACTAGAGACAAGCAGAGGTTCCGTTTGGTAAATTATAGTCTCAATAGGTTCAGATACGGGGTTGGTCATTACGACTTCTTCGACTTCAACTCGCCAAGATACTTCTGGATGTTCTAGAAAATCTTGATTGTGGGTTTTTTCTACAGGAAAAGTAATATCCCCTGACCTTACGTATTCATCCTTCAGTTCTTTGTGGACCTCATTTTCCGTTTAAACGGGAACCTTACGCCTTACTTCGTCCCGTTTCTGATTATCTCAAAACGGTTCTTTTACGTGACCAGTATCGTTTGTGGGAGAAGGTTGTTGTGTTCTCTTCTGAGATGTGTACCTGTAGTGGTCTACCAGTTGTGGTTTTAGTCTAACTAATATAAGAAACGTCGGTTTCTACCTCTTCGAGATATGGCGGTTGTTTTTGTTCTGGTCCTCGACTGACACCGAGTCTAGTACTTGAGGAATAACGGTTTAAGTCTGAATGTAACTTCTTTCATCCGTTTTGGTGATCTGGTAAGTCCATACTGGATTTAGTTTAGGTAATACTAATATGTCACCTTCACTCTTTATCTAAATTCCCAGATCTAGACTATCTATCTCACAGACTACTTGATACCTTACTCCAAACACTGTAACATGTCCTCTGTCCCTAGTTCTGGTAGGGGTACCTTTTCTTTACGTTTTTTCGTTTTACCGACAGACCTCTCCGGAATGTTTATCGACACTTTTCTTCTCTTCGCTTTTCGTTTCCTCTTTTCCTTTCTATATTCGTAGACTTACGTCTCAAGGTTTCTTATCGTTCTTCTCTATTCTTTCGGAAGAAGTCGCTAGTTACGTTTCTTTATCTCCTTTTGTTGTTTTATCCTTTCTGATCTCTAGAGAAGTTCTTTTAATCTCTATGGTTCCCTTGTAAAGTACGTTTCTACCCAGGAGTAACGACCACCCTTTAACGAGTGACGACGGTACACCCCGTGTTTCCAGGAGTCTTAAGTGAGTGCAACTCATAATTCTCGGGAACACTGGTGCTTCAAGCTGAGGTCTCATATTTGCCAAGCGTCGTCCCGACAAGTGGTGTCGGAACCAACGTGACCTCTCTCGACCTCTCTTTCGTTTCCGGTTCTACCGACGATGTGTCGACCCTCGGTCGTGCGTCGAACTTCCGGTCCTGGCGTGTATGTCGGCGCCTATCTAGGATTTTGGGATCACCACCGTGTTTATCCTTTTACTACGTATTTTAGTTATGGGTAAAGTATTTAATTTTTATGTGCGTGTGTTTGGTCGTTGTGAATAAAAAGTTCTTACGTTTGTTTATCTTTTACCGTGAACCTTATGCTCTCCCTTTTCTCTCACCTCATATTATTACTTTTCTGTATTTATGTCTGGGAGTATGTAAGTTCTCTTCCCGGGACATGTCTGGTTCTTCTATTATGCGTCCCGGATTCGGTGTACTGATCGAGTTAAGAGTCAGTCTTTTTAATGTTTTACCCGTCCCGTATCACACACGAGACGAGTCGGGACAATCTCGAGTCTCACTGGGGTCTTAACCCCGTCCTAGTTGGGTATTTCGGACTCTCGTCAGGTTGACGGAGGTGATCGTTAACCTTCGTAAGACCAGTGTGATATTTCACTCTATCCGTCTGTTGTGTGTCCTCTATCTTCTGCCTTCTATCTATCTCTGTCTCAACTTCTAAAACTTGGAACGAACGTTCAATCAACTTGTATAAAATTAAGGGTCTTCCAGTTGTTATTACTTGTATCCAAAATAAAGACGAAAATTCTACAAAAATCTTAGAGACCACTTTACGTCTTTACGTTCCTTTAAAAACAATGACAACTCTAACGTCTTTCAATCCTTTCTTGTAAAGGTTTTTATTTTCTACATCCTTAACTCCTATACTTGACTCAAGTCTTTCTGGTGCTCGGATGTTCTTTGTCTTATTTAGGTGCATCGGAGGATATCAGTAGTTTGGAACAACCGCTCGGTCCTCCAACCATACTTTTCCAGAGTCGAAATTTAAGTCTATTCGGACCAAAACTTAGGTCAGGGAGAGATAGTGAATGACCGACCCCCCAACAGAACCTCGGACGTCAAGTAACAGATGTTTTACTCCTGACATGGGTGGATTCTCGTCACAAGTGCACTTCCGATGAATTCTTCGGGACCTTTGTCTAGTCAGGTACGTCCCCGGCACCCGTGACCTCTCTATCTCCGGTGTCAGGGCCCGTCTCAGTGTCACTGACCCTTGTAGGTCGTCTCGGACCCGTAGCAGAGTCCCCAGAAGAAATTTTACGCTACAGACCCCGGTCGTCCCGGTCGAGTCTTGGGAACGCACCGAAATTCTATGACTCCTTTCCTACCCGACCCGCGGGTCCCCACACGTGGTTTCCACGGGGGAGTAAAGGGGTAAACTTGATGGGGTAGGAAGGAGAAGGACGGAGTGGTCTCTTCTCGTGGTGGACAAAATCCTGTTAAAGAAGTCTTCAAATTTGTTACCGAAGACATTTCAGTTATGGTACCTCGAGTCCCGTGTTGACATGAGATGAAGTTAATTTCCATAAAAAGGAGAGGTTAATCTAATTTTCAGGACACTCCTAGCACCAACAGTGTGTGTGTGTGTTGTGAGTGTGTGTGTGTATATTTGTGTGTATCTACATATGTGTATACGATTTGTGTCTTCATGCATGTGTAAGTGTACATGTATGTCTATGCGTTGTGTACGTGTGTGTACGTGAACCTGTAAGTATGTATGTGCACTCTCATTAGACGTACGTGTGTGTACCAACAATAACGAAGACAGAGATAATAAGTGTCTTGATGGGGTGTCCACCCGTGTGTCGTCGGGACCCTTTATTGACTGGGGAGACGCAGGTGAGAGAGAGAGATGTCTCGGGCACGTGAGCAAGACCCCCTTGAACTTTGGACAATGTGTGGGTGTCCGTATACGTATATCATGTGTGTGTCCACGAGCCCCTCCCCACCCGTCGAGTGTCTTAGGACGGAGGTTTTGAAGGACGGACATCGGAGGGCGTTGTCTGTAAGGGACTTCTCACCAATTCCTTTCTTGAGTAATCTTGTCTGCGTGGTGGAGTGGTATTCGTACAGTAGTAAAATACCCATTATTGAAGTTCGGAGATGTCAACAGGAACCGACGGTAGGAGAGGGATGTCTCGACGGTAGGAAAGGGATGTTTCGGTGGATGTAATGTACTAAATGTCTGTGTTTAGTACATTACCAGAGTTCACTCCGTGCATCTACCCTCTGGTCACTGAGAGTTTGAGTTCGTGCGTAGTCTTGGTGACTCTTTAGTACAGGTTGTACGGGTCTCAAAGACTAAGTCATCTAGACCACTTCCCGGACACTCAAACGTATAGATTGTTCACGGGTCTACTACAACTACGACAACCAGGTCTCTGGTGTGAAACTCTTGGTGACCACATCTGAATTTTTGTCCTACGAGAGACGTTAGTAGGGAAGGAGAAACAAACGTATGAGGTTATGTAGGGGTAAACGTTTGGGAACACGGAATTTCTTAGTAGATGTCACGAATAGTTTTGGGTCTGGGGACCCGGAGTCGAGATCCTAAAACTAAATCATCTAACCCCATCTCGGTTCTTAGACTCGAAGATTGTTTGAGAACCTAATATTACCTACGATGACCTAGTTCTAGGTCTGAAACTTTAGTGACGACGACGACGACGACGACGATTCAGTGAAGTCAGTACAGGCTGAGACACGTTGGGGTCTCTATCGTCGGGTGGTCCGAGGGGGCAGGGACCCTAAGAGGTCCGTTCTTGAGACCTCACCCAACGGTAAAGGAAGAGGTTACGTACTTTCACTTTTCACTTTCACTTCAGTGAGTCAGCACAGGCTGAGAAGCTCTGGGCTACCTGACGTCGGGTGGTCCGAGGAGGTAGGTACCCTAAAAGGTCCGTTCTCATGATCTCACCCCACGGTAACGGAAGAGGCCTTTAGTGACGATAGTCACAAATTAGGCCCTACGGGTCGGGGGTCGGGGGGGTCTGGTTCATTCAGTCGTCATACAGACCCTTGTCCATAAAGAGTTTCGAGGACCACACCAAGGTTACCCGTCAGGTTCAACTTCTGTCGACCCACAGGTAAAGGACCCGAGATAAAAGGACTGAGGGTCATCTCAGTGAGGTTGTGNCGATAGTCACAAATTAGGCCCTACGGGTCGGGGGTCGGGGGGGTCTGGTTCATTCAGTCGTCATACAGACCCTTGTCCATAAAGAGTTTCGAGGACCACACCAAGGTTACCCGTCGGGTTCAACTTCTGTCGACCCACAGGTAAAGGACCCGAGATAAAAGGACTGAGGGTCATCTCAGTGAGGTTGTGTGATGTTACGGGACGGCGGGAGTCAGGGGGTCACCTAAGACTACTCCCCGTCACCCGGACTAAGCCGATGTTACTTTTCGGGCACCGCGGACCTCCGTCCTCTCCGTACATGTCCTCCGTCTCCTAGGAACTTTTCCAAACGGAGTAAGAGTCCCAAGAACCCAGTGTCGGGACACGGGGGTTCCTCTGATCTATTTCTTTTTACTTTGGTGAATTGTCCTTTATCGACCGTCTGTTCGTTCCAAAACGTGACCGGGGCCTTCGGACGAGTCACCCGCCGGAACCGGGACCCCTCCTCCGCACTCCTTCGCCTACCACCGGTCGTGGAGGCGGGGGCGACGGGACCCGGGTCTCGGGCAGAGGGACCGAGGCACCCGTGTCCGTCACGACCAGGTCGGCCCTTCTCACTGCTCTCCACTCCTCGACGTCCCCACGGCATGATCGTCCATGTCCTACTCGAGCTTCCGACAGCCCACGCCCCACCGGTCCCACACCTCCCGACCCTCCCGTGACTACCAACGTCGACGACGGCGTCCGTCTGTCTTTTTACCCGTCCTGCCCTTCGAAATAGTTCTGGGCGCACGTCCTTCAGGACTGGCCCATCTGCGGACGTTATTCTTTATTTCTTCTGCCTCTTTTCGGGTTGTGTCTCTTTACGTCCCTCGTGCACGTCTCCTCGGTCCACCAGGAGATTGAGTGAAGTCAAGTCAGCGAGTCAGTACAGGGTGAGACGCTGGGGTACCTGGCGTCGTGCGGTCCGGAGGGACAGGTAGTGGTTGAGGACCTCAAATGAGTTTGAGTGTAGGTAACTCAGCCACACTCGTTTGTCGTCCACCCAAAACCACGACTCCGCTCCAAGGTGGGAAGTACCGTCTCGGTCCTTACCCCACCCCTGTCCCACCAAGAGTGAGGACAGGGGTGACGAACGACCGGGTGGTCTTACGATCTCTCTCTGACGGGGGATACCACACCGGAGCCGTCTGCACTATTCCTCTCAGTACTCCCGTCCTTCTCTCGTTTAGTCTTCGTCTCGTCAAAAAAGAAGTTCAAATTGTTCTATGTTCACTGGACGGCGAGACATATTCAAATTCCCCACGTCGCACTACTGGACCGTACGTGTGAAGTACTTTACTACTAGCAATTCAAGTCACTTGTAAGTAGTAGAGTATATTTATGTTGTAATTTCTTTGTCTTTTTTATTTTACAAAAGGAGTACTACTCTTGAACCTCTTAAACGAGGGAATTGAAAGTATATATCACATCTCGTCACAATTAATATAAATAACACAACATGTAGTGTAGGGATCATGAATAAATAGAATATTAACCCTCAAACATGGATAATTGGTGGAAGTAGGTCGGTGGGTGGACGAGGGGTAGAGACCGTTGGTGGTTAGACCAGAGAAAAAGATACTCACAAACAAAAACCTCATATTCACGGGATATTGTGACAATCAAGGACCATGTGTCGTGTCACTAAACTACAAAGGTATGTAAAGCTTTACCAACGTTCAGATCAAGGTCCCGTCGTCTCGTAAATTTTCGGGGTCTCCGGTGTCCGGTGTCAGGTCTCGTCGAGGTAGTCTTGGAGATTCGACCCGGTTCCTTCCTCGACAAAAGTATCACACAGCGTCTCAACCTGTGCTGACTTCACTGAATCGTAGAACACCCTCCTTGGTTCCGTCGTAATAAAATAGTCCCCTGCCAACAGGGCCGAGACCCCAGGTTAAGAATTGGAGACTTGGATCTGTATAAAATAGACACGAGGACCGGGGTGGTTTCTGAACAAGTCGAGTAGACTACCAAGAAAACAAAAATTTGAGGGGTTCTCTGTACCCACGAGTTGGTCAGACACCGATAGGACCGTGTCCCGTCCGTCTCTCGTCTCTTTCGTCCCCTTTTCTAACTACACTCCTGGTCCTCCCGTCCTGTCTCTCGGACCCCGCCCCCAGTCTCACAGGTGGTGGTAAAGACTCGGATTCGTAGGGCAAGGGGACCCTGGTGTCGAACCGAGCAACCGGAACCAGGGTCCAAGAGTTGTCTTTGTCCGAGGTTCCGGGCGTACCTATACCTGGTCCTAAGTATACGGGGTCTCGTGGGTGGGAGAAGGGGTCCTCGTCACTCTCTCCCAATATGAGTTCATTTGAGTCTGTGTCAAGATGAGTTCATTTAGAAGATTCGGTACAACTCTTTTTATCCCGTAACGGAGGAGATAAAAGAAGAAGGGGGTCAAGAGAATGTGTCTGGTGGAATAGGGGACTGTCCGTTCAGTAAACGTTCAATTTCACTACATGTCAGAAAGAGTAAAGACCAGACTTTGACCGGAGGACCCGTGCCCAGGATACGTCAGTGCACCCGATGGTCGAACCAGATTACGATAAGATAGTGGTAGAGTTTTCAGAATTAAAAACCGATTCATCTGGGCGTAAATGTAAAACGGGACCTGGACACTTAATGCATCGGCCAAGACGTGACCCGAGAACGGTCTCCGACTCGAGAGAGGGTACCGTTGTGGAAGTTTTGAGGGGAGACGAAAGGTTTGAGGAAGGAGTGACGACCGTCGGACTCTGTCGTTGCACTAAGAGGTTGTAGGTGGTTCCCTGGAGTCTCTCTCTTTCCGTTCGTGGGTCCCTTCTCCCTATACGTCTCTCTCCACCGTGGACGGTGAGACTTCCGGTCCTTTGGGTCCTTTACAGGTACCGAGAGGGTTGATCTCAGTTCCGTTTTGAGTCCTCTGGGATGAGTACCAGTTCTTCATTTTGGGAAGTGTCATCTTTCCTCTTTTCTCGTCGGTTGGAAGGGGGATGGTCAGAGTAGGCGGACCATATCTCTGAAGTGGGCTTGTGCCCATGCATACTCGTCTCCCGTGGAGGTGCTGAACCGAAGGACACGTGGGTAGTGTGGTACTGAACAAGTGATTTGGCAGAAGAGGTATACGATTTGCGAGAGACTCCCGATCTAGTACGTAGAGAGTCCCGGGGGGTTGAGGTCCAGGACCGTCGCGATTCACAAACCATTTATTAAATGGTTGTTTGGTTGGGGATGAAATCGTTTATTAAGGTCTTCCACGTAGCAATTTGTTCCGTCACAACCAAGCTTTCATTTAGGACCCCGGGGTGGCAGTCTCTGACCCTGAGTTGTCCACTTCTCCTGGTCCTTTGACGTAAAGATGTTCGTAGTGGGTCACTGAACTCGTCCGGCTAGGAGGTCTCATATACTTCCTGACTCCCTCCCTGTATCCTCTCCCCCGAGACCCAGCCCACTCTCGTCCCAAGTGTATCTCCGGGTCCTGTTTCGATGTCGTCTCCCATGAGCACCACCGGTCTCGGTGACGTCAAATACCCCAGGGTACACCACGACTACGACGACCAGAAGTCCGGTCTGAACTTGCCTCTGTCCAACATCAGGGGTCTGGTCGGTGTAGTCTTAGACGATTCTTGTACAATCCTTATGTTTAAGGGTCCGTGACGGGGGCTAGATAACTCAGTCTCTGAGGCCCCCACCCTTGGTCGCTAGGTCCACTAAGACCACGTCCACCTCAAACTCTTGATCATTCGACTCGTGCCTTAACAGAGAAGTTAGTGTCTTCATGACTACAATTCAAG
The DNA here is from genome assembly GCA_006410555.1 of Capra ibex. Classification (NCBI taxonomy): domain Eukaryota; kingdom Metazoa; phylum Chordata; class Mammalia; order Artiodactyla; family Bovidae; genus Capra; species Capra ibex. Next base: position 43,704,083 of record SJYO01013871.1, read on the forward strand.
ATAATCCACGGATTTAGACACGATTTATTACACTATCCTTGTTTCTGGGACATTGGAGAGGACCGAAGTTCTTCGAATCTTAAATATCGATGACGTATGACCCCCACGTCCTCCCCCACACTATTACCGTCTCGAATGGTTTTTTACGGTAAAACACGGAAAGATGGTCATGGTGGGTTCTCCACACTAAGTCTTCTAGACCTAATAATCCTATCTCGGTGTCGAAAAAGGCTGGGAATAAGGTACTAAGTTATGGTGTGAAACTGTCTCTAAAAGTTCCATTCTCTACTGATTCTGATCTTTTAAGTGACCTTTCATCCGGTCGTGGTTTATCACATTACGACCGGGAAGACACGAGACACACCGAAAACCTTTCCTTTCTCCAAAGGTTTCCGGAACGTTCGATTCGTTTTATGAAGTCTAAGCTACGTTCCAGTCCCTCATCCTAGTCCACTCTGTCTGCACCGGTATTTCGTGAAATTCATTTTAGAGTCAATTTAGAGTAGCAAGAATATCCCAACTAGTAGAATAAGGGTAAAATGTCTAGTTTATGGGTTCTTAGATTATTTAATCTTCAACATAAGTGTTTATGGGTCGAGTATTTAGAAAATCGGTCTTAAGTGTGGGTTTGAAAGTGCCAATGGGAACCTCAGAGAACTCGTTCCTACCTTGAACTCCTGTCATACTCTTACAAACAATTCAGTCCGTACTGACTGACCTCTGGCTATTTTCATTGGTCGGACCTGATCCCTGAGACCGGTTCCTTTAATTTGTTTCCTCCGAAACTCGATAACTTGTGAACATTCACTGTCCCTCTAGACGCCACCCCCCCACCCCCCCCGCCCGCCCGTCAGTACTGTTGACTTCCTTTGGTGTGACCGCATTGGTTTCGTAATCTGCACCTCAGGTTTCTGGAGTCGGGTACAGGGTAAAGAAAGACACTGGACCTTGTTCCGTAAAGGACAGGAACTTGGACAAAAGAGTGGCTATTTTACCTCTACTATTAGGGGTGGGACGGAAGGAACCTGCTAGTGTGTATAATTTTCAAGGTCTTTCTCATTTCATTCTATGACGATTGTGAGAGTCGATTCGATGGTAATTACAGTAACCCGTGTAATAATCTGAATCAAGTTTGTCTTACAAAAGGGTCAGAAAAGAGGTCCTTGTAAAAAAAATTTCAAAAATAAAATATAACCTTATATCAACCGAATGTTACAACCCAATCAAAGTCCACATGTCGTGTTACTAAGGTAATATGTATATGTATGTAGATAAGTAAACGTTTAAGAAAAGGGTAAATACAATAATATGCTATAACTCATCTGAAAGGACACGACATATCATCCAGGACCAAGTAATAGACGACATATATACCCTTCGGGTAAAATATATATGTCCCGAAGGGTCCATTGACTCACCATTTCTTAGACGGACGGTTACGTCCTCTACGTCCAAACTAGGGATCCAACCCTCCTAGGGGATCTCTTCCCTTACCGTTGGGTGAGGTTATATCATCACATCTGTACAGTTAGGGTCTGAGGACTAAATAGACAGAGGGGGTACGAAAGGGAAACCATTAGTATTTAAAGAAAAGATTCAGACACTCAGATAAGATCAAAACACTTATTCAAGTAAACATAGTAAATCTAAGACGTATATTCACCATAAACAGGAAGAGACTGAATGAAGTGAATTATGCTATTAGAGGTCCGGGTAGTCACAACGACGTTTACTGAATAAAGTAAGAAAAATATCGACTCATTATAAGGACACGTACATAGATAGTGTAAAAGAAATAGGTAACTAGACAACTACCTGTAAATCCAACTAAAGTAGTATAGAACCGATAACGTTTATCTCGATGTCACTTGTGACCCCACTTACATAGGGAAACTTGGTACCAAAAGGCGTCTATATGTGGTTCCTCAGCCTAACGGCTTAGTATGCCATCAAGATAAAAATCAAAAAATTCCTTGGAGACACGACAAGAGGTATCACCGATATGGTTAAATGTAAGGGTGGTTGTCACATCCTCCCAAGGAAAAAGAAGTGTAGGAGAGGTCGTATATAAAAAACATCTAACAAACTACTTGCGGTAAGACTGACCACACTCCACTATGGAGTAACATCAAAACTAAACGTAAAGAGATTACTAGGGGACCTCTTCCCTTACTGATGGGGTGAGATCATAAGAACGGACCTCTTAAGGTACCTGTCTACTCGGACCGCCCGATGTCACGTACCCCAGCGTTTCTTAGTCTGTACTAACTCGTTGATTGTGAAAAAATGAAAAGTTATTAATCGCTACAACTCGTGAAAAAGTACACTGAGAACCGGTATACATGCAGAAGTAACTTATTTACAGATCAATCCTGAAGACGGGTAAAAAACTAACCCAACAAACAAACAAAGATATAACTCGGTAGTCAACAATTGGTTTAAAACCTCTAATTAGGGGACAGTCAGTGTATTAAACGTTTATAAAAGAGGGTAAGACACCCAACAGAAAGGTAGAGTAAATACTAAAGGAGACGACACGTTTTCAAAAACCCAAATTAATCTAGGGTAAACAAATAAAAATAAAGGTAATGAGATCCTCTACGTAACTTTTTCTATAACTACGATAAATATAGTTTCTCACAAGGTGGATACAAAAAAATTCTCAAAATATCATAAGTCAGAATGCATATCTAAAAATTAGGTGAAACTCAAATGAAAACAGACACCACAATTTCTTACAATACTCAAGTGAGAAGATGTACATCGACAGGTCAAAAGGGTCGTGGTGACTAACTTCTCTGGCAGAATAGAGATAGCACATAAGAACAGAAGAAATAGTATCTAATTAACTAGTATCCACACACCCAAATAAAGACCCAAAAGAAAGGACAAGGTAACTGGACATAAAGAGAAAAACACGGTCCTGGTATTGCAAAACTACTGACAACGAAACATCATGTGAGACTTCGGTCCCTCGGACTAAGGAGGTCGAGACAAAATGAAAGAGTTCTAATGAAACCGATAAACCCCAAAAAAGACAAAGGTATGTTTAACATTTTAAAAACAAGATTAAGACATTTTTTTTTTTTTTACGGACATCATTAAACTATCCCTAACGTTACTTAGACATCTCACGAAACCCACTATATCAGTAAAATTGTCATGGTTAAGAAGGTCAGGTTCCTGTACCATATAGAAAGGTAGGCAGACACAGCAGAAGTCAAAAAAATAGTCGTAGAATATCCAAAGTCTCATATCCAGAAGACGAAGGAGTCCATCCAAATAAGGATCCACAAAATAAGTAAAACTACGTCCCCATTTACCTTAATCAAAGAAGTCAAAGAGAAAGACTAGAAAGTAACAATTACACATCTTTACGTTCTCTAAAGACACATGGTTAAAACATAGGACGTTGGAGTGGTTTAAGTAACTGTTCGAGATCATCAAAAGATCATCGTAGAAATCCTAAAAGACACGCATCATAACACAGTAGACGTTTGTCACTGTCAAAATGATGAAAAAGTTGAACCCAAGGAAAATAAAGACTAACGGTACCGATCCGGAAGGTTTTGGTACAACGTATTTTCACCATTCTCACCTGTGGGAAGAGCATAAGGACTAGGTTTTCCTTTACGCAAATCATAAAGTGTCGACTCATACTCCAATCGACATCGAAACACATATACCGGAAATAATACAACTTTATCAAAGGGAGATGTGGGAGAAAGACCTCTTAAACACAGTATTTACCCATAACTTAAAACAGTTTTCAAAAAAGAGGTAGATAACTTTAGTAATATGCCAAAAATAAGAAGTCAAACAATTACACCGTATAGTGTAACTAACTAAACGTCTATAACTTCATAGGAACGTTAGAACCCTATTTAGGGTGAACTATTACCACATGTTGGGAGAATTACATAACAACCTGAGTCAAACGATCATAGAACAACTCTTAAAAACGTAGATACAAGTAGTCATTATAATCGGACATTTAAAGAAAAAAACACTATAGAAAAAAGATCAAAACTATAGACCCACTACCACCGGAGTATCGTACTCAAACCCTCACAAGGAAAGAGACGTTAAAAAACTTTCGCAAAGTCTTCTTATTCATAATTGAGAAGAGATTTACAAACTATCCTAAGTGGACACTTCGGTAGACCAGGACTTGAAAACAAACAGTCTTCAAAGAAATAGTAGTAAATTCAAAGTCATAAACACTATCCGGACAAATATAAAAGATATAGAAAGACCAAGTCAGAACATGGAAGATTCGTACACAGGTAAAGAAGATCCAACAGGTAAAATAACCGTATATTAACGAACATCATTAGGAAACATAAAGACACCATAGGTAATATTGAAGAGGAAAAAGTAAAAATTAAGATAATTACACTCGGGAGAGGGAAAAAAAGAATTACTCAAACCGATTTCAAAATGGGTGAAACAAATAGAAATGTTTCTCACTCACATGCACGAGTGAGTCAGTACAGACCGAGAAACACTGGGACACCTGACATCAGGTGGTCCGAGGAGACAGGCGTCCTAAGAGGTCCGTTCTTATGGTTTCGCCCGACGGTAAAGGAGGAGACCCTTTAGAAGAACTGGGTCCCTAGTTTGTACACAGAGAACGTAGAGGACGTAATCGTCCGCCTAAGAAATCAGGTCTCGGTGGACCCTTCGGGGTAGAAGAGTTTCTTGGTCGAAAATAAAAGTAAATAGAAAAGTTGAAAAAGTAGAGATAAAGTAAATAAAGACAGAGTAGAAATAATGAAAGGAAGGTGATTGAAACCCTAAACTAGAAAGAGGTCGACGAAATCGATATTCAAATTCTAACAAATAAACTCTAAAACGAACAAAGAACTACATTCAAACGTAACGATATTTGCAGGAAGAATCTTGACGAAAACGACGTGGAGTATGCAAAACCTAGTAACACGAAAACAAAAGAAAAGAGCCCAAAAAATAAAAGAGAAACTAAAGAAGTCACTGGGTAACCAAAAAATCAGCGTATAACAAATCGAACGTACACAAACACAAAAAATGTCAAAAAAGAATATTAACTAAAGATTAGAGTATCGTAACATCAACCTTTCCTACGAACTATATTAAAGTTACAAGAATTTCGCCGGTTCCGAGTGAAACACCGGGTCATACACCGGTCAGGACCTCTTCTGAAGTAGACGTAAACTTTTTTTACAAATAAGACGACGGAACCCCACCCTAAGACATATTTATAGTCAATTCAGGTAACTAGAGTCACACAGTACATTCCGGACACAAAGGATTGACTAAAAGACAGACAAACTGGACAGGTAACTCCTTTCACCCCACAATTTAAGGGGGTGATAATAATAACAGTTAAAGAGGAAAATACTGACAATGATAAACAGATACAACCCACGTATATATAAATGTTAAAGATATAGAATAAGAATCTAACCAGGGAACTAGTAATACATCGCAGGAAGAAACAGAGAACATTGTTCGAAATAAAATTGCAAATAAAACAGACTATACTCATAAAAGTGAGGTCAAAAGAAAACTAAAGATAAACGTACCTTGTTCAAAAGAGAGAGGGGAGTGAAAGTCAGACATACACAGTGATCCAGACTTCATCTAGAGAATGTCTGTTGTATATATGTACAGAATAAAAACATAGGTAAGTTAGTCAGATATAGAAAACCAACTTCGTAAATTAAACAAATACAAATTTCATTAATAACTATACATACAAGAATAACGGTAAAACAAGTAACAAAGCCTAAACAAAAACGACCAGAAAAACGAGGATCAGAAGAAAACAAAAGAAGAGAACACTAAACTACTGATTGAAATCACAACACAAACCTAAGGAAAAAGAAACACACATATACCCATAGACAACATATAAAAAGTAAAAACCAATGGTACTCCAAAACTATATCGTCAGACATACATTTGTTCTAACAAACTTCAACGACAAGAAAATTAAAGTTTATGTAAACGTCATAGGACGTAAACATGAGAGGAGAAGAGTACTAACGTCTAAAGTATAGTATAAACACATCTACTACGGGATGGAAATAACATATAAACGGAAATAACCACCTGAAAAAGTAAGTATTAAAAGTACAAAGACGAACACCGGAAAAGGAAAGACGGATCTCTTCAATGAAATCGTAAACAACGTTTCGACCAGATGACCACGACTCAAGAGAATCGAAAAGGAACAAATATTTCGAAAACTAAAGATGTAGTATAGACTTACTCTCTGACGATCCATTGCACAAGAACCAACATCCAAGAAGAGAAAGTGGTGAAATTTACATAACACGGGGAGTGAGGACGGACGACTCAAAGACGACTTTTTAGTTGACTATGGAATACCCTCAAGGAAACATACAATAAATAACTATAAGGGAACAATTTTTATAAAAGAGACACAGAAATTAAAAACAGTCAAACTAATAATACACAGGGTCTTGCAAGGAGGAACTCAAATAGGACGGACCCTAAGAGAAACGAAGGACCTGAACCCATTGACAAAAGAAAGGGTACAATCCCTTCAAAAGTCGATAACGGAAAAGTTTATAGGGGACTCCAGGAAAGAGAGAGAGAAGAGGAAGACTCTGAAGACATTACGTTTACAACTGGTAAATTATTGGTTGTCTCCAGAGAAGCCGATAGGAAAGAAAAGTAAGAAATAAGACAAGGTGACGTCACTAAAGGTGGTAAGACAGAAAGTCGAGTGAATAAGTAAGAAGACGGAGCAAATAAGACGGTAACTAAGGAAGATCACGTAAAAAGTACGTAACCTTTCCTTTACCGTTGGGTGAGGTCACAAGAACGGACCTCTTACGGTCCCTGTCCCCTCGGGCCACCCGACGGCAGAGACCCCGGCGTGTCTCAGCCTGTGCTGACTTCGCTGAGTCGTCGTCGCCACGTCAAAACGTAGAGTGAATGACGTAACGAATAGAGACAACCAAACAAGATACCTAGAAGATCGAGGGTCGAGATCGAAGATCGAGATCAATTTGTAAAACTAGACACGGAGGTAAGAAGAAGACTTTAGGACCTAGTAGGAATGATAGTAAAGAGACTTAAGAAAAAGTCCAGTTCACGTATAGAGGTGAAGTGAATTAACAAAAAGACCCCAAAATAGAACAAGGAAGATCTTGTCTAAGGAGACGGTAGAGGGAAATAGATCGAAAGACTTTAACGTCAAAGACAAGACACCTGACGTTAACATTAAGAAAAAGAAGACGACAGACTAGGAACCACCTACTCAGACCAGATACTCTCAAAAGGTCCGAAGGAACACCCTCCCTGACCAGGAAGTGTGACCGCCTACCTCGACCCAGGATAGGGAGACCACCCGTCCCAGTACAGTTCTCTACACAAATCACCTGTCGACACCCCAGTCCCTATGACTAACTACCCTGACATAAGGACGGAACAACCGACAAACCGGATTCCGTCGGGTGTGACCTCGTATATCCGACAACCCACCCCGGTCCAGAACCGCTCTTTTACCGTCGGAGGTCCTCCCGGGTACGGTTACTCGTGGAGGATCTTGATGACGGTTGTCACAGAGACCGGGGTCTCACTCGGTGTCGGTGGGGACGGAGGTGTCTTCTGGGAGGTCATGGTCGTCCTCCAGACCGGGTCCGAAGATACTCCAGTGACTAAAAGGGGGACTAAGGACCATACGTGTTCTGGAACACGCGTGAGAGATTCTCACCCTAAAGACAAGGGGGTTAGGATACTTTAAGGATCCTAGTTTGGGGTGACCGGAAGTTTCGGTCCATGAGGTCCCGGAAGAGAAGAGTTACGGTCTGGGAGTTCGACCCCTTGGACTGCACCCCGAGTCTTGAAAGTGAGGACACCCTCTTGGAGACACTATATGAATAAAAGGACAGACACGCAGTGGGTGAGTTCTACACTAAAATGATGTTTACGTGGGGTGGATAGTAGGGTAACACCGGAGGAGAAACAGAAACCTGTATCGTATACGAAAAGCCATCTAAGGTCACCCCAAAAAACAAAACAAACAGTCACAAAGAAGTTGTCAATCAACACTAAAACCACAAAAGTACTCTCCACTCGAGTGTAGGAAGATGGGATGGTAGAACAGGGGTGATGGGAATCCTTACACATAAAAAATTTTAAATACAGGAACAATAGTAAAATCGAGTTTGTCCGTTATCCAGAACAATTTCCACCAGTTCTATCTGATTTGTTAAAAAAAAAGTTTACTTATTTATTCAACATGAAATAAATATGTCACTCTATGATGTATTGTCATTTGTACATAGTCATTCTTGTACCTAATTATCGTATACGTTTTAGAAAAAGAAAAAAGAAAAAAATTAAAAAATTTATATTTAAATAAATAAAATTAACCTCCAATTAATGAAATGTTATAACATAACCAAAACGGTATGTAGTTGTAGTTAGACGGTGCCCATATGTACACAAGGGGTAGGACTTGGGGGGAGGAAGGAGGGAGGGACATGGTAGGGAGACCCAGCAGGGTCACGTGGTCGGGGTTCGTAGGTCATAGTACGTAGTTTGGACCTGACCGCTAAGTAAAGTACATACTATAATATGTACAAAGTTACGGTAAGGAGGGTTTAGTAGGGTGGGAGAAGGAGAGGGTGTCTCAGGTTTTCTGACAAGATATGTAGACACAGAGAAAACGACAGAGCGTATGTCCCAATAGTAATGGTAGAAAGATTTAAGGTATATATACCTTACCACAAAAAGAAAGGCCGAATGAAGTGAGACATATTATCCGAGGTCAAAGTAGGTGGAGTAATCTTGACTAAGTTTACATAAGAAAAACTACCGACTCATTATGAGGTAACACATATACATGGTTCGAAAGAATAGGTAAGTAGACGACTACCTGTAGATCTAACGAAGGTACAGGACCGATAATATTTGTCACGACACTACTTGTAACCCCATGTGCACAGAGAAAGTTAAGACTAAAGGAGTCACACATACGGGTCGTCACCCTAACGACCCAGTATTCCGTCAAGATAAACGTTAAAAAATTCCTTAGAGGTGTGACAAGAGGTATCACCGACATGATCAAACGTAAGGGTGGTTGTCACAATCTCCCAAGGGAAAAGAGGTGTGGGAGAGGTCGTAAATAACGAACATCTGAAAACCTAGCGTCGGTGAGACTGACCGCATTTGTGAATTAACAATTTATTTATAAACAAAAGTATGTATTAAGAGTTCTTGAAAGGTGACGGAGATACCTTCTTTTTTGTATTTAAATAATATTGTGAAAATAATTCTATGTTAAATGTATAGTAGGTTAAGTGGGTGACTTCGTATATTATAAGTGTCTGAACATATTTTTCGTAGTGGTAGTAGTTAAAACCTTGTAAAAGTAGTGGACACTTTCTTTGAGAGATGAGTAACCGTCAGTGAGGCGTAAAGGGGGGTCGGAGAGGTTTCGGGATCCAGTTGTAATTAGTCGAGAGACAGCGATATCTAAACGTATAAGACCTGTAAAGTGTATATACCTTTACACTGAAAATGAACCGTCTTTATTCCGAAAGTTCTAGTAGTGTGATGTCGTCCTTAATCATAAAGGAGAAAATACCGACTTATCTAAGGTAACACAAGAATATGGTGAAAAACAAATAGGTAAGTAGTCAATTACTTATAAACACAACAAAGATGAAAACCGACAATACTTAATACGGTGATATTTACAAGTACATGTTTAAAAAGACACTAAATTAAAGTAAAGTCATGTATGTACCCTCTCCTTAATGAATCCATATACCATTGATAAACAAATTGGAAAACTCCCCGACAGTCTGACCAAAGACTTTACCGACGTGGTAAAATGCAAAAATGGTCGTCCTTACATAATCTCAAGGTTAAAGGAGGTGAAGAGGTGTCAATATAATAGACAGAAATTAATATCGAGAGGATCACCCACAATTCACTATAGAGTAACACCAAAACTAAACGTAAAAGAGCTACTAATTACTACAACTCGTAAAAAAGTACAGTAATTACCTGTAAACACAATAGAAGAAATCTCTATATAGATAAATATAGAAAACGGATAAAAATTTTAATCCAACAGAAAAATAATAACTCGACATTCTCAAGGAATATCTAAGACTTATGTTCAGGGAATACTCTATGTATTGAACGTTTATAAAAAAATGGTAAGACACTCAACAGGAAAGTGAACGAACGACCACAGGAAACTTTAGGTTTGCGAAAGTTAACAGTACTCAGGTCAAATAAAAAAGAAAATAACGAACACGAAAACCACAGTATAGATTTTGTAGTACCGGATTCGGTTCCAGTACTTTTGTGAAGAAAATTCTTACGTTGTCAAAATCGAGAATATAAATCCGGAGAATAGATAAAACTCAATTAAAAATGTACACCACACTCCAGTTTAAGAGTCAGAAAATGCATACTTATAAATCAATCGTAGTAAATATATTCTGATGAGAAAGGGTGAATAACCTCAAAAAAGGTCTTGGGTCTTTTTAGAAATCAATTGTAAGAATAATAAGATCCCATCATAAAGGCTTCGACCAGATAACTCTTGAAATTATTTGTACAATGGTTTTTGTTGACCTTTTTTTCAGTGTACTGGGTTGTTCAAGATCCATATAATTCGACTTATTTTAATTCGTAGAAAGGTATAACATCAGAGTTTCTGAAATCATGGTCGTACAAACTACCTAGAGAATGAAATAGTCAATTCCGAAAAATACACCCGTGTATAATTGAAGAGATCTTCGTACAAAGGTTCTTTGAGTTCAGACCCTAGGTAAGAAAATTGTCTGAATGAGTAAACTTACGAGAATTTTACAAAAATTGAAAGGAGAAACTCTTAATTCGGTGGTCATACCGACCTCCAACAAACAAAATAACAAACAAAAAGTAGAAATCCCTAAGAGAACATCGAGTCGACCATTTCTTAGGTGGACGTTACGTCCTCTGGGGCCAAGCTAAGGACCCAGTCCTTCTAGGGGACCTCTTCCCTTACCGATGGGTGAGGTCATAAGACCAGACCTCTTAAGGTACCTGACATATCAGGTACCCCAACGTTCCTCAGTCTGTACTGACTCGCTGAAAGTGAAGTACAAGAGTAGAAATTGGTCTACTCTCGTCTTTATTCAGTCATTAGGTACTCAAGGAGACCTAGTGAAACGATTGACCAAATCCTACGTGTCCAAACCAAATATTACTTCGTAGTAAAAAATTCCATTTATGATTTATTGTGAAAAAAAAAAAAAAAACTCTCACACTAGGTTCTTGGTAGACGTAGTCTTATTGTACCAAAAATTCCCGTCTAACGACCCCGGGAAAGTCTGGATTATTAGTCTTTGGGAGTTCGACCTCGGGTCCACGACGCGACTGTCCGAGAGACAACTAAGGACAAGTGTGGTTTCGAATTCTTGACGCCGAGTATGAACCTAATTCCCTCTCTCGTTTCATCAGACATCGTTCTACCCACCCCACCCCCTTCCCCCCTGTCTGGGACTATCCATTCACCCTGGTCTTACTGAGGAGGGAAGGACATGAAGAAAGAAAGGTCAGGGGTAAAGGTGACGGGTCAGACACGGGAAAAAGCACACACACACGCGCGTAGGACACATGTATATACTAGCGACTTGAGTCCGTGTGGTTCGTGAGGAACCAGGCACTATGGAAACACAACGGTGGTCTCCCGCGGTCTCGTGGAGGCTTTCGGTGCGCTCGGGAGAGAGAAGTGAGAAGGTGATGTCTGAGAGGTGGGTCCCATATTAGAGGGTTAGAGTCCGGACACGGGGTTGAGTGACCAAGGGTTTTCCTGCAGTCTAGTGTACTCTCGCGTGTCGACAAAAAATTTTTGGAGAATACTCAACACTTCGGGACCCCTTGAACAGATTAGGAGACTCGTGTTCAAAGAGTAGAATCGTTCCTTTTTATACTTGGACAATCACATCAAGAAAATTGTCAATTTACTCTATCGTTTCCATCACGAGGACCGATAACGAAAAGATGGTATCCGTCACTAAACGTAACGAACTTTAGGACTTTGGAACTCACCCTTTTTTTTTTTTTTTTTTGTCAAGATTTTTAACATAATAGTTGTTCAATATTCGTTTAGATTAAAGAAGAACCGGCAGAACGTACGGATATAAGTCTTCGAAGAGACAGAGGAGCTATTAAAAACCAGACCTGGAATAGTAAAACGTATTTCGTGTCAAGCCACTCGTCTTCATACGTCCAATCGTTTCCCCTCGGAGGTAAGGGTGGTTCCCCGTACCGAGGTCCGAGGTGTGAGAGAGACATAGGAAGGGGGTCCGGAACATCCCATCATTTTATATTCACTGTAGATTCACAACAAGGGATTAATTAACACGATATTAATAGTAACACTATTAAGTGAGACGTTTCCGTCAATAACGTCATCTATGAAATCACTTCCTCCACCACCACCTTCCTTTCTTCTTTCATTTCAACGAGTCAGCACAGGTTGAGAAACGTTGGGGTACTTGACATCGGATGGTCCGAGGAGGTAGGTACCCTAAAAGGTCCGTTCTCATGACCTCACCCCACGATAACGGAAGAGGTCCCCTAGAAGGACTGGGTCCCTAGCTTGGGTCCAGAGGACGTAACGTCCGTCTACGAATCACCCCTTCCTTCATCACCTTTACCTCCAATACCATTTCCACCACCACCTCCTCCCTTTCCACTACCACTCCAACCACCAACAACTCGACGACTCTAACCACTATCTCTTCCATTACCACCTCTTCGGCGCCACCCGAGAGGATGAGTCGTAGGAAGCCTCTAGGATGGTGGACTTCCTATTTAGGGTTGAGGACTCGAGCTGTTTCACGAAGTACTAGGTTGACGACGAATGAAGAAATCGGAGCGAAGGGTGATTAGTGTGTGTGTGACTGTGTGATTCGAGAAGGTGTAATCTTATAAAAGACTCGGAGTCTGGGTTCAGACACGGAATTAAAATGACAGAAACAAGTGTGATAAGAAGTAGAGAAAGAAGGGTGGTCTATATGAGGAAAAGTCAGAAGTCATAGGTCCAGTTTACAGTGACCGTAAAAAAAATACTCCTCAAAGGACTAGGAGTTCCGTTTCAATCAAAGGTAAGAACTGTAGAGTACCATCAGACACGTGTGGAGTCGAGATTGCAGACCGACCATTGTTCGACTACCCCAGAGGAACGGATGGTCTCCATCGGAATTTCACTGGAGAAGTTCCAGGGGAAATCTGAGACCAGGTTCTGAAGACTGGGAGTCCGACTCGGTCGTCAGTGAGGTATTGTCAGGAGTTACGGATGATACTTAAGTTCACTGTCTCGAGTCTTTTGGACATCGTTTAGGTAAAAAATTTTATATATAGGTCTTTTCACTTGTGAAGTATTTGTACAAAGATCATTTACTTGTGTGACGTACATTGACTATGGACCAGTTCTTTGTTATAGTGAGATCGTAGGTCTTCGGGAGGCTGTCAACATAAAAGTTTTACGTTAATTGATAACTTTACACGCTAAAAAATTCACTCGATAGTTTAAGTTTACACGTTTATCAGTGATCGAAAAGTTTCTGTAAAATCTTTAATGTCTTCACTGAAGTGAGTCTCCTACACCTCTGTGGCACAAGGAAAGGTCTCGTTGTGGGGTCGGGAGTCGATTGGACCCGGTGTGTCACCCACGTGGGTTCGGACCCTCGACTCGGTCTTAGTCCGCTCCGTCCATGTGATAGACTAATCACTTTGGTGAACTTTTTGTTCCAGGACAACTGACAGTTCTGGAAGGTCCGTCTCCAATTACCTTCACTCTACCTCTTGTCGATCACACGCAACAGAGAGACGGTCCCAGAGGCACGATGGTCCCGTTGCGGTGACCCTCACGGCAAGGGTAGAATGTCTACTCTTCTGACTCCACTCGCGGGTCTTGAGCGGGGTGTAGAAGTATAATAGTACGAGTCTTCGGGTCTTAGTCTTTGGGGTAGGAAGCCTAGGAGTTCCCGTAGAAAGATCCCCCTTTTTTGTATTGTTTCCGAGACCTCACCTTTACTCTTGGTGACCAGGACCCTGTGAAGATGGGACCCCTGACCGTGTGGGTACGTAGTAGGGTGACTCCTCCTTACAATCAGCCACTACCTCCTCCTCATCGTCGAGTGACGTCTCCCTCCCATGACTTTTGTTCAGTCCCCGAAGGTACGTCCTGAAGGGGGTGAGTCGGGTTCGTCGATGAAATGGTGAGGACGGGTAAGGCACACATTGCCAACTCAAGTACCACCCCTACGACCTGTACACACTCTCTCTCTCCATAGAACTATTCATAGAAGGAAGACGTAACGACGCCTGTGGAGGTACAAAATACACCGATACAAACCATCAGGAACGACGGGACCAACCTCTTCCGTTACCGTGGGGTGAGGTCATGAGAACGGACCTTTTAGGGTACCTACCTCCTCGGACCGTCCGACGTCAGGTACCCCAGCGACTCAGCCTGTGCTGACTCGCTGAAGTGAAAGTGAAAAGTGCAAGTACGTAACCTCTTCCTTTACCGTTGGGTGAGGTCACAAGAACGGACCTCTTAGGGTCCCTGTCCACCCGACGGCAGATACCCCAGCGTGTCTCAGTCTGTGCTGACTTCACTGAATCGTCATCGTCGTCGACGGGACCATAAAAGGTAGTCTCCTTTACATGACCGAGACCATACCTGTATAGTGGAACCGGCGGTCGTAGTGTGTCCACAAACGCTGCCGTGGGACTGGAGGACTGGACGGCACGAATGTCTCTTTCGTCGTCGGATCGTCGGGTGTGCTCGGCCACACTGTTGTTCGGACACAGCGGCGACACACACACGTGCCTAAGGTCGTGTAAGGAGGACGTAGAGCTCTCCGGGGACATAGGGTTCGTCCTCTCGGTCCACCGCGTAGTGGGGAGGGGGAGACCAATTGGAAGTTCCGGGAAGACACCCCGGACGAGAGGAAGGGTCCCCGGGCGGACGGGACAACCGTCGACGTGCCAATTGCCGTAGTGTACGGAAGTTCACCTGCCGACCCGACCACGGAGTCCGGTGAGAGCGGCCGGACCTGGTAAGTGGAGCGGTCGGGGGACAAAGAAGTCGAAAAGCCCCTTCTACTACGGTGGTTTTCCCTATTTCCTTGTGGAAAGGAGGTGGGGTGGTTTTATATTCCGGGTTGTGTCTCATTTCGTCCCCCAGCGTCACCTCCCTTCACGACTTATCCGAAGACTATGTACCGAGACGAGTAAAGAGTAGACGGAAGTCGGAAGATTGTCCTGGATGATGACGAGATTGACGAGGGGATCGCAGGGTTTGTATGCGGGTGGGAGGGCAGAAGGACAGAGAAGTCTAATTTGTCGGAGGGGGGTTCAATTTACAGAGGTCTAGACCTAAGAACACGTCTGGTCTCAGGGGGTAGAGGTTTGCGTAGGACTCCTAAAGGTCGACGGACAGGTCTGTAGAGTTCGAGTTACAGTATCCCAAAGTTAACGAAAATGAAATGTGACAGTAATTTGAAAATAATTTCACACTACTATCTGTAATTTCCCATGTATAACATTTATATACCATACATGAAAAGTGTTTGATTGTGTGGGTCCATCGGTCGTCTAACAGTCGTAAAGTCTTCAGGGGGCCTAGAGGGAAGGTCACCACCGACTATGGGACTGAAGAGAGTCAAATCGGAAAAAACTTGAAGCGTATTTACCTTAGTGTTCAGACATCACAAAACGCGGACCGAAGAAAAACGAGTTGTAATGTTCTTCATAAGTATCGTGACGCATTTCGACATCCAGTAAGAGAGTGAAGGAGACGTTTCCTTAGTAATAGGTGAGATGACCACTACCCGTTAACTGAACAAAGGGTAAAAAACCGACAATCCTCATCTCAACGCAACTTGAAACACCGTGAACAGGAAGTCACACCGGCACACATGTGTAAAGAAAACACGTGCAAGGATTCTTCCCTAAAAACCTGTATGTGGAAGTCATCCGTCAATAGGTGAGGATATCTACGGCGGTCCTTTATAGGTACACGCAACGGGTGGACGTAGTACTCAAGACCGAAGAGGTGAGAATTTGCGAATTCCGGTGAAAACTAAGTAGGTAGGAAGTGGGGCTCGGATAGAGAAAAAAGAAGGGGTTAATAGATTGTAAACACCGGAAAGGAGAAACTACGACAAGACGCCGTCCGTGACACTTGAACACGTCTCGGAAGGGTCCTAGGTATGGACGCGTCAGAGGGATGTTCAGAGAGAGTAGTAGCGTGGAACACCAGGTGTCTTCATGTCAGCGAGGACTAGAGGTTAATGAAACCTCGAATGGACAAATAAATAGACCAATAACTGTGGGACGACTGGAGCGGTTACTGATTCGTCTAGGGTAGAAAGGGAATCCGGTGTCACGACGGAGGGAGTGCAGTAAGAGGTTGCGGAGACAGGAATCGAACAAACCGTCCTTTAGATAGAAGAGACAATCGTCAAGATGTCGTTTGGGGACTCGACCTCTCAATGACGACCGTCTCTGAATCTCTCTGACAGGGTTGTGGGAACAAAGGTTTCTTAGGGGTTCTTTGAATTCTTTTTCTTGAATTCCGTTTTCAGGATCACTGAACAGTGTTGAAAGAATGTCACTGTTCATAGTGAAAAATAAACGACCATTGAAAATAAGCTAGACTTTCGACCGTCTCGAAACCTTTAATTGACCCACCCCTCCTCTCCCTTATTGTTTATCTTTTACGTTCAACCGAGACTAAAATTTTGACGAAGAGTCACTCTCTTTACAAGAGAAGTCGATGACAAGAGTTTGTAAACGGTACAAATTTCTCCAAAACTGGCCACCTTTCAAAGTAATGTCTCTTCGTATCTTTATGTACGTGCCCTTTATCTTTCGTCCGTTTAAACCGAATGAGGAGAGTTTAAAATTCTTTCGTTTATTTCGACTCACAAATTGCAAACGAATGTCAAACGGCGTAAATAATGAACTTACATATGAAATGTGTTCCCTGGGGTTATGTGAGATTATGACGGGTATAAATTTCGAAACTCGTATTAAAACGACAAAATATACCAATTTTCCAAGTATTAAGATAGAAAAGAAAGTATTACATCATAAAAGAATGGATGCGAAAGAAACTACGACCCAGGAAGCGATCCCTGGGTAACGGCTCAATCGCATAACATAGTGTTTCTTCGTTTTCAGCCTCACGGACAGTTATATCTACGGACTACGTTTGTACTTCCTCGTGACGAAAGAGACACCTGGGCTCACCCCACCTGAGTACCGGTCACGTTAGCACTCCGATAAGTGTCGGGTGTTCGTGTGACTCGGAGACGACTGTAAGTCCAAAAAAGGACTTTCCGGTAAGGGAGAAAAGGTCGGAAGTGATTACGGTGAGTTTGAACGCTTCCCGGAGTACTCCGGGTATAGAAGTCATTTTGAGGGAGACGGATGAGGTCTGTGGCGACTATACTGGGTTTAAGAAAATCGGGATTTAACACAGGTGGGACAAATCGTGAATTAACGTGTCGTAGAGTGTAGTACAATCACAATGAGTGAGTCAGCACAGGTTGAGAAACGTTGAGGTATCTGACAATCCGGGAGGTCCGTGGAGACACGTACCTTAAGAGGTCCGTTCTTATGACCTCACCCGACGGTACGGGAAGAGGTCCCGTAGAAGGGCTGGGTCCCAAGCTTGGGTCCAGAGGACGTAACGTCCGTTTAAGAAATGGTAAACTCGATGGGTCTTTTGTGTATAGTACAATCTCCCGGAATTTTGGACGGTCAAGAACCAATTTGAACTGTCCATAAGACTGGGAGGGATCTTCTAGTGTTCTGTCCGAGGGGGCATCCCGTTACTATAATGTTTAGGAAAGAACGATTCCTTTTACGATAAGATGCGTAACGTACTGGTCACTAGTCTGTGTCGGAACTGGGACTGTCATTACAAGGGAACACAGAATAACGACGTGGTCCTACACTCTTGGTGTGAAGTGTGGTACGGGTTCTCAGGGTCCCTGACTGAAACTAGGCATCATACTACCCTTTGGTCCTTGCATCGAGTGTACCATCTCGGGGACTGTAGACCCGTGTACGTCCGCCGGGATCGAGTACCCGAGGACGGTGTTTGGGTAGTTGGATTCCGGGGGCGTGGGTCGTGAGGTCGAACCAACCTCGCCCCTCCGAGTCTCGTACCGGATATCGGACTCTCTTCTACGACTCAGGTTCCGTCGACCTTCTTTCACTTAACCGGTTCTGTAACACTTAAATGTCGGATACTGAACCCCACGTTTCGCTTTTCCTCGGTCGGTATGGGGTGTAGGTCGGGAACCTCTCGGGTCCGAAGGACCCACACCCAACTTGGTCCAAAACCGTCGACCCCAACCCTGACAGGATAGGGTAGGTATGACTAGAGGTGGTTCCTCCGGGACTTCTATATCGAAGGACGGACAAATGGGTGTCAGTCCTACTGAGTCCACGAGGTTCTCGACCGGTCGGACTTACCCTTGAGCAGGAGAGGGTAAAGTCCTTTCAGAATCTCGTTTTCGTTTCGGACAT
Organism: Capra ibex; assembly: GCA_006410555.1. NCBI lineage: Eukaryota > Metazoa > Chordata > Mammalia > Artiodactyla > Bovidae > Capra > Capra ibex. The sequence goes on from SJYO01013871.1 coordinate 43,722,659, forward strand.
CAGTGTCTCCAACCGGACGTTCGACCTCACGACCCACGCCCCCGGGATCCAACTACCCAAACACCGTCTTCGGGTACTCGTTCCCGGCGGACGCACACAGGTCTACAGTCCCCGAGACGGTGCACTCGATGCACAGGGCCGGTGCCACGACGTGGGTCGAGACTCCTGCATTGACCCCGTCCAGATGGGGCTGAGGAAACGGTGTGGTTTCTGCGTGTGTGGGTAGAGTCATGTCGCGACACGTTCTCGAGCGGAACCGGGAACTTCCGGGGTCTCAGGGTCTAGCAAGTGGGTGAGTAAGCAGATGTGTGAGTCGTTTATGGAACACTCCTAGAGACACTCGGTCTGAGGCTCGGGTCTGGACCTTGGTGTCTCACTTGTTCTGGTCGAGTTGAGACGGGTCCTTCTAACGTCAGGTCACCCGTTTGAGTTACTTCGTTTATGAGTGGTTTGGTGCATTAAGGTTTGTCGGTTGTGATATTCTCTTTTCTCTTTGGGAGACCCTCTACGTAGGTCGCCAAGGTCGGAACCGGACTTTTCGTGGAAGGGAGTCTGGCACTCAGAAGTACCCCGCTGTTCACACCACACTTTCCCCATAAATTGTGCGGATGATAATCTTACATTTTTTTATACTAAGGTGTGTCCCGAAAACGGAAACCCGGTTTCCTCAACATTTGGGTTCACCCTACTCCCCTTTAGTGACGTCCCTGGGACCACATTTTCCGGTTCTTTAGGTTCTACCTCCCACCTCTTTACCATCGGTGGTTCCTTTTACGCTCCCTTCTAGGGGCTCTGGGCCCCCGTAATATCAGGAAAGGGGTCTCACAGTATCGACTATGGGTGTCCGCATAGTCAGGATACTCACCCGTCCCCGTCTCAAGGGACCGACCTGTATCCCCGGTCGCCTCCGGCCAGGGATACGTACATCCGCAGTGGGAACGTACTGGACACTATTAGACAGTACCACTGACCCGCCACTCCGTGAGTGACTCGGGTACACTTCGTTGGTTGTGGTCTGTCTCCCACCCTGGACTACCTCACCGAACTACCTCAGATTACCCTACTTATCCGAAACGGATCTCGGGACGGAAGAAGGCCGCACCGGGTCGCACACTGTCGCACGAGGGGCAGTGGTCGACCTTACGTCGGTACTGAGTAAACTCGAGTGGTACCGTAGAGGTTGTTCCGGAACCTGAGACATTTGACAGAGGTGAGGTCTTCGAGCTCAGGTAGGGAAAAGTCAGTCAAGGTTCCTGTCTCTCCGAAGTCTCACCTCGAAGGGCTTGAAGTGTCACGTACGTCTAGGAACCCCTAGACCAATTTTATGTCTGAGGCTAAGACTTCAAGACTCACTCCGACTCTAAGGAACTAAGAATTGTTCAAGGGTTCCTTAGTGTGAAACTTCTGAACTCTTGGAATTGGTCTCACTTATTTTCACTCGGAAGGGCAGAGGAAGTACTCTCTCATATCAGTTGGTAGATAATGAGTGAGACTCTTGACCTTATGACTACCGTAGTGACCGTCTTTATTCTTTTAGTCTCCATCCTGGATAAAATCTCCCTTTATCGTTTCCAATGGAAACCAACTTACGGATAACACATGGTACTAGAAAAATTAGAGAAACAAACCGTTACATCCATAATCATTAGGGGTAATTAAAGTATTACCTTAATTCCGAACCTTTCCACTTCATTAAAGGGGGTCCCACAATATCGACCGACCTTAAACCTGGACCAGACAGTTTGAGGTTTTGGGTAAATTACGATTTTACTGTACGAAGGAACAAAACCACCCATTCCTTAATCCTAACCTAAGTCAAGCTACCAAAGGTTGGAACGGAAGTATAATCTTAGTAGTTCTCCCGAAAATTTTGAGGGGGTGGGGTGTGGTTACTCTAGTCTGAGAGATCGGTGATAGTCGTGAAAAATCTTCGGGAAGACCATTAAGGTTACACGTCTGTTCTGACTCTTAGTGACTCGATGAGGTTAAGGAGTAACTCATTCACTCCGTCGGACTTTCCCTACCTACTTCACGGTTAGAACAGTCTTCGTCGTGGAGAGTCAAGGATGAGATCCTGAGAAAGATTATTCGGTCGATTTGTTTTTAAGACATCACCCTACCTCATCCTGACCTCATCTTCGTCCTACCTCCAAGAACGGTTCTCTTTTCTGTATCTCTTCTCGCTCCCAAAGTCACTTGTCCCCTGTCAAGTGTAAATTCTCGACTCCTTTTCTAAGTCTTTCGATCTTCTCGAGTGTGTGTGTGTGTGTGTGTGTGTGTGTGTGTGGGGAACTTTAATCTTGCAGATTAAGTAGATACTCAGGAGGGTACGAATCGTATGTAACCCGTTAACCTACCTACTCACTTACCTACGTTGTTCTTCCTGTTCCACCCAGGTTACCTGTTCTTTCAGATCTTCAGGTCACCTCGTCTCTTTACCCTCAGAGTGCCCTTAACTCCTTTCCCCTCCCGAAGGTACCACCGAGTCATCATTTCTTTGACGGGCGTCACGACCTCTGGACCCAAACTAGGGACCCAACCCTTCTAGGGACCCAACCCTTCTAGGGAACCTCCTCCCGTACCTTTGGGTGAGGTCATAAGAACGGACCTCTTAGGGTACCTGTCTCCTCGGACCTCCGATGTCAGGTACCCCAGCGTTTCTAGTCTGTGCTGACTCGTCGATTCGTGTATTACTATCCTCTTTCCTGAAGTCGACCCTGCTTGATGGTTGTATTCCCACTTACCAGTGGTAGTCTTTTGGAACAAACTCTTAAAATAAAAATATTGACCCTAATAAAAAATTACTGTCCTACTTTATGTAGTTCACCTTTTTATTTACTTCATTACAAATTACTTCATTACTTATTTACTTCATTACGAAGGGAAACTTCGTTTTCCCTAAACTCCCAAAGAATTCTTAAAGTTACGAAGTAGAGAACGACATTAGTTCTGTTTTCCGACTCCGACGGGTACTCGAGGTGTCTATTCTTTAGAATATAAGATGTGACTCGTTTCGAGACCCAGGAGGTGGTCTGGGGTCCCGACGGAAACCCATTGAAAAAGAGGGAAGTTCTACCATTACTTATAACTAAAAATTAAATAAACAAACCGACACGGTCCAGAATTAGAACCGTACACCCTAGATCAAGGGACTGGTCCCTAATTTGGGCCCCGGGGGACGTAACCCTTTCACCTCAGAATCGATGAACTAGTGGTTCCTACAGGGTAGATTACCTATAGTTAAATTCTGATCAAAGAGGAACATGCAATACCTCGTACTCTTTGATAACTCTTTAACCAACAGTCCAAATCATCTGAGTCGTCACCTGAGACTCTATGACATTTGGGGTCTAAGACGTTTGGGGTCTAAGACGTTTTGGTACTCGGTACTCCTCGGTTTTGAGTCTTACTACAACCCATAATTCTCAACCCCCTATATAATAAAACGAGTAGTGAATGGTCATACAAACTAATTTAAAGAATGACCTAAAAAAGGGGGAGTAGTAGTTGGAATATACACTTAAGTTAGTACTCGGGTGCCTGGGATCAGAAGTTTTTACCGTAGGGAACTCGACGCAGGATCCGAGAGAAGACATTCCTTCCTGATAAAGATTAGGAGCGTGACAGGTGACCGGGTGGGACACTGGAGTCGACTGTCGACCCATATCGGCCGGTCACGTAAACCCCTGGTCCCTCGAATTAGGTGTATGAGTCCGGAGAGAATTCGGATGAATATTTAAGACACTGAAGTGAGTGCAGTCGTGTAGGTTTGGTGGATCCGTGAGATAAGTGTATACAGGGAACTAGGTCCACAATCCGACTCTCCCTTTTCCTGACAACTGCTCCCTTCACCTATTGTCAACTTTAGACAGGAAGAGACAGAGATGGTATGAAGAAAGGAGTAGTTATAAAGAGGGTTATCAACGGGGGAATGAACCCTCTTCCATGGTGGTCGAGGATCTTCGATTCGAGATGGGACCAAAGAAGGTAAATCTTAGTTTCACTTTGTTTTTTTTTATTAAAGAGGTTGATTCGTATTGTTGTTCCTTAAGGGACCGTCAGGTCACCAATCGCCCCGAAGGGTCCACCACGATCACCATTTCTTTGGCGAGAGGTTACGTCCCTCTTGTCTACACCCAAACTAGGAAGTCAACCCTTCTAGCGGCCCTCCTCCCGTGTCGTCGGGTGAGGTGACAAGAACGGACCTCTTAGGGTACCTGTCTCCTCGGACCGCCTGACACCAGGTATCCCAGCGTTTCTCAGTCGGTGCTGACTTCACTGAATCGTGAGTGCATACGTTCACTAATCCTGAGGTACGAAAGTGACGACTCCCGTGTCTAAGTCAGGACCAGTCCCTTGGTGCTTTTCCTTTTGTCGTCACAACTCTTAACGGTATAAAATAAAATTTTTGTTCCCAAACACTAATTGACACTTAGGAAGATCAAGATAGTGATGAAAACGTAGAATTACAATTTATGAGTTATTAAAAAATTAAGTTTATCGAAAGACGTCTCCTATTACCACGATATTTGGATCTGTCGTATAATTTTTAGTCTCTGTAATGAAACGACTGTTTCTAAGCATATCAGTCTCGATACCAAAAAGGTCAACAGTACGTACCTACACTCTCAACCTGATATTTCTTTCGACTCGTGACTTCTTAACTACGAAAACTTGACACCACAACCTCTTCTGAGAACTCTCAGGAAACCTGACGTTCCTCTAGGTTGGTCAGGTAGGATTTCCTTTAGTCAGGACTTATAAGTAACCTTCCTGACTACAACTTCGACTTTGAGGTTATGAAACCGGTGAACTACGTTTCTTAACTGAGTAAATTTTTCTGGGACTACGACCCTTTCTAACTTTCGTCCTCTTCCCCTGATGTCTCCCACTTTACCAACCTACCGTAGTGGCTGAGCTACTTGTACTCGAAATCGTTTGAGACCCTAAACCACTACCTGTCCCTTCGGACCGCGTTTCCCAACCTGTACTGACTCACTGTCTTGACTTGACTGACTTCCGAATCAACTAAAAAAATTCAAGATTATTCTCTACAGAAAAGTATGACACCTTTTAAGACTTTCTCTACCCTTATGGTCTGGTGGACTGGACGGAGAACTCTTTAGACATACGTCCAGTCCTTCGTTGTCAATCTTGACCTGTACCTTGTTGTCTGACCAAGGTTTATCCTTTTCCTCATGTAGTTCCGACATATAACAGTGGGACGAATAAATTGAATATACGTCTCAAGTAGTACTCTTTACGACCTGACCTTCTTTGTGTTCGACTTTAGTTCTAATGACCTTCTTTATAGTTATTGGAGTCTATACGTCTACTGTGGTGGAAATACCGTCTTTCACTTCTCCTTGAGTTTTCGGAGAACCACTTTTACTTTCACCTCTCACTTTTTCAACGGAATTTCGAGTTGTAAGTCTTTCACTTCTAGTACCGTAGGTCAGGGTAGTGAAGTACCCCTTATCTACCCCTTTGTCACCTTTGTCACAGTCTGAAATAAAACTCCCCGAGGTTTTAGTGACGTCTACCACTAACGTCGGTACTTAAATTTTCTGCGAATGAGAAACCTTCTTTTCGATACTGGTTGGATCTGTCGCATAAGTTTTCGTCTCTGTAATGAAACGACTGATTCCAGACAGATCAGTTCCGATACCAAAAGGGACACCAGTACATACCTACACTCTCAACCTGACACTTCTTCCGTCTCGCGACTTCTTGACTACGAAAACTTGACACCACAACCTCTTCTGAGAACTCTCAGGGAACCTGACGTTCCTCTAGGTTGGTCAGGTAAGACTTCCTCTAGTCGCAACCCTAAAGAAACCTTCCTTACTACGATTTCGACTTTGAGGTCATAAAACCGGTGCAGTACGTTTCTCTACTGAGTAACCTTTTAAGAGACTACGACCCTCCCTGACCCCCGTCCTCCTCTTCCCCTGCTGTTTCCTACTCTACCGACCTACCGTAGTGACTAAGCTACCTGTACTCAGACTCGCTTGAAGCCCTCAACCACTACCTGTCCCTCCGGACCGCACGACACTAAGTACCCCAGTGTTTCTCAACCTGTGCTGACTCACTGATTTGACTTGACTTGACTTATACTCTACACCCAGTTTTTTATGCATTCATAAAAAGGTGGCCCAAATTAAAACCAAAACTTATTTTGTACTTGAGTTCAAAAAAGAAATTGTTGTCCTGTCAGAGTCTCCACGTACTTTTAGGAGGGGTACAGACAGCATGCTAGGGTCTTGTTGACGTACAGGATACGGTTGCAATAATATCCTAATGATTCTGGGACTATGTTCAGACACCGGTCACCTCATACTGAATACGATACTGTCGAGTTAAATCGTTAAGTTCTCTAACTCCTACGTCACACCAGGTTGAAATTCGGTCGACTAACCTGTCCATCAACTTATCACACGGGAGTTCCAGGAAGACGGAAACCGGGGGTGGGGTCGGAACCGTCCACGGTTGTCGTCCTTATCTTCTCTGTTCTCCTTACCCTCCTCCCTACTCCCGATTCTCTGAACCTTAGGAAGAGATTTAGAACCGTCGGTCACCCACTCTCCGTCACCTATTATTATCCTTTGCAAAGACTAGAAATTCAGTCCGACTCGACGTTGTGACATATCGGTCGTCTGTGATTCGGAGGTCAATCCCGTTGACACTCCTCGGACTCGGTCGACGGTGGAGGAGCCGAGGTCTCTCGTCGGAATGAAATCGCATAGATGGGTCAACAACGTTGAAGGACTGATGCGCTTACGGTCGAGAGAGGAGTTCCGAGGGATCCCTCATCGGAGGTAGGGCCACGGACCGACTCTCACCTGGAGTCGGGTAGGATGGGTGGGGATCACCGACTACAGAAACGGTTCTCGGGTGACCGAGTCTCCCGGAGTAACCGTTACGAAAACCGGTCCGGTAGGGGGAAGAGAAGAACCGGTTATAGAAATTATCAGTCCTCCGTTAGACTACTAATATTTAGTGAGAGTTCTCTGCCAGTCCCTCTGTCCCGGTATGGTCCCGGGTTGGGAGTAAAAGGAGTTGTGACGTCAGGGAAGAAAGATAAACCAGATTTCTCCAACTTTTATGACAGGAGGAGGGAAAAGGGATAACAGGGAGAAACCCTTTCATAATAAAAAAATTAAGACTTCTTTATTTTCGTGGTCGTCCCAGTGACGAATGGTCATTCTGGCGATGTACGTTTCCGTGCGGTCGTAAGGAAAGTAGCCTTGCACAACGACGGCAGATAGCCTCAAAACAACGTCTTTTGTGTACTTCCAGAACTTACAGTTACCACGGGGAAAACTGAGCCACGTAAACACGTCACGTGTTGGAATCCACGACCGACTCCTATGGTCTCCCAGATGTGCTACGAGGACTGTGATCGGACTCAAATCCTCGACCTTCCTTTCACTGCGTACCTGTCTTCCCTAGACTATTTTCAGTGTCCATCTAGGGGTACTCCAAAAGAGTACGAAGACGACACACGTCCTGTCTGTTGGTCTATGAGTCACCTCGACTTATTAACGTGTTGTCGTGACAAATTTTCGTTTGTACATCCGCGGAGCCACGGAGGACGGTAGTGGTAGGGGTTCGAGGGGACCGGTCCTGTCCGTCACGTCGCCCATCGTTAACACGCGAAATGCGGGTGAACCGAGGTACAGAGTCCTTAAGAACGGTGTTTCCCAGGGGAACTTTCCGCAAGACCCAGTCACCCCCCAGACCGAGAACAGACTTCGGACAAACAGACTGACAAATGGTTTGGTTTGTGACACCAGGGTCTTGTGCCACGTCTCCCTGAAAGACATGAGTCGACCACCAGAGACGAAGAGACACTCCCCCTGCCCCCGCCACAACCAGCCGTCCTATCCTTCTCTTCAGACAGACGAAAAATCGTGAAAGAGAGGGTAGATCTTTCCGGGACGAGTCCTAAGTCTTCTCGGGAGAAGGCCAAGGAGAGGACGTCTTAAGGACACATCGGGGACGGGGCACTGTGGACACCACGTTTAATAAACATTATAGTTTAACCAACGTCTATTTAGTTGTAGGTCGTCGTTGGACCCTATTAAAGACTCAGTCTTTTTATGTATAAAATTTTATGGATTTTTACGTTCTGTACGATCCTTTTATAAATTTAACACAATAACAGGTATCAAAAACAAGAAAGAAGAAGGGGTAAAGGAGTAGATCGAGAATAAAGGAGAATGCAGATAAAAATATTTGAAGGAGTTTTGGAAAGACCTTTCTTTCTCTAGACTATAGTTATTTTTTTTTCTTAATGATCATAAGAGGTCGGGTCCGTCCTGACGTGTGGTATCTTATATACGAATTTTATTTTCTGTTATCGTCTCGACAGTGTCCCGACCCGACCACCCCACGCCACTGGTGACACTCTCCTTGTACCTGTGTGGACAAAAGTCGAGGGTCCTCACGTCACGCCTGCCCGTCTCCCTTCTCTTCACCCGTACCTGTTTCACCCGCCCCTCTCTCCCTCGGAGGTCCCCGTCTCTGAGCTACCTCTTTCGGTTTCTCCTAACTCCGTCTGTCTCCCAATGTCCTGGTCCTCTCCCCGAGCCACTCCTCTCCGAGTCCACCCTGAGCTCTTCCCTTTGTTGCAGTCACGGGGTTGTGAGTTACTTACTATGGTCCTCCCCGACTCTTCTTCAGTACTTTAACACTTTAATCCCGACAAACTTTCATGGACCCCGGAGGGTCCACCGAGTCACCATTTCTTGGGTGGACGGTTACGTCCTCTGCACCCAAGCTGGGGACCCAGTACTTCGCGAAAACCTCTTCCTTTACCGTTCGGTGAGGTCATAAGAATAGATCTTTTAAGGTACCTGTTTCCTCGGACTACCCGTTGTCAGGTACCCCAGCATTTCTCAGTCTGTCCTGACTCGTTACCTCGTGTGCACGTCTTCGTGGCTCTTTGGAAACATACGTGAACAATAACCCGCGGACCAATAGGGAGATTGTAGGTTACGTCCTAAGAGAGGTTTCGGTATCGGTGGGCCGTTCTGAGACCGTAGAACCCCCAGAACGTCACTCCTTTACACCGACGGTGGACGGGTGGAGTACCAAGAACGACTTGTTAACAGAGGCGTGAGTATTGATGTGGGGAAGCCCACAGTCTCGGTTCTTCGGAAAAGAGGACTAAGTCCGACCCTTGTCCCTGGGAAAGTCCTTAGGAGTTCCTAGTTGGTTGGGTCTGACTCTTCCCGTCTATAACCTTACCACGGTGAAGGTACGCAGCCCATGTCTTTAAATGTTTGCGCCAACGTTTTGAAGTAGTGCTGCAATGTTTCCTCAGTTGAATAAGTTAAGATGTCACTCTTTAGACTCCCGGTCCCTACCACCGCATGGAGTCCCGTGTGCCCCTGCTTCGGTCCTAAGTTTGAGTCCAGACGGACTGACCCTTAGGGTGCACGAAACAAGAAGGATCAGTCTGGTATGTTGTGCCGACACAAAACATTGGTCATAAATTCCACACGGAAACGTTCCTGGTCCCCTCTCCCGTCTCTCCTTCCCACCCCTCCTCAACCAAGGTGTTCTGAAGTCTGAGTCATTTGTGGGAGGTCGGGACTGGTCGGGTGAGTCCGGTGACTCCGTCGTCGGTCGGATCCACGGTTCACCTCCACCGAAGTCCGACTCCAGATCTCTATGTACAACTACGAACTCAAGTAACTCAATTAATCACTTAACTTCTTTTCGTTGGTTACCCGTCTTCGACCTTTATGACCTACTACGATCCCATGTTTCATGCTTGAAACTACAATTTGAATCTTGTTCACTAATTTAAGACACTCGGACAAAGACAATCGATGAGTCAGTGCAGGCTGGAAAACACTACGGTATCTGACACCGGGTGGTCCGAGAAGACAGGCACCTTAAGAGGTCCGTTCTTATAACCTCACCCATTCGGTAAGACAAGAGGTCCCCTGGAAGGGTTGGGTCCCAACCTTGGGTCCACAGAACGTAACGTCCGTCTAAGACAAACGAAGAGACGTTTTACCCTTACTACCGGAATTGGAGTATCCTGAAAACACTACCAATTTACTGATTGTGCCTAAGTCGCGAGTCGTGTGTCTCACTTACGGGTCGGTAATCAGGTTAAGGTTATTAATAACATTGATAGTGATAATGATGATAATAGGGGCAGTCCCTAACATCGGGTAAACGTATTTCTCGAGTGTCTTTGTGATCACACTAAGGAAAGCGAGGACATGGTCCGACAGTCAGATAGAGGAGAATACTAAGTAAAAAGGGGAAGTCGCATTGGGCTCCTTAAAAATGGTCCTTCTTTTACAACCGTCCTCTAAATGGACTTGGAGTTTTAAGACCGGTACTTGAACCCGAACATCAAAAAGAGGGTCCGGGGTCTATGTGTGTAACTCGGAGGCCCCTGTGACTTTCCCTCCCTTAGGGGCCCTTTCGTTCCTCTCGACACCAAACCGACCACAGGTCGCCCACCTCGGTCTCTCAATGACCGTCGGAGGGACTGTTCCCGATAGTCGAGCAGGTCCGTCCGTCCTCCGGGGTGACTGTGGACGTGTCGAAAGACACCCCAAAAGTAAAAAGTTTTCACACACGAGGGTCTTCGTATGGTATCAAGTGCAGTGAAGACAAGCACTAGAGTTTTGTCCGGCGTTTTAACTTTAAATTCCTTTTTTACTTCTTTCGTTAAAAAGTGAACTTAAAATCTATAGATAGAGACGATATCTTATAAACGGAGGACTGAAAATTTCCGTCGTCTCAAACAGGACCCTGAGAGTGGACCTTTCTCCCCGTAAGGTCCTGTTGTAAATATAAAAACAAAGGGAGGAGTGACCCCTTTTCCCGTCCAACCAAAGGTCTTTTGTGAAACACCTGGGCCCAAGAGGGGTGTGAGTGGGGTGTGGGGTGCCTTGAAAGGACCTAAGGATGTGGACTCGTCTTTGGTGTAGTTCAGATTCTCTTGTAAGGTGGGCCCTCGATGGTGAATTGAGGTTTCAGACGTCACGTCGTTGGACAGAGATATAAAAGTCAACTTCACTGTGAGACAACTAGGAAAAATCAATACACAGAAAGGGTCTTGTAGGGTCCCACTCCCGTCCGAGGTCTCCTTTGACGTTCCCCTTCTATTGGTACTCGAGCTCGTCCTGACAACGACCCGTTTCTGGACCCTTCGAGGTCTTTGCTACCGTTTCAACGACCGTGGTTCAGTTCTTGTCTCTGTCTGTGTGTTTTCCATGTCCTGTCCCCCGGGCGAGGAACCGTCACGAAACCTGGACACGGACCTCACCCTCCTCTGTCGGTCTACGTGTCTATACGTCTCACCCAGGACTCATATTTTCGAAACCCCGGGAGGGGGTCGTGGGAGGAGGATTCGTGGAGGGAAAATTATCTCGGGTCGTCCCGAAATAGTCGGTCGCGGAAGACGGACCCTTCGGTCGACGACACACTCATGAGGGGACACAGACGAGTAAACGTTGACAAGTACCACCCTCCCGACAGAGGAATCTGGAGAGATTAAAAAGAGAAAAATTGCCTCTATGTACAAAGTCTACTAACCTTGACTCATTTTCGTGTTTTAATCTTAAGACCATCTGATCGTTTGGTAAATGGGTTTAGTGTCCGAAGACGGACCTACGAACTTTCGACAGAACCAAGGATCAAAGACGTCGTCCCGTCTGACCGTGGTCTCGAGGCGCACGTTGTCCCAAAGTCACTCCTCAGGTGACCTGCACGATTTCCTGAGACTCGAGTGGCTGCCTCGTATCCTCAAACTCCGACACAAGAACTTTCTTCATTTTAACCTCTAGATAGTTATGTTGAGTTTTTTTTTTTTTTTTTTCACCCCTAACCCTTACCGGGAAAGGTTCATGTCAAAAGGTCTAGTGGGACGAACATGGCAGTACGACCTCCCTCCTGGGACCTTATGGGAAACCCTCTTGTTCAGTGTGACGTTCGTGTTTAAACCGTTGAAGAAAAGTCGATGTAAAAGACAACACCTTAAGTCTGGAGTTCCGAAGTTTCCCTCACACAAGGTTCCTCTCTCATAAAATTCGTCCTCTGTCCTATGGACTGTCGTAAAAGAAACAAAGAGTAATGTCAAAATCTCTTCCGACTCGTGAAGGGTGTCGAATCTAAGTTTTTGACGGATTGTATTGCTCAAGACATTCATAGTGTATTTACAGTCACGACTTCAGAGGATTACTACTATCTCGTACTTACAGATATACGAAAGAAGGGATAGATGCAGGTTTTGAAACGTAATAAAAATTTTCACTATGAACTCCGTATCTTCAATTTCTGAGAGGCTCGAGAGATTAATATGTTTAAAGATTATATACGACTGCTATCTTACTCAACATAAAGGATATTCTTTACAACAATTTGACTTTAGAACTATAAAGTCTTACTACTCAGGACGAAACACCGTGATTCACTAGACCCGATACTTCTCACGAAAGACTGAAAATAACATTCGAGTGACCCACATCGAAGATCTTATAAGAGCCCTACAATTGAAGTTGTGTGTGTCCGGAACAACACCTACAGACACTATGTCCCTTACTCCGAATGAAACCCCGTACCACTCTACAAACAAATAGTCTTCTCAGTGACAAAGACCGTTCCTGTGCCCCACTTTGTTGGAAACGACAACAAGTTGTCGGGGGGAGGGGTCCCAACGTAGTCCCTCCGGTACTTCTGTCCGACACAGGTGATACAATGACTCGGGATTGTGGGGCAACCCCTGTAGTCACACATACAAAGGTCGAACCTCCTGTTTCTCGGTGGTCCCGAATGGACAAGGTATTCCGACTAGACGGTTCACTTGTGCCTACCGGGTCTAAAACCTGAGGTCAAAAAAGGAGATATTTTACTTCCGAACTTGATATACGAGAGGGTTGCAGAAGAGAGAGAACCGAGAATCTTTTATAACTACAACTCGAGTTCCTACAGTAAGAGGCTCTATACTCACTAAAACCACCACCCCTTTGCACTGTCCCCTTACACTGTCAGGACGGCAGAGAAAAGAAAAAGAAAGTAAGAAAGAAAAACAAAAAGTTTGATTTATACTCTCGGGATAACAACCCAGAGAATTACAACGAGAAACAGTTTGTTTTTATACGTGTTATGTTGGGTGGTCAAACCACAATCGGTCTAACAAATTGGTACCGATTTGTATGTGTGTGTGTGTTGAAAAAGGTTTCCGTACAGTCATTTCAAAAGGTGTTAATACCTAAAAAGACTTTGTGAGTTCGTCTCACAACAAAAGTCTAAAGTTTGGTTCGGTTACCTTCTTTCATCAATTTCTCCTTCTTTTTTTATTTATGGTTTGTATGCTGAAAAGACCTTGAAGATTTCCTTCTTACGATAGGAACCTATACTACCTTCAAAAAAAAAAATTCCCTTTGTTTTTAACGGTGTGGACGACTTATATTGATACTTAACAAATAATAATTGTTCCACTAAGACTAAAAATGGTTAAGAATAAGTCTATCTTTCTTTTATTACGGTAAATCTTCAGGGAATCTGACCCGAAAACGACACGTTCGCACCGGTCGTAGAATAATATCTTTTATCTCGGGTATGGTCCCGAAGAAGAGTGCAAAGATTACTAGTTCCGACTTCCTTTAGTACCGAGGTAGGAGACTCTACCTCGGGATTCTCAAGTGGACTTCACAAAGTCTCGGACTTCGTGTGGTGAGGGAGACCTTGTCCGAAGTCTGGACAGTCGAAGGTCGGTCACCTCTTTGTGTCGTCAAGTTCTAGGTATGCACCCAGAGACACGCCCTACCGAACGGTCAAAAAAGAAGACAAAATTCGCTTCATTTTCTTTGTAAGCCACAGACGTCAGTCGAGTAGCAGAGACAACTACCTCGAGATCGACTACCTCTTCAGACGGAAGAAACAACTCCAGAGGAGAGGGGTCCTTAGGGGATTTTCTCGAGATGGGACGTAAAGTGTAGTGTCCGTCCCGTGCTAAAGACGACTAAGTGCACAAAAACGGGAAACAGCACATACCTTTCTTTCCTTCCTACTTACCTGCCAGAAACTAACCGCGACGACTCCTGCGGATAGGACCAGGAGAAACCTCCCCGGGAAAACCTTTTTTTCGACCACTCCGTCGCGTGTCTCCGAAGGGGACCGATTTGAACCGGGACTAGGTCCCCGGTCGTCTTGTCCATACGATGGAAACATGGCGAAGACAGACACGCTAAGACGACACAGAAAAGACTTGGCTCGGACCCTTCACCCCAGGAGTACCAGACGACTCGCCACGTCGAACCCGACTCGGACTACGTGTCCCCAGAACCAGGTCTTTGAGTGTGCTGTGAGCAGAACCAAATCTACAACCTGGAAACACGACGTCTCAAAACTGTTGGTACCTTTTCGATCCTTTTTCATAAGACCCCTAAAAATAAATAGAACGACGATAAAATATCTCAAGTAAGGAAAATAAAAGAACAGGACAGAAAAGTCCACTTTAAATTACTGGATGAATTTAAGCTCTTCAAACTTGAATCAAGGACGAAGTAGTGGAACATAACGGATGGGTTAATCCTATACATCTGAAAATTTCAAGGGATTTCTTTATGTTTCTCATATCGTACTAATTTAGGACCCCACTTGGTGTTGACAATTCGATGACCAAAGAGTGCTGGTCAAGAGTACGGACCCAAGACCTTGTTCATTAGTCCCAAGGGTCTCAAGATATCACAAGTCAGGTCTTATTTACTAAGGGTCCCCTTAGTTGAGTACTCTTCTAGATAGGGAGATAATGTACCATCGGGATGGTGGGTGGGGTTATATACCTATGTTCTTTCTCGTGTCGTTCAGAAGACATACGACCTGGCTTCTAAGTCTAGTTACCAAGTTAGAAATAGGTTGAAACCCACCGACCCGTCCCTTGAGACCGGTCAGTCCAAGAGTTAGCACAGACCGGTCAATCTTATAGTCCAGAGTATAGACATAGAGGTTTTAGAGACTCCACTACTACATAACTTTTGGGAGATTTTATTTATTTGTTTACGACCCTTAAAACTCTTGTGCTTAAACAGGTGGGACCCTATTGGGTGCATGGATCAACGAAGGTATGAATTACCTTTTACGGGTGAAAGTACAAAAGTAAGTCACGATGGAGACATCTCGACCTAGATGGGTCAATGTCTTTGCGTTCCGTTAAAGAACAGTAACGGACCTGACCTCGGACTACGGAGAGTATCCTACACGTTGAAACTCTTACCCCAGTGCTATCGGTTCCTTTCCCGAACGGTTCGTTATAGAAGTCAATGCTACAAATTTCTCTCTATTTACTTTTATTTACTATCGATAGTCAATCTAATACTTTATTTTGGGTTTAAAAAGTATTAAAGAATTATTAAGTTTTCCAAACGCAACAAATTGAAGTCCGGCCGACTCGAGGTGTATCTGAATCAAAACCAAGGATAGGAGGAAGTCAAAAGTCAAATTCTTAGAGAGTTACGTTTCCAAACGACCTTCAGAGTGTTTACGACCAAAGATAGTGATAAAACGGTTTGGTCTTACTGAAACCAGATCTTACATAACGTATTTGTCGAAGATGAAACACCTTAACGACCGGCAAAAAATTTTCGTCTTACCAATAAACCGTCGCTTTATTATGTTAACTCCATGTTAACACTGAGTTATTTTTTACTCAATGTACCTAAAAACATGACCCTAATTATCTTCGGTTTTGACTTTAGTCTTAACGTTTTTTATTTTTGAAATTTTCAGTATTGAAAATAATGGACAATTAACCCGAAATTATCGAAAAACAACCCATACCATTTAACTTCTTGTCACTCTGGTTTTTATCCGTACTCTTTGGGAATAAGTGTCGGACCAACGTCCCTCTTCTGCTCAACCAAATTGGCGTTCCCAAAACCCATAAAGGAACCAGTACAGAATGCACGGACACCGAAGTTGTAAGGTGTGAACACGGAGGATCCCAGACTGCCAAAACCACAAAGGGAAGACGTGTGACCGGACCGACACGAGAACCGAAAAGAACGTCTGAGGTTCACCAAAACGGTACCAGAAAGAGGGAAACGGATACAGACCCTACTGTAGTGACCAGGAGAAATTATAGATGGTAGTCGTGGTACTTTGGAAGTCAAAACAGATGTCCCATGTTATAAGACTACTACGACTACGAAACAATAACGTGTGAGTTGTACTCTTCACTTCTCAGAACATCACTCGTGTTCAGCACCAGTATGACGATCATAAAGGGACTCCGTACGAATGATATTTATACGGGACGTGTGAGAATGTCACATGTCAAGAATTCAACATTAAGAAACCAAAAGTTGTCGATCGGGTGAAGGTGAAAAAGATAAAAGATGTAGAAACACCTTCTAATAAAACGGTCAGAAAAAAAAAAGATCAAATCTAAATCATTTAATATAAAAAATTACTATATCGGGTTTAAGAGTTATAAAATCACTTATATGATATATATTACATATATGATACATATATTTACATATCAGGGTATAAATACAACTAAACGTGTAAAGAAAATAAATTACTAAAACGAGTAAATTTGTGAATTTGTGAATTCACAATAAATTTGTGAATTTATTGTTTAAATTTTTTATTTCGTATATACTTCGTCGACGGACTACACTCCTGTATCAGTCCTGCATTAGAGACTAAACCTCTCACTTATAAAGACACCGCCCCTTCCCGTGTCAAGAATCCGATACAGTTGTGTATGTTTAACAGAACATTTGTAAAGAGGAAAAAGTTTGAAAATTTTGTTTCGGACCAAAACACTTTATTTTTAACTTTGATTTTACCGACGAACAGAATCTTTCATCGACCAACCAGACGTAATCGTTCGTAGTAAAACATTGAACTGTAGACCGAGGAAAGTAACCTCGTTTTTCGAATTCATGAACTAACATCGATAAAAGACATAGTAAAAGACTGAGTAATACAACTTTAATTGATAAAAAGTAAAAAAGGGTGATCTGACTCGAGAAACTCACATCCTATATCCACCAGTTATTTATAAGTAACTCGATCTTGGACTTGGAATGCTTTAATTTCCGGTCTTGGAAGAGTACCACTGTAATTTTGGTCACTACTGTTTTCATCAGACCCCGAACCCAAAACTATTATTAGAGGGACTGTTATAAAGTTCTCCTTTTACCGCGAAAGAATCAAGGCACCCTAACAGTACCAGGTCTGCTTCACGGAAGGTTGAGTAGGACACACCGACGACACCAGTCCGGGGTGTGACCGGTCAGGTTTCCCAAGATGTAATTCTACAAGTACTCGAGACAAGAAGGGAGTTCCTCGGTCTTCTCTGTAGGTACCTACTGTTGGGGTGACGTCAATTTGACCTGGTCCCACCTTTAGTCCGAGGTGTTCCAGTTCCGTCTTCTGCGGAGGGGTTCCGTGAACCGATATAGTGACCACTGTACTTTCTTAAACGGTTGACCGAATTTCCATAGATGCGGTGGAACCTCTTCACCGTAACCGCCTTTACCAAACGACCAAGAAGATGAGTTTAGAAATAAATATGAGGGGATAGAAGATAGTAAAAAGAAAGGTAAAAAATTTTGAAAAATAGAAGATTGGACTCTTGAAGAAGGTAAAAAAAAGAAAGATTACCTCTGTCACCAGGACAAGTACAGTCTCCTTCTGTAGATCCGGGTGGAACTTTAAAGCCCTGAATTTTTGACTTTAAAATGAGAACCATTAAGTAAGGAAAACGAGTTCCCATATTTGGAGATTCGTGTGATTTATTTAGGTAAGTTACGAAAGACCATGACCTCAAGATCATACCTGTAACACCTGACTCGTCTTTCTCCTAGACCCACAGTGATTTCGTCTAGACCTATTAAAGTCCCTAGAACCCCAGTGAGTTCCCCTTTCTCAAGTCTCTTTTTCAAAGTTCCTTATAGGTTTCAATCGGAGTGGAACAAGTCTCCCCTAAAACGAGTCCCATCCGAACCCTTCCTCTGAGCCCTTCCTCTCGGGGTAAACGGGGTGGTAAAGGAATCGAGACGGGTAGAGTAGAGAAGGTCTGTTTGGGGTCCGAGAGGTCAAGCAACTGACCCAAGAAGCCCCCTATAGGGTTCACCACAAACAGTCGTTGGGGTAGTCGCCTTAGGACTAAGACCACCCTGAGGACCAGGTCTTAGGGACCACACGAGAGTTACCGACACACCCTTGTCACCAGAGGTGGGACTGCCGGGACAATGAGTTAGTCCTGTCCATCCTTACAGGGAGGTTCGGAGACGAAGAACGAACTCTTGTGTCCTCGGTTGGTCACTGAGACCCGTTATCACTATTTCGAGGTGGGAGGGACCTCTTAGTTGGAAATAAGGTGTCTTACGAAATATAAACGGAAATCAGTAGTCAGTCCTTTAGTAAATATCGGAGAATAAGTATCATAGGCTTATTCGTCGGTCTAGGAAAACCGTTATGTACCCTGGTCTTGATTCGATATTCATTAAGAATATTTATTATTGATTCGATATTCTGGGATGTCAGGTTTCCCTCAGATGAAATTACTAGCTAGTTAATAAATAGTAGTCGTAAAATAAACCCGTTTTTTTACGTATACTTAAGTCCTTTTCAAAATCACCGAATTATTAAGGTGATTAGGGTAATATAGAATCAAGGTACGAATCAAATCGTTTAAGTAAGAAGGACCCGTCACTTTTCCAATCAAGTCGAAGGTCTCTCTATTTAAAATCAGGGGTCAACACTTTTCCATGGTAAAACCGGTTCTCATCTTTGAATTAGGTATCCTGTTGTAAACCTTCACTCCAATTTATGACCCTTCTTTCCCTGGGTTCTTTTTTTGATCCACGATTTCTACGCATATCAACTTACCTTATTAAACGGTTCATTTTCCCTAACAAAAAGAAACATTATTAAACCTTTACATATAGACCTTTGTTGTTTCACCTTCTTCTACTTTTATATAAGATTCGACCTTCTGAACACAACTATTTTAGTTTCTGCGACACCTTGACTTAAATGTAAAGTTCTTAGAACGTGGAGAGTCGTTCCTTTGGTCTGAATCCCTTCTCAAAGTTTATTTTCGAGATAAGTTCAGTCTCTGGGATTACTAAGTTTACTTTACTATTTAAACCCTTCCTTTCCGATCTTCCTTTGGCCGATACAACCGAACGACTAAGGAAGAGAGGCGAGGCATCGACACGACGGAGACATCCGCAACAAGATAAACGTGTAAACATAAAATAGGTGCACATAAACTGACAACGTACGAAAATAATCATAAGCCAAAGATCTCTGAAACGTTATTTTGGGATTTATATTAGAGAAAAAGTTTACATTTATAATGGACCTTCAATGTTCACTATAAGTACCCGTGTAAGTCGGTTGTAGGTGGGCCCTCCACAGGTTCGACACGGAGAACGGGTGTCCAGGCGGTAGTGTCGTCCCGAGGTCCCGATGTTGCGATGGGACCACCCCTAGGAGTACCGTTAGATAAGTCTGTTCCCTTTAATAAAGACCACCGACAATAAGGGACATAGACGATACAGGTACTGAACCATTCAACATGGACCAAAAGTTTTACGGAAAAACCTTTTTTTTTTTTTTTTTTGCATATTCCCCGTCCTCACCCAACCCCCCTCAATATGAATCACTCGTGCCCCAAAGACAAAACATTCTACTCTTTATAAGACACTTGTCTACCACCACTACCGACATATTGTCACATTTGTATGAAGTATGGTGATTTGACTTGCGGAATTTTACCAAATTCACCATTTAAAATACATATTATTCCGTTAAAGATCTTTTGATAGAAAAATAAATCTAAGTCCTATATAGATAACCTTTGTCCTTCGCAAGCTTGTATGACTACGTACGCCGAAGGGGAGTGTGGAGTAGCGGGGGATAGGATATCGTTGTAGGACTACATTAACCAAACCCCTCAAAGGTCCTGTGACCCTCAAAACTTCCGAGAACCTCCTAAGATTTCATGTTGGTTTCAACTCTTGGTGAGGGGTGGTAGTCCTCAGGAGTTTGTGCGTGTGATAGTCCTGGCGGATGTCTCGGTCAATTTTGTACCTGATGACGAGGGAGGGACTCCGAAGGACTAAGTCAGGTAGACCCTACCCTGGACTCTTAGACGTAGAGTTGTTCAAGGGTCCACCACGACTACACCGACTAGGTCCCTGGTGTGAGTCTTGGTGGTAGGGATGTATTGGGGGGAATGGGTAGACGGGGACAGGGGGAGTTTTGTTAAGAAATGATTTAAGTTAAGGAAAAAATTGGGATTCAGGAAGTTTGATCAAAGATATAACTGTGACAGAATTTAGTAAAAAAATTCGTTCGTAAAGGAAGAATGATACTATATAAGTTTTATATTTTACGATCGTAGGTGTGTGTGCTCTGTACACCGATGTATCTGTGCCGGTTGGCACCTGTCACGGGTGAGACCGACGTCGGTGTCCACGCACGTCCTCTTGGTCGACCGTGTCGGTCGGAGGAGTCCTCTTTGAAGGGTGGACAAGACTTCTGGTCCGAGTTCCTGGCCTCCACAGTGGCGTGTCCCAGTGGGTGAGGGGGAGGGGGCTCAAGTCCTTTGGACCCCAAGATTGAAGTTTCGCTACCGAGGAACTAACCCAGGTGTTCACTCCCTTGTCTTTCCCGGGTCTCTG
Source organism: Capra ibex (assembly GCA_006410555.1). Lineage (NCBI taxonomy): Eukaryota > Metazoa > Chordata > Mammalia > Artiodactyla > Bovidae > Capra > Capra ibex. Next base: position 43,743,340 of record SJYO01013871.1, read on the forward strand.
GTAGATTAGGTTATAGGGTCAAATGTCCGTTTCTTTGACTCCATGGAGGAACGGGTTCCAGTGTGTCAAGTTGACGAGTTCCTGAATTTGGAGACGGGAGGACTCAAATGTCAGAAAAAGGAGCTCATGATTCAACTTCTGACTCCGACGGAGACCATCCCTCCCTTCCCGTGCACCAGTTCATCAAATATGTCCCCGAAATTGACGAGTCTGTTATAAAAAAAGTAGACAGACTTTATGAAGTTTTGATAAAAATTTGGATCTAAATATTGAGTAACACTCGTTGGGGTATCGTACTAAAAGGTGTTCGCTTTATTCGACTCTCAACTGAAAAATGAAATGTATTCTTAATAAGTTACTGTCCTAAATAAGGTCCACACAAACCCAAACTCAAAAAATAAAAAAAAGGGACAGTTTTATAACGGTTGTGTTGTGAAATCCTTGTATAATCGATTTCTTTTTTTCGGGGAGATATCATATCTATAAGTCAAATAGTAACACCGAACAGCGTACGTATAAGAAGGTAAGATAAGACAACAACAAAAATCAGGTTAAAAGAGTTCACGTAACTTGAGGCACAACTCGTTTACCCTGGAGGGACAGAAGTGAGACGGGAAGTTATACCGGAACAGTTACATGGAAAGACGGTGCCCTGTGATGTTAGGTAAAAAGGGTTCGTGGAACCAGTGTGGACAGTGGAGTCAAGGGTTGCAGTGGACCGGACTGGAGTCACGGGACGTCCATTCTATGTGACAGAAGAATACAGGGCAAGGGTGGAGGGGACCCGAGACCTTCTGTGAAGGACCAATTAACAACCACCTGTAGTCTGGAACGTCTCTGAGTCGAGACCTCGTCGGAACGTGAAAGAGATCGGTAGATTCTCGAATAAGTAAGATGAGGTTTAGAAACCTAAGATTCCCTGAAAAAGTTTCCTGATGCACCAGTTTTGATTGAAAAGGAGGAAAAAAGGATTGTGGACGTCACGATTGAGGTCTCACATCAAGGTGACCTTAGGACAGTGAAACAAGGTTTGAAACGGGAATAAAACCTCCCCGCCCACAGACTACCCCCGGTCGGGAACTTCGTCCCCGGATGTCGGACTCCAAGACAGGAGGGACTGGATGGAAGGGGTTAGTTTTCTTGACCAACGAGTGACAGTCTAGGGTAGTGTCTTGGAGAGATAAAACGAAAAAGAATACCACCTAGAGGATTTTACACATGTCATTAAGTCTAAAGAACTCGAAATCCCCGTAGTCTTAGTAAAAAAAAATTCATAATTATGTTCAAGGTAGAGTCTGAAGGATTTAGTATTAGTGACCCCACCTCAGATCCTTAGACAAAATTGTTCAAGGGGTTTATCACTACACCCGGTCTCAAACTCTTGGTGAGAGGATCCTACATACGACACAAGTCAAGTCAAGTCAAGTCAAGTCAGCGAGTCAGCACAGGCTGAGACGCTGGGGTACTTAGCATCGTGCGGTCCGGAGGGACAGGTAGTGGTAGAGGGCCTCAAGTGAGTCTGAGTGCAGGTAGCTCAGGCACTACGGTAGGTCGGTAGAGTAGGAGACAGCAGGGGAAGAGGAGGACGGGGGTTACGGAGGGTCGTAGTGTCAGAAAAGGTTACTCAGTTGAGAAGCGTACTTCACCGGTTTCATGACCTCAAAGTCGAAATCGCAGTAAGGGAGGTTTCTTTAGGGTCCCAAAGAGAGGAAGTCTTACCTGACCAACCTAGAGGAACGTCAGGTTCCCTGAGAGTTCTCAGAAGAGGTTGTGGTGTCAAGTTTTCGTAGTTAAGAAGCCACGAGCCGAAAGAAGTGTCAGGTTGAGAGTGTCGGTATGCACTGATGACCTTTTTGGTATCGGAATTCATCTGCCTGGAATCAGCCGTTTCATTACAGAGACGAAAACTTATACGATAGATCCAACCAGTATTGAAAAGAAGGTTCCTCATTCGCAGAAAATTAAAGTACCGACGTCAGTGGTAGACGTCACTAAAACCTCAGGGGGTTTTATTTCAGACTGTGACAAAGGTGACGAAGGGGTAGATAAAGGGTACTTCACTACCCTGGTCTACGGTACTAGAAGCAAAAGACTTACAACTCGAAATTCGGTTGAAAAGGTGAGAGGAGAAAGTGAAAGTATTTCTCCGAAAAATCAAGCAGAAGTGAAAGACGGTAATCCCACCACAGTAGACGTATAGACTCCAATAACTATAAAGAGGGCAGTTAGAACTAAGATCGAACACAAAGAAGGTCAGGTCGTAAAGAGTACTACATGAGACGTATATTCAATTTATTCATCCCACTGTTATATGTCGGAACTGCATGAGGAAAAGGATAAACCTTGGTCAGACAACAAGGTACAGGTCAAGATTGACAACGAAGGACTGGACGTATATTTAAAGAGTTCTCCGTCCTGTACACCAAACCATAAGGGTAAAGAAAGTATTAAAAGGTGTCAAATAACACTAGGTGTGTCAGTTTCCGAAACCGACACATAGAGTGATATTTATACATATCCCTATCGTGATAAAAAAGTTTCGGACCAACTGGGTTTAGTTTAAGGTCGAGAAACATAACCACAAATAAATTATTTGAACAGATTCAAAAGAGTTCATAATTTTTTATTTCTTTTGTGAACTTTAGTCTTCTTCTGGTTGGAATGTCAAAAATTCACAGTTCTCTGACAGAAAGGACGATAGTCCAATAGTTTGGGGAAACGACAGGAGAAACGACCCGTCAGTTTCGTACTCCTCAAGTTTATCGCAAAAGAAATTGAAAACATGTCTTTTACTTACCGTTATAAACCTTCATTAAGTCTTCCTTTTATTTTTTAAATAGTCCTAAAGGGTACTTTTTTTATCGTAATCAACTTGATAGATTTTGACGGGTTATGTCTTCGATAATTGGGATGTATCGATAAAATTAAATTTGGTAAACAATCGAACTTAGTTTGGAACACGGAAGAAGGATTCTTGAGGGTAAGACACTTGTGTAATAGACTCAAGTCTTGAGTCGGTATTTCGATATTAATCCTGTAAATTTATATAAAAACACAAGATTGTTGATTGTCAACAACTATTGACCTTGTTCGATAGAACCAAATTTAATTATACACGAGAGATTTTTTTTCTATTTTTTTATTTAATTTTCTTAAAATTAATTAAAATTCTATTTTAATATTTATTTAAATTTTTTTATTTTGTAAACTAAATTAATTACTTACAAGAGTGATCGTTGTCTTTACATTTATACCAGGACTAAGTACTTGGACGGTCATTAACGAAGACTCGACAACTATTCTATTAGACTGAAACCCAGAGACTGGCATCGTGATTGTCGACTTAACGTTCCCTCATTATTATGAAGATAACTGGTATCTCTACGTAACTACATAACCGGAGTCTTAACTACCTCTTAACTCTTATCTTCACATTCTCCACCAGAGATGGTAGGAGCGACCCTCCACACCGACTAGGAGTATCACCCCTCGTCCCTGTGATGTACCCCTCGAATAGTCGCTGGTTTTGGTCCACAGTCACACCCGGTGTCTCGGTCGCTCGCTTCCCTAGACCTCTTCCTCCCGGGTCGCACGTCGTCCCTCCCGACGACCTAGAGACCCCTATTTCGCTGACTCTGAAAAGACATCTCGTTCTCTCTTAATATTTACAACCATTGAGTCTAGAACTTTCTATTCTATACGATTTAGGTATTTACAATCATTGAGTCTAGAACTTTCTATTCTATACGATTTAGGTTTTACAGTAACGAGACACAAACACCCACAGGATACCCAAAGACAGGTCAGCAAAATTACCGGCACAAAAGATTTAGCAAAGGCGTCAACGACTTCAGGGACGGACACCCACACCCAGTCTATATACCGACGCTATTAGGCACCCGTCCCCCGTAGAAGGATCCGCGGTAGGAGGAGAGGAGGGGTGAGTACACGGACGTGCGACGCTAACCCAGGAACGACCCCTATTATCGTCCACTCACAGTGTGAACGAGGGTCTATGACTCGTGACGGAGGTGGGGTGATGACAGAGTCCGTAGAAGATGTAAGGTCTGGAAAGAACTTCCAGACGAAGGTTCCCTGGTTACCCTCAAGAGCCTACGGAAGGGGTGGGGGTCGGAGGAAGGTCTTGTGGTACGGAAATCAGGTTTCGAGACTGGGGAGGAAATAAGGGATTGTCCTGAGTCAGAAAGTCGAGGTAAACTCTTGTAGATGCGACCTGAGACCCCAAAGTTGTCGAGAGATCGAACGTAACGTTAACCTCCTTACAAGTACCGTGAGTGGACCGTTTGGGTGGAGGACCGAGAACGGACACCACTCATAAGGGACTTGAGCCCCTTTCGACGAGCACTGATACCATAGTTTTAGGTCCAGTTTGTCATTCTTTCCTGACACACTCCTTGATCTCGACCTCAAGATCAAACTCGGGGACTATGGACGATTCACACACTGGTCCCGTTACCCGGAGGGGAGAGTCCCTCCTGGGCCCAGACGAGACGGATGGAGTAACGAGTACAACTTCTGACCTCTCGGACGACCCAGTATAATTGGTAAAATGTTACACATAAACCACCCCTATGTTTGTTGAACAGGACATAAGAAGTATGATTAACTGGGTTCTTTGACTTTCCTTTGTTCGATTTATATCAGTCAAGAGGACCATTCAGACCACCATAATTACCCGGGAATCTCTCAGTGTAATTATACCGACAAGAGTTTGACCTCGTTTGTAGTCTTAGAGAACCTTTGGAACAATTTTGGGTCTAAAGACCCCGGGTCGGGGCCAGGGTCTGAGTAACAGACAATCTCGGCCGGTCCCTCCGTTCCCTCCTCGAACGTAAAAATTGTCCCACGGTCCACCACGACTACGATAAGGAGACCCCTGGTGTAAAACTCTGGACATTATAATTAGGAAAGACTAGAGGTCCGGTCTGAGTCGGACAGTCTCGATCTTCCCAAGACCGCTCGAGGTGTCGTAGGAAGAGTAAAATGACAACCTCAAGATTCTCGTCTCTTTCACTACGTGATGTTCCGTAGGTAATCCCCATCTACATTTGGGTCTCAGGTATGAACGATTGTTGAAGGTCTCAACGAGGGTGATGTGATGAGAGGGAAGGAAGTCATGGTAAGTTCGGGAATCCATTTTTGTCTGGAGTTCACGAAGTCTAAACTTTTCGATTGTGTAAAGGGTCCGGTAACGTTCCCACCCGAATAAGTGGGTATCGAAGGTCTTAGGGATTAAGTTGTGTTGAATTTTCATACATTCTATTATACGATCTTACTTTCCTTACTAGGAAGGACCCTCTGTTTCCCTACCCTCCTATAACCTTGTCCGTTCTTACAGACATTAGAGTACCTTTATGGACGGTTCTAAGTCAAATAGTGGTTTGATTAGTTAGTAATCAACCTGTCAAACAGTGGCACTTACTACTAAATAGTGGTAATTAGGTTATTACCGACCTAAATAGTGGTAATTAGTTAGGTCGGTAATAATTGTACCACCCGCTGTACAGTCCGTTCTAAACCTCACTCAAGAACGTAACCCGTCCTACACCCTATCCCGGTTCCTAGAGATTCCGAAATAAGTTAAAACTAATAGACTACGACATCGTTCTAATTGTCTTGAGTCTACGAGACCTCAACGGTAAGTGTACAATATAACAGCTAAAGAAATATCAATGTATTGACAAAGTGGATGATCGGTACAGTTTTGGAAAACGAGTGAATGAACAAATGTTCGAGTCCCGTTTCCTCTTTTCATCTCTGTCTAATACACCGGAGGACTCGAGTGGACCCCATTTGAGAAAATAAGGTTCTACCCAGACTCCAAAGTTTGGTAAGGGAGTCCACGTTTGGTAATAAAAAAGAGATAACCATCATCATCTTTTATACATGATTCGTAAGCATCATGTTAGGTCTGTCATGATCCTCCTCGATCCCCAAGTCTTCGAACTCTAGGATCGACCGAGGACACATGTCTCTCGTCTTCGGTCCGTTCCTTCTCTCTCTTCGGGCACCCCTGGTGTCCTACGTCTTGGTTCTCTGAGTGTCCGGTCTTCAGGGACCCCCTTTGATGTTAAGTCTTAGTAGGTTTTCGTGGAGGATCTTTCGCACCGAAAAGACATTCAGGATTTTTCATTCTCCTCCTTAAGGTCGACAGCGTCTCGTACCAGACCCGGCCACATACCTGTCGGACTCGTGTAGGAATTTCTAGTTCGTTTTTGACAGAACCAGTGTCTTCAACGACTATTCCAGACGACGACGACGACGACGATTCAGTGAAGTCAGCATAGACTGAGACACGCTGGGGTATCTGCCGTCGGGTGGTCCGAGGGGGAGGGACCCTAAGAGGTCCGTTCTTGTGACTTTACCCAACGGTAAAGGAAGAGGTTACGTACTTTCACTTTTGACCTTCACTTCAGCGGGTCAGCGGTTGGGAGTCGCTGGGGTACCTGGCGTCGGAAGGTCCGAGGAGGCAGGTACCCTAAGAGGTCCGTTCTCATGACCTCACCCCACGGTAACGGAAGAGGCGATTATTCCAGATACTTCCAGAAAAGTGTCTAGTACCTTTTCCTCTTCTGTTTCTACAAATGTTTACACAAAGGGTTTCGACTCTATAACAGCAATAAAAGAGAGACATTAAAATATCATCATGTCCTGATAACATGTTTTGTTTGTTTTTAGGTTAGTTATGTCTTCTCATATTTCGTCCACTTTTGTGAAGTAGGATGAGGGATCTATCTGTAAAGGACGGAGAAAGAATATTCCTGGAGTACTAATGTAACCTAGATGAACCGATTCCTATTAGGGGATAGAGTTTTAGAAATTGAATTAGTATCGGCGTTTCAGGGAAAACGGTACATTCCATTGTATAGTGTTCAAAACCCCTAGTCCTGCATCTGTAGAAACTCCCGGAAATAAAATAGATAATATGGATGGAAGGAAACCTATCTAGGTCTAAAAGAAATAATCATGTCACCAATTCAGTCATATCTTAATCAATTCTCGGGTCTGTGACCATGGTTTTAGGATCGAGGGGAATAAAAGTCATCTACGGTTTACGTGGGGTGTCTCCGGTATACTTAAACGGTACGGTGACTGTCACACACCCTCACGACAAGGTAGGTGTCCCCCGTGTCAGTAGTCAGAAAAAATAGAAACCTGTATTTGAAAACTCTGTCTGGAGGTCAGGGAGAACATTTCGTCTAGAGTGTCATTTTATGTGTCGTTCAAAGACGGACGGGTATAGTGGTTTGTTTTCTAGTTCGAACAATCGGTTCCATTTATTTATTTCTGTAAATAATGTCTCGAGGAGAAAATAATTGAGGACACCGAAATAGTCCTTCGTCTGTACCCTCAGAGACTATCTTCGGACCATATAGACGGAAGGGACACGGGGATTCGGTCTTTAACGTGTCGGTCTCTTGAGGAGTTAAAACAGTAAAATAGTGACGTTTGACATTTGTGTGAAACCTAGAGAAGAATGTCCAACACAAAAGTATCATCCTGAAAGTATACTTCCAGACACCCCTCCCTACAACAGATACTTCTTGACCCTAAGTCAGAAGGGAAGCTGACTCCCTTCGTCTCCCGGGAAAGAGAGGGAGTCGATGAGTCGTGTGACAATCCCCGTAGTGGAGGTTTAGTACTACAGGTCTCGAAGTGGCGATGACATTCCGAAAGGGGCGGGTTGAGTCGAGTAGAATTACTACCCGTTGTTGATAATCGATCAGACTATGAGAATGATATCTTTCTTTTCGTTGTACCTTAACTTTCTCGTATAGTCATACTCTGAACTCGTGGTTTTCCCACGATTATCTATAATTCGATGACACGAGGATCCTCTCTTTACGTCATTCCTGAGTACACGGGTCCCCTCACAGTATTTTCTCGGCCACGAGTCCTCTCGTCCCTGTCCCACAGAGGTATGAATCGGTTACCGATCACTTATAAAGGACTTACTTACTTACTTGATTTACCCCTCCCACCCCTACTTTAATAGATTCGGTTCGTCTCTTTTAGAAGGTTGGGGAAGACGAGTCTCATCATGAAGGAAGGATACTACTGTCTCTACTCAAATTTCGACGACGAACACTTTTATGTATTAAAGTAAATTCTCAGTAGAAACCGGTGGAGTATGTTTCTCAACGGAGTAACCTTTTCTGAGACTACGACCCTCCCTAACCCCCGACCTCCTCTTCCCCTGCTGTCTCCTACTCTACCGACCTACCGTAGTGGTTGAGATACCTGTACTCAGACTCACTTGAGACCCTCAACCACTACCTGTCCCTCCGGACCGTACGACACTAAGTACCCCAACGTTTCTCAGCCTGTGCTGACTCACTGACTTGACTTGACTTGACTTGACTTGAGGGACATTTCTTGGAGAAGGTCGACGGAAAAATGTCTGTTACTTTGATTTAAGGATCAAGTCACTGAACAACAGGTTGTTTGTTTTACCGTCTCGACCCTAAACTTCGGGTCTGGAAAAGGTTTCTACTCGGAAAGGACAATCGTACTCTGTTAAGTATACACTTTCTTGATCCATATTATAACTTGTTTTTTATGGTCCTATTTTTCTATTTTATAGTTACTTTCCTACCTTTAGATATCATTTCATTCTCTAGTATCTCAGAGAGGGTGATGGGGTGGGTTGAGGGGTTTCACCGTCTACACAAAGAACTACCTGTACTCCTGGTATACCACTCACAACCACCGGGTCAACCGGTACACCGGTAATATTCTTCCAGTAAGAAGTCCGTCAGAGACACTTGGGATGCCCGAAGGGACTCAGAGGAGCCCGGGTTCTTAACTCTCAATCGATCGACTCGAGAAACAAAGACAACAAAATGTAACTTCCAGTATGTATAGGAGTTTGATGGATGAGAGTTTTTAAGTACGAGTTTCATTTATTTTTGTGTCCTACAATTGAGTAACTGTACATACGGCTAGAATTGCCAAAATCCCTTTTACAATTATGTTTCTCCTTAGGATCCAGACGCAAGTCAAAGACGACTAAAGAAGATTTATGTATAGGGTAAAAAAAAAAATTTGACACTAAAGATTGGTGACTAGACTCTTAGAGTCTACGACACTCTAACATACAATGGAGTTCCTTGTAAGTATTCAAGGTAAAATTAATACGAACCCATTTTATTACCCCTTTACATAAATGACACCTTCCGGAAAAGGAATTCATAATATAATCGTTATTGTCGTTTTTTTATCATGGTGTCTTTTCGATGGAAAGAACTCATGAATGACACACGATTCGGGTTCCTAATGGGAGAAAGTGGGAGTGTAGTTGAGAACTCTCGCTCTAAAGGTAATGGGGGAACATGTCCACTCCTTTGCCCCCGAAACTCACCTCCGAGGTTCAAGGATTCCCCATCTTGGACCTACGTTTGGGTCTCGACGACTGAGATTCGAGTCTGAACATTGGTCCCACGACCCGAGTGACCACTTTACGCGTTCAAATGTAAGGTCCCTAAATATAACTTTCCTCAGGTTCGCGAGAGAGAAAGGAAAAAAAAGGAGGATCGGGACAAGTGACGGATGGACCCTCGGTCGTACAGTGTGCACTACCGACACCATTCAAACGAGATTAGAGTGAAAGAGTAACCGGACTAACCAGTCAAAAGTTACTATGTCTTTGGGAGGACTTCAGGTGGAGTTACCGCAGGGTCCCGTCCTACGAACTGCCTATTAGTGACATCAGGTGGAAGACCTGGGTGGACAGAAGTAAGTGGGAGGTCCTAGTGTCATTTGGAATCGGGTTTGATATTAGCGGTCCGAACGATTTTTATAGCTACCAAACAGAATTTCTTCACTTTGAATCACACATATAATAGTTCAGGTATGAAGTTGAGACTCACAGTTCTTCAACTGAAATCTTATAGAAAATGAATTTGTCTTTGGACCCTGATACATCTCTTTAGTCTTTTCCTTCCTTTTCCTATCAACCGATTTCTAGGTCTAAAGAAAAATTAATTCGGTTCTGAAAAAGTATGAGAATCAGAAAAAATTTTCTTTTTTACGGGTCAGCCAGTAGTCATTCTGAAAAAGTCTGAGGACAGGATTTAATAAATTATTCGTTTCAGTAGCGGATAATTCACGGAGACCGGTGAAGAGGAAGGAAAAGTCATCACAGGTCGGGAAACTGAAAGAGGAAGGGGAGGGGACTCCTCGGGTCATGGGGGCCGACGAGACCCGACCGGTGGGAGTCAAGAGAAGGAGTGGGTGGTGACGTCCACTATGGTCCGGTCAAGGACGATTGGGGTAGGTATGCCTGCACCAGTACCGAAGGTCGCCCCGTCCCGGCGTAGATCAGGAGAAGTGTCGTTGTGTCTCCCGTCGACTGGACCCTCCCAGGAAGACCTCTGTGTCAATGGAAATACCACCTTACAGTTTCGGGACAATGTCCGTACTACACTACGGAATCTCGAACCCCCCGGGAAGTGTGGGGTTATTTTCAAGTGTCTGGAACCGGACACTCGGTCTTAACCCGTCCGATGTCTTACCTCGGTCGATCTCTCTAACACTTTTTAGGGCTAGGAGCCCGGGATATGGAACCGTAAAGACCATCTCATCTAGAATATACTACGAACCAATAGACACAGAAAAAATTTGAGAAGGTCTCCTAAGACTGCACATCAGCTCAAACCCATGGTAGTGTGGACCCAACCCCCCCCACCTCAGATGTCCCGGTTTGAATTAGTTCATGTACCACATACGAGTCTTAACGAACTCAACAGTACCTGCGTGTCTTTCTCCTCAGATCTCAGACAAACTCTCTACTTTGTTTTTCTTCATTTCGTTTATCTCAGGTTCTGGATCAGACCCGTCTCCGGTTCCCCTCTCTCTCGACTTGAGTAGTTTCTGTCGGAGTACCTGTACTACTCACGATCCCTCGATAACCACCAACGATTCATAGTAGAGATCTCCGATTCATAGTAGAAACGTGTAGGTGACATCCTTCAGACTGACACATTCTCCCTCCCGTCCCGTGCGCAGTAGGGATTCCTCACGTACGACTGTAAAGTCCTCGGCTTACAGGACTCTAGAATTTGAGTCAGAGGTGCCCCTGTTCGCCTCAGGTCTCAGCGCGGAGGCCTCTCAATAGAGGACTCGACTTACTGTCACCACATTTCGGACACGGAACACGTTCAATCGAAAGATTGTCCTAGAATTTCTTTGCACACCGAACAGAGAAACAGGTCCAACCTAACGGTAGAACATGGACCGGGAAGACAAATCGGTGGGATGACAAGGAGGACGACTGGTGTTTTTTGGGGTTGTAGATGTTCTACGGGTAGTCATTTCAGTGAATAGGACTTCTTTTGGCGTAGAAGATGGATGTCAGGTGCTTTTCCTGCCAAGTTCCGGGAAACACTTGCGTTGGGGGCAGGTGTCGGTACCGGTGTTCGGTAAAGACTGCTCGACGGGGTCGACTGAAGGTCTCGAAGTTTTGACAACAAAAATGATCATTGTTTAAAGTATGATTTGGTAGTCACTAGACAAGAATACGAATGAAACATAGAGGAAGTCTGAGGTCTTGTAGGGATTTGTTCACTGTTCTGTGTGGTTCCACTACAGGAGACCGACACCTTAAAATTTGGGATCACCCTGTGACCGCGATTCTGACATGATATAAATATCTCAGTCTTACAAGGTTGTCTTTCTCCTTCTGGTTTCGATTAATAACTATAAATAACTATAAGAACCACAACCTAACATGTACAATTGTCATAATTAATTTTTAATTAGAGATATTTTGGTTAAAGAATGTTAGAGATATTCGGAATTCACTTACCTTAAGTGTCAGTGTTTTAGTTTCAGTCGGATCTTAAACGTCTATTCGGTAACCCGTATAAATTTTAGTCACGTTCAATGAGTAATATCGACACCAGTTGTAGTGTCTCGGGTAGTGACTCGAGGAAGGGGTCGAGGAGTTGTCTTGCCGGAAGTGCGACAGGCGACACACACTGTAAGAGAATGTCCTCTACCACCCAAACAAAGTCCGACCGTCTCGATGTCCTCCCTCTTACCCTAGGGCAGGTAGTTTTAATAAGACATAACAGTGAAAAGAACCAATAACGTTTCCTAAAAAAATCCATCGAATAATAGAAAAATAACACTGTTGCCTAAACAAAAGTCACTCCACTTTATTCTCTTCAAGGACCGAAATAGTCTTTCTTTTCAATTTAAAAAGATTTTATAAGTCGTATCGATAAAAGTGAAATAAGGGAGTTAACTAAGACATTTCCGGTGTTTTTGTCCCCTAGTTTATAGTTCAGTAGTTGTAGGTTCCCGGGAAATTTCGGTGTAAAAGTTCAGTAGATTCCTACAGTATATAATGTTTCGGACTTTCAATGACAGTCTAACGAAGACTCACGAATCTTCAACGAATTAAGAATGAAAATTTTTTTTAAGTGATAAAAGATTTATGAATTGTTATAAGAGTGAGTTTTTTGGTTACCATATACTTGGTGGTTTTTCTTTATCCCTATTTCTTCAGAGGTCAAAACGAAACAAACACATTCGATAGTCAGGACCTTTCCAAGATATTGGCTTGTACGACTTATGTCGTCACCCTTCGAAGTCTTAAAATCTCCTAACCTTTCACTTTAACCTGAGGATTTCCAAAAAAGAAGAAACTCAAACTTCATCAGTCACGTTTGATATCCTTGTTTTCCCTTCGTTTGGGTGTTAATAAAATCCCTTTTCAAGTGGAGAAGTAAAAGAGTCCTTTTGTGACAAAGTTAAATTTTTGGGACACTGGCAAACTTTGGCACTGAAACGTTGACAGTATCTCAGTACATATAAAGACACTTTTTTGATTTTAAAGTCACAAACTTTTTAGAGAAAACAATCCCTTAAACTCTTTATTCTCAAGTCTCCCCTGTCTGTCTTTTCGTTCGGATCTGGTTTCTAGTGGTCGGGACCTCTGGGACCCGCACCGATTCACTTGGTCTCGGAGAAGCACAGAGGTTCAGGTACAAGTGTGCCTTCGGGAGCGCCCGACTGAGAGAAGGGTACGGGAGTGTGTCTGAACGTTTGTCCTTGTCAAAGTTTGGAACATTCAACAGATTTATCATAAGTAAAAGAGTTCGATAAAAACAATGATTCATAATAGGATTACTAAAATCGTTTATAAAATAACTAAAAGAATCCCCCGTAAACATAAGAAAAGATAACGGACATATTATTTAAAGATGCATTCTTATACTTATTTAATATGAGTGTCGAGTCAAAACACATTCAAAACAAAGTCAGTATACAGAAAATATCGATAACATGTATAATTGTTAGTGCACGTATCCATACATACATAATTATGAGCTTGGGAAGAAGGAAAGAAATATGAAGTATTATTGTGGTCTACGTCTCAACTCTTTTGGTACAAGTTAAAGACTAAATACTCGAGAAGAGGGAGTTATAGGGGAGTTGATGGGTAACCAGAGGAATGAGTTCTTAATCTTACGTAAGAACTCTTGTCAGTGTCTACAAGTCCCGTGAGAGAATTGTGAAACTCTTCTTCTAGGACCCTTGGTTGTCCGGGACCCGTGGGTAGTCCTGTCTGGTACCCGGTACTGGACGGAGTCCCCAGTCACAAGGTCCTATTTGATGACAAGTCTTACACAAAAGGAGACTCCTATTTACGGTCACAAACAGAGACGGAGGAAAGTGGGTTCGAATCGTACACACTTTCTTTTGTCCCATTTTTACCTTTAAGTCAGGTTGGTCAAAGTTTGTAACGGGTTTGTCCTTTGTTTTCCTCCGATGTCACCCGACCAGGGAACTTCACGGGAGACAGTTTTGTTTTGGTGAGGGTGTAAACCAAAGGTATATCATTTAGATGCTCTCACTAGACGGGGGAAACCATACTCCGTCTTTTGTTTCTCCAGTGAAGGGTCCACCGAGTCACCACTTCTTAGGCGGACGGTTTCGTCCTCTATGCCCTCTGTTCCCAAGTCCGGGACCGAACCCTTCTAGGGGACTTCCTCCTTTACCGTTGGGTGAGGTCGTGATAATGGACCTTTTAGGGTGCCTGTCTCCTCGGACCACCCGATGTCTGGTACCCCAACGTTTCTCAGTCTGTGGTGACTCGTTGGCTCGTGTGTCGTGTCTTTTGTCTGTCTTCCAAATCCGCGAGAAAACGATTTCTGAGGTCTGTGATATAAGGAAATCGTCGATGTCCAGGGTTAGAAGAACAATGGGTCTGGGGACTATTGACATCGTATGTGACTCTACCTTCCAATTCGAGGTCCTCTAGTCCTTAAAGGTTCCTCCCGGAGAATGTTTCTTCGAACGTTCTTATAAAAACTCCAACGATTCATAATTATATGGGACCTTTTCCTTTACCATCGGGTGACAACATAAGAACGGACCTCTTAGGTGTACCTGTCTCCTCGGACCACCCAATGTCAGGGACCCCAGCGTTTCTTATTCTGTACTGACTCGTTGATTCGTGTTCGTAATTATGTCTGACTCCAAAATATGTACACTTACAACAGTCGGAGGGGAAATAGATTGTGGAAAGAAGGTTTTCCGAAATTAGAAATCCCAATTTATAGGAAGAATTTGGACGTAACTGTTAGGGGGTCTGGTAATCTTCCGAACATCAAAGTGTCTCAAGGTATACTATTTTGTCAAGATTTTCATCCTTCAAGTCAAGGTTTACGGTGCGTCAACGAGTTACTACAGTAGTTTGTACACTAGAGAAAGGTAGTAGTCAGAGCCGTAGGAGTCTGTCGAAGTGAACGTAGGGGTCCACAAAATGGAGTACCAAGGTTTTATCGACGGAATAAACGTTTGTAGTGTTGGAATAGTCCTTCTTTTTCCGTTGGTCTCGACGTTCTCTCAGTAAGGAAGTACAAAGAGAGAATAGTCCCTCTTTTCAGAAAGGGTCCTCGAGAGGTTTTTATGAAAGTGAACTCAGGAAGACCGTCTTGACCCAGTATACCGGTCAGGACCAATGTCTCCTCAGACCCTTTCATCGGTAGACCGTACGAAGAAATAATGACGTCTCCACCACGTGAGGCGGTATCACGCCGTTTTCGTTCTCCTTACTGACAACCCGTCCGCGGTTGTAAGAACGGAACCAACCATATACCAACCATATACCGTGGTGGTATGTCGTGTGTCACGGATACACGGGTCCCGTGTGACCTCTCTTAGATACTGCTGTCTGTTCTGACAGATGATACCCTAAGTGTTTCTAAACCCTGTTTCTGGAGTTGATTTTGGAAAATTGTGCCACTAAGAAACGACTTATGAATGACTTTATAAGGTCTCATGCAATCTATGAGGTCGGAGTATGTTCCAAAATATCGGAGACTGATTATCCTAAGATTTGTTTCCCACTCTGTCGGTCGCTATTACTAGTTTGGTTCCTTTCAAATCCCAGGTAAGTACAAGATTAGTCGGGAGAATTAGACTGTCAACTTAGGAGATTTAGTAAGGTACAACCTTCAGGGAAAACCTTTAACATCTCAAATTTAAGTCAAGACTTCGTAACTTTTGTTCACAGAACTGTAAAAGATGAAGTACCAAGGTTTGTTTGTTACTTTTTCGGTCAAAGGACAAACCCAACCCAGGTACCCCAGGATCGGGTATCATCGAAACTTAATATCATGTCACCGTACGTTCCTGAACTTCCCCTTCTTTACTTCGAGTCTCCTTTCGTGACCGTGTTATGGTCCTTTAGACCGACTTCAATTCAGGTAGTCCGGTTCCTTTGTTATTTTCGATTCTGTGCTCAATGACCGGGTTCTCGTTTACGTAGAATCCCGTTGCTCTCGTGTGCACCCGGTCGGGTCCTCTTCGGTTAGATTGCTCCGGAACGATGTGATACTCTGGGGTTCGACCGAAGAGAAACTCTCCGATCTAGACGCTTTCGTTGATCGGCGAGTGTCGTGAACTTTGTCACTTTCACAATCAGCGAGTCGGCACAGGACGAGAAACGTTGGGGTACCTGACATGTCGGAGACAGGTACCTTAAGAGGTCCGTTCTTATGACCTCACCCATCGGTAAGGGAAGAGGTCCCCTAGAAGGGTTGGGTCCCTGACTTGGGTCCAGAGGACGTAACGTGCGTCTGAGAAACGGACTCGGTAGTCCTTTCGGTCGGATTTATCTACACCCGAAATTCCTATGTGTGACCTAAGTTCGCACTATCTGTTTTTTTTATGTGCATTTTAAAGAACTATTGAAAAACTGACTTTCAACTCTACTCTTGTGAAACTTATGTGACTCAATTTACTTTATAATATAGTAATTAAAATGGAAATTTTTTTCAAATCACATCGGTGATCTTTTTAAATTTAATATATATTCTGAACGTAAACACTGAGTGTGACATAAAGACAACCCGTCACGACCCGATCTGTTATGGGTTTCGGAGGTACCGTTGAGTCTGTCGGGACTCAACAACCAACCTTGAGTTGAAAGTCTCTTAGACAGGAAGGGAAACTTTCTTACTTACCCATTTTTCGGAAAAGAGACAATGCGACGATCGATTAAGAAATAGAGTTTGGATACTCAAGTTTCTGACATTTACAAGTAAAGTCCGTTTTAAAATATGGAAAGGTCTGATGAGACACGTGTAGTTTCCACAGTAATTTTTTTTAATAATATGTCGATGTCTTACTCCTCTGACTGAAAGAACACACACCATACTTCGACAAGACTTCAATCTTGGACTTTTCGTAGAAGTCTTCGTGAGTCTCGATCCCGTCGTGGTGACCTTATTCCCCACGGAGGGTCACACAGGTACACTCCCTACGGTAGTGGGCCTACACGGTCCCGGGTAGTCAGTGTCTGTTCCTTCTTACCTGGTGGTCCCATATTCCGTAGTCCCTTACCACCGTCTGACACCGTTTGACTTCTGACGTAGGGTGATTTACGATTTAAAGGAGGTACACGAGGGAAAACGTTTAAGATAAGGGGTCGTGGAGAATATTTGCGAGATGTTTTGAAGAACTGGTTCCCGTAAATAGTCTTAATACGCAATTCTCGGAGACTTTTTTACGTTAACGAGGGTAGGGTAGGACCTGAGGGACTTAGAAGCCACTGAGGTGTCTACTAAGACCCCTTCCGTTACCGTTGGGTGAGGTCACAAGAACGGACCTCTTAGGGTCCCTGCCCCTTCGGACCACCCGTCGGCAGATACCCCAGCGTGTCTCAGCCTGTGTTGACTTCGCTGAATCGTCGTCGTCGTCTACTAAGATTACACGGGAGGATGTATTTTCACTGACGTTCAAGTCTTTTGAGTCTCTAGGAACCTTTGACCTCATTGATTCTTACCGAAGGACCTCTACACTGAGACGGGAACAAGATTGTGCAAGGGAGGGACCGAGTGGACCTGAACTGGAACCTTTGAGTAAACCTAAGGAGGACCTAAGGGACTGATGGTGGGAAAGGTCTTTTTGACGATCCCAAGTTTCTGTACTACGAGAATGGTTCCCCGGTACAAAACTACCCGGGACTATAACTGTCACATCTGTACATATGTCTTTTACCAGTCCCTTTTTTCCTTCAGGGACACCTCCTGTTAGACAAAGGAAATTCACACGTTTCGAATGTATGTACGCAGTTGACCATAACTGGTAGTAAGGATAGTGTGAGAGTGGGAATTGGTTCCGGTACTGTGTCTCAAGTAGAACGGGTGGGAGTACCCGATGAGGAAAAGTAGACATTCTTACTGGATCTTTCGGTTCGTCTAAAATGTATCTACGTTCTTTCAGTTCCTCTTCTTCTGACTTTGACACTAAGGGGTCCGGGACGGGGAAGGGGAAATGGGAAGATAAGTAGCACATTCCTTCTGAACTCGAAGAGCAAGGAAGATGAACCCTGGAGGGAGTTATAGGTGGGGACAGGGTGGAAAGTAAGGGGTTGGTTAGTAAACGTCGGGACATGTAGTGACTAGTAGTGTCCTGGAAGTTTCCGAAGTTCTGTGCCCGAATAATGTCACACTCCTAGGGGAAAGAGTCGTAGGACCTATACTGACCGACCATGGGACTGGTCTGGTCAACTATTACAAAAGTTTATAACTGGACCTTATGTAAACCAGTTCACTTGGTTACGTCTGTCTGAAACACACAGATTACGACCAATATTAAATGACGTTTCGTAGTAAAGAAAGGTCCGACACTCGACCCCAGATTCCTGGGTCCTAAGTCGTAACCCACGATCTCCCTGTACGTCAGTGTGGACCTAGACTAGTCCGGTTGTGATGTTACTAGATTCATTCTCCTCGGTTCTGGGGTTCTACGAAGATGGTCGTCCGAAAGTGGACGGGAATCTCGGACTTTAAAGAGGTGACTTTGGAGTCACTTTCTTGTAAAGTAACACTGCTGTGGGTAAATAATCCTAGACTCTATAATTTAGTCTAAGGCTTTAGTCTAACTAATATAAAAAACGTCGGTTTCTACCTTTTCGGGATATGGCAGTTGTTTTTGTTCTGGTCCTCGACTGACACCGAGTCTAGTACTTGAGGAATAACGGTTTAAGTCTGATTTTAACTTGTTTCATTCCTTTTGGAGATCTGGTAAGTCCATACTGGATTTAGTTTGGGGAATACTAATATGTCACCTTCACTCTTTATCTAAATTCCCGGTTCTAGACTATCTATCTCACGGACTACTTGAGACCTTACTCCAAGCACTGTGACATGTCCTCTGTCCCTAGTTCTGGTAGGGGTACCTTTTCTTTACGTTTTTTCGTTTTACCGACAGACCCCTCCGAAATGTTTATCGACACTTTTCTTCTCTCCGTTTTTCGTTTCCTCTTTTCCTTTCTATATTCGTAGACTTACGTCTCAAGGTTTCTTATGTTCTTCTCTATTCTTTCGAAAGAAGTCGTTAGTTACGTTTCTTTATCTTCTTTTGTTGTCTTACCCTTTCTGATCTCTAGAGAAGTTCTTTTAATCTCTATGGTTCCCTTGTAAAGTACGTTTCTACCCGAGCTATTTCCTGTCTTTACCATACCTGGATTGTCTTCGTCTTCTATAATTCTTCTCCATCGTTCTTATGTGTCTTCTTGACATGTTTTTTCTAGAAGTACTGGGTCTATTAGTGCTACTACACTAGTGATTAGATCTCGGTCTGTAGAACCTAGCACTTCAGTTCACCCGGAATCTTTCGTAGTGATGTTTGTTTCGATCACCTCCACTACCTTAAGATCAACTCGACAAAGTTCAGGACTCCCTACTACGATACTTTCACGACGTGAGTTATACGGTCGTTTAAACCTTTTGAGTCGTCACCGGTGTCCTGACCTTTTCCAGTCAAAAGTAAGGTTAGGGTTTCTTTCTGTTACGGTTTCTTACGAGTTTGATGGTGTGTTAACGTGAGTAGAGTGTACGATCATTTCATTACGAGTTTTAAGAGGTTCGGTCTGAAGTCGTTATGCACTTGGTACTTGAAGGACTACAAGTTCGACCAAAATCTTTTCCGTCTCCTTGGTCTCTAGTTTAACGGTTGTAGGCGACCTAGTACCTTTTTCGTTCTCTCAAGGTCTTTTTGTAGATAAAGACGAAATAACTGATACGGTTTCGGAAACTGATACACCTGGTGTTATTTGACACCTTTTAAGACTTTCTCTACCCTTATGGTCTGGTGGACTGGACGGAGAACTCTTTAGACATCCGTCCAGTGCT
Organism: Capra ibex; assembly: GCA_006410555.1. NCBI lineage: Eukaryota > Metazoa > Chordata > Mammalia > Artiodactyla > Bovidae > Capra > Capra ibex. The sequence continues at coordinate 43,763,013 of SJYO01013871.1, forward strand.
TCGTTGTCAATCTTGACCTGTAGCTTGTTGCCTGACCAAGGTTTATCCTTTTCCTTAGGCAGTTCCGACATATAACAGTGGGACGAATAAATTGAAGATACGTCTCAAGTAGTACTCTTTACGACCTGACCTTCTTTGTGTTCGACCTTAGTTCTAACGACCCTGTTTATAGTTAGTGGAGTCTATACGTCTACTGTGGTGGGAATACCGTCTTTCACTTCTCCTTGATTTTTGGAGAACTACTTTCACTTTCTCCTCTCACTTTTTCAACCGAATTTCGCGTTGTAAGTCTTTTACTTCTAGTACCGTAGACCAGGGTAGTGAAGTACCCTTTATCTACCCCTTTGTCACCTTTGTCACAGTCTGAAATAA